>CAJRST010033334.1:11585408-11718563 GCA_907169785.1 Menidia menidia | reverse complement strand
TATCTATCTATCTATCTATCTATCTATCTATCTATCTATCTATCTATGTTTTAAAGGGACACTAATTCCCAATTCTAACCAATGGTATGTATAAATGTCGTATAAAGGAAAGGGTGTTTTTTGGACTACCCAGTATGATGAAGTTAGTTAACAATACATTTGTGCAAGAAAACAAACTGATCCATATCCTGTCTTCAACAGACCTCGAACAATGGTGAAACACAGTTTGTCTCAGTTCACTGCCTGCCATGCCACCACATAGCTTCAGTCAACATATCAACAAGTTAATCACCTACCCAACGGAATGAGAGCGGGGAAGATATAACACCTGCGGGACACCATTTTCCTGTTGCTCCATGAAAGAAACATTTATGTAAGAACCCCTGAAAAGCGCACATGCGAGAAGCGCAGAAGGGATACAGAATGACTCTTCCCGGATGGTCACTCTCGTGGGTTTTACTAAGTCTCTGCATGTCAGCCTGGAGTTTGGAGATGTCTCCATATAACAGAGATGACCTCATTTGCTCACAGGTATGGTATGGTGCACATCGATAATACACAAAATACCAGAGTCTGTGTACTGTAGTAGTAGATCCATTACAGTCTACTGCTGGATCATATTTTTAATTTCCTTTGGTGCTGCCACAGCCTGCACTGATATTTAATATCCTTTCTCAGTGTTTTATTATCAAACATTTAATAAAAAGCAGACAGTGAGATATACTGAACCCATTTGCCAGCTTTCCACAGCACAGAGGTGTTTAATACAGTGGTAAATATTTGCTATCCCGGGCTTATTAAGGGAATTGCACAATAACATCCCCTCTCTCAATTTTTGTCTTTTTAAGGGTCTTTCTGGATGCACAATGGAAGATGTCATTCCTATTTCGAGCTCAGAGGACACTGCAGATGTTCAAAAGCTCAATTCAGATTACAAGCTCTGCTGTGAGGATGTTAAAAGATGCATATTGTGTCTAGTGATAGACATGGAGCTCCACATCCCGACCGAGAAAGATGTGGAAGAAGAAGGCCACTCTGGGGCTGATGACGAGGATTTCAGTGAGGAGATGAAAAGAGACAAAGGTGGGCCTGTGTTAAACCAAGAGCAAACTTTGTTTTTACTAATCTGTCATGGTTACACAACATATTGCAGGCAGAAACAGTTGTGACAGCAAGCCAAATTTCTCAATGAGCGAACTGTTTAGCACTTCCACAGAATGACTGAATTGTCAAGTCCAGACAGCACAACGGAATCATTGAAAATACTCTGGTAGTTGTTTCTGTGGAAAAAGACTGAGGGATACTTTACTGTGACAGGAGGTTTACAGCATACAGCCAGTTTTCCCTCAAGTGAACCTGTTATTCTAATCTAACCATGGCCTCTCCTTCCTCTCTCTGATGCAACAGCGTCTGTGACAGTGTGTTACAAAGCTCCAGCCACAATGCCCTCGTGCAGAAAGGTGGAGTTTACTGTTAACAAGACAGCTGTTACTCACCGAAACCAGGCCAAGGTGCTGTTGATCTCATCAAACCCTGCACAGCCATTAAATATGTGCTCATTTTCAGGCACGCCATCTTTTAACGTCTGTATGTGTGTGACTAATACAGGTGACCATAATTACCGCCCAGCCAGATGGTTTTCCCTTTGGCGGCCAGATGCGTCTTTATATTCCTAAAGACCTACGTGTGTACCAAGACATTGCTGCACCTTCTTTAGAAACAGGTAAAGTTTTGACCTCAAAGCATGTCCTGAAAAGTTCACCCATTTACTTCAAGTCATTGGTTAAAAGTCTATATGTAAAACATGATAGACGCAAACAGACTGATGTCATGCGGAATTATGACAAATATTCCCGTGTGTCCACAGTGTGTTCCCAGAAACACCTGGTGAATCTCATCGCAATGTGCCACGGTACAGAGCAGACACTCCAACACACACAAACACACAGATTTGAACCAATGCCATGTCTGTCTGTAGGGATTTAAGATTTTTTATTTTTTTACAGTACCCACAGTAAGTAGTGTAATGAACCCGAACACCAATCAGATGGAGCTGCTGTTTGAGGGACGGAATGAAACCCCTCCCTCTTTGTGTCTCCAGTATGAGGAGAATGGAAGTTGTCAGGTCAGTGTGATCAATATGTGAATTTTGCTTTCATGAATGTGTAAAGAGATACAGATTTTAAGTTGAGGTGTGTGGGGAAAAATACATATGTGAGGGACTTAAGGATGGATTGTGACGGTGATGCCAATGAAGGATTTTAGGAATCTATATATTTATTGTGTGTTTTCTTAATGCTTGTGTATGCTCAGTTCTACATCACTGCCATTCATTTAAGCCTGACGTGCTCAATATTTGTTCTCAGAGCTGGAACCAGACAACAGTCCCACGATATTCTCTGGCCCCGTGCATGTGTTTCCAGGTACTGTAATCTGACATCTAGCACCAACACACGCACACCAACAGTCATAGTAAACTGTGACCAACCTGTTTTTATTTTTTGATAGGCATGGGATAAGGATGAAAAGAGGTCTAGGCGCTCTAAGTATTGCCCCTTCAAAAACAAAGGTCTGTAAATTCCTTTTTTTTTTTAATTTGCAGCATGTCTTTAAAAGCAAAAGAATGATGTACGTATTTAGTGTTTGTGTCATGCTTCATGATTGGTTTGTTCCAGATTTTCCACACGATTTACAACAGGACATGTGGAAAAACTTGACGGTCCATGTGAGTCTGGGCAAAATGAACGACCAAAGCATGATGCTTTCATGGAACCTGTCTGCTCCCTGCAGACTGCAGGGCGAGGTGTGGCTGTGCTACAAAACTGGATACTGCACAGGGACAAATAACCTCAGAAAGGAGCTGGTAAATGGTACATGGAGACAGAACAGCAATGCACTCTGGGTAAGAAAAACTAAGATCCTTAGTGTTTTACCCCTCTTCACTTTGCTGTTTATATATATATATATATATATATATATATATATATATCTTTATGTCTTTTCTATAGTTTAACATACATTTCTTTTTGATATATGGTATCCTTAGATTATATGTGACATTCTGAATATTTAAAAAGAAAATCTGCCTGAAATCTCTTCCTTCAGGAATATAAAGGTGTGTTTGAGGGTATCAATGAACAGTTTTCCCAGTGTGTGCTGGTGAGTTATTTTGAAGTTATTTTGAGTTATTTTGAAAACTCCAGTAAATATATCCACATATAATATCCTTGCTTAGTTAGAGAGCACTGATAACTTGTTGCATGTTTTTCCATTTATTCAGGTAAAACTAAAGGGATTGGAACATCACTTTGGTCCGTTCTGTCATAATGACAGTAAGTATTAAAATCCCAGCAGCTGATAATTTTGGGAAAGGATTTTCTTTCAAAAAGTGCGATAAAGTATGCATGCTGGAGCCGTACATGGAGGTGGCTTTAACGTTGTGTTGCTTGCAGCCAGCAGATGGCGCTGGAGTCTTCTGGTTGTGGCTGTGATGCTGCTCGTCACTTTGACGGCTCTCTTGGTTTATTTCCTTCATGAATATGTCAAAAGTGAGTAGTTTTATTTTTTTTGCCATCCCTTATGACAGAGCGATGATAGGGTATCCATCGTTTGCTGGTTTTCTTTGCTACGTTCCACAAAGGTTCCATTCATGCTCCTTCAAACTTATTTACTAGGTGTTGATTCATTCATTGTGTGCCTTGCACAGTTTGCGGAGCAAATATTTGTGTTAAGGCAAATACGGTTGTGGCGTTGAACTGTCTGCTATAGCTGCCTGAATTGTTCTGAATTCTTTTAGGATGGGTGTGGAGCTGGCATCACGGTGGATTTGTCAAGAGTGAGTTTTTATTTCTTCTTTAAAAAAACACACACATGAGATCACAGAGGTGCAAAACATGTCTTACCCTTGTTTTCCTCTCTGAAGTTGTAAGGAAGGGCCACGTGGTGCTGCTGAGCCCCCCAGATGTGGACGATGCTGTTTCAGAGTCGGTGTGCCGTCTTGGGTCCCACCTCTGCAACCAGGGCTTCAGCGTGTCGGTGGACCAGTGGAGCAGGAAGGAGCAGAGCACTCTGGGGCCTTTGCCTTGGCTGCACTCACAGCTGCTGAAGCTCAAAAGCATGGAAGGCCGAATATTGCTCGTTTTGAACCACAGAGCCTTGAATAGAATTGAAGAGTGGAGCCACCTGAATAGAAATGCAGAGGGAATACAAGACCAGCAGTTACACAGGGCTTATTCTGACCTGTTTACAGCTTCACTGTTCTACATTGACGCGTACAAGAAGCAGGGCACTGCCGGGGAACATTTTTGTCTGGTGACATTTGACTGCCACCCTGTGGAGTGTCCCACCAGTAACAGGAAGCTACCGGAACTGCTTCACGGGCTGCCTCTGTTCCATCTCCCCAATCAGACTCGATCACTCCTGACCGAACTGGCTGTCATAGACACCAACAGGGGGTCAGGTGGAAGAACGTGGACAGGATGGAAGTGGGGTACTTGAGCTGGATTTCAGATAAAGACACTTTTTCCCCTTCAGCTAAATATCTTTGGGCAAACACGTGGACTCGTCCTCCAAATAATTTGATTTATAGGTTGTCAGTACATATCCATGGTAATGAACTGTTTTGTGTAATGTACCACCCCTGCAAGCAGGAGGAGGGAATAATTACTCATAACAGCATTTAAACATCAGGGCAAACATCATCTTCATGCTCCAGGAAGCTGGTAGTATGTTACACCGGATCACTTGTGAATTTATGTTGTGTTATAATGTATTACCTCTGTGGATGCCATTATGCAGGGAACGCTGCATCTTAACTCATATTTTGTAACTTCCTGGTTGTGATTAGGAAGGAATGCAGAGAAAATATATGCATTATTTTTACAAAATGATGAACCTCATCATTCCTCCTTTTACCCTCATATGCAGATGCTCTTTTGACCATAAAATGGTTTTAAAAAAATACTATTGTCGCTTGAAGTTGTGCACTGCGAGATAAGGAAAGCCCTCAAATTTCCTGAAATAGTTCAGATCAGTAATGCACTGACATCACATCATATTTGCAGAATGTTCCCCCCTGCTTATGGAAACTATTTTAACTTACCAAACATGAATAAATCAGCTATGCTGCAAGCAGAATGAGCAGACGTGACTTGGGTGGAAACAAAACCGAAACATGTTTATAGCCAAGTTGAACTCATGTATGTAAGTTTATCACACAGGGGCTCTGCAATTGAGTGAAATCCTACAGGCGTGGATTTGTGCACGCAGACACGACAGTGTGCCGTCTGCAGTTCCCACCTGTCTAAAAATACCCTCTCCTGTGGCGGGTGGTGGGCAGTACGGTTGGCCATGCCTGCACAGGCCGGTGGATCTCATTCGTTCAACGCAGAGTCCGTTTTCAGAGCACGCGGAGCTGCTTGCTGACTCCCTCCATACGTCCGAGAGGGGCGGTGTTAAGTGGCTAACACGGTCTCCGCTCGCTCGGGATGAGTCTGTAAGGCAAAAAAAGAAAAAGTGGCCGATCAAGTGTCAACGGCGTCTCGGGGTTGGATTCACTGATTTTAAACTTGACAAAGACGATTTGTTTCCCACTCCGGAGCAGGAGTAAGGAGTACAGGTAGGGTTACAATTCTCCACAGCTCCTGTGTTAACTGTTTGAGTGCCACTGAGGAAGGCTTTTTTTTCTGAGTGACCCAAAGATTGCTCCTCTGAGACCGTACAATCCAGGATGAGCAGCACTAACGTGACCCACGTGTCCCCATCTGATTCAGTCCAAAGTCAGTCCAGAGTCTTTCCTGGACAACAACGTGTGTGAATGTGTTTTCCTTTGCTCTGAGATACTAAAACAAACATATTTTGAAACAACACTTGTAAGCTTTGGATAGAATAATCATTTATCCTGTCAACACAACACAGATTCAGAGTTTGGCCTCCTGCTGAGACTCCAATGGGACCCTGAAACCCAGAAGAAATACAGCAGACCAACCAGGACATCCCAGGCCGTCCTCTGTCACTGCCCTTCTGTCCACAGGTCAGATGGGAGGCCAGAGGCTGCGCACACACCTGCTGCTCCCCGCCTTACTGTGGGCCGTGTCGGCTGGCCAAGCCTGTGGCTGTCCAGATGCCTGCAGCCGGCGGTCAGGGCCGGACAAGAGCCAGTGTGAGGAATGCAGAGCCGGATGGATCCTCCATAACAAAACCTGTGTAGGTACTGTACGCAGGGCTTCACACACCAGCCAACACCCGCCACATGGACAGGAGACAGAATATTAAAAATGCGTACGATTTGTTTCAGATGTCGATGAGTGTGGCACTGAGCTGGAAAACTGTTCTCAGAGCAGTTACTGCTTTAATACA
This sequence comes from Menidia menidia, assembly GCA_907169785.1. NCBI lineage: Eukaryota > Metazoa > Chordata > Actinopteri > Atheriniformes > Atherinopsidae > Menidia > Menidia menidia. The sequence goes on along the minus strand of CAJRST010033334.1, from coordinate 11,712,206 downwards.
GAAGGCTCCTACGAGTGCAGAGGTCAGTGGCAGAGATCTCACATTGTTTCTCTTCAGGTTGTCTTTCAATTTTTACATTTTTTTTGTTGACTCTTAGATAAAGGTAATGTTTATTAATGTGCTAAATAACATCTGTTATAACAAGTCTGAATATCCATAGAATAAATAAGAAATAATGTTTTTGGAGTCTTGTCACCCAACAGCTGTATTTCTGTGGTGTTAAAGAGAGAGATGAATCAAATCCTCAAACTTTTCTTGATCATTTTCTGTGACTGTGGTGACTAATTGTTTCCTCAGAGGTTCTGAGAACTGAACTTCAGGATAATAAAAAAGGTCAACACTAATGAGAAAATACGTCCAAAGGCGTCCAAATAATTCTAATAATTGTGATCTAAGTGCATGACGTTGCTGGTTTATCATTTTGTAAAAATCACATTTTTGCCGTTGCAGGCTGAATTATACTTTTTGTAGCATTTACAAATTGTTGGTCTTACTAAAAGAGAATCTCCCCTTTTAACAGAAACATTAAAAAATGTCTCATGTGAAGTTCTGTGCACAGTTAAAGTACTAAGACAAGTGACCAAAACACATTTTTCAGAGGTGCTGAAAAGAACATTTTATCTTCTATTTGAGCTTGCTATTTTCTCTCATTTTTATTTAAAGCATTTGCAACCATTTCAGTTCTCACAGTTGTCACTGAAGAGTGAAACGGCTGCTGTTTTCTCAGGTTGCGATGTAGCCTGTGTGGGCTGTATGGGCGGTGGGCCGGCGCGCTGCAGGAAATGTGCCCCGGGATACAGACTGACGGGGTCCAAGTGCTGGGGTGATGGCAGACGGTTAAAAAACAATCCAACGCCGCATGCTCGGTAGATATCGTACGCCTCGGTTTTCACTGACTCTTTATCTGTGCAGACATCGACGAGTGTAGTGACCGGGTGCTGGCCTGTCATGGCCTGGACGAGATCTGTACCAACACGGAGGGCTCCTTTCGCTGCGACTGTGCAGACGGCTTCACCCGTCAGAACATTCTTTGCGTTCGGAAGCAAATTCCCAGTGAGTGCAAACTCATTTCAGACATGAACCTGAATATATAAGCAGACACAGGCAAATAGTGGTGACCCCCCCCTCCTTCCTTTTATCTCCTCTTGCAGCTGGTCAGGAGAAAGGTTGGTTTGAGGACATCCAGGATGATGAGGTGGAGGTGCTGCAGCAGATGTTTTTCGGGGTGGTGCTCTGTGCTCTGGCCACGCTGGCAGCAAAAGGTGATCTGGTCTACACGTCCGTGTTCATCGGAGCAGCCGCAGCCATGGCGGGCTACTGGCTCTCTGACAGGGGGGACCGTTTGGTGGACAGCTTCCTGAAGGGACATTGAGACTCCTAACTGTCAGCTGACGCGTCCCACCGCAGATAGACTTGGCTTGGACTTTGACGCAATTTGATTTAGAAAGTTAAGTCAGAGTTGGGCTGTGAATCTTCCCAGAAAATGTGGGATGGTTCATTTTTATCTCCAAAGTCATATTCAGTTTGAAAGGTGTTGATTCAGAATAGTTCTTAATGTGGGGCAAACGAACAATAAGTTTATGTTTTCATCTGCTGCATGCAAAGAGTTTGGCACAGATATTCACCTCTTATTTTTGCTTAGGATTAAAAGTCAAGGCTCTAAATAGAGGCTTTTCAAATGTATTTGTTCTTAAAATATTTTCATAAATTGTATGGTAAGTATGGTAACATTGTAAATCCAGGTGACAGTCCTCATTAGTGGGCGTACCCTCCAAAGCTTTAATGAGCGAACACCCCAAAGTTTCAGGTAAGAAGAAAGTTATGAAGGTTGAAATGAACAAGACGGTTACAAAAAAAGACAGAAAGAAAGTCACCTTTATTTGATGGATATAAACAAGCTGGCCAACAATCAATAATATTATTCTGATACAGCACATACAATAGCAAACCGGGGCACTGAGGACAGCCTCCTATTGTTAAAGAAAATCAGAACAAAACTGAACATTACATAGTATCCATGCTTCATCCCAAAAGTACTCAGTCTCTCTTGTTTTCCATAGCAACTTTCTCTGATAAAGTTTTTTGAATAGATTTATCTCTGTCACATGATTAATGCGCGCGCGCGCGCACACACACACACACACATGCACGCTCACGGTCAACAAGAAACTGCAGTTATGCACACACACTTCCACGCTCGTGCGCACACACACTACTCTCTCCTTTTCTTTTAGAAAAAAAAAACATTTACACCAGCAACCCCAAAAACATGCTGCACTCACAAAACTGCACAGGCTGTCTACTAAGGGGACACAGTAAGTGAGACACACACATCACTCTCAAACACAACATCACACCGTCACATTGCACGATGCAGATGCGGGTAATGCATGAGGAATGACGTTTCATGGGAGATTAGCCCACGTTCACACAAATGATCATTCAGCATGCTGGACACACATTGAACTTGTTCCTAAGTCTTTACTGTACAGCTCAAAACATTTACTTGTACAAATAGTACAGTTTCAAACTGGCGTATTAATAAGCTGAAACCATATAAAAAATAAAGCTAAACTTAAATTAAAAAAGATGAATAAAAAAAAGTATAAACACAATATTTGCTCTGTAAAACAAAAATATTTCTGGCATTGGTCACAGTGATTTATCAAATCCAAAGATTTCAGCGACAAACAATAAAAGAAAATCAACCTGTTCACAGCGATAAAGAGAAAATGTATTGTACGCTTTTCATACTTGTTTTGAAGGCCTTTTAAAGATGACCGGTGAATGTACAGGCTTTTATAAACAGCTGCTTCGAGGCACAGATGAAGCCTTGCCTTCTATGACTCCCAAGACTTTGAAACTGATGCCAGTCATTCACAAGTTTTCAGTATGAACCAGCCCCTGCCCCCTAGCCTTTAGTCTTTTTTTTCGCTTTTTTTTGACACATTAGAAATCACTCTGCATAGAGAACAGGATCCATACATCATCACCTTCAGTTGGCACGTAATGTAAAAACCAGCATGCATGGGCACAATTAAAATGTTCCATGTCGTCTACCATGCAAATCATATACGCTATATCGTGGTAGGAAAACTCCCTACTTCAAGTATTCAGTAGATAAGGACCTGAAAATGGAGGATCTGAACTCCACCCCTTATGGTGAATTGAGAGGACTTTTTGCTCCTCTGTCTGTTTGCATTGCCATCCCCTCAACAAAGAAAAAAAATCCAAATCAGGACCTTTATCTCAACATTTGTAAACACAAACAGCAAAGTCTTACAGAACCTGTTGATTCTTTGTCAATGACTGGAGCTGTCAATAAAATGATCCGTGAATCATCTTGTTTTGTGAACGATGGGTAGGTGGAAAGACATTTATATACAACGTACAACAGTTGACACACAGGCACCATGAGGGCAGGGAGGGAAACTTGGTATTAGTAACAGTCTACTTCATTTTTTCACAATACTGTAACACTGCGTGTCGGTTTTTCTACTTTATCAGCTGTAACGGTCACATACATCACCACTTCTGTTTACATGACGACAACAACAAAAAACGCACACAAACGAAATGCATCCAGACAGAGTCACTGAAACCTCTACTCAGAGGGTATTTTGATAGTCCTCATTCACAAGTGCAAGCATCCCACTGCCGAGTGCAGCAGACATCATCCCACTGCTACCTGTGAGCTACAAAATTAAGAAAAAAACATTTAAAGTTGTCACCACAGGCCAAGTAGTCTTCAACTGAGTTGCTTTCACATTAAGGAAGGAATGTTATAATGTATCTTCTTGATTTCTAGATAGATTTGGATACACATGAATATTTTCCATAAACTACTGCTCTAAAGCTCTTTTGTTTCTCTGGACTGTCCGGTATTTTAAGATAGGGAATGTTAACTTGCTACTGAGGGGTTTTCTCGCAACATACAAATCAAATGAAAATCGTACCACTCAGTGCTCTATATAAGACACCTCTGACCTCTAGCCAGTTAGAAAAATAACTATAAAGGAGGAAAAAAAACAAAAAACATATAGTATATCTTGTCAGTTTGACACAATTTTCTGACCACGTATAGACACACTCTATAGATTTTCTCTCTATATGTAGAATATATGCATATCTATCATGTGTACATATTTTATGAGGCACAGGCCACCTTGTTAAGAAGGAGAAAACAGGTCACTATGTGTGGGGACACAGACTACTGCTGAATGAGCACATAGGAAAGCGGAGTTGGAGCATAATATAGGTCAGAGACTAAGGTGTAAGTGGTACAATTCAACCTGTAAGGAAAACATCTACTGAACACTGCTCCACTTCATAGTCTATTATGACATTTGTAGTGATTCCCCCGATGTCAAACTGTATGTACAAAATAGTCTTTTACAGTTGTTTGTGAAGCCCATCGTGGGATTAAGCCCGTACACTGTAAAAGGACTAAAAGATGCTCCTGTTAGGTCTTCTGACACCATTTAGTTTGAGCACCAGCAAAAGCACCAGTAGTAAAAATTCCTGTAACACAGAGGTGCATAGGTGCATAGTCTCAGAAAATCAAAAATAATCTGATGAGAAGTTTCTGATTACTCTCTTGGCCATGGCCACTCTGATTGGGTGAATAATTACAGTTTGAGTCACTTTAAATACAGATGGAAAATAAAAATGCATTCCCTCTATGTTTACATCTGCATAGATTGATTCTTTTTTCTTTTCTTTTTTTGGACTAATTCTGATTTAAATGAGGTAACATGAAGAAAAAAGATTGATGAGAGACAGAGCCTTGAGGTTTGAACTAGCCCCAAACCTAAACTGGCTGTGCTTGTGCAGCTCAGGAGACACTGCAGGCAGGGCGCACCGTCAGTCAGCCCAAAGTGCTTCCACAGAGAACCTAAAATCACTCAGCTCTGGCATATGTGGAACAAGCTAGTAAACGGACACAAAAAGTCACTATGAAATGCCTAATAAGAGAATGGATATTGACGATGGGTGGGGCGGGGGAGTAAGGGAAGGCGAAAATTAGTAGTCACTGCGCAGCACAAAAGATAATGCAGCTCACTAATGCAATGAGATTATGTAAACAGTAGAAGAGACTTTGCACGCTGAGGGTTGTGACAGAGAGGTCAGCAGGTGGGTTAGAAGGGCAGTGAGGAGAAAACATGAGAGTCAGGAGCCAATCAGAGCCGGAGAAGTGGGTCAGGCAGGTGAAAAAGCTGGAAAGATAACCATCATGTAAAACATGACTTGAACCAGTCCAAAGACTCAAGGTGTTGAGTCAAGAGAATTCTGCCGGGAGGAGGAAGAGGGCTTGTTCAGCTGGCGACAGACAGGTGGGGCGACTTCTGTGAGACCTCTGATGTAGGGAGGCCTTGCTGACCACGTCAAAGTCACAGTTTGACAAGCAGAACATCCATCACTTCAGGGCATCATGCTGAGGATCTTTTGTGAAGGAAGTGGAGGATCTTTTTCTGTTCACACAAGGTGGAGGTCCCACATCACCTTAAAAAAAAAAAAAGGAAGAGATGTATCAGTGGAAAAAAAACAGCATCAGAAATTTGTCTAACATTTAGTTGTGTTTCTAACGTGAAACTACCTGCTCAGCTGACAGTCTTCATGCAGAACCTGCGCACTTGACTGTCTCCTCTTCCTTCCCAAAAAGAAAAAAAAGGGGGGGGAAACAAAACAAATGTCCCACTGCTCAGACGTATTGACAGATTTAATGTAACACAGTTTTAGTTGGGTTGTGTTTCAACATCATGGCATGGCAGTGCTCCTCCAGTAGTGACCGAATCATCTGAATGTGGGAAACAGCAAATCACAACTATCAGGGAGAAGTTTCTTTTCTTATACAGGGAAAAGGAAAATGTAATACATCGGAGAGTTAAATAAATTGAATATATCTTACCCCTCAAAACAATATTAGAGCTTTGGTTGTCACAGCTAAGATTATGCCCATATGCCCTCCTCGTCATCCTGTTGGTGGTCATGTTATGTAAGACATTGAACAGAGACAGGAATATGTTTCCTCAAAAAACGTCACAAGCACATCAAAATGGTTGATAAATCTAACACAGCTACAGTAAAAAGAAAAAAAAGTAAAAACCTCCATGACAGATGAAAGTCTAATATAAAATATCCTATTTACAGGAATATAGGAGCAGTAAAATGTTGATTATTATTATTATTGACCGAAGACAAATACATCAATAATGAAACCTTTGAATTGTGGTAAATTGGTAAATTGTTGGATTACTCAAGTATTTGTAAGCCATGAAAAACGCATGCATTATTTGCTGTAAAGTCATAAACATGAAATTAAACGTATCTCTTTTTGCATGGCGTGAAAAGCCAAAACGTCTGGATACAGGAGGCTAATGTTTTTTTTTTATTATTTGTGAACATTAAGCTCTGCTCCATCTGCTTAAAAGTAAATGCACAGGCTACCCCTGCTAATTAAAGGGATGACATTTAACCTGGTCTGGGGATGGGCGATGACCGGCGAGTGGGGGTCCTCGGGCTGGGCCTCCTCGGTGGTGAGGGGATGGATGACGCGGGTGCTGGGCGTGATGTGGGTGCTGAGGATGCTGTGGGTGTTGTGGGTGCTGAGGGTGCTGAGGGTGCTGAGGGTGTTGAGGGTGCTGAGGGTGTTGAGGGTGCTGGGAGTGCTGAGGGTGCTGAGGGTGTTGAGGGTGCTGTGGGTGTGGTCCTTGCTGGGGAGGGCCATGTGGATGCTGAGGATGGGGGTGCTGTGGAGAGGGGTGTCCATGTGGGTGTTGTGGTGGATGCTGGGGGTGCTGGAGGTGCTGTGGGTGAGGGTGCTGAGGTTGTTGGGGGCGTGGGTGCTGTTGGTGCTGGGGGAGGGGCTGAGGCTGCTGTGGGTGAGGGTACTGGGGCTGTGGCTGCTGGGGATGTGGATGCTGTGGCAAGGCTTGTGGATGCTGCAAATGCTGTGGGTGTTGCGGGTGTTGGGTGTGCGGATATGGGGACTGCTGGGCATGGGGGGCATGAGGGGCATGAGGGGCATGGGGGGCATGTGGGTACTGGGGCTGGGCCTGGGGCTGAGCATGTGCAGGCTGTGGCTGATGGTGAGGTGCATGTGGGTGATATTGCTCATCCTCATAGTTGTCTGCTATCAGCTTCATTCGGCTTTGTGTCTGCAGGAAGAGGAAAATGGTTAGAGCATGATGTTCTCCGGCTGAATGAAATTTGACTCTAACCAGAAACACCATGTGGTTCCTCAGGGCATCTTCCTCCACCTATTGTACATGCAAAGTATGGCTGATGGCGTTGCTGAGCTCGGGGCACCATTTACTGACAAGGAATGTCATAACAAATCAAATTTAACATGTTGAATTCATGTTAAGTTTTGTACCCCATTGGTAACTTTATCCTCTAAAAATGTAGGAGTCACATGCAGCTACATGGCCAGCAAGATACTAACGGAAAATAAAAGAGATGAAATCAAGATAAAGCTAGTTTGTTTACATTAATCACATTAATTTCTCATGATTTTCTACGGCAGAACCAAGTTGTTAATAAGTGTGAAAAGAAAGAAATCTTTACATGCCTTTTATAGTTCTTCCATTCATCAGTTTTGTATCAACATTGTAATTCCAAGAGGTGGGTTTTGATTAATAGTGTCTAAAACCAGAGCACCGTGTGCTTACATGAAACCTGTTCTTTCCTGAAGATGGTATCAAATAAGGGAAAAAACTAATGGTGAGCTTTTTTGCTTCTGCTCGGATAGCCTCCAGCTCAACTACAATGTAAAATCATAGGGTTACATGCAGCAGTACTAACATGTTGTTTGAGCTGGTGCATCAGTTTGTCCCGCTCCCTCTTCAGGGCCATCACCTCCTCCTGGGTCTTCTTTTTATTTGAAGCAGATAGTTCAAGCAGCGCAATATTAGCATCTTTCTCACTGATGGCTGCCAGCAGAGCTTGTTGTCTAGAAAAAACAACAACAAATTATTGCATTATTGCCTCTCCACTGGCAGTCTATGAAAACATTAAATGCAATGAAATAAAGAACTTAAACAAATGAAAAACTTCAGCAATTAAACTTTGCTGCATCAGCATCAAATCCAGCTCACGTGCAATTAATTATACATATGGCAAGATCCACTTTGGGTATAAAATGTCAAATTCATGTTGACTGAAACAATTCCTATGTTGTCATATAGCTTTTCATGCCAGACGCAGTTTTTTCAGACTTCAAAACACCACAGTCTGACTTTTTTCCCATGAAGGAATCTGCTCCTGAAAGGCTCAAAATGCTTTGTTTGTTGTACAGGCTTTTTGTTGCGTATTTACTTGCATGACCATGGAACACAATGTACATTTGATAACTGTGATATAAAAGCCGCTGTCTCCCATTCTGTTATTTTTGCCCTTCAACCCATTTAGACAGAGGAAACTTGACTCGTGAACCGGTAGGAGCTAAAATAGAGAGTCTCAAACAGAAGTAGACAAAACGTGCTGCAGCAGTGTACGATGTGATTCTTTTTAGTTGATCTCAATTATGTAATTCTGAGCTTAAAAACAAGCATTAAACTCTTTAAACTCTGACTCTTTAAAGGAGGTAAATAATGAACCACTTACAGATAGACTAAAGACATTTTGCCGTCCATTCCCTAATAGAAGGGCATAAAACATTATTTATGAGAATCACATGAAAAGGTTGATGTTAGTATAGTAACTGAGAAGCTATAGAATGGCTTATCTGAGCAGAGAGACTGAAAACAGAAGGGATCATCCAGTTTATGTAATGAATTTAAAGTGTAAAAACACAAAATTGTGCTTTAGGGCAGCTTAAAGTGTCCTTTTGTGAGGCTTAACTGGTTGCTTGGCAACAGCAGACAACAGGACTAGATGTGTTCAGAAGTACTGTCAGTGTTATTTTTCTGAGGGCCGCATGAGACGGGTATGAAGAAGAGCATTTAACAAACGTGAAAGTGTTTTGTCGTTCGTCTCTTCAGAAACACGTACTTCATTTCGAGTATCTCCTCCAGCTGCTTCCTTCGCTCTTGTCTCATGTTGGTGAGGTGGGAGTCCCGCTCCTGTAAAGACTGCTGTGTGGAGGAGAGACGCTGCTTGGTGGCATCCAGCTCCTGCCTCGTCCTTTCCAGAGTGCTCATCATCTCCTCCAGCTGACAGTGAGCGTAATTCAGCACAATTTCATTGTAGCCTCACTTAACATGACATAAGTATGTATCATTAGTACTACGTGTTACTTTAAAGTAAAGCCTCACCTTTGGGTGGTGACCGCCGTCTAACGAGCTGTCCTTACGAGAGTCCTGCCCCAAGCCCTTCTTGTCCCCTTGTGATCCCAATTTAATGTTTGACCCCTTCTTTGTCTGATCTTTACTTCCTTGCCTGTAATATCAAACAAATTTAAAAGCCTTTCTAGGTGGTGCTAACAGAAAACATCAAAGAGTGTTCTGATATTTCAAACACTTGGGAAGAAGGTGCTTTTTAAAACCACAAGTCATACTAAAACACCAGAGGTAGCCAAGCAGAACGAGTATACTGAGACTGTCAAGTGCATCTTGGAAAAATCTTAATCCAGCTATGACATCAGCTATACAGCATCAACACATGAGTGTCACACATGAAATGACAGTCGCATGTCATTTATGAGGCAGCTAAGAGCTTCCCACATAAGAGCTAGAGTAAACTTAGGTAGAAAGGGAGGTTTGAGCCAGCAGGGAAATAACTTACCTTGGAGCTAAACTGCAGATGGGGAGAGGAAAGGGTAGTAGACAAGAGGAGGATGGGATAATTGAAGAAAATATTGGAAGCAGGAAACAAAAGCACACAAAAGAAAGATTTCTTTAAAAAAAAAAGAGACATTTGAATATGAGAACGTAAAGAAACAACCATAATAAAACAAAAATACTGAAACCCAGATGATATTATGCTGTGCTATAATCATCAAACACCATGAGGTATTACAGATGTGCCTGTTGCAGATGCTGCTCTGCCACAGCTAATGCAGGATGCACCTTTCTGAAAGACATGGAACCGTGTGCATCTGCTGCCAAGCCCTGGAGTGGCAGACATGCAGTCAGACAGGCAAAAGTTAGCCGGGCAAAAGGGTGGGGAGAGGGGCAGGTTTGAGTGCTGAGCAAACGGAGGGGAAGCCAACGTTGATTCCATCAAGTAAGGACAAAGGTAGTAAGTGGACCAGTTATGAATGGAGGGGTTTTTCAAACAGTGGACACCCAACTGAACTGACACACTTTCTGGGGCAAAGGTTCGGGTCAGACCCTACCTACTACAGCACCTCACGCTGAGCGCAAGTAGACCCAGAACACAGCGGCTATAGTCATGCATGCTAGGCTGGTCATTTTCTTCAGTGTCCAGGAGAGCAAGCTATGCAAGACGGGTGGGGCTGGGTGGGAGAAAGAGCAGGGAGGAACACTTGAGAGAAGAGGAGCCATCAGGTGATGTTAATAGAATGAAGAAGTCAGTCAGGTGCGAGGGTGACTGGGGTTTAGAGTCACAGGGTGGGGCGGGCAGGTGGTGTGTAGAATGAGAAGGTGGAAGCATGCTCATTGCAGGAGGAGGCCTCAGCTGTAACATTAGGCAGTTCCCACTGTAAGCCATTACCACAAAAATATATGAAACTAAATGTCAGTGGGTGCGAGTGTGTGTGTGTGCGTGTGTGTGTGTGCAAACGTGCTACTGTGCAGGCTTTTTCTATAGAAGACAAAACTCAGCAGCCTCAAATGTAATGAAAAGGAGCAATCACACCAGTTTCTACAAAAACACAATTTTAAATACAACCCCAAACCAAAACCAGTTAAGATGGCATGAACAATGGAGCAAATCTTCTTCTTTGGTTGAATTATTTTATAAACTCTATGAATTTTTCTAGATAAAGAACATACTGGGAGTTTTTAAATTAAGATAAAAATGCTACAGTGACAATTTACAACTGCACACCTTAAACCAAAGTACGATATGATATTCAGAAAAATGGGACCAAATAACATCTGAAATTATTGATCTCTTGGTGTTAAATAAAGAAAAAGATATATCTTAAGAAATCAAATTAAGTTGACTAGACAATATATTTAATATCTAAGATTCATACTATCGCCTATGAAATAAAAGTAAATGTAACTAATTTGCTGCAGCCATCGTCATTTTTTTTTCTTATGTTGTCATGTCCCAACTTCTTGTGATTTGGGGTTGTATAGGTGAAAAAGGTGCTGCATTAATAGCTGTATTAGCATTGATTACTTACAATGTATAAAGGTGATATTTTTAATATGGTTCTGAATTACAGCTAGCAGCCTAAAATGCTATTTGTGCTTGCCGAGTCTTTGGTGTGATTGGCCTTTACTTTGCCATGCAGCATGACGCATACAGGAGACAACAGGGATCAAAGACGTAAGACAATCAAAGAAATATCACAGATATGTCAGTGGCAAAATAAATGAAAAAAAAATAGCTGATGTGCAGTGCTGTTATTTGATTTCTCATGAGCCCAAATATTTACTGAATTGTTTTTCCCGTCATCTGTGCTTGACTAACAAAAATGAACGTGCAGCACAAAGCCTCTCTGTCACACACAAGCTGGTGAAATACATTCATGCAGCGGATGTGGACAGATAACCACGAAACAAACACGTGCTAAAAGAGTCACAGGAAAAACTGAATCCAGGGATCTTTGTATCATCTGCGTTAGAAAAGACTGACAATACATTATTTAGATAATACATAAATGATAGTTTGCGTTGTATGATACAAAGATCCGTGAAGGTGCCGGACAGCAGGTGGGCCGAGGCACACAGGTGAGACCAGATGCAGTTGCAGTTGGAGACTTTAATCACGCAGCCGAGCTGAAGTGCCAGGGCAGAGCACTCACTTTCCCAGGAAATCCCACACCATGCCCCCTATCTGCTGGGGGGCAGCGGACACAGAAGGGAGCGGGTCAGGGGGAGCTCTGCCACCGGTACGAGGGGTGGGGCGTGGGGCAGTGGGAGGAGGACTGGTGTGGGGGATAACGGGGAAAGAGTTGTGAGGAAGATGAGAGAGAGATTGAGAAACCAGAGTCGGTATGAGAGAGGAACAGCAGGTAGTAGAGAGAGGTTTGAATTGATCAATGGCAGAATACATAGAGAGAGAGAGAGACAAGAGACAGAAGGAAATAGGGCGGAAAAAAGTGGGTAAAGATGGCGAAGAAAAGGAGAACAATACTTAATTAATCACAAGCTGTGTACAAATAAACAAGTTTCTCCTTTAACTAAATGGTACGGGAAGTTAAAACTGATTTTAATTTTGAGTGGTAGAAGGGAGGAAATCCTGTCACTGACACATATTCGTGGGGCATAAGTAAAATCTCAAGCAAATTCGGTCTGGGTTTCTCCCATGTACCCTGCCGAAGTGCAAAAGCTTCCTGTATGGAGACTCCAAGCAACCAACACACAAATGAAGACTGAAACAGCTGGTTTTTCTGAGCCCTCCCAACAAAGCTGGCCAGAGTTGCCAAACACTGTGCACTGGCGAAACGTGACGTGTTTAAACTTGGAGCTGCAAACACTGCTTAAAAAGCCACCAGCAAACAGCTACTCTGTACAGGGAGCTGGTGATGGGGAAATATTTAACAGCAGGACAACAGGAGGGAGAATTAGAAAGATGGAACTTGTGAGCTTTTTGGCCTCGGAGTGAGCCAGTGCTAATGTTGTAGTGTTTTCTGAGGACTCGCACAACAAAGTTAGACTGTGACTTCATACATGCCCTGAGACGACTACATTACGGCAGCAAACATCTGGTGTATTTCAAGTTCAAACTGTTATATGTTTGGATATCTATGTGAATGCAAACTGCATGGTGACACTCATGATGTCACAGTTAACACTGAAACAAACCACTGATGTTGATCATGTTCTAAGACTACAAAGCTATCTACAGTGCCTAAAGTCCTCTAGTCCTAACAGTGATGTGGTTTGACATGTTCCATCTACTTGAACACCGAGGACCATGCACACTCCCTGTGGATATGGAACTTCATACAGTACATAAACAGCAACAAACTCCTCAAGAACAGAACATGAAATGCAATAACAAGTCCAAGCCCACATCATTCATGGAAGGGATTGTGATTATGATTGTAATACAATAAACTGGATTCTATGTTTGAAGTGCCTCGAGATTGTATTTGTTTTAATTCCATGCTATATAAATAAAATTGAATTGAACTGAATCGTGGTGTTATACTCACACCTCTAGCCCCATCCACATTGAGCCATTCCCAAAACCAGGTACACTTCCTGGGTGGGGCCTGCTTAAATCTAAATGGCTCCTGATGTGTTGGCTTGACTTTTTAGTGATAAATTACAGTAGCAAACACAAACATTTTTAACACACAACAAGAATGGCTGTTGATGTATTGATGTAGTGGAAATTGGTATTTAAGCAGATTCCATTCACTCAGATTGTGGAGCTTCTAACAGGTTCTGTTTATCAAAGCACAGATAAACAATCGTAAGAATGAAATAAACTTCTGTTTCATAAGTTGTTACTTTATTGGATCTTCCAATTATCTACAAGACCCTCCACAACCTTTAACAACATTCAAAAACACTTTTACTATTTACAGTCTTGTACCTCTATTTTAAATTGTTTATGGTTACCATTATGCTAACTAATATAATGACACATGAAACTATCTCTCATATTTAGAAGTAACATGTAAAATTTGATAAGAGGTACTCATTTATCTTTAAATGACCATCCATTATCGTAACCGCTTACTCCCTAATGGGGACTAGAGCCTATCCCAGTGGTCAATAGGCGAGAGGCGGGGTACCACCACTCCATCGCAGGGCTTTAAAATGACCATCTTTTTAAATACTGTATATAATTATGTATGTGTATCCATATATATTTTCATGAAAAGTTGCATTTTTGGCCTACAAAGTTTTTGCTATATATGATGTACTTACTGGTAAAATATGAGTAAATCTTGCTCAAGTAAAAAACAGAGGTTTTTAAAGCAGGTATTCAAATTTTTAAGGCTGAATTTCAATGTGTTAAAATGTCAAAATTGACAAATATATTCACTACTTCTATACAACTTTAGTAGTAAATATCAAACACTTTGTCAGAACTGGTTACCTTTCCAACTCTGCAATCTTCTTTTCCTTGTCATTTTTCTCAGTCTCCACCTCCCGAAGGATGTCCAGAAGTCTCTCCACCTCTGTCTGAGCCTTGCTTGCTTCGTCTTTGTAGTAGCTCACCTCCTTTTCCAGCAGCTTCACTCGATCCACATATTCTGGGTTCCCTCTGGACTGATGTCCGGACTGATGATCCACCTCGTGAGCTTTCTGCATCCACACGTCAGGACAGACAAACACGCACACATCCAGTGACACACCCAGTTAAAATTTGCCTCAGCCCAGTGGTGCAATTTTTTTCACTTTTCCCTGTCTCTCGCCCCTTGTCTTTCTGAGCGAACAAAGCAGACTAGCTGTTGTGATCCAGGGCATCGTTACAGGAGCTGGCTCATTAGCTTTAATAGAGCTATTATTTAGCTTCATCTAAGTGGCCCTCTGAGACTCACAGATGTTTCACACACTCGATCAGTATCAAATAATGCTGGACAGCGGGAATGCATTTTTGTTTTTTAAGTGCTTCTTCAGCACTGAAAAAAGCAATAACATGAATAAGGCAATTTTTTCTTGGATAATTATGTTAATTTTTCACTAGCTTGCTAAAATCATAGCTATACTTTTTGGTCATAACAGACAATTTCCATCATTACCAAAACAGTCTGTAACTCCACATAAAATACATTACAGTAATGCACGACAGCTTATAGATTAAACAAAACCGCATGTTTTGACACCTTATACAGCGCCATCCACTAAAGTACTGCAGGGACCTTCAACCACAGCGGATAACTCAGCTACTCGCACCACACTGACAAACTGGAAGCGTTGCAACACGGACGACATGCAGCAAAGTTGAACAACTCATGCAAATCTAACAAAGCTGAACAGTCTTTGCATTTACAGATCAGAAGTATGTGGAAAGAGTAGCGATAGCACCCGAGTAAGCTGTTATGGTTTATATTTGTAAGAATGTGCAACAAATTTGATTTGAAATCAACAATAGATGATAGTGAGACCCACAAATCACAAATAAAAATGAATAAAAGGGAGCTTTACTGGACCCATGGATTGTGCTCTATACCAGCAGTGGGATTATGTTTTGAATATAATCTAAGATATAGAAGCTGTTATGTATGACACTTGTGTTTTTATTACAGTCAGTCAGTCGAGTAAAAAACTTACAAGAGTCGGCATAGTGTGACACTTGAAAGAGGGGGACGATACGTGATGGAAGAACCATACAATTATTGCTGTGTATGTGGATAACTGTTTCTAAGACTGTGAAATAGGCTATTGATATTGGCTCTTGGCCTTTATGTTTGTACAATAAAACATGTTTTTTTTTTATTGAGCTCAAACCAAACCCAGCATTGTTAATGTGTAGTTATGCAAACTGCAGATCTAAGGTCTGCAGATCTAAAAAAGAAAGCCATCCAAAAATTCTAACTTAAGGTTAAGGAAGAATACAACTAAAGCGGTATCCCAAATTATAATCAAATGATCATGTTTTTTAAAAATGTTTGAACAGAAAGTTTCTTATAATGAGGCAATAGACCAGATTCCAGCTGACAACAGACCTAGATACTGAATCTGTCGCACTAGTTTCACCACATTTCACACACAACATTTACAGAGAGAGTACATTGCACACGACGCTCAGCGCAGTGTAAAGCTCATTATACCAGTACAGTGCAATGGGCAACATGCATGTGGGTGGAAGAAAAGCGAAGCCTGTGCTGGGATTTGCCATGATCACCATCTAGCGTATTTCAAAGAAGTTCTCAGTGTCCTCATGCTTTCAATGTGTGCCTCTCAGGGTCGTTGAGAAGAACTTACAGGGTTGTTCATGTGACTGAATAGCTGCTCAGCTTGCTACATTGCATTGGAGTTAAGGAAGGCACAAAGGACGGGTGGGGGTCCAGGAAGAGTAAATGTTAGGGCATACTTTGAGCCAGAGGAGATAACAGCAGGATCAGACATGTTACAATACATGTTTAGCAGACAAATAACAGTTTCAGAACAGCATATGTTGTTAAGATTAACAGCATTGCAACACAGATGAACGGGAAAATCTGTGGATTATGGAGACTGAGAAAATGGAGGAGGCAGACCTTAATGGACTATCTACTCTGTGCATCCTAACAAAGAACATCAGCGTGCCACAGGAGAAAAAGCGCGGCGGACACCATTATCCTAATGAACCAAGCCTTATAGAAAACCCCTTCATGTCCCTTGTTCAAAGAAGATTACAGTGATATCATCACAACAAGTTTTCACATTCATACTGTATCTAATGATCGAGAAACAGCTTGCTCCGTTTAGAGTTGCCCTTCATCTATATACAGAACAGCTCCACAGCAGGAATATCTGCAGCAAACCACAAAAGCCCTTATTTTCTGTCTACAGCTATGTCAAAAACACATGGTTCCTGGTGTCATGATGAACTTTTGAAGGTCTCCAGAGAGAACACACTTTGGGCTCTTAAATTAAATTTGGGTACAGTTAAAGAGGAAAATCTATTCAATTAGGTATTTTTGTTTTAATAGAGAATTCAACCAACACCAAAACTTCTGAAAAACAATGGGAAGAAATCTAATTTATATATATACATTTTTCCAGTTAGATTTTTTTTTTTCCAATCGTTAACCACTTTGTCACACTTTTTTCAAAAGCTTTTAAGCAGCTGCTAAATGACCTCATGTTTACAGAATCTTCCTAACCACTGTAATTAATTATAAACCACAACATGTTTTTGTTTTAAAATGATAAATGTTACACACTTATGGCCCCCTTTTAATCTTGTCTAGTTCCTACAAAGGACCTCACACATATAATATTACTAAAACTAATCTAATCTACATATCACATCAGAAACTGATAAAATGTGAGTTCCAATGTCATAAACAGACGCCTGAACACCTGGAGGATCAAACTGCTAACCACCAGCTCAGCTAATACAACTCCAGGCCATTGTCATGTCCTCATTTAACTGTAAAAATGAGGGTTCACTGTGAATAACCCTTTCTCAGAAATAAACGCTCCTCCTTAGCAATGCACAGAGTGCCCCTTATTCATTCTGCAACATGCATGTTAGTACAACAGATAGGGAGGTTTAAAACAGATTAATAAAACGGAAGAGAAGCTTGAACCTGAAGGAACACGTGCTTCAGCGTGTTTTTACGCCCTAAAAAGAATTTACTGAAACCAAAAATCCATGATACCTTCAATATATGCAAGTGTAACAAAGAAGCTTACCAACTACACCCACAGCTGTCAATGTGTAGGCTTTTTTCCCATCAAAATAACTTATTTTTCTTTCCGATGGTGGACATCTTTAAGCCAACTAAAAAAACACTTTTTACTCTTCAAGCCTCAAAATGATCTTTTCCGCTCATCTAGCCTAAAGACTGACATAAAAATGAGAAAATACTTTTCAGGGAAACCCTGAAAATGTGACGCTGTTTTTAACTAGTGTTTATATCTTTAGCCAAGGGCTGATGATTTATTTTAGACACTACTGCAATCTGTTTGTGATATCTTGCAAAAGAAAGAAATATTGCCCCAACCTAAGCACTGTATCCCATTACAAAATGTTGCCTTGTTCAAAGATGGTGGTTCGGTTGAACACTGATGTCTATCCGTTTCATATACTGAGAAGTTATATGGTTTTGATGAGAGACGCACACTTACCTTCTGCAGTTGTGTCTCCAACTTACTGCACTCCTCTTTCTTTTGCTCGATTGCAATTTCCAATGACTTGAGCTTTGAATCCTTTTTCAGACCAGAGGATGCCAGGGATGATGCATGCTCTTTGAGATCGATGAGACTGGCCTACAGGTGGAGAACCAGCATGGCCGGTTAGTTCATGTTGAAATCAGACAACATGAAATAGTGTCAACAGGTGTAAGTCGGCCACCGTGCCACAGGTGAGCGCTTTGATATGTAAAGGTTGACTGAGAGTTTGAGTTGCATAAAGTACAGTAAAGTACGGCAGAGAAATGTGGAGGTGCAGGATGTGTACTCATCACTCAGTCATGCAGAACTAAAACCTTTCATGGATCATCTGTCACTGACCTCTTTCTCTGTTAGTTCTATCTGAAGGCTGTTGACCTTCTCCTTCAGATCTTTGTTCTCCTTCTTATATGAATCCACTTCTTCCAGGCGTTCTCTGTCTTCCCTCTCTCTTTGGTCCTTTAAACGCTCAATAATTCTCTCCTAATGGATGTTTACACACATAAACATACAAGTGCAGACTGTTAAATATCTTTGCTTTACTAAATAATCAGTGTCTAGTTATATTAAGTTCTAAAAATAAGATTTCAGATTTCTGTTCATTTGGAATGATATTATGAACTTCATGAGAAGCTCAGCAAACACATCAAAGCAAATCCTCGCTGCTAAAAAAAGTTAGCTTCTTCCTGCAGGCACTGGTGATATTTAAAGAATATTTTTGTCCCACGTTGCCTCATGTTGTGATGTAAACAGTGCGTGTAAATTAAACTGTCATCAAATCTGTATTGAGATTTAGTCTTAAAATATGGTTAGAAAGGGAAAAAGATCTTCTTCAACTGACACATTGAAGCTGCTGTTTATAATTGTATAATTTATTTCGCTCAACATAACAATCTGACTTACTGCCATGTTGCTGAACCCAGCTCTCACTATCGTTATACCAGGAAAGACTATCTGTAAAATGGACCTGGTATGTTATACTCCCAGAGTACCTACTAAATAAGGGTTGTGGAGGTTAGCCACAAAACCCATGGGACACTGGTCGAGCAAACTCCCACAAGTGGTTCAGTATCCTTGAGGGGATATAAAGTCCACAGATGAAACATAACAGAGGCGAAGTGGGTATTGAACAGCAAACAGCAATCCATTTTATAGTTTTTGAACAGTGGGAGAAAGCTCGAGTACCCAGAAAGCCCACGCAAATATGGGGAGAACCTACAGACCTCACAAAGAAAGGTTCCTGGTGAGATTTCAAATAGGAACTAATTTCTGTGATGCAACAGTGTTAATCGCCATGCCAACCATCACACTGGTGGATACATGCACTGTATGTAATTTCAGCACATCAACTGGGTGAAAACAATAAAAAAGGAGCACCCCTGTGTGGCGTGTTTTAAATTTATATCCAGAGCACAGCAGTTTCTGACAATAACTGTTAATTTCACCGGCCTGGATACTGACATTTTGATCCAGTGCAACACAAACTCCAGCCCTTTCCTTTACCTTCTCTGACAGCGCCTCCTCCAAGGTGGCCAGGGCAGTATCTGTGTTACTGGAGTCAGTCTGTAGAGACTTGATCCTGTCCTTGAGGTTTCCCAGCTGCTTGTCTTTGTCCCGCAGCTGCTCCTGCAGGTTCTCAATCTGACTCAATGCCAGGGAGAGGGGAAGCAAAAGCTGTAGTCTGATTGAATATCTAACGTTTACTTGGAAAAGACGTATTTGAAGATTATATGTAATAGGCCTTTGGGACAAAACATGTTGTTTAGTGACAACATAAAAAAACGAATAGAGTCGGAGCAAATAAGAGAGAGGGCAATGAAACTAAATATTACATACTGTATGGTACACTAAAAAGGATTCACTGGACATTATGACCCAATTAAAGTTGGTTGGAATTATGGCTAAATTCTAAACTAGACTCAAAGCACTGATTTACAAATTCCCCAGCAATGTTCTCTACCTTCATGCCAAGTAGAAATTGTGGGGAGGCTATCGCAGTTTGGACGGTGTTAGGAAGCCGGAGTGCCCAGAGAGAGCCCACACATGCACAAGGTGAACATGCCAACTCCACACAGACAGGCTGGGGGAGTTGGGAGGTGACAGTAGTAACCACCACGCCGGCGTGCAGCATTTACAGATAATATTAAGCCAGTACTGGTTACAAAGGTAACACACCGAACTCTCAAACCAAGAAATTTCAATTTATGTGAAAAATGTGTGGCCTGCGTGTGGGACCTGAAGGCACCACCTGCTGTGACTGAAATGATCAGACGTGTTGGTTTCCTCGCTTCATACACGAGAATGACAGACTGAGAATCTTCTGTCTTTTTTCTAATTCTGTGATATAGAAATGTTTTAAAAGATCATGCCATGTAGCCTCTGGCTGCCCAGTTTTCCATCCTGCTTAATTTACGATGGAACATTGCCATCATCAGAAGTTTAAAATATGGTTTGGGATGCTCCCGCTGAAGTAGACGAGGGCTCAAATATCACCCGGATGGCAGCATTGGCTGCTTCATAATCTCCATTTATGATGCAAAAATGTATCATGCACCTTTGTGTGCTTTCTCAAGCTACTCTTGTTTCTCACTTCAAAGTCATCATTAATTCTAAATGGCTGTAGGTATGAGGTGGGAATTCATAGGTGAGTTCTTTCTGTCTAAGCCCTATGACTAACTGGGAACCTTTACAGAGTCTACACTGTTTCATTATGTGATATGTTTTATTTTTTTTCAAGATCAAGATTATTATGTTTGGTTTTCTGCATATGA
The DNA here is from genome assembly GCA_907169785.1 of Menidia menidia. Classification (NCBI taxonomy): domain Eukaryota; kingdom Metazoa; phylum Chordata; class Actinopteri; order Atheriniformes; family Atherinopsidae; genus Menidia; species Menidia menidia. Next base: position 11,691,577 of record CAJRST010033334.1, on the reverse strand, counting down.
GCCAGTATATCAAAACTTTTTGTAAACAACCTAATAAAGAGAAGCAACCTGAAATATCCACATTAGGAGATGAGCAAAGATTTACACACCACTGATAGTGACAGTACAAACGAGTGAGTGAGACAGAGTGAAAGAGGGAGTAACACTGTGAGTATTTATAGCATACACTCACACTCACTCACACACATTAGAGCCAGTGAGGCAGAAATCTCTTCCTGCTGGTCTTTCTATGGACATTTCCCCCCTGAGTAAAAGACACACTCTCACTTTTGTTGGAGGGGCTAAGCAATTGTATCTTCCTCACTCTTCCTCACTCACCCACTGAATTACTGTTTGTTTAAGAATTCTGATGAGAACTGGTGTACAATTACACAACATGCATCCACTCCACAACTCAGTGTAGTCAACAGATAATGTGACAGCATGTTTGAATGTTAAATCTAAAATTTTCCTCAGTCTTAGGGTTTCTTTTACTCTCACCTTCTTCTGCAGGACATTAATCTTCCTCTCCTTGACCTCAAGCATGTCCTTCATGTCCCTGATTTCTCCAGCAAGAGTCCCCTTTTCCTCTGTCAGGTCCTGCAGTTGCTTGGTTTTCTTGTTCAGGAAGGACTCTTTCTCCTCCAGACGCAGACGCAAAGCATCCACCTGAAAACCACACAGAAGTTCTCATAGTGAAGTCTTTTATAGTAAAATGGGAGGATCTACTTATGTGGGCATGTTTAATGTGATGGATTCTGTGTGATTTAGTGTGATTTAGTGTGATGTTGCTTTAATAGTGTCACAATTATTTAGATTGTTGGCATTTCTTAGGTGATGACCTGAGTTACAGCACATTTCAGATTCCCAACAGGGCTGCATGCAATATGCAGTAACAAGCCTCAGCTTCTGAGAAGGTATGTTATAGTCGGTTTGTCCATGTGTGGGTGATATGTTTATGAGGCTGTGTTTTATTAAGTTGACAAACCAGCGGAGGGATTTCTATTACCTCTGTTTGCAGGATGGCAGCACGTTGCTCCTTGGCAGTGAGAGACTCTTTGAGCACCTCGATATGCTGTTTGCAGTCTGAGTTCTGGTTGTTGAGAGTCTCTAGCTTTGTTTGCAGAGCTAGCAGCTCTGACTCTTTCTTTGACAACTCCTGCTTCAGTTGGTCAATCTGCACAACACACAAAACACACCTTTTAACACAACCTAACAACCGCAATTTGATGTTTTTGCTATCATGACATAAGCTGATGTAAGAAGGCTACTCTGATTAAATGGCGAGTTCATTGTTGCAGCTTTTGCACTATTTTCATCAACACGCTTTTCTCTCATTAAAAATGTATTTGGGACTGACTCTCCTGCATTCATCATATATTATACATCATCGCTATTCATGATTGATGAAAGTAGCTCCAAAAATAGAGTAACAAAACTCTGGCTGCTCGGAGCCCGGTCTATGAGTTTGGAGACTTTGTAAACAAGGAGTTAAAACTCAGAAGAGACACACAGACATATGCACCTTGACATTATCACAGTGGAGCCAGATGTGTGCACAAGCTCACATCACTGACAACTAGAGCACATCAGTTCCATTGAACATCAGTTCATTTATTTCTCAACCTTATAAACACTCTCTTGACATTTCACATAGTAATTAGAATTAGTGGCAGAGGAATGAAGTATGAGTTTTTATGCATGCAACAACAGAACAAAAGTTTGTTCTGTCTTAGGAGACTTCTGGTAACTGACTCTGAACTTTTTAATAAATAGAGTTGGTGATCTTCTCTCTGAAGACATCCTGCAGCTGCATCTTACCTGAGAAGATCCTGTACGCACATCTGCTCAACCAAAACCTCTTTTTTTGCTTTCTCCTTTTAAGTTGTACTTTCACTTTAACCACACGCACAATACATTTGGTCTCTACCTTGGTCTTCATAAACTTGGAATGGTTCTTGTAGACCTCCATCTGTTTGATTTCCTCCTCTCTGTCTTCTGTGTTTAGTAAGCCGTTTGCTTTCAGCATCTGGATCTCATCCTCCAGATCTCGAATGTTGCGCTCTAGAGAGGCGATTTTTGTGTCCTGTACACAAACAAGTAGAGGAGACACACCTCAAAAACAACAAAGACATGTTCAAAAGTTGCGCGTTGCAAATAAACCCGAGCTATGGACTCAAGCCAAAGAACAACGTAAAAACTGAACAAAACAAAATGGATTAGGAGAGACAGACAGAAAGGAGGGAGGGGGGGCAGAGGATACACTGAGAGAGAGTGAATAGAAGAAGCTCTTTGGTTTGGCTCAGAGTAACTGCAGTATCTGTCGGTGAAATCAAAAGCCCTCTACCCAGCTCCTTGCAGCAGCTCAAAGGATTAATCACCATTGGGAAATGTTGAGCGCACATCCAGCTTGGACAGATCCTCCAGGACCGCAGAAAAAAGTGCAGACGAACACGAAGGAAAAGTAACACGCTGAATCTTTTGCCGTAGTTGCTGGCAGAAAAATGCAGAATCCAATCTCAGGACTGCGACTGTGAGTGCAGCTTTAGCTTCACGGCTTTTTAAATAAATAATACTACGTCTTTAAGATTAGCCATGGTTCATCTCCCTCTCTAGCACAGACTAGAGCAACCTTGTTCCTTCCAGTCTTTCTTTCTTTTGATGGCCCGCCTGCTCTCCCTTTTAGTGGCTTTGAACTTCTGAACTTCTGGGCGTTAGCAGGGTCAGTAGCAGCCCACTGCAGAAGAAGACGGGTGATGTATTGTAATGACGAATGAAGGATCGGAGAGGTTAACGTCAATGCACGAGAACTGCACATGTGCATGCACTTCGCCCTGCTGCTGCATCTCACCTCAGTCTCCGTGTTACAACGGGAGCATCAATGAACTGACATTGCTGCAAGAGACAGGAGACGGCATACCTTCAAAGCAGGCTGATTTATTCCATCCACATGTAATCACTGGTGCATCCACCTGGTCAGTTAATCTTGCTCCTTATCTTTCCCTGTATATGTATGGCTCTCTGTATCTCTGTCTCCCTGCATACTGGGCTCTCGCTGTCATAAACAACCACACCTGTTTCCATGGCAGCAGCAGGAAGGCTATATACTGTGCTCTGTCTCTGGTGAGTGAGGAGGAGAGGGCGGGAGGGCTGCTGAGCGGGGAGAGGGAGGGTGGATTATTCGTGCTTCCATCAGCATCACCACAGCAGTGGGAGAGAGGAGAAATGCAGGGTCTTCCTCCCAAGCACAGGAGGAGGAGAAGGCGGGACTTCCCTCGTTCGGTATGAAAATCAACAGGGTCTAAGAGCCCTGATGTCACATGACCAGACTGGGGGAGGCTGGGGCTTGCACCTCGCCGATCCACCCGAGCGAGAGGGGCTGTGTCAGCTCAGCAATGATGTCATGATTTATTTTGAGGAAGTGATGTCAGGCCTCTGCAGTGAGGCTGGTGGTGTCTACTGTGGCTAAGTAGCTGGATGGTCCCGAAATTCTCTGCTATCACATCCAGCTGTTGTACAATAAGTGCTGGTGTGCGGAATCATTTTAACCATTATGAAATGAAATATGTATGTTTGCATAAAGAAGCTTCATCTGCGCGTACAAATCAAACATTAGTACATTAGAAATAGATTTTTCTGCGCATGGAAACCAATCATGGTTGTGTTGGGTGGGGTCTAAAAATGCACTGAAAGGTCATTTTCTTAGCTCATTTGAAAGTGAAGTGTGCATTTGTCCAAATATTCAAGCCTTCTTGAAGCTTTAAAGCTTAATGAAACCCCTCTACACGTTCTAGTGCATCACTGCCATATTTTAGGTTAGCATAATGGGTGTGACCCCAAACCTTGAAAGATTTTAAGTGCAGCTCCATACCTGAAACCAATACTGTCTAAAATCACTGGGATAGGCTCCAGTTCCCCCCGCGACCCCATGAGGGAATAAGCGGTATTGATAATGGATGGATGGATAAAGTCTGCGATGTTTGCTGATAAATATGTGTCGAAATGATCCTTTCTGAGATAAATGTGTTATTACTTATCAATGAAGGCCTTTGGTTAAGTCTGGCTTCTTGTTTATGTTTACACCCATCTTTTGTGGGTGTATTCAGTGTAAGTCTATGTGTGAGAAACAGACATGACAAGATTTGACAGTGTGTCAACCAACAAATTAGCTTCCGAATATCACAACAACAACACTGCAATCAGCAAAAAGCCTGAGCGGATATAATAACAAAGGCCCGTGAGTGTCAGTCACATAAGCAAACACGAACACAGCATCTGCTCTTAGACAAAAGGCACTGATAATCCATTATTTCAGGATGTTCCATTCTGTGACGCTTCCACGTGCATTTATGCTCCGGCTGTGATATAAGTCGTGTACTTACTTTCATCTCTATAATTGTCTGCAGGGCCTTGGTTTTGCTTGGATCCTGATGCAGCTGATTTCGTCTGTGCAGTTCCTTAAAGACACATGCAAACAATATTCGAACATCAATGCAAAGCAAATAATTCACATTGCAACAACGCTTGGAAAAGTTTTGTCCTGAAGAGCAAAATATTCATGCAACAAATGTGCTCTGCTGTTGTCAGTTTGTATGTTACATAAACCCTGTGAGGAAGGCAGCACAGAAGAGTCCACTGGTCCTGTGTTACTCAGCACTGCCACCCAGTGACCACGGAATTAGAAAACATCCCTCATCTTTAGCAAAGTCCTTGCAATATCTTACCTCTCGCAGGTGGATGTTCTCCTTCTCCTTCTGATCTAAAATAACTTCTAGGTGTCCAAGCTGGGCCTCTGCTTCAGCAATGCGCCTGGCTCTCTCCTGCTCTTCCTCCTCAGAGGCTCTTCCTGGACCGGGGGGCAGCCCTTTGCTCTGCAGCATCTCCAGTAGCTTCTTGATGGACTCATCTCTGGCTCCCAGTGTTTGTTTCTGTGTCTCTATCCTGAGCTCCATCTCCTCCAGGGTCTTCCTCAGCAAGAATAGCTCCTTGGCCTGCCTGTCATGTTCAGCCTGCAGCCGGCGGAAGTTCTCCTCCGTCAGCTCGATGGTGGTGAAATGCTCGGAAGCGGAGCGGTTGCCGCTCTCCTGCTGCAGCAGGTGGTTGAGGTCTCTCTGTGTGCGGAGCTCATCCTGCAGAGCCTGGATGGTCATCTGGAGATGCTGATGCACACACACACAAACACATAGACGCATACATACAGACGGACTCAACAATTACTGAAGTTAATTTGAGGAAAACAGGTCAAGCATAATTTGTCATTGTAAAGTGACACGCTGGGCTTCACACATAGAAACACACGTTTTTAGTCATCTTACACGTTTCTGTAGACAAAAAAAGCAGTACAAACATGAGGGAAACATTACTTACCTTCACATAGCTTCAGAAACAACTAAAATGTGAACTTTTCTAGTTGCATAATCACATGGTAGATGATTTGTTGAACAACATCAAGATAATCCAATCCATGTGTTAAATGTGCTGAAAAATATCCTCTTTTACAACACATAATGGTCTGCTTTTGAATTAAGATTAGGAAGTGCTTGAATAAAATAATAAAAAGCATTTCTGTGCTGTCCGACAGCACAGCATAGATTGTGAGGTCCGATGTCCTTAGAGACCTTTGATACAAAGAGTGTTTCAGACCTCACAGGCCACATTGTGATATGAGGAGGAGGCTTCTGCTGTCTATCTGAGAGGAGCGTAGAAAGACTACATTGCTTTGTATGAGCTGGTCATCTGGAGATGCCATAATCAGATGTGGTCAGACAATACAATGAATAATAAGAAGCCGCAGTATTCATTCACTTTAGAGCAGCCATCTTGAGTGAACATGTGAATACTGTCTGTGCGTACACATGAAATAAAATTATACCGCACACAAAGCAATAAATACAGATGGGTTACAAGGTTAAAGAATTGATTTAATGGGTTCATTAAACAAGATGGGTGCAGATGCTTCCACACTACGTGGTGCAATTAAGCTGTAAATATTCAATTATGCCCTGATGGCATTTCCAAAATGGAGAGATATAAAATTGCTGGTCAATGGTGAGATCTGTGCACCTAGTTAGCTGGCTGGTGTGTCAATAGGAATAGCAAATCATCTGTGATTTCAATCTGTGGGAAACATGTCCGTGGAGCATTAAAAACTGGTTGTGATGCTCGTGCATTAGCGTGATACAGGAGAAGGAGCAGAGGGGTGCATACTTTTCCTCAAGTAACTGAGACCGTAAACTGATTAAGTGACCAAATTCTCATCCAAGTCATTCGATCAAAATTCACATCGGTTGCGGTGCATGAATCTCCTTACAAATTTGAATGCAGATACTTAAGAGCCCAGGGCAAAATGCAAACAACCACTGTTCCACACTAATTTGGAGAAGAAATATGATCAGAAGAGTTTGCTAAGTAGCACAGATAACTTACATAGGCTACAAAGGGTTTTGTTTTCTTTAAAAATTATGAGAATGATGTGCAAAATTATACATGGATGAGTTACACAGCAAATTTCCCTACCTCATAAAAACATTAAATGGAAGAAAGTTTTTCGATGAGAGGTGTTCCATCCTTACAATATATTGACAATAGCAACCCAACATGTAATGCTCAGGATCCTTTTTTTGTTTCTTCCTTTAATTTGTCACCCATGTGTATTTCTTTGTCTGTAAGGTTTTTTTTATACGATTAGGGGATTCATTTGGCCCAAGTTTCTGTCACAGATTGACTTTGGCCTTTACCAGTGGAAACATCTTCCGGCTGAGGGGGAAAAAACAGAACAATCCATGTGCACAAAATGGCCCAATTACGTTCTTGATAAATCAATACAGCTTTCTTCTCTGAAATAAAAACAAGTTTGCAGGCTGTGGTGCAGAGTATGTGCTACTACAGAGGGGTGGAGCACTACACACACTGAGACTGACAATAAAACAGACCAATCACTTTTTACTTTCATAGTCTCTGTGGGGAAACATATGACGGGGTCAAGGGATAAGGAGGCAGACCGAGGGGAGGAAAATATTTCACTCTGTTTGGAAGGTCAAAGGACTAATAGAAGAAGAAGTTAAACGGTGCAAAAGGACTGCCAAGTGTCTGAGAATACACGGCACACTGAAGGTGACTCTATGTTGTGCACGCAACACGGGGTGCAAACATAGGGACAAACCTTGGTTCTCCTGGCATCCAGCAGCTGTAGAGCATGGGCAGAATGAACAGAAAAACAAATGTATGTTGAAAACAGAGCGTCAGAGCTTGATGCAACAGAGATGGATGATCAACACAGACCAGCCAGACTTTCAGTGAAAGCTGCCGGTTTATCGGTCAGCAGACTTCAGTCAGAACAGCATATGCATGATAAACCTTTTTCACAGCAGACATTTTGGCCTGTTTTAGCAGAAAATTTTCAAAATTACATTTTACTGAACCACTCATCAGATTCTATGCAAAGGTGATATGTCTGCTATAAAAAAATCTTAACATGTACAAACAAAAAATGACCTTTCTGGAAAGAGATGAGAAAAAGTGTAATGGGTATCCAATTATTCAGATAAACAACATAACATTCATTGATCTCAGATTACTTGCTTTAGGGTAATTGTATGTAAACATAAAGTAGAATTAGAATGAGTAAAAGTAAATGACCACATGTTTGTTGTCAAGTGTCAGAACAGATGAGATGATGCATTATTTTAGTGTTGTTACACATGTATTCATGAGGATCTTTAAAGGTAATTCAGGACCTGTAATTAGTAGATAAGCAGGAAATTAAACTTTGAAAGACACTATCTCATTCCAGTCTATCAAAGTCCAAATATTTGCTGTTGACTTTTTATGATGGCAAAACTAATCAGTTTTTTATTTTATTTTAGATCACTCTTTGAAAAAATGTTTCAGTAAAGTCCTCTTGATGATTACAGTTGCTTTTGAACTGTTGCAGACTTTTTAAGCGAGACTAATTACTGTGACTTTGATCACTGTCATATATAATTACTGAGGAAATGAAAGAACATCCTAAGGCTGACCTGACATGGTATGAAGTAGTACAATAGGTTGTGTGCTCTTCCAGCCACTAGGGGGCAGTGTTTATTTTAGTAGTTGATGCTGATGAATCTCCTGCTGGCTTCTGTCATAACAGTTTTGGTGGCACACCCTTTTCTGAGTCACAGCCATTTAGTGCGACAACAGAAATCATGCAGCTTCTGAATGTTACATTTTCCTGCTGTGAGTCAACTACTGACACTCAGCGTGAGCTCCTCCCCCCACGTCACAAAGTAATACAACCAACAATCAAAAAGAAATCAAACATTTACCCTAATCGTAACGTAAGAAAATCTTCACACATTTTCAAAAGAATCAAATAATAGTTTAATTATTCCCTGATAAACAATCTGAACTAAACTCCAGGAGACGGTCCAGTAATTCCATTTGCATGATTACACTTTGGCTTAAAGTGACTATATGGCCATTCCTCCCATATCTCATGATCACACACTACAGAGGTATAACACTTTCAATGAGTAGTTCTTGACTCAGCAAATGTTGCTGTTGTGGTCACCCCGTCTTAAAGAAGGTTTCTCATTACTTTGTAGCATATCCCAAAAAGAAATGATTTAGAGATTCTGTGCTACACTTTACCTTAGCTTCCTTATCTGATATTTTGACCGGTCAGGGGTATTGGCCGTCATAAATCTTGTGGTGCAGAAATAAAGAATCTTTCAGAGAGCTACAACAGACATCCACCTCTACAGATATTTGAAAAAGGTCTGTTGCAATCTAATATATATATATATATATATAGCCTTTCTTTTTTCAGATGACTTTGAACTTTCTTTCTTCATTTGTTTCCTCTCTATATATTTTCATATATATACCTTATACCTTATATAAACCACCCGCCTACTTTGTATTTACCTGATTATCGTATTTTTTAAAGAGTAAAAATGGTCTATGAATTCATAGACTTCATCTACAGGTGGTACAAAAACAAGCTGCTAAACCATATGCACCCCATGTATGTTTGGGTAAGAGAACGTGGGTGTATGCATCTAGCAGATGGACAGCACCAAAGCGCTGAATTGCAGCAGCCTACCGCTCTCTGCATTTCTAATCTCTGTAGTGTGTCGTGATAGTTGACGATACCCAATTACACCCACACCCATCCCAACAAACACTGCATTTAGTCATTTCCTCTCAGCTAGCATAGAGGTAAGAACATAGGTATTAACAAATACTATGCGGAGTGCTCTGGTACATTTATTTTACATTTCTACTTTTTTTTACTTAGAGGTAAAAGAAGAAGCTGTAACCCAATGAAGACACAAATGACCAAAGAAACAAAAAAAACAGGCCAGAGTGTTTATTGCTCTTATAGAAAAGAAAGTACTTGGAAAAAATGTTTTTGCCAACTTGCTGGCAAAATGTGAGATGGTCTAAACAAAGAATTAAAAACAGAATATAATATTTTGTGGGTATTTAATCAACAACAGAGCACAAAGAGCACATCAAATGCTGCAAATGAGATGTTTCACTTTGTAAAAAATGCTTGCTCATCTTGAATTTAACAGCAGTCAAATCAATACGTAAACTCAAGCTGTCCGAAGCATGTTTCCTTCCCCTCTTTTTGGAGATATTTTGCAGACATCAAATTCATAACTCAAGAAAAGGTTAATATTTTTCTTCCAATAGTGACATTACAGGATTGGTAAATCCTTGAGTTTTTTTTTATATACACTTCATACAGTGTCCTTTTTTGAACCAATCAGGAAATAGCTACTGATCTGTTTAACTTAAGGTATCATTCCAAATCTTTCTCTGCATAAACATTAATTTATCACCAACCCCTTGAGATATGCCTGTGTGAACCCACTGATTGTAATCTCTCTATTGCACTGGTAAATATAGAAACACATGCCTGCGGCTCAGAATTGTCCGAATGTAGGCAAAGCTACGCTGAATACTGATATCACCATGTCAAATCATCAGCTTTGTTTTTAGGATGCTTGTGTTTGCAAACTTCAGCTGAGCTGAAGAAATGCGATTTGTTTTATGGATGATCTGGTCACACGCTACAGTTGGTACTATGCAGATGATAATGGAAATCAATCAATTGTGGAGACATTTCTCTGAAAGACTTGAATTTCTCATCGCTGGTCAAAGCCTCCACTCATGAGCAGAAAATTATACTTTAAAAGCCCTATATATGATATAACATAACAATCTTAAAGGGATTTGGTATTATAACCACAGTCAGCCAACCAACACATACAATCAATAGCACTTTTGAGTGATAACAAAACTCTGTATCAACTGCAGCAGAGCAACCAATTAAAGATTTTTTATACTGTCATATAATTATCAAGCAGCTGTTGATTCAAAGAATGTTGAAAGAAAGAAACACCTTTCTTATCAGAGTTTAATCAGGCAGACACAATAGATGCTCCAAGCAATAAAAAGCAATGAAACAAACAGACAATTAGGGACACACAACAGTATTAGCATGCCCTCTCTGTTGACTTTAAAGTCAATGGCCCAGAGTGAACTTTGACAGTTAGATAAGGTCACATTTTCAGGACTGCCTCTGGAGGACAATCCAAACTGTTATCTAAGCTGATAAAGAAAGTTGAAGTCTACAGTTTTGTTAAAGATATGTTAAAGATGCATCTTGTGGGTCTACAGCGTCAGAGAAAACATGATGTGATGGTTCCACTGAAAAATAACGCACTTCTGGTAGAAAAAACTATATCAAACTATATAGTATAAACTTTACTATATCAACTATAAGTATATAAATATTGACAGTTTCTCAAATAAGTTTTAACATATTAAAATTTTAGATATATACAAATTCAGTATCATGAATCCCTTTAGATAAAAGGGATTATATTCAGCTCAGTACAGAGAGAAATACACCATCAGCATCTCACAATATATGCTGGCTTTACTTTCTGACTATAAGCAGTGATTTACAAATTTATTAAGCCAACACTCATTTCTTTCATTTAGCTAAACAGCACATTCAGCCATTATTGTAATCTACCTAAGAGGTCTTGAGTAACAGCTCTCCATGCTTTCTTTGGACATCGGCCGACTTTCTAGCTAACTTCCTGTCCACTCAAAACAAGTAGTGGAAGCCAAAAAAAGAATTCCAACTTCATAGGATGTCCCTAAAAATGAGGAAAATTCTGTATAACAATGACACTGGACTTGAGAGAAGCCTCTGAACCTTCAATTGATCCATTCACTTGGGCATCATCAAAAACAGTATTTGTAAAAGGGTGGCTGCCAGTCTTATAAAAACAGGGAGAAAAGGATGAAGTACAATAAGTTACTAACACAAGAAATGCACTGTCAATGAGCAGCAACAGGTCTGAGGAAATTAAGCCTCCCCCCTAGAGCATGGCCCTTCAAGTTCATTGTAGGATTATCTGGACAGGAAATAAAACAAAAGGCAGCCAGCATCCAAAGAGGAGCTCTGGAGTTTCCTTGAAGAAGCCTGGAGAACTATTCATGAAAATTGCATATGGATGGAAGCTTTTCTGAGAGGTTCAAAGTGTGTTGTAGAATAAATGTGATCATGTCAAATATGAGCGCATTTTTTGCTTTAAATCCTGTATTCTAATTTAATAAGTCACTACATCTATTTCCTGTTTTTTTGTTGTTAGAATATGTAGGAATGAGGGATTGCTTTGTTCTGTACTGTACTGTATATAACAAACCTTTGATTTTAACTAGTTTGGACTATTCTGGAGAGAAAAATCGGAAAAAACAGCTGAGAGCATTCCATTTTTATCCCATTTCTTTTGTACAATCATTTCCCATTCTAATCTTAATTTCATCATCCTAGCACTCTGTATATCCTTTTCATCTGGTCTGGAACCCGTCATTTTAGCAGCACCCTGTTTGATAGCACAGAGCAGCAGCCATCTTATACACTACAAAGAGGAGCAATGGGAACACTGAATGAAGTGACTATTCATAAAATGCACCCTGTTTCATAATCTCAACCAAAATTTAAAAAACAGATACTTTAGAACGTTTGGAGTTACTGCAGCAGCACCTTTACTGCTGACTGAAGAGAGCTCAATAGCAAGTCAACATGCTGCAGGAATGTGGTGTTCAAACAAATAACTGACTTCCCCTCTCATCTACATAATGCACTGGTATGGATGATAAAAGCTGTCAGTGCTCTTAAGATGCTGGCACAATGACAAAAGAAATAACCTCAAATATCCACATTTAAGCTGTTCACACCACAGACTGAATGGTGCACGAATGCTTGTTCTCTGCCATCTCCAAATGTACATACCCCGGAATTTTTTTTAGGTAGACTCATCATGTCTTTGGGGGGGTTTCTGTATCCATGTACAGACAGCAGCGTGATATGTAAAGCTCAGCCTCCATTTTTGTGGAATACAATGATGAGGAGTGACTGGGCGGCTGAGCAGCAGCAGTCATGACTCAGTCAGACGTGGTATGCTCTAGCTCACACCACATGCGCCTCCAGCAGCCGTTGTTCAAATTAAGCAAAAATTCAAGTAAAACAATAACAGCCTGTGCCAGTTGGATGGTATATCAAAAAATAAACAACACCACACAAACTACTTCAGGGCTAATTATTATGTATAGTCATGACCATCAACTGTCCTTAATTGAGATCTGCAGGCACGGGTTGGTATTTCCCCAAGCCTGTGTTCCATTAGAAAAAAAAACATGGAATACAAATTTATGCCTAAATAGTTTTTATTTTTTTAAATAAACCTCAAAACCTCCAATCTCTATTTTTTTCAAGATAAACAAAGCGTGCCATTTGTTCACACTATAAGAGACATAATGCAGTTGTGAAGGCTGCTCAAACATGCATACTTTAAATGAATCCATTATCAATGAGGCAATTTCCTCCTCAGTTAGCCTCTTAACAAGCACTGTGGGTGTGACCATCCCTTCATAAGTGTACACTTATGCAAGGACGTTTCACAGCCTAGAAATCAAGTCAGAAAAGACTAATTATGGTAACAAGGCACATCTGCCTTTTATTAGCTGACATACTTCATTAATGAACCCAACCAGGAGGGATAAAAATATGTCTCAGTGTAGAGGCTGAGCAAACACTGGATAAGGCCCAAAATAAGAACAGACTCATCTCTTTAAATCCAGTACAAAGGCATGAGAGACCAGAGGACAGCATTCACGTTCTGCTGGACACATTCTGTTCCTACAATATATGAAGCCAAGCTAAAAATATCCATAAGAAATCACAAGTTTAAAAAATGAGGAAAACGCTGAGTTGTTTTGGTCATGATGGTTTAGTCTGAGGATAGACAAGCCAAACACTTCCCTTGTAGAGACACATTATCAGAAGAGCACCTTTGGGCATGTATTAAGCATTAAGCCATCCTCCCTGTCTCTTGCAGCCTCTTTTAACCCCAATAAATTAGGCTAAGACAAGGACTATTTCTAAAAGGGATGTTCCTATCCACAAGTAGATGTGCCAACACAGGGGTCTCTTGTGGCGACCCCACTAAAAGCAGTTTGCTTTGGACTTGAAGGGCAGAGTGACACCATCTGCTTATTTGAGTAACGAGTGGTCCACTGGCTGTTCCTAGTCTGATAAAATCACTCAAGCAGCCCGACGGAAACCCAGACAGACTGGCACAGAGACTGAGCAACAAGCCAAATTACGCCTTTTTCTTTCTCCCAGCTCTTTCAGTTTGCTGCATCATGACCTGGCCTTTCTCAAAGAGACAAAAAAGCTGAATCTGTCCACTAAGGCAATACACTGACCTCGCCTCCGATCTACCTCGGAGTGTCATGCTCTGACGTATCCATTTAAGCCAAAGGCTTTAACCACTGCCTGTGCGATCAATCGGCTAATCATGATGATGTGAAAATGAGCAAATGACTGAATCATTTTTTATATTCGGTCGTATCTGTTTTCATTCATGTTTGCGCATGGGACAAGTCAGTTGACTTCAAGTAGAGGGTACTCCCCTTATGCTGGTCTGAATGACACAGAAGTAAGCTGTGAGAGATAATCAAAGTCATGGTATATAAGCCGAAGACGGGAAAGGGAGGTAAACAAAGTGAAACAGACGGGGAGTGTTTAAGTGTCCTTGACATTTGTCTCTGGGCCGGGTGCCTACTCTTGTCAGTAGGTGATTTAACTGGGCCATGACAACACCCCCACAGTGAGGTAAGCAAAAAAACCTTTTGACATCTCTCCCTCGGGGGCCAATCTGCTGAACTTGTGAAAATAAACTGAATTTAAGTGACGCTGCAGCCATACTGTGATGAGTTCGATTTACCTGCTGGCAGAGTCATAATGCTTTCAACTCAAATACAAACACCTGAAAATTCAGATATCAACACTGGGGCAAACTTGATTAAAGAGCTTTTTGTCTTATGCGAGGCTTAAATGGTTATTCATTCTGTACTGGAGCGCAAGGGAAGGACAGTGTGAGTTTAAAATGTATATGTTAAAAATATAAAAAAGATCTCTTTCCAGAAAGGTTTCCACACATTTTGAGAAGCACAACTGACTGCAATAATTCACTGGATTTTTGGACTGAGAATTATTGAGGTCTATTGTAGAGACAAGCATCACAAAGCTAAACAAAAAAAACAGTGAAAACAGATATTTTTAAAAATGGCAGCATCAATAAAAAAAAAGATAACAAATCAACTCAAATTCACTGCCGTGGTGAGTGGACGAGGGTAGCTCCGAGGAGTGGTCTCACCTGGTTCTCCTCATGGGTGACTCTCATCTGCTCTTTCAGGATTGACGAGCGGGCTGCTTCTTCTTTCCTCATGATCCTCTCCTTCTTCAGCTCTGGACTCCAGAAACTCTTGATGCTGTTGGTGGACGATCCCAACTTACTATCCTTCAGATCGAGCTCCCGTCGCAGCAGCTCATTCTCTCTCTGCATCTCCCTGAGCTGGGCCTGCATCTCCAGCAGCTCCCCCCCACTGCCCCGCACCGCCTGCCTGAGCAGGGCAGAGGGCACCCCCTGGTGGTGGTGGGGGTGCAGCATGGAGAGAGAGCCCAGGTCACTGTAAGACAGGAGGTCAGCATGAGGCAATCCCACCGATGCAATATTGGGGCTGCTGCCCATAGCGGTGACCCGGCCCCCGTACATGGCTCGGCTGGCGGCACGCCCCAGAGTCATAGTGCCTTTTGGGTAGGTGGCAGTGGAGCCCACGGCCTCGTGGTCGCTCAGGTACATGGGCCCTGAAGTGGCATAGGCAGCGTTGAGGGATTGGATGTTCTCCATGGAGAGCGTCTTGCCCCCGCCACCACCCCCACTCCCGCTATTTGCCCTCCGGTGGCCCAATCTTGGGGACCTTGGCAGGCGCGGGGACCGTACAGGGCTGCTCTCTACATGGCCTACAGCTCTGGCACTGCCGTACATGTCCTGTGATTCAGCGATGCAGCCACCACAGGGTCCTTAACAGTGCCGCGCTGAAACAAGACCGCTCCAACTCTTTGAACCAATCATGTGGGATTTACTTCATGCCTGAATTGGTGGAACGCGTCAAAAGTCAGACCTGAGGGGGGAAAGAGGCGACAATTCTGTTAGATAAGCAACCAATATCTGTGCGATTGAAGCAATAAGAAAGTGCTTTCATTTAAATAAACTGTCCACTTGTAAGTTGACCCTGGTTTTAGATGGATAAGTAGGCTGTGCTATCAGCTTCTGTCAGCCTCAGCAGTAATCTTTTTTCCAATTAATGTGGCTCCAATTTCAAATGGGGCACAGCAACTTCCCAGCATCATTCAAGATGTACCACTGGCCAAGATTTAACTACAGTAACTCCCAATAACTGTAAGCCCCGGTCAGACAGACAGCTTTACAGGCTCACAGTATGTGTAGGGTTACATTCATCTGCAGTATATTCAATTCTGGTATATGTTATATATGTTATGGTTTAATGATTAGAATACAACAACCAAGGGTAATTTATGAGACCCAAACAGATTTAGTGTGAGCCTTAGATCAGATAGCAAAAAGGATCTCATGGTATCTTTTACAGCAAAACTGCAAGAATGGACATTTTATAAAATATTCTAAAGTACGTCCCACTGGGTAGGGAGGGAAAAAGGACATAAGAGTTAAATGTTTAATTATGCAATAATGTCTGGGCAATTTTAATGCCATGAGTGTCCTAAATATAGTTCGAGACATATTACTAGTCATGATTTATTTAAACTCAAGGTGTCATTAGTACTCTGGATGATATTTTTAGGTCATACACAGAGGGCTACTTCACCAAAAAAATAAATGGACGGCAAAGACACTAACTGGAATCGTTCATGTCAAAAGCTGTCAGGTGATATATTATACTGGGCTATGTTTGAGTTAAAAACAGAAATTAGAAATCTTTTTCATCCCTGCTGACACTTGCTCCTCAGATTCAGTTGCCATAGTTACTCTGTCTGGGCTAGCACAGATAAATCACCTTGGCTGTCTGACATAACGGTTTCCAAAAGGTCTGTAAGAGAGAACGTGTCTTACTGTCAGTGCAAACATGACCTATTGTTACAACACTTTTTAAGAACCTTTCTGAGGCACAGATAAAGGACAATTCATGACACGGGAAAATAATGTACCATAATGTACGAAATCCAATAGGAATTTGGATGACAGTGGCTCTCAGCTTTACTCACTGAAGCATAATCTGTAAAAAAGCACTTGGCCGGGGGGCAAGCAGTGAAGAATAGAAGGTCACAGAGGACAGTGTCATCTCTTTGTTATATTTAGTAACAGGTGAATAGAAATGGGACTTCAATAGGCACATATAAAAAGCAGGACAAATCCAAGAGAATCTATCCTAAAACCTTGACTGAGACTGCCTGTGGAGGTTTCATTCATTGCCCGCGCAACATAATTTCCTTTGAAAAATATCAGCTCTGGCTTTTAAATGAGCGTCGTGTAATAACTGTTGTTATCGCTCTTGGTCAAACTCATGGTCATTTCAGGGCTGTGCGGTCAAAGCTACAAAAGAATCCTCTGAAACTTGCAGACGTCTTTGCTGTTTCTCAGGAGGAGGCAAAGATACATGGTTCTAGGATAGACTGTTAGTGTTTATCAATCAAGGCACTGCTTTCCAGTGCCAGGCTGGATTTCCTGTGGACGATCTTTGAGTCAGTGTTTGTCAGTCTTTGTTCATGTCACCACTGATGCGCCAGTGACTTTGACAGTTACTGATATATTCCTGCCTCTCTATCCTCTTTCCTTACCATGCAAACGGAGGGGTAAATACATGTAAACAACCCTCTAACATTTTTGTGCAAATCACTTTTAGCTGGTTTAGTTATTCGTAGTTGAACATTTTAAGGAAATGATTGGCTGTTAAGCAGAAAAGTTTTGAAAACAATGAGCCACCAGAGCCACACTGTTGAGCCGATATGAGATTCTGATACGAGACTCCAAAGGCTGCCCTTTGATCCCAATTGGGATTTGTTGCATGTTGCGCCTTTGGGTCCTCAGTCATCCATACTGTCAGCTGTCTCACTGAATCAGAGCCTCCCAAATTGTTTCCTCCTTAAAAAGAAGTGGAAAAATATCAACTCTGTTTGTTCACATTCTGAGTGGATGTTGGTGGATTTCTCTGCACAGATTCTGTCATCTGTCTTTATTTACCCTCCATCTTATTGTACCACGTCCAGAACATTTCTGGGTTGTGATACACTGAAACTGGGCTTCAGCACAATAAGATCATACTGTCTATTCCCTCCTGTCTGCTGTCTGTGTCATACATATTTACAGATATTCCATATTCAATCCCCAAATATGGCGCACTTCTGCGGTCTTGTGTGGACGAGTAGTCTTCATTTTTTGCTTTAGAACATAGCCAACCTAAAATGTGTTGGAGATATGGTTTCATTTCTTTGTTATTATTTTTCATTTAGCAATTATCCAGGTGTTCACATCATTTCAGTCTTTGTCAGTTGTGTTTCCAGTCCTTCTAAATGAGCTATTAAGTTTTCTTTGAGACAGGCACAAACCCACTCAAATGAGTGTAGATGTTTTTTGACACATTAGTAGAAGTTTTCAGCATTTCTAGTCATGTCTTCATACTCCCATCTTTTCAATACTAAAAGGAAACCTAGCACCACCTAGTTTGCAATTTACTTTGAGTTCTATTATGCCATCTGTTGAGCACTGGATACAGTTTTCAGAGCTGTTCACGCAAACACGGACCCTAAACAGAAACTTTACTTGCCTTAAAAATGTTATCTATGGTGACAATTCATTTCTTGATTGACTAATCCAGTCACCATAAGCACTTTACCCCCAATTGTAATGTTATAAATCCGTAAAACACTAAATAAAATAAATGATAAATAAACATCTAATCATGTAAAGCCCAAAAGTATCATATTAGTGAAGTTTTGAAGCCACCATGGCTACCCTCACTGAAAACCGGTCAACCTATGCCAGTGCAGACCAATGATGGAAAGAAAAAATCCTGTGTTTCTGAGAGCAGTGGAGTGAAAAGAGCTGAGATGATACAGATGCCCTGAAACAATGATTACACCACCGGCTATCTGTGGGGTAAGACAGAACGCTTTCTGTTCAGCAGCTCTGACATTTAGAAATTGTGGGTATTAAATCTAATCAAACCGTGTGGAGGAAGGGGCTGAGGCAAAGTGCTTCTCAAGTCATGCCAATGGCGGACAAAGTCTGCGCTGTGGGCTGGTGGTGGCTCGTGTGAGAGAGCAGGCAGCCGGCTCCTTTAGGCGCACAGCGATTGGAGCAAGCGCAACACATGCAGCCTCCTCATCAGGTATTCTACTACACAGCCAGACGCTTCCAAGCCCCCCGCTGACTCCAGGGCCTGGTTGAATGGATGGCCAAACGCTGTTGGGTTTTACACCAAAGTGGCTCATTCACTCGTCCACCAGATTCCAGTCTTCCATTCCTTGGCAGACTGGAGCAGCGCCTTCACGCACCGCACCGCCCGGCAAAGGGCTGAGCAAGTGTCGGTTTGAACCCTTTTTTCCGATCAGCGCGAACATAACGCGCCTCCGTGCCTGCCACCTTCATGGGAAGGCTTAATTACATGTGATGCAGCAAAGGAGGGCTCGGCCGTGCGACTGACAGCTCGCCGGGCCTACATCTTCGACGGCGTGCGTGTGCCGAGCACCTGAACACACCAACGGAGTGTTGTGCTCTCCCCCGCTGTGGGGGAAGCCGACCGAGTCCCCCGGTTTGGAAAAAAAAAAAACGGTGCTGTGGTAACATCTTTAAAATGCTCGTTTTTCGGGTGTCGAGTGAGCACTGGCTGTCTGTCTCAGTACGATCTGCGAGCACGGAGTGCTTTTTCCAAAACGCGCAAAGCCGATGGCTTTTCCGGTTAAACGCCGAAAATAAAACAGAAAAACGAGCAGACACTCACCGCGTTGTGGGTGTCTTTACTTCTGTGCTATAAAACATAAGGAAGGAGTGCGGAATTGAATGAAGACATATACCTTTATCGATGTTAATTCCTCTCCTTTAGACGGCATCTTGTCGCCTCCATTCACCCGAGCAGCCTCTCTCAGCATCCTGCGCTGTCATTGGGCAGCGGGCACGCTTTCTCTCCTCCTCTACACACCAGGGAGCAGCATCACCACTACTGCAAGTGGCAGCTGACAGGAGGGGGTGGGCGGATCAGATGCGGAGAGCGGCCTGCACTGAATTTCACATCATCTTCGGTCTCGGACCGCGACCAACAGCGCGGCACGAAGATATTTGTCATTTTTTAGGGATATTTTTAGTGTTACCTTGACTTCTCTCGGTCTTTCCCGATCACAAAGATGTCCAAACATCAGTCCGCAGACAGTATCCCAACCTGAAAGATCATTTAAACCTGCATATGCAGTGTTTCCACCAGTTTATATGGAAGTATTTCTGAACACATGTGCACAACATTCATACCAGTGTAGCAAAAAAGAAAAATGCAAATGACAAAGACACAACCCACCCATCATTTCGTGCAGTATCAATGCTGAAGGTGTCACTTAACTTGCTGAGTTAACTTTCAGTTTTAGTTATTTCATCTGATTTAAATCGCTCTGATCACAGACCTTAATATGACAGTACACGCAGACACTAGAGGTTTGGTAAGTGAAACAAAACAACACCTTTCATGATGTGAAAATGAGGAAAATGCATAAGGGACTTCACAACTAAACATCCATCACTCCTTCGGTTAACTGTAAGCAAGAACCTTCAAGAACCTTCCCAACTGGGTTCAATTTGTTTGCTGTAGACCTGTAACCCCTGGATGAAATTCAGACTGGAAGTTATCTTCATAATAGGGAATTTTGTACTGTCAAAAAACAGAAAAGCTTATGCAGAAAAAGTCAACATCCCAATTGAAATATGTGACGTGTAAAGTCGTGTAAAAGTCATGCATATGCACAGATAGAGCTTTTTTTTAATCCATAAAGACACCATCAGATTAAACTTATTTCATTACAATTTGGGAATGCTTGTAACACTGTTATCTGATCATAAATTTGAAATTTTGTCTCTTACTGAGATGCAGGATTAATGTTAATATTCTGTGAAAGAAATATACTTAAACATTTGTCATTATTTCAAAATAGTGTTTCAAAATATTTCTAACAAAAAGGGGCTTAATTTCACAAATTATTGTGTTTGTCTCTCAGAAATGTAATTTCTTCATAAAAAAATAGAAGGATAAAGTTTCTAGGATAATAATGAAGCTTTATTAACACAAAACATTATGAAAAACAATGGAAAAATAAAAATAAATCAAGCTACCCAACACTTCGTCCATTGCAGTGCTTGAGTAGATGAAAGGTTTAGAGTTTATTTGCACCACTGCGACAAGGGAAATTCAGAAATCATCTGCTAATCCTGGCAGGAAGAAGGAGCCTGAAAGGCTCGACTTCGGGCTTTAAAGTCCAAGCGTTTCTATGTTGGCCTTCTGTCCTGTAATTTCTTGCTTCAATAGCACCCTTTCACATCTGATCCTGTTTTTTCTAAATGGCTGAGCAGAAGAGGCAGACTCACCCAGTTCTTGCATGAGAGAGGCTCAAGTGTGCAGGATCAGAAGAAATAAAAGACTGCAGAGTAAAGAGAGATACTGTTGGCCTGCATTCCATGTGATGATACATGGATTCTCTCTCTCTCTCTCTTTCTTTATTTATAAATATACAGTATGTGTGTGTGTGTGTGTGTGTATCATTTTAGTTTAGTCTCATGTTATCTCACAATATGCACAAAGCATCTATCACACTAAATTGGGGACAACAAATTAAATCCCATATTTAAACTGGCATGGAACAGTATATATAGTCTGGTAATATATTCCATGATAAAAAGATACAGCTGGTCATCTTATGAATATCAAATCCAACAGGAAACTACTGTCCTGAAAGAGTCCTCCAGTGTATTCAAACCTAACTACGCTAAAACTCTTTGTGGTAGCAGCGTTAGAATTACACCTTGTTTTACAGACTTACAGTACATGCCTGACTGTTTCTAATCAAATAACACTCACTCCTCTTACTTCTTCTGGCTCTCTGTGAGATTACCAGAATTTCATATAAGGACCTGGTAACAAGTCATGAAGCAAAGCTGTCGTTTTAATCATAAAGACCAGTGCTTGGCATTCGTCTTTAACAAAACCCCAAAAAAGGAATGCCTCCTAAATGTGAGCTACTGGAATAATCCTGCAGGCACTAAAGCACTGACGCATAATGGTGTCTTCAGTAAATCAATGAAGCATCTGCAGCCAGCCAGTGTTATTGAATGAATTCTTTTGAAAATATCCTCCCGTTTTTTGGGTTGTTCTGACAGAGGAGATTTGGCTGATGTTTAAAAAAAAGTCTGATCGAATGAAATATCCTGCGTCTCCATCATGGGGAGAGTACATCATTCACAATTGTTCGAGCAGACAGCCCAACGACCTTTTCCAAAGCAAAACAATGTTCCCCTGGCTCCTGTTTAATTCCTGTCTTCAAGCCACACAGAATTATAGACACTTTCTCTCATTTTGCCTTATAAACACTGATGCTAAGTGTGCTTGACAGGGCCCAAAGGAGAAGCATCAGCATTTCTGTCTCCTGAATCCACCAGCGCATACTGATTGTTTCCGTGTATTGCTGTCTGACACATGCACACAAACTTGATGTAGCAGCTAAGGTTGAAAAAGGGGGACTTTAATAACACCACTGTTCAAAAGCTCTTTCCTCTGGGTTGCATTTGTGTTTCCATTACAGTATCACATTTGCAGACAGAACATGAGAGGTAATTATTAGATTTGTCTGTCCTGTGCTGTTCATCTGAGGCTTCTCACTATATCAGCAGTGTTCCCTGTGTCTAAGCAGCATCTTTCCAATGTGTGTAATAGGAGGAACTTAACAGTTTACTGTACTTTAATGTGTACAAATCCACCATCACACAAAACTAAACAAACCAAAGATATGTTTCAAGAAGGAGTAAAGTTATTTTGAAGAAACCATGAAATATCCATTGGTGCTTGGATTACTGGTGCTCAGCTGTTAGAAAACTGATGCTTTTAGTATATCTGACATCAAGTATATCTGACAGAAACAAGACATTTAAATATGTCGATTGGAGTATCAGTTAGTATCAGTGAATAGTTAATGGATTTTTTAAGTTGTTTCTGAGATTTTATTCACTGCATGTTTAGTTGAATAACTTTTTTTAAATTGATGGCACACAGTATCTTAGTGCTGCTACAGAATCATCTGGGTTCACGTCACAGAAAGCTTTGTCAATTTTAGTGGCATAAGGTGGGAATAAGTTGTTAGGGCCTCACTTTAAATGATCTGGTTTAAACCAAGGTTTGTTTTATTTAATTCACTGGAGGACAAACAACACCAAGACCTGATTGAATTATTGTTTAGAATCCATTCTGCACCTCATGAAAAATTCAAAACAACCTGTTTGGGTTTCTCAAAATATTGAAGCCTGAAACAATTACCTTTACAAAAAATCTAACAAACTGGAAGCTATGTGCTCATCACATTTCCTTTGAGCCAGCTGTCTCAAAGAATTAAAGCCACATTTGGCTCTCCACTTTTTACTCTTGTGCGATTAGTCTAGATAAAGAAAACACAAATCTGTCAATACAATGGACCACATGGCTTCTCTTTCCAAACTTGTGTCGTTGGTTACAGCGATCCTAATGTCGCATTGGCACTCAGTGCGCAACACTGCTCCACAGGATAGCTTAGTGCAGGCACATTCAAGGGGCAAACGGACCCATCGATACGGGTTACTTATATTTTCAAAAAATGTTTTTCTCTGTAAAATAGTTGCACTCTGGAAGAATCAAGGGAAAAAATATTTTTAAAAGCGACATGTCACTTCGGGTGACTGATATTTCCTAAGATATCTTTATTGAGACTGCTTACAATGAATACAAAGCTTTACATTCTTGTTGAGGGATTGTCTCTTTATTAAAAGGGTTTTCTATCGACACTGCAGTTCTCAGAGGGAAGCAGGGAGAGCTGGTGAGTGACAGGTGAAGCAGCAAAACCTGAACTGCCAACCCTCTCTCACCATTAGCTTCTCCAATTGCTCAGCAGCCAGCTGGATTTAGAGCTGAAAGAGTAATGGATCCACTGGCTTTCTGTGATTAAACTTAAATACAACAGTCTCCTTAAGCAAATCCTTTTTCACTTGGAAGGTTTTTCCATTTGAAGGAGAATGAAAACGTCTTCTGACTGCTGCCTTTCCTGTACATCACAATGTATTGTTCTTGTGACACAATGATTCAGGTTGATTTCAAGGCAACAACCTAATCTTTTGGAGCACTGTAGCAACAGCAGTGACAAACAGCTCCTTTTTCGGACCACTATTCTGCTCCAGCCTCTTCTGCTTCCCATCACTTGGCAGTGAGTCATGAAGTGTCCCTCTGAGGTCACTGCTGATGTTAATAACTAGTTAATCTTCAGAAGCAGAGGCTCTCGTCATGACTTTCGGGAAATGGATGAAGCCAAGCACCCCAATTACAGTGAATGACTTAACGTTTATGCCCTTAGTATGAGGACAGGGTCAAGTGACAAGTGAGGACAATAATAAGAGACAATCGATTAGTCTGATGTATGCAGGCCTACTGTGTTACACGTTTAACTAAGCATGACACAATGTCTGAGTTATACCAGTAACAAACAAACTATTCAAGGTCTCTCAACCATTTTGGAGCTTTCTGTCATCTCTTAAAAGAAGATAGTCCACTGTTTACCTCGTTTGAATTGTACTAATGGATCTGGTGACTGCAGTGGTTCTCTGCAGACTCTTTTATTATGTTTCTGGCAATGAGCTTAATAAATCCTCTTTCAAATCCCAACAAACGCCTCTCTCAAAGAGTCATATCTTCTTAGGCGAGAATATGATGGAAAAGGAATAATAAAGAGATGATTCAGGCTTTCATGGATCAAAAGATCATTGACTAGAGTTTTCAGGTCAGTGCACAGACTGACCTCATTAAACAAATCATTGGCTGTCTTTTAGTGGAGAAGCGGGGTGGAAGTTCATTTGCTGGACACTTTGGTAATTATTATAGACCATTACAGAGTCTAGATAAGCATCCAAGAAGAAGCAGAGAGGACCACTGAGTTGTGTGAAAAAAAATCTTTTGTGTGTGTTGTGCTGATCTAAGAATACACATATGTCTGCAGACATTTTTGAAGGCCATAATGCATGGATGTATCTTTTGTGTTTAGGAAAATGTTTACAAAAGAGGTTACTGCCTTGAGCGGTGATTTGGTTTAGTAAACACAAGAAAATGTGTATAGCTAGTAGCATTAAGTGAGTTAATGGGAGTTGAGCCCAAGAAATCGGATTTGAGTCTACAATTATTATTGATCATTCTTTATGTCCACAGTAGACATAAAGGATTGTCTAGAATCTCTTATATGTTCCCAAATAGATCAGGGAATTGTGAATTTACGATATTTCATAACTTATTCAGTGCTCCATAGTGCACTGCGGAGACTCTTTGCTTTTAGAGAGAACTTCTGTATATGAATAATGCATTTCTATATATTTTTTAAGTCACATTATTTCACCCCCTCATTACTACAAAGTAGAATTGCATCCTACGTCAAAAGTTTTCTTTTTTTAAAGTTTACAATCCACCTGCTAATTTGTATTTGCAGATTACTCTTGAAATGTATGGCTACCAGAATTAAAACCCTTAGACTCATGTACTGGCTTCCCTTCCCTCTAATTCATCATTTGCCCAGTTGAGGGCAGTCAAGCTCTGCAAATCAGAGGATGGTTGACTCGCTGTCTTAAACAGGAAATGGTATGGTGGACCAAATCAGTCCCATGAATAAACCAGGGTTTGCCGCTGATTCATGGGCTCATACTGGGCTTGCACCGAACACCATTGAGGGAATGAATGAATACTTTCCAAGGACAGAATTCCAAGCATGAGAGAGGCTGGCTTCAAGTTGTTCCAGTGAGGAAAAGCAAGAAAATATATATATTTTAAACTATTACGATTGTGGTGAGAACAGAGGCCAAAATGACCAAACACAACAAAAAGCTTTCCCTGAGCACAGGACTAAAGTTCCTGCTGAGATCTCTGAAAGTACCTGACCACCTGGCCGTAAGTGAGGAGCAGATCAGGATTGGCTGAGAGGTAATGAGCCACAGGTGAGATGAATAAGCAATCTGCAGTCAGCAGATGCAGCGATGAAGGCAAAAAAAAAACAGATACTAACAAGAGAAGACAGACAGGAAACACAGCAGGACATGGACAGGAACGAGGGAGAGGAAGGAAACTCATCCCATCCTCTGAGAAAATGTCACTGATCAATGTTTCACGCAAAGACAAGCGTCAATGTCAGGACATTGATGTCTGAGTAAAAATATTCAGACTTGCTGTTCCAGTTTTAAGCTCCATTTGTTGCATTATAAGAGCAAACGCTTGTTTCTCTGTCTTTCCACAATTATAAAAGGATGGAATTTTTTTTAACAAAGCTCCTCATCATTCTATAACTTTCAGGACAAGACATTTAAAACCTGACAAAGACATGAACAATATTAGAAGACATTTTTTTCTTGTCCTATTTAGATGCACACTCATTCTCGCACCACCATCTTACCAAACACCACTCTTCACACATCTCTCTGCCACCCACACTGGGATAAGTCATCACCACCTTAACGCATAAAGCCTGGTCTTATCTGAACATTCTCACTGCCGCCAAGGCCTTATTCTTGATCTCGCTCTTCTATCAGTGGCAAACCCTCGACAAACCTAACCTACAACTGAGTGCCTTTATGAGAACTGTAAGGAAACTGGTGACACACACACTTTCACACAGAGACTCCACACAGAAATCACAAGTGACTCCTTTTCTTTTTTATTATTTTCTCTGTTTGGAAATTGCAGGGTCAATATTTTCACATTACTTGACATGATGCACCAAAATGTACTCTTATCTGTTTACAGGAATACACTGAATAGAACACAAGGTTTCACAATGGATACACGACTGACATTTTGCCCATTGCACTTACAACAGTGAATGACATTTTCCAGATTTTTTGTTGATTTTTTTCCCCATTACTTCCTTTCATTACATTGCAGGTCATATCCATCAAACTGAAGACCTCCTGTTAGTCTGACAAAGGCATTCTACTCTGCAATTGTCATGGAGGTTTGTTCACTTTTTGTTTTACAAATACAATATGTATAGAAACTCTACACAGACTGGATATGTTTCTCAATACAAGTTTTGTTCCACTGTTGTAAACAGTCAATACAAGTCAGCCACATACACTATGCTTATGCATTAATAATAATCATTATCATCATTACTTTCATCCTCATTATTGTGATAGTAACAAATATTTTATACACAAAAGTTGGCAGCAAATACGGCATGGGAATGCACAGGACAGCCGTACTCAAAACTCAAAAGCTGTACAGAAGAATGAGGTTGTATTTACAGTAAGAATGTGAGAATGTGTCTGTCTCTACATCCGCATGGCTGCGCTGAAGGCTGTTTTGTCTCATGCGCCTCATATTGACCATATCGCACCTTCACTTTGCTCAGATGCAGATCTTTCACTGTTCAGTTTGAGGCACTGTTATGCAACCCCCACATTCCTGCGCTTCATCGAGCAGCAAGTGCTACCAGTCAGGCTTGTGCTTTCAAAATGACGTGCCCTGATTTGTGAATGACTGGCTAAACATTTTTCTCATTTATATTCTCTGCACTGGCCAGTGACAGTCAAGGTTTGTTAGGCGAACCTTGGTGAAATCATGCCTTACTTTTTTTAATTCTGGTACAACTTCCACAGATAAAAGGTCTAATCATGCACCTTTCAAATGGCTTGGCTGCTGAGTGGGTTGAATCAACGATGAGATACCCAATAGAAACACTCCATTCAACCTGCAAGTTATACTGACACCCAATATGTACATCGACACGTACTAATGAGAAGTGTTGACCATCTGTATCACAGGTTTATAGCAGCACAGACAGTCACTGCAAGCCAAACACTGAGGAGCCCAGGTCAGCCAAAATGCACAACAACTGAATGAGGGCTCACAAACAGCCAGACAAAGCCAAGCAAACCCATGCTTCAAAGCAACATGATGGTAGACATTCAGAACCGACAGTCTACACAGTTTACCCTTTGGCAACAAGTCTCCCATGCGGGGAGTGAGGGGTTGAAACATGCCACAAAAATAAAAACAATTCTAGTTCAATATTCAATATTCAAATTCATACAGACAAGTTGCTAAGTAAAAACATTTTCATTACCTTTTTTTTCTTTTTTATGATTTTAGTTCATAATTAGTTTTTTTTTTCTCCTCATGAGTGCAGTGATGATAATAAACTGTTTTAGGCTGAATCACTTCAAAATGAGTCATTGCATAGAACATTTGAATTGATAATTGCTTTCATCCTCTCCTGTATGAGTATGCATGTGTGTCTTTGTGAACGTGTTTGCACAAATAGAGGCAGTGGGCCCAGCTTTTTAGTGAATTGGAAACCTCATTAATCAGTAGGAGGTTAACAAGTCTATTTGGTGAGAACTCAATTAACCTTGGCTCTGAAGTGGAACTAGGATGCAAAGTGTATACACTGTGATGCACTGTATATATACATAGATACACACATTTCTCTGTCTCTCTCTCTCTGTCTCTCTCTCTCTCTCTCTCTCTCTCTAGCTTTGTGATGCACCTGTCTGCATGCTCTTATGCATCTGCACATTTCATGCATGTCTGTACATGGTAGTGTGGTTGTAAACCCTTTGACAAATGTTTAACAACTATTTATTGAGTGTTCGATATTTCCCATCACTGATTTAAACAACATTTATACCATTGTGCTATATACCATTTTCTGCATGCTATTGCTTTTTAAAATCAATAAGCAAATCATTTGATGCAAGAAAATGTGGATTCAAACAAATATAAGTTAAAAAATAAAATGTTTTACCAAAGAAAAAACACATAACAATAACAACAAAAAAGACAATGGAGAGTGAATAATTAAAAACACAAATGATAAATTTACATATTAAATCTCTGATTTGTTTTATGTACATACAATAATATACAGTGTAAAAAGAAATTCATGGTGATATGGATGTTTTAAAACATATGAGGTATACAAGTAAAAACATGTAATGAATAAGGCTCTTCAATTCACTGAATATCAGGCAAAATTAAAAGAATTAAAAAAAATACTAAAAACTAAAGGATAAGACAAATTATTAAAAGGATAAAGTCCCAGAAAGCTCTGGGGCTGAGAATAACAATGGCTTTGTGGTGGCTTTCAACGAACCGTGGCCACTCTTTCTTTTGGTCCTCTCATTTCGGAAAATCTCACACTTGTGGGCACGCTGCTAGTAATTCCCTCTTCCTAAGACCTACAGCTAATGAGGAGCGACGTCTATTACGTAGTGAAAAAGTATGAATATGGGCTTTTTAAAATATTTTTTCATTTGTGCGTGCATTCTCATATCCACATTTAAACAATGCATTCTGTAGACTCTGAAACAAAAAGACCGAGAAATTAAAAAGTCATTCAACAAAAGGACCAGATTCCCCATACTGGAATGTAACGTGGAAATCAGAATAACCAAGCATTCAAAGATATTTATGGAATCGCCAGGTTAGTTGTCATTGCTGTGATACGCTAAGTCTTTTCTGGATGTGTGGTGTCATTGTGGCTTAGATCAGTCTCTTTTGCACAAGAAAAACTATGAAATCTGTCCATATCTTTTTTCTTTTTTTTTTCTTTTTTTTTGCATGAAAATACGCTGAAGACATCAATGTAGAATCAAGAATCCTTGAGCAATGTACACTCCTCAGACAAGTGTGGCGTTGCATTCAAATCTCTGTAGAGGGCGCAGTGAGGCTTTCTTTATGGAGCTTTCAAGGAGGCTACATGCATGAACAAACCCAAAGAATTTCTCCCATGACATCCACCCGCGTTAGTTAGCGAGGTTGCACCGACTCAGATCCCAGGAGGATGAGGAGGAGCAGAGCTCTTTTTACCTATCCACTTTGCTGCATCCTCAGTATCGACCTGAAAGAAAGTGAAGATGTAAAATCTGGTGGTAATAAATCAAGTGTTAATGAAAAATATTGAATCCATCAGAGCAGATGCAAATGCAAACTCAATTCACTTTATAGACTCCATGCATTAAATTAAGGATAAAACTAAAAAAGTTAATTTACAAAAAAGATTAATACAAATAGGTTTTGATTTAGCTAAATCCATCGACACAGAAAAATCCTCTGCTATGTTACCGCACACCACGGCACCAGCGGACTATCACATTGCAACTCAGATGTGAGGTGCAAGTGTAGTAGGGGCAATCGTCACTAATCCACTGAGTCTGGTATAAGAATAATATATGAATATATATAAGAATGACATACCTAACTCATTTTTATTCTAAATACATTTGACAGCTGGGTATTAGATATACATAAAAAAGAACTTTACTGCTGCAAGCCGCAGCAAGCATTTTGACAGAGGATGTGCTTTGCAACATGCTTTATTTTCAGGTTGTAGCTGTGCAGCATTCAGCAGGAATAGTTCATTCACCAATGTAAAGATGCTTCAATGAGTGAATTGGAGTACCCACACGTGCTCTATATTGTCCCGGTTGCCTTTGCGTGTTTGACATTAAAGCCAAGCTACAATTAGCTGTCACAGGTTAATTATAGCACACTGTGTTGGGTCCAGATTATTGAAGGTGTCACCAGTCAGAGGATAAACCATACTAGAGCTGGCCTCTGGTTTAACCTATTAGGTTCAGGTTTCAAGAGCACTGACTCATTACCTTGCTTGACATTGCAATGAGATAATGACAACACCATAGAAGTAACCAAAGCTAACAAATAAAACACTGATTAAAAATATCTACCCAGTGATCTTGCAGCACACACACACGTACACTCTGACATGACCTACCAGAGGTCTGATGAGGTCTCAGTCATCCTCAGGATCATCTTTCTCAGGCTGTTGCTCTGTCAAAGCATCCACTTAATTTCAGGCCTCTGCAACCCCCGGCTCATGCCAAGTAATAGCTTGCTGACGAAGCAATTCCCCTTTTTAAATTCACCTCAATCGCGTACCCATGTCTGGGGAATTCAGTGCTGACAAGGCATCCTTTGATTCCAACTCTGTTCCAGTCATGTGTGGTTAGAAAAAAAGTACAAAGATTCACAGCATTTAATGAGTCATCACTTCACTTGAGTCTTCTCATTATGACAATCTGTGGAGATAAAACATTAATCTACGTCTCCTCATAGATTAATGTTTGAAGGTATTTCATATTTTCAAAAACTCAACAAGGCTCAGTGTATCAAATAAGGATGAAAAGGCTGAAACTGATAGAGTTAAACTTAAAGTATCACCAGTGGTCAGAGGTTTCATAAATTACAGTTTAAATTAACATAAAAAATTAACAAAGCAGTTGTCCACAAAAGTACAGCAAAGACAAGAAAATTACATAATCACACTGTTCTTACTGATGCTTTCAGGGATCTTGCTTCTTCTACATCCGCTGTAATGTGAAATGTATTTGATGTGGTTTCATAGGTTTTTCTGGTACAAAGCAACTAATCTGATCCATCTCATTTAATTTCTGCATACCCTGAAAGAAAAAGTACAGTTCAATTAAAACAAATAAGAAAAGAGAAGCAACAAGCAAATGCCTTGTGATTTCCACAGTAAAAGTCATTTGAAATGACACCTGAAGTAATTCTTGCTCTTAAATGAACAGCTTGAATATCTGAAACATTTTCAACTGATCTGATAGTAAAACAAATCATGTGTAGACACGAAAAATTAATCTCACTCACCCTCATTTGTTCACCAGAATGAGGTGAACTTCTTTCCAAGGCCAGACAAAGCTATAATAAACACAGAATAAGCACAGTTTTAGAAAACATCCAAATCCATTTGAGGAGCTCCATTAATCTCCTAGAAGACATTATTATCGGATTCTGCTTTTGAAACAAAAGCTAAAGGACGGGACTGTACCATCTCCAAGTTTTCCAGCCTGCTCCGCTGCCCCTCCCTGCAGGATTTTAGTCAGAACATTTTCCCCTTCAGCAGGTGCTTGTCCTGCTGCAGCGCTGCCAATACCTACTGGTTTGCTACCAATTCCAACAGGGGCCGCTTTAGAGCCTGTTCCGGAAAATTGAAAACACATACCTGTCACAAACTGCATGCTCTGTTTTACACGTTTTCACAAGTTATGTGGCTTGTAATGATAGCAGAACTGAGTTTACCAATCCCTGTTAGAGGTGGTGTGGCTATTTTGGTAGGCTGGGGTGGAGTTGGGACTCCTATGGTGGGTTTCACTCCTGCTGTGGCTGCCGCAGGTGAGGCTTCCAGTTTTGCCTGAATATGATTAAGTCGAGACAAATATTGATGTTGTTAAGGTTGCTTTGGCAGTTCATATTAGCTGAGTGTTTTCACTGCTTTTTGATTTGTGCATATTAACTATGAATGCTGAAGGATGGCAGTAGCATGTTTGTCAGGATCCGTGTCTCAATGTGAAATAATACAGTTGTACAGGAGTGAAGCTTCAGCTACTTTTGACTGGAAAATCAGATTTCCCAACTAAGGGACATAATACTTATCATACAACCACTAACATGCCTCAAAACAGTCAAGTTAGTCTACTGTACGGGTGAATCACATACTTGTGTTTTGGGGGTTTTTGTAGAACTTTATTTTTAGAAAAATCCAGCATAGAGGTTTGAATATTTAATAGGGCGGGATATGGGTGATGTAGAAAGAGGGAAACTTACTGCCGCTGCTGGTGGCCCTGCAGCAGATCCCACTCCAGGCTGGCGTCCCTGTGATGAAGCTTGTCCAGATTTGGGCTGTTGCTGCAGTGCTGGTCCAGTTGCAGCAGTGGTTGTTGTGGGCTGACTGCTTTGAGGCATCTGGCCTTGCTGTGGTGGCTGCTGTTGCTGCTGTTGTGCACTTGGCTGATGCTGCTGCTGGCCCTGTTGGGTAGCATCAAGCGGTTCAGGGCCTGGATGTCTACCAAACTGTCCCTGTCCACCTGATCGCTGTTGCTGCCCAGTATGGCCTTGAGGGGGCTGCTGTTGCTGTGGTTTATTGGGATCTTGTCGCCTGGTGGCTGTGCGATCTCCTTGTGGTCTTTGGCCCCTTCCCCCAGTGCCATGGTGGTGACCAGAGACTGATTCCCGAGAGAAGTCTCCTGAATTTCTGGGGCTTTCATGGGCAGAGCGGGATTCTGTGCCACTCCTTCTCTGAGTAGATGAGGATATCCTATTATCAGCACGACCAGATGGATCTTTGGAATGTGTCCTGGAAGAACGTGATGACCTGGGGTCTTCTGAAGAGTGGCGGGAGGAGCTGTGTCTTCCAGAGCTGCTGCCATGGTGACGGTGGTCTCGTGACGTGGTGGAGGAATTGCGTTGTTGGTTGTACTCGTCCGGTTGACCATATTCCTCTGGAGGTTCTTCATGGTCATGGTAGGTGTGTTTACTGCGCCTTCCAGTGGAGGAGTGGCTTCCACTTCCATGATGTCTTGAGCGATCAGCGCGGGCCTCCCGTGGTTTCTCAAACCAATCAGTCTCCTCTTGGCTCAAATGATATGCTTTTCAAAAACCAATACAAACACCGTCAGTCAACTTCTTTCATGTGGTCTGTGGACTAGCACACAGATTGACGTGCAAGCAGGGAAATGTAACATGCTAACATACCCCACATTCCAGAGCCATGCAGATTTTTGTGGAATCCCAAAAAAAAAGCATAGTTCATGTCCCACTTCATACAAAAAAAAGCATGCAGAACATGTACATAAAATGTGCTTGGTTTTATACATGTAAATGAACCTTCAACAACAGAAAAAAAATAGAAAAACAAAATAATGAAGCTGGTCTCCAAACTTCGCATGCAGTCTTTGCAACATATTTTACAGGCGGAGGACAAAACGACAACAAATAATTTAGCACCAGTTACCTTCACTGTCAGAAACAGCACAGTGCATGTCATCAACAAGATAAGGATCATCTGGTTTATAGACATGACTTCTGGGAAGGTCCTTCTTATGGTGGTCCTGCACATCTGGCAGTGAATGACTAGAACCATATTGATTTCTCACATCATGGGACTCAGAAATGCCTGAGCCTCTTCCCATGCCAACGGGCTTCCCAACAGGACTAAGGGGGCTCTCTTCTTCTGAATTCTGGCTGCGCATGGGGGGTCTTCCACCGCGGGTGCTTCTCTGAGATCGCTCCATGGCATCTCTTTCGTAGGATTTACTGCGATGGCCTGCGTCTCTCGAGGAAATCTTGTCCATACCGTAACCTGTGGACCTGGACCTTCCAGAGCTGTACATACGCTCCTCCTCCTCAAGACCATCACGACTGGTACCATAATATCTCTGCTGGTCATAAGAATTTTT
Source organism: Menidia menidia (assembly GCA_907169785.1). Lineage (NCBI taxonomy): Eukaryota > Metazoa > Chordata > Actinopteri > Atheriniformes > Atherinopsidae > Menidia > Menidia menidia. The sequence goes on along the minus strand of CAJRST010033334.1, from coordinate 11,657,684 downwards.
CTTAATCCCATAGGTTCCATCATCTTGAAACTTCTTGGATCTTGACACAACTGTACAGGAGCCCCCCGTAGATGTTGTCATAGTGTAAGAGGCGAGGTCAGACTCCACATCCCGGGCTTCCTCAATAGGGGAGAATTTAGAAATCTTCTGTTCCATTCCCTGCTTCCTGTGCTTGCTGCGTTTAGAAGAAACTACAGCAGGAGCAAGATTTTTGGATGTAAGTTTGTGGCTACTGGAACGAGATGTGTGTTTATAATCGTCATAGTAATAAGGTGAGCCTCCACTAGTTGTGGTGCTGGTGCGACTGTCCACTGTGCTCTGGTAACCAGATGGACCTGTTGGTCTACCATAAGCATCAACAGGATCATCTTCAGGCCTGCCATAGGCAGTTCCTCTGGCAGGGCCGTTCTCATTGCGATACCGCCCTCCAACAGGATGACCTAGAGCATCAGTAGGCTGGCCAGTGCTTTCTTTTGTCAACTCGCTGATGTCATCAATCATCACATAGTTCCTTGGAATATTCTGCTCCAGGCTGGAAGTATAGAGACCATCTGTGGCATAAGCAGAGGTGGGGCTTTCAACAGAGTGAGTAAGGCCAGGCTCAGGGGGGCGGTATTGTCCATATGCTTTACTGTAAGCTGAACCAAAGTTTGCATCGGGAGCTGACGTGGCCACTGATACTGCTGGGTTGCTAATGACCTCATAGTTAGTTGGAAGTTTTTGCTCAAGGTCTGCCAAAGAAGTTTGCCTGGGTCTTTGATGGACAGTAAGAATCTCTGCTTGTGGCTGGTATGTAAGGCCTGGTTGGTAGGAACTATGACTGGGGTAAGGAAGGCTCTGCCCTGGCATAGGCTGACCAGGTGAATGGAAGCCCTGATGGCTATGCTGTTGCAAGCCAATATCTGTCTGATAGGACGACTGGCTATACATGCGGGAAGAATAAGTTCCCTGATTCTGGTATCCAGGGCCCGGAGGAGGATGGGGCTGAAATGTCCCAGGCTGGGGTGCAGAAGATGATGGATACTGTGGAGGCTGGAAACCTATCTGTTGGTAAGCAGAGACTGGCTGCTGTGTTGATGGTAGACTTTGAGGGTATGGGTAGGGCATATAAGATGAAGTTGAGGGATACTGGGAGGTTGCATTGAGGTCATTGGTAAATTGACTCAGTGGTGCAGTGCTAGGTCTTGTCAGCAAACCATTTGCATCAAAGGTTCCAGTTGCAGCTGCCATTCTGAGATTATTGAGCTCACTGTCTGACATATAATCCCGGGCATCACCCATACAGCGAAGGTAGGCCAACTCTCTCCTCTCCCTATCCTTGACCATGGTCTCCTTGCGCTGGGTGATGCCCAGCTCCAAGTAGCGTAGCTTAGCGTCGATCTCTTTCTCCTCTTCCTCGAGTTCAGCCTGCTGCTTACGAAGCTTCGATGACTCTTGTTCCACTGCTTTTAATTCACTCAAAAGGCCAGCTTTGGTGACTCCCTGTGCAGGTCTTGGAAGGACCCTTTGGGGCATGCCAGGAGAATTGTACATTTGTGCTGGAGTAACGATGGGGAGTGGAGTTTCCTCTGGAGGGGGGCTGGGGAGAGTCCTCTTTACTTTCCTCATCAGAGAGTTCTGCTGCTGCTGCAGGGAGGCCATCTGCCAGGAGAGGCAGAGACACATCAGCAAATACTGGGCTATAAACAGAATCTGTTTATGCAAATTAGACTCATTACTATATACTAGTTACTCACGCTTCTTCCTACTCGCATTATGAAAAAACGCTATTTGGTAAGATTTAAAAATACCCAAAATGAAATAAACTGTGCACTTACATTAAATACAAACCACATATCACATTTAATTTTATAAATGAAATATAATAAAGGTAACGACTTATATAACAACTTGTGAAATCAGATTAGAAAAATATTTTGCAGTTTAAGTCAAGCAACAATGGGCAACATATACGCAACATTTTGACAAAGCAGTGAATTCTGTTTATTATTGCAGCAGTATTCACATCATTGTTGAACACTGGCCAAACACATATTATTCTGGTTTACAAATTTAAGCTTGTTTAAATTCACAACTAATTTCATGACCGAAGGAAAGATAGATTCCAATGTCATAAATTGATTGAAACAAAAAAAACTACCTGAATGTGTGTTTGAGTGGTTTCAAAGATATGAATAAAAGCATGAAATGTTCCCTAATTGAAATAAATATGACAATAAAACTAAGCATCTGCCATTTCTGACCCTTTACCTCCCTTTGAATAATTTTATGAGATGTCTTGTGGTATCTTACTTTTACATTTATATTTATGTATGGCATGCAGGCAAGAACAGTCACTGTATTGATAAAAACACAATTTAAAAAACATTATTACTAATCTTATTACTTACAAAAAAGATGTGTTGTGTAGCTCCATGGTAATTTTGTTATGAATCCGGAAAATAGCCGTGTATTAAATCCTAACACTAAAGACAGGCGATGCTCATGTGTGGAAGCCTTCTCAGACTAAATTTGGTTCTAAGTGCAGAGTGTTAAATCACTTCGACCAGCTGCTAACAATCAGAAAGGCAACAAAGCAGCACCAGGATTCAGTCATATTGTACGACCCTCTGGCTTTCCCTCTGGTTTTCCAGATATAGAAGACATGGCAGGAGGACAACGTGAGAGAGAAAAACAGACTGAGAAAGTAAAGGGGGATAATAAAAGATAGGATACAGCAGAGATGCTTTTCTAGCATGGCCAGCTGCTCTTATGAGAACATTCTGTCACTTTCTCCTCAATGCCAGATACTGTGCTATTATCCTCATGCATACAAGGCAAACTGCTCATTGCTCTGTATGCAGTTTGCCATTATATTTATATACATTGAAGAGAATAATGTGTGTGAAAAAAGATCAATAGTTGTGATATTGAGCAAATAAAATTTTGATAAAAATATCAGAATCTTAATTCAGTCTTTTATGATTAATTGTAGTTTTTTTTTTTTAAAGAAAGAAAGCTGTCTTCTGACATATATACCTTGTGTGGTGTGGTGAGTTCATACCTGACTGTTAGATAAGGCTTGCTGATGATATGGGGAGAACCTGTTCTTGGCAGGGTCCTCTGACGTAGGGCTGAGAGGTTTTGGATCCGACATGGAGCGCTGCACACTCTTAATGGGTCTTGGCAGCGTCTGGTGGCGTTGGGGGGATTCAGCTGTAAAGGCCTTCTGCTGGGGTGTAACATGGGCCTTGTTAAGCCTCTCCTGGGAGGCAAATGTTGTCTCCAACATGCGATGAGGAGACAAAGGAGACACTGGGGAGTATAATACTTGAGGAGATTTAGGGGGCTGGCGAGATAGAGATTCACTTGGTTGATGTTGATAGCCAATTTCTAGAGGGTCTGGTTTCCTTCTTTCAAACTTAGCAACACCTTGGAGCCTGGGAGAGACTGGGTCAGATGTGCTCCCACCAACTATATGCAGACTGGTAGAGTATGGACTGATCGTTGTAGGAACACTCAGCTGAGGGGTGACTACTCCCTGAGAATGAGACTCTGGTTCAGTCTGGCAGGCCAGACTCTCTCCTTTATGGGTTCTTTCAGGAGCTGCAATGTAATGTAGTAGGTCAACCTTTGAAGTCTCTGCCATAGTAATGTGGATTGCAGGAGAAACCCTGCCTAGTTGGTCTGGCTCTGTTTGACATGAAGAGTCATTTGTGGTCTGAATGGCTATACTTGAAGAAGCTACTTTAGACGATCCATCCGATTTAGCCTCACCACTGGATTCAGAGTGCTTGGGAATACGAGACCGTCTGCGCCTCACTGGTTGTTGGTCCCATTCTGCCTGATCTTCCTCATCAGTCTGCACACTGCAGTCCGCAATGCGCCTTGTTCTCCTACGCCTGTTCATGAATCTTTCCTCTCCATCCTCATCATCTGTTTGTACACAACTGTCTGTAATTCGTTTAACAGAGTCCTCTTCAGAACCATCCCTCAGCCGAGGCATGGAATTCTGCTTTTTCATGATCTTTGAATCCACCTGTTTTTCAGTGCTCTTTAAAGACATCTCAGAGGCAGAGCTCTGAATAGGTCTTGCAGCAACCACTGCTTGGACCACTTGTCCATCCTGCCAAAACTGAACACTCTGTCCATCTTGTTGAATGACTCTACCACTCTGGTCACAAATAATGAACCCCTGAGGGGCCCCTCCTCCAACAACTACCCCTTGTATAGCACCCTGGGCAGATGTTGCTGCAGCTGCAGCTGCAGCTGAAGCAGCAGCTGCCTCGGCTGCTGCAGCTGCAGCTGCTGCCTCCACTGCTGCAGTCTTTTGTCTTTTCTGCTCCTCTAACTGCTGCTGAAGCTGCTGCTGAAGAGACTGTATTTGTTCAAGTTGCATTCTCTGCTGGGCCAGTTGTTCTCTTTGCATAATAAGCTGTGTCTCCCGCTCTGTTTGCTGTTGCTGTAGGACCTGCTGTTTGATTGTCTGCAGTTCTTGAATCTCCCTCTGCACGAGAAGCTGTTCTTTTTCTCTATGACGCTGAAGCTCCATACGGTCCCTTTCAAGTTCCTCGTGAAGGCGCAACTGCCGTAAGTTTTCCAGTTCAACTCGTTCTCGCTCTAGCTGGAGCATGTGCTCTTGCTGCTGACTCAGTCTCTCATCCTCCTTACCCTTCTGGGTATCCACAGGTGGAGAGAGTTTAGGACTTTGTGCTTGGGTGGTTCCATGTGGTGATACTTGGGACTGGCCTTGTGGTAGACCCAATGGCTGTGGTTGACTGCTAGGTTGAGCTTGAGTCTGGGTTTGGGTCAAAGATAAAGGCTCAGTTTGAGTTGGTAACTGCTGTGGTTGCATTTGAGACTGCATTGGTTGGATGTTTGGAATTTGGCCTTGAGCAGGAGAGAGAGATGGAATACTCTGCTGAGTGGGGTCTGATTGCCGATCTGCTGCAGTCTGAACACCAGGCACAGATACATTTTGTGCTCCTAAGTGTGACGCAGATTTGGTTGGTGGAACGTTTGCAGCTGTTTGTGCAGCTACTGTGAAAGGCTTTCCAAGGTATACTGGAGTTTCCTGGTGTGAGCTGCTTACTGCAGGAACACTTCCTGAAGGTGTAGCTGGAGAAGGATATTGGTTGAGAGAAGGGTAAGAATATGGTCCCTGTGTGGATAGGGGCATCCGGGGAGTTACTTGAGGCAACCTGGTAAGACTAGCCAAAGGTACAGCAGTAACACCTGTGGGGTAAGGTCTGTAAATCCCCCTTGGCATGGGACGCAGGACAGGGGCAGGCTGTGTAGTAATTGGCAAAGTTGAGGCTATGGGAGTGTTTATAGTGGAATATATCATGCCATCACCACCTCTCATAGCAGCGGGGTACAATGCACGTATACTTGCTTGTCGTGCATTTATTAGATTTGTCAAAGTTTGACCATTTGCTGCTGGTCTTCCATCTGGTCCATAAAGTAAATTAGCTCTTATTGATGCCAAACTTTGCTGGAGATTTAGCCTTGCTAAAGGTCCACCCCTTCCAGAACCATATGCCATCAGCTCAGGGTTATTTCCATAACGACTTCCAAAATGGTCCGCAGTGTTAAGAGCTGCACACATACGACTGATTTCTCTAGCTGTGGTTGCACTGTACTGAGCCAAATTAGAATCCTGTGAAACTGTCAGGTCACGTGCACCTAAGGCATAGTCGGAATTTATATTCGACATGGAGCCATACCGGCGAAGGGGTAAAGAAGGACCTGCAAGGTCTCCCTGGTGACGTAAGTCAGTGTAAGAACCATACTGTGCTCCCATGCCAAGGAATCCACCATCATAAACCTGATTCATGCTGCTAAGATCTACTGCCAGACCCCCTTGGACATTATTCTGGTAGTGACTACTATCACTGATGGAAGGCAGATTAGTATCAGACATGGAGGGCTGTATTTTTCCTGAGGGAACTATAGACGGTGGATATGATTTATGTTCCTCTTTTAATCCTTGTGTAACTGGAGGCTGGTGTTGTTGTTGGCCAACACTATAGTGTGGTGGGTGGGGATGATGAGTTGTTTGAGAGGTTTCAGAGGTGGGATTTTTATCTGAAGACACTGCCGTTGGCTTATGAGTGAACGACCCAGAACAGGATCCAGCAAAGGGCAATTTGTAAACTACATCACAGCATGCCACTTGGTTTTCTGGTTTAATCTGGCCAGTTAGATCCAAGACCTGAGGAGGAGGAGGTTCAGGGGGCTGCTCCTCTCTCTTTACCAGCTGAGTCACTGTGCCCACTTGTGATGTGTTACTCTCATCAAGCTGCACCATCATAACATGGGGCTTACCTGTCGATAAGTTCATTACTGTTGGCTTGTTTTTTAGTTCTAAGGCAACTCCACCATACATTTCATGGGGCGCACTAGATGCAGGAGCCCCAGACACTGAAGGTGGAGCCAAAGGGGATATTCTAGGTATGGCACTAGCAGTTACTACAGGCTGGGCTGTGCTTGTCTGGGTCACAACAAGGTCTTTTTTCATCAGTAAAGGCTGCACTTGATTCGCTAAATTGTAACGAGCAAACGAGGATTGCTGTTGGTGCTGCTGGAGCTGCTGCTCAAGAAGCTGCTGCTGCTGCAGGAGCTTCTGCTGTTGTAACTGCAGCTGCTGCTGCTGTATACCAAGATTTTCCAGGCAGGCATCAATTTTGGGAATAGATGGGTCAGTAATTGGAGTCTTAGTCTGGGTTAAACAAACAGCTGATCCAACGCCTTGTCCCAGATCCACACGATTTTGCAAAGGATCTCCATACACAACTGGTGCCTTGGGTTGGGACATGAACATTGAACCTGTTACTGTAACACTGACAGTTGTCGGTGTTGATATAGATACATAAGGTTGTTCTTGTGCATTCAGGTTCATAATAAGAGGCTGCACTGCTGTGTGTCTACCAGATGACTGCTCTGATCCTAAAGAGTAACGTCTTGTGTCAGTGGCAAGGGATGTTAGATCCATACCCTGATCTGTCATTATAATTGGAGCTGCCCTTAATGGGGCTCTCAAATCTACAACACTGGGGCTTGAAAGTATTTGGCTTTGACCCACAATATTCAAAGTGCCTGGAACATTTGATACTTTACATAGAGCTATATTTTCCATAGAGCCATGACTTTGCACACTTGTAGTTACAGCACTAATACCAACATTTAATTTTTCAATATTTTGAGAAGAATGCTTTAGGGGTTGTTGTGAATGATGGATTTGTTGAGATGTTGGGGAACTCATTGAAGTGGGCTGCGAGCTATACAATGTTTTGCAACTGACCTGTGTTGGTGATGACAATGGTGAAGTGGAAGAATTTACAGTAATTGGCTTGGATGGACTAGGTGTTTCAGAGGCCTGTGTTAGCGGCATCACTGGGGAATCTTGAGAAGACTGTTGTCGCATAAGACGTGGAGACATTGCCCTTTGAGGTGCCTGAGCTCCATGGGATGCCTGTGCTGATGTAGCACCACTAGGCAAAGATGGCAGCTGCCGGCCACTACCACCAGTGGGTCGTGCAGATGGTGTATGTGTTGGGCTTTGTGTAGGTGAAGCAGAGGGAGAAACTGGGGGGCTTGGACCTTTGAAAAGGGAAAACATTTTTGAGGTCAGGGAGGATGATCCGGCGTCAGGTGCCACCTGGGCTGGCCTCTGGGAGCCAGCTCTGATGCCAGCAGGACCTGTGGTACCTGCCTGTCGAGTTGTGGCAGCCTGACTTGTTTGGGCTTTGGTTGTGGCAACTCCAACAACGCCTTCAATTTTGGCACTCTGTGTCATCATTCTGTTCTGTGTCTCTTTTGACAGATGTTGTGCAGCATGGATTCCTGCAATTCTTGGATCACTGCCTGTTGTGGAAAAGGACATAGGCGCAGCAGACTGCGTTGGGCTTGAGCCAGGAGTTAGAGAAGTTCCAGCTTCAAGACGATGTCCACCATCTGACTGAGAGGCCATTTTCTGCTGATTAATTGTTTGTCCCTGCTTCTGCATGAGCTGTGCTTTCCTCATCATCTCCTCATAGACCTCCTCTGCACTTTTCAAAGTTTTGTCAGATGGCGGCATTCCTGTTGTCTTCTCTGTCGGGGAGTAGAGTGATGTAAAAGTAGGAAGGTTAAATTCATTCCCCGATTTGTATAACTTTCCACCAATAATTTCAAAGCCTTCTGCCTCTGAGTCCATAGAGGGTGAGTATTCAGAGCATGATGATCTGTGAAGCTCCTCCATCTCAGCAGCCTGTCTTAGTTCCTCTGTTGGTGACGCATCCTCAATAGGAGAAAGATTACTGGGAGGGGTTTTAGACCTTTCTCTGCGCCTTTGTGCGCGCAGCTCCTCTTTATCTCTCTTTGTTTTTCGGGCAGTACTTCGAATCCTTTGTTGTTCTAGATCCCTCATTTGCTCTTGTTCTCTAAGCAGCTCCTCCTCCTCTCTAAGTTCATCCTCCTCAGACGAGTCCTCAATAGTAGGCAGCAGTGGCCCATGGGACCGATGTCGCGCCTTTCTCTGCTGCTTTGCTTCTTCAAGTCGTGCTCTTCGACTAGGGCTACTGTCACTGTCATCCTCCATGGATGACACAGAGGTGGGGGATGTTCCAGAGGTGTAGCTGGGAGTGGTGGCTGGTAGGGTGGATGAATATTCTCCCTTGGAACGCTCTTCTGGAGAACCAGTCAGACTCTCCATTTCTAGCTCTGGTTCTCTTAGGTCATGCTCAGTGCTGAGCTCTATGTCTCGATTGTAGCTGTTGGTGTTATTCAGCTCGATAGTCTTAAAACGCCTAAGTCCTCCAGCCATAACAACATCTTCTTCTTCATTTGTCTTATATGCACCCTCTGATGTCTTTGTGTCATCTTCAAAACTATTTGACTGGTGAGCAAGTCGTCTTCTATCTTTGTTTAAATCCCCAGTGGTTTTATGTGCTTTTTTAGTTTTCTGGTCTCCAAATTCTTCCAATTCTTCCTCATCAGCACTCATCTCCATAATCTGTCTCCTCATGTACTCTTCATCTGTAACATCTTTATGTGACTTCTTTTGTCTTACTGGCAATGGCGAGAGACCACTTTCACTGCTGTCTTCCACATAATCATGCCGAAGCTTACAACTAAGGTCATCCTCTGATTCCTCCTTAGCTGCATCATCTTCAGGACTGCATCCTTGACCTACAGAAAGTGAATGAGGCCTGTTCTTCTGATCTGACATAGTCTTTGACTCTAGCAATGGTTTCATGGAGCTTTCCAGCTTGGTAATTTCTGAGGGGAATGAAGAAGCTCTTTCATTCAGCTTGACGGCCTCCTCCCGGATCTGACCAACGATTTCTCCTTGTGAGCTGGAGATCCCATCTGAAGAGTATCCAGTGTCACTTAAACTCTGGGTACTTGATTTGTTGTAGTCCTAAATAAAGAGAAAAAGAAAAAAGGTCAGAAACCAAAAGAAAGATCTTCATTATTTAACTCATAAGATCTACCGCAAGCTGTCAAATCCCAGTATTTTATTCAGCTGATCAGCATTGACATCTTCATGAGCATTCTTTGATGACAGAGTAAACTAAATCTACTATCCCTAACACTGATTTAAAAAGTCTCTAATTGTATGATATAAGGGATTATATAACAGTGAGAAAAAAACGACAAAATATTTCAACACTTTAAGCTAAATCAACCCAAATGTTCACAGAATTTTTCACTGTGGTTTTGAATGTCACAGTCTGTCTTTGAATGTATATCTCTACCTTTTATTGGTAAATACATTTAATAAGTTTAATTTTGAAAGTATCACTGGTATCAACTCAATCAATGATTAACAGTGATTTGGGTTGAGTTTGCCTTTTGGTGTTATGCACACACAAATGGATCAGTTAACTTACACACAGTGAACATTTGAACATACAAACATCTACAGACAAATGTCATTTGGTTACATGCTTCTTTGCCACCTTTGGCGCATTCTCCATTGCATTCTTCGAACTGTTGAAGAATAACGAACATGCTTGGAATGCTTGAAATATCACGAGGTGTCACATTACACAAAAAGCTTGTGTTTGGTACAAATAAAATCAAGTCTCCAAAAGCAATGTGGAAAGATGAAGGTGGGGGCTGAAGATCAGGACCGGCCACTGAAGCGATGAAGATGACGAAAAGGATTATGATAGTGGCCACTGATCGTTACATTGCTGTTAAAGATGATATATGAAAATGATGACGAAAGAAAGACGCGATGATGAAGAAAACTGTATTGACAGGAATCCTCTTTGAGTAAGGCAGGATTATATTCTGAAAAATCCAAATATAACTCATTATTGTTCCACTGGGAATAACAGTACAAGGTATTAATAACTGAATTAACAAAGTTGAGTGATGGAACAGATGACAATAAAAAACTGAATCAATGAAAAAAAAAAAAAAAAGTCAAATGAAACGCAAAGGGAAACGTGATGATTTGACAAAATTGCTCCAATTATTTGAACCAAGTAAATAATAAAAAAATGGTGAACTAAAAGTAACACGTGAAAACGAAGGAGTTGCAGGTAGCTCACTTCATGGTGTCTTGACTTCTGTGCATCTTCAGTTATCTTCGTGTCTTTTGGTGAAGTGACAGTCTCTGACAATGCCTTCTTTGGGGAGGCTTTGATGTCTTCTTTAAGAGATTTAGATGCGACTTTACTCCTCTCCTGGCTTTGCGACTGTTTGCGGGCCTGGTTGTTACCTGTGGGTTTAGACTGGGTAGGTACTGTTTTGGAAGAGGTGATGGCCTTAGTATGGTTGGCCGCAGCTTTACCAAGGGTGGAGGAAGCCTTTGCACCAGGGGGATGCGAAGGGCCCTTAGTCTGGGCAGAGGGCTGAGCAGATCCTTTCGTCTGAGTCGGCCCTTTGGCCTGACTTGGGCCCTTCACTTGGTTGGATGATTGTGGTGGGGTCTTACTTTGAGCGTGTGTTTGGTTAGGACCTTTAGGTTGAGCGGGTACCTTACTTTGAGCCGAGGGCTGTGTTTGATTCTTAGCTTGAGAGGGTGGCTGAGTTGAACCCTTGGTTTGAAGGGAAGTTTGGCTTAGACCCTTTGTTTGAGGCCCAGTCTGTTTCACATTTGAAAGCGGGCCACTTACTTGGGAGCCCGCTGGTTTCTGTTGCTGCTGAGGACCTGTGGCCCTTGGCCCTGAAAGTTGATTGGGTGATTTTTGCTGGGATGGCTGCTGACTGGCTTGAGGAGATGCTCGGGGGGATCCCACGGGCGGTGCCATAGGAGTTGGAATATCTCCAAGGCTTCCTGACAGAGCCCTCTGTGTCTGGCAGTTTAAGCATAGCCATTCTTTCTTCTGGAATACAAGGACAAAGACAATAAGAATTAGCAAAAATATGATGAACATAATTTTTGTGACAAACTACAATACCGATTCCACAAGAGAGTATGATTTTTGAGATTATGCAATACTTTGACAAACCAATATTCGATTAACAGTATAACTGAGAAATCATAAACAATTGAGACACGCTTCATCTAGAATTTGAAAACATCATGGATGCAGGGATCGTTATGCCATCAGGCGATGCTGCATTAAAAGCAGGCATGACTTCCTGTAAACATTATTGTCTGCACAACCTAAAAATAGAGGACAAAACTTGTATACAAAGACGCCATATGGACATAGGACTATTAAATTGTTATCTGGTCAAAAACAGAAAAGATTCTATCAGGAAATTATCATGATAGAGACTAAAGGGCTGCGCTAGTGTCCATTGAACTGACAACTGGAAATGCATCATGAATGTTACATAGTGGTAAACGTGGCCCAGGCCCTGTTCCAATTTTGCCCGTCATTAATTTCAAAACAATATTTTTCCTGAAATCGTAAGATGTCTCACTTTTTTAATTTAGCATTGAAATTTGATTGAAAGTATCAATTTGGATTTGTAAATGACAGCATTATGCATCCTGGTCTTATTCATTTTTTGGCTTGAATTCCTTCAGTTATCAACTAAAACTATTTAAGAAAATGATGTGAGGGGAAACAAAAGGCAAACAGTTTTGACAACATACAGGAGACATAATCAATTATCTTTTCAGGCTGTTGTGAAGACTGCGTTACCACATTTCTCGATTTCTATCGATTAGAATTGATGGACACAAACATATAAAGGTGGCAGATACTTAAAAAATAAAACTTTTTTTTGTATTGCCAAGGACTTAACAGGTGCAATTCTGAAAAACTGTGAACATGTAAGCCAGTTCAAAAAGGGTCTTTCATCTCTTCAAGAAGACTTATTCATTTGACAACATAAAGCACTCTCTAACAGGGTACGCAAAGGAGAGCACTATGTGAATACAAATTATCACATCTATTGAAGGCTGCAACAATAATTAAAGTTTTTACATTGCTCCCAACTCACTGTGTGAGAGCAGGGTTTGCTCCTCACAGACATCCTCACTGAACCGAATGCTTGGACACAACTCAGAGGTTCTGTTCTGACACTGGTGAACAACCAGCACAAAAACGGTCAAAGATGGAACATTAATATGAACAGATTCAATTTCAGGTTAATGCAACTGATCGATGGAATCCCAGCTGAAAACAGAGGTGGAGACGGCATGAAACACAGCTCTGTGTTGCAGCTCTGTGTTGTGACAATCATCTCTGCCCCTGGCCTGAAGATGAAACTTTCTTGTGTCAGACTCAAACGGCAAAACAAATAACCTCATAAATACCTCAATTGCTGATTACTATCTGCCCAATAAATCATGTATTTTATTGTTGTCACACTTAACAGAATAAATACAGAAGATTGAAGAACAGACCCTGTAATAGCCATGGAATAAATACAATGCAGGTGTTCACTGACTTATTTAGAGTTCATTTTTGTGCGGTGCAAGACACAAGGATGTCAGACACGGCTGCGAGGAGATTATTTTTTTTCTTCATTTAAAAGAACTGAAAGAAAGGGCAAACAACATATTTCATGTAGATAAAGTGACTGAGAAACAATTATCAATATCATTTTGACACCACAAAATGAATCTTAAACAAGAGGCAATAGTCTAATATTAGGATTTGGCCACAGGACACAGTCTGCCTGTCTTATCACTCCATTCTAAATTGAGAAAACGATAAGAGGGGGACTCTGTGCTCTTCTTTAGGCTCCTCATTTGCCTCTCTTCGGCTCAATGGCCATGTTAAAGGGTGGATTAACAACTCAAATCTGTTCAACACGACTGATTTATGAACACAAAGCAAACGGTAGGAACTGGTTAGGCATGTGTTGATGTGGGTGATGATAAAAAAGCTTCCACAGAAATTGAACAGGGATAGATACACAGACTGTTGAGGAGGAAGAAAAAGGGGAAAGAAAACGTTCTTCGCGGTTAAAATAACTGAAGATACATTTAGAGTCTATGATGGCCATTGTTGTATATAGACAATAAGAATCCATTATAACTGATTCAAAGTTTTTTTATAATTCGTATGAAGTTGATCGATAAGCCTATATTTGGTCGGGGTGTGAAGATTTTCTGATACGAATTAGAATCCGATTCTTACATAAAAGGTGTAATGACTTTACACTTTACATCTAGGTTTAATAATTTGCTACAAAGAATCTCCAAGATTCTCTGTTGTCTTGTTAAACAAATCAAAATAAGAGTAGATAACCACTCTTTTGAACGCATAATATTGAAATTAAATCATTGGTTGAAATATGAACCCTCTGTGAATTGTATCGTGTGTCTGGATATGTATTATTATATTATATTATCTTATTAGGAAAACACACACATCGCTCGTATATCTTCTATTAGTTATTTGACTGTCCTCTCCAGCTGCTCCATGCAGAGAACATACAATCCTCAGGCCTAAATTGAGCAGATTAGAAATGCAAAAAGCCCTCCATTGCTGATTAAATTGAAAATAATGAGAACTGCATCTCAGCTGTTTGGTGATATATCATCGATAAAAATACACAACCAAAAAATAAATATTAAGTAAGTTTAACCATTAGAGTCGTGTGAATGACAGGATGACATGCAACATTTCTCAATGGCACTTACATAGTGAATATGGCACCTCATAAAACATCAATTAGGGGACTTATGCAATCTAAGTGATAAATCATACATCACCCGTCTTCAATAAAGAGGACACTTACATTGTAAATTGCGTGAGTATAGTGTGTATTTCTGTTTTTACAATGCAGCAGTTAACATGATGTAAGCAGCGCCATTTTTTTCCTAATTATTTTCATCATTAAAACAGGTTAAAAATGAGTTAATCAAACAGTTGGTCATGATGAAAACTATGGTGTCTAACTATCCCGTGCTTATAACACTCTTAAAATATATATTTTTTAAAACACCTTTTAGCTCGACAGGAAGCCATTCCCGAACCCAGAAACCTGCATTAAGCAATTACATAATGGCTACATTTAACATATAAACAGTTTGTGTTTCATGTTATTTTTATATTCGCAACATTAACATGTAGAAATTTGTCCTTTTTTTGTGCCCAAATCCTTCAGGAATCTGTTGTCTCAAGTGAGACCATGAGGCGTGGATGGAGCCGTTGGCGTGCCAAAAAGACAGACTTGCTTTGTTTTCATATCTCTCAAGTGCTCTACTGATGAGCTATATATAAACAGGTGCAGCGCTTTCAGAACTAGCCATCTGTGCTGGTTGCTTCACGACCAGAAACTCTGTGTTGGTGGACAGCTATTACACACTGGCACTGACAGAGGACTTCAGAAGCTGCCGGGCGGTAGCATCCACAGTGAAGACATGTTCTGTGTACACATATGAATGCATGCACCATTATATTCTTAACCCAAAGATCTGGGCTCCCATTTCTTCTGCTCCAACTAAAACGTGACCAATCTTCTGTTTGGGGCATGTTCATAAAAACGGAATCTAATTAAAATACATAGATTAGACACTAATGAACCTCCTCTTCCCCCCCCCCCTTCGTTTAACGGAGCAGCTTTCTTCCTGCCATGCCGGCACTGCCAAACTCCTCTCTCTTTGCTCCTGAATCAGCATAACATGACTGTGTGGGTGAAAGGGAGAGAAGAGCAAGGCCAAACTGAAGCTGAGAGTAGCAAATTATTCATGCAGAGTGCTTTAGCTTGTACAGCAGTGAGCCATGTGGGCAGTGCTTCCCACCTCTACCCACACTGTGTGGAGAAAATCACATCCGTATGAGAGACCGAGTCTCTTCTGAGACAGTCCTTCAAACAGAAAACAAATCACTGTCTCCAGCAGCTCAGTACATTTGCATTAAACCGTTGCCAAAACTATAAAAGCAAGCAAATTTACAATTTAGGCAAGACAATGAATAACATTCTTACTTTTAACAATAAGAAAACTGGCATGCCCCTGCATTTTAAGTTTGTTGTTATTCTTTAAAGAGAAATCTTGGTAAGATATTTTTTTTGTGGGATTTCTGCATATGAGGTTCCTTATAATTGGCTGTAAATCCTATAAATATAACAAAAGACACAAAATCACACAATTTTTTGATAACTTGAAAAATGTTTATAGAAGGTATTTGGGGCCTTATGCTTCAGAGCAGTTGGGCAAACTATGACTGCTTTTAAAAAATACCTTTTTTTTCAATAACATCTCAGCAGGACATAATTCCACAGTTGTATTTCTCTTTAGAGTTGACACAAGGGCTTATAACTTAAATTATGGAAGGACTGTAAATACAAACAATTTAAAAAATAAACACACATTTACGGATTCCTACAAGTGATTCCTAAGTGTGCACATCAAGAATGAAAGGTATTTTCCAAACTTTTAGACATATCTTTTTGATTTCCTTTGATGCATGTACAATCATAAATCGTGCAATCATGCACGTGTGAAGCTCATTAAAGAGAAAAACAACAACAACTGGATTCACACAGCGCTTCATGATATGTTACATCACAATCACAAAAACGACCTCAAGCAGCATCATGGTACCTGCAGCGTTTCCGTTTCAAAACAGTGAAAAGGCAAAAGGTTTTGGTGCGTTTGATGTAACAGAAAATGTGAAGTAGGGGGGGGGGCGTTTTGTGTCTGAGTCTGACTGTCAGGACAGACTCAGGTTGATACTGTGAACATGGATAGTGTGCTGTAGTGATGCTCCATCCTGTTGGCTCCCAGCCGGAAAAGCTGCCCTTTCACTGTCAAAATAATGAGAGATTGAATGCTGAACGTTACCGCGAGGTAAAGGTCAGAGACATTGATCCCATTCTAATAGATTGATTCCACTGTTGCAGGAGCTTGCTGTGTCATTACTGCCTTGATCACTCACGCAACGGGGCGGTGCTCGTGTGTGTGTGTGTGTGTGTGTGTGTGATGGGGGGGTACCTGAGTCTGTGCTTCAGTGCAAATCTGGATGCACATGTGTTTGTGCAGGTGTAGTTGGTCTTCTTAGTGCTCTAATGGGGTTCTTGGCAATCCACTTAATAACGTAAACACAACAAATAAGCAAGAATAGCAAGAAAAGCCACAAAAGCGGCTGATGGAGCCAAAACTGTACCGAGTCCACTTAAAGTTGTAATAACACACAGTTAAATAAATATGGGATTTGGGCAAATGTGCACACACTGGAGTCCCCTGCAGAGTCTTGTGACGAAGAGCAGCCCAGACAGAGAAAGTGCTTTACAAGAGATACAGCAATTAGAGTAACAAGATTATAATGAGTGAAGAGAAGACTGCTTCACACACATCTTTAGCCAAGCAGCACAGAAGATGTATACAGTCCCCACGGTTTAAAAATACAGGTGTGAATATGCTCACATGAACCCTTCAGTTGCTGAGTTATGGTGTTGCATAATGTGCTGATGAGTGAGTTTACAGAACATTACAGTTGACTTACAGCCACCATTTCTGAATAATATTTTATGGTTTGGTATTAGGGTGAAATATTTTGCTAACGTTGAGTTAAGACCAATAACAAGCATCGTAGAACAACATTGACTTTTTTGATCTGCTCATTCTTGAGTTAAAGGGAATTTCTGCATCAGATTAAAATAGATTATGACTCCTGTCATTTCCCAGCTATCACAGGCACGAGAATTACATGGATAAACCCAAAACACTATGCCTACAGCAATTGGCTGTCACTGGTAAGGAGCCAGAAAAAAAGACGGAAAGAATTAATTCAATCATTTCAATGTGGGCACGCGAAAGGCAACTCAGAAACAGCAGGGAGACATCCTCCATGTTTGGGCAAGTACACACACACACAGATTATTTGAAGATGTTGTTCTGTTCTGGTGTGGAATTTACAGTCCAACGCTCGAAGACCTGTATTTAATATTGTACACAGCATTTAGTCAGAGATTTAAAATGGTTGTAAATGTCTTAATTTTGAGTGAACAGAAACACTCAGGCTTGTTTGTATTTCAGTAAACTAATAACTGTCTTATTATGTTAAACCACAAAGGCAGTGCTGCTGCACCTACGTAACAGTGTAAGGAGGAAAGCACAGTGGGAGGAGAACATCGAGTGAAATGTGCAACCAACAGCAGGCGTTTACCAGCAGCTAACATCTAGTGAGTCAGTATACTCTGTTTTGGTTGCAACTGACTCCTGAGGGAAATATCCCATTACCCTCTAAATGTTTCACTATTCCAGCTAGTCACTAAATTGTTCTCAGTGCTTTTTGGCACTTAGCAAGTAGTGAAAGCACAATAGGTTTTTGAGGCTTTTTCCTTTGCACTATTTTGAAAAGGACTGTGTGCTGGCGGCTCAAAATGCTGATGGAGCGAGAGTGGAAAAAAAAGAATGGTTGCACAACTGTAAAGAAATCTCTACAAGAAGATTCGAAGAATCTTATGATAGCTCTCAGTTGGGTAATGGTTCAAATACATCTATCTTGGCTGATTTAAAAACACTCATACATACATACATACATACATACATACACACACACACACACACACACACACACACACACACACACACATATACATTTCATAAATACAGTAGATGTTGTTATTCAATGTGGATTAATAGCAGAACTGTGATTTGGTGCAGAAATTTGCAGATTTCTATGATGTGACTAAGCAGTCCCCCTTTTAAATCTGGTAACTTGACAAAGAGGCAAGAACTGGAACATGCTTTCATAAAGAGTCAAAGCTGTTTGAAAGATATTAAACCGCCACCTACAAACAAGTGCAGCCAGAGTGAATGTATTTTATCTAATTTAAATTCTTGTTTTTTAATGACAACAAGCTCGAGCTTGAATGCATCACTGGAGCCTAAAATCTCACAAACACGATAGAGAAGTCGCTATTTTCTCAAATCTCAAAGAAAACGCCAGTTCAGAATCATGGTGTCAAATGATGTACTCTTCTATTGCAACCATGGAAAAAGCCAAAGATCACATAGAACAACATGTACACTCAGTTGGCAGAGGCACAGACCCACACGGCTGCTGAGATAAGGCATTGTGGACAGCTTTAAGGCTTCTTGCCCATGGAGGGAGCCAGAGAGCACTGAATTTCATGGAGCAATATGAGGCCCTGTGGGAACACCCACACATCAACATGAATGCACGGACCTAGAAAACAAGCAATGCTCTCATGATGTCAGATTCCAGCTTCCTGCTAATAACTGCACTTTGAAGAGACTGAACTACTTACATCAGCCTTGTCTTTTTCATTATAGCTCACTGCACCTCTGATGGTGATAGTCCCCATGTCTTATTTTATTAACAACATACATGTACAGACATGCGTTTTGCTGGCCCCAAAGTGTAGTAACACATGTGCAAGCAGTGCTGTGTGTACACTACACAACCTCAGTATTGCCTTCTTACTGTCAGTCATCTCACAGCAAGAGTCAGTCCTCCACATGGTGTCTCTGCCAGGACCCGACAACAAGCTGTGAGCAAGAAATGTCAGCTGTCATTAAATGCAGTCACAGACCTCATTGAGTTATAGTATTTTAGGAGTATTCATTACCTGGAGGGAAAGAAAGGTCTTTCATGCATTTGAGGTACTCTTTCATTGGCACAAAATCAAATTTGGGAATGTTGTATCGAAATGCCACAGCATGCCGTGACATAAATGTAAATTATAGTTTTTTTTTTCATTCCGCAAGAAAAAAAATAGGAAACAATGGGGACAAAAAGGAAATTGAAGAGCTGGAAAAATGACAGCTACAGAGGGAAACATAAAAGAGTCTGATGTGGAATCCTCTCCCACAAACTAGCCTTTTGAAATGTCAAACTTTACTGTTCTCTCTCTTACATGAGTTATTCCCAAGAAATGTAACAACAGCTTCGGCCATTACCTGAGCAGCTGCTACGCTAACCTTTAACATAACCACAAAGTGTCTTTTCATGGATTGCAACTGCACTTTGCAACCACAAAGGAAGAAGACATCACAATAAAGCTTTGAGTTCTGTGTATTATAGATATTAATGAGGCGTACAACAGAGGAGGTCATAATTAATTTGTAACAAGTGAAGGTCACGGGAGCAGAGGGTCAGTGTGAATTATTAACAGCCGCGTACACAGAGGCATGGTGCCAAGCAGGTGTGAATGGGGTGAGCTCAGGGTGAATGGGGAAATATGTCAGTCTCAGTTTGAGAGCAGTTTGAAACCAGTCATTTGGTTAAAATATATAAACAAATAAGTCAGAGCTGTTTGACACGCAAGCAAACAAAATAAAAATGAAAACATAGTTATCCATAATAGTGTTAAATTCATCACAAATAACTTCAACGTTTTCCTCTGTGGTAACACCCAGACTAAGAATCCCCAATTGTAAGGACAGGTAATTCTATTCAACCCCCATCAGAGTTCTTTAAACCAGCGTATCCATTTCCATTATGCACAGCCTGAATGAACAGTAGTTTAAGACTGCTAAATGTGCAGCGGGGGGTGTGACTGAGCACATCTGTCAGCGGTGTGCCAGGCTGAACCATGCCATGGCATTGACAGGTCAGTAAGAGTCATCAGGTATGTAGGTCAATCCCCTGAGACTCCTTCAATGGGGACACGTGGTGAGGCCTGTGGATTAGGGAGGAAATGAAGGATCATCCACTGAGCAAGCAGGACTGGACTGCAGTCACAGCCACTCATGCACAGTCCAACGGAGCATTCACGATGACGTTTCAGAACGGAGTAAGCGACAATGACAATGCAATGACAAGACATTTTGAAGGGGCAGAAAAAAGGAGTATCTTTACTGAGCGAAAGCTGCTTCCATGACCAGAGGGGTCTGGAAACAAAGTCCAATCCTTCGATAGGCAGTACATGCTGGCATACAATGTTGTTGATGAACAATCACCTTGACCAACTAGACAAGCAAGTGTGAGGATTCGATCAAGCAGGTAGTAGATATCAAAAGCAATCCCTGTTTACTAGCACATAATTACACAAATAGGAGACCAAATGAAGCCCATTGCCAAGTGTGTACATTAAGGGTTTCCCACATGAGATAAAATTTAGTAATGAGTGCGTAGTGCTGACAGTCTCTCCCACAGAGTGTGTTGCTGCAGGAGGTCAACAATGTGTCTTTTGCCATTAAGTGTATAAGCCCCTACTGTCCCTCCAGAGGCAGAGTAACACTAGGTCAGGTCGTTTTTCCTGCTCTTTATTTACATATTGTGTCTGTTTCTATTTGTTTCAGTGGAGGCAACAGGTGCCCTCTTTACGCCCAGCAGACACACACAGCCTGTGTGGTTGGGGAGCATGTCTTGCCTCTACAGCTCAATCTCAGTGTACTGAAAGTAACGTCAGTAAAGCTCCAAGGCATCTAAGAAACCCCACATGATCAATGTGTCTGAAGAATGTTTATCAGCGATATACATCACTTTCCAGGCTCTGCAAACTATGAAGAAAGAATAAATACATCACGTTTCACAGCTGAGAGGTAATATTTAGGCGATGCCCTACAGGTACAGCATGAATTTGTGTTCCGAATAACTTCCTTCTGGCTTATTGCTCTGTCCTTGCTCATCTTGAATTAGACCTAGAGAGCTACGCTTTGAACCTTTTCATCTTAATGTTTGGTTGGCATTTTGCCATGACTTAAAGAGTCCTTAGGACATACAGTATTGCTCCTTGGTCCACATCATTCAGCTGGCACGATGTCTCTTTCTATTTGTACCAATGTAACTTTCACTTTAAACATTAAACCCTTCATTATATTTCCCTTAGTTTGGATGCTAGAGATAGAAAATAATATTTACAGTTTAATCTTGATCAAAAAAAAAAAAAATCATTTATAAACCAGTTCTTCAGTTTGATCTTGGGAGGTTATTTCCAGTCTGTAACTAAGAACTAAATTGACCAAAAAAAAGTTGAGTGGGCAAGATAAAGGAATTGTCAAGTCTTCACTTACTTGGCTGAGCAATAAGGCTACAACTTTTTTAAAGCTAACCTAATACAAGTAGAAGTTTTTTCATTGTTTCTATTCTCCTGTAATGTATTAGGCTTTGGACAAAACAACTTCCTTCAGTTCACACAAAGAACAAAGTTGTGCGGTTTCTTCCTGAGGTTGGAAGAAGTTGTGGCTTTTCGACATGCTGCTGATTTTCCTTGGATATTTGCTCATGTCAACAGAGGTGGCTCAGCACCAGCGTCGTACTGTGCCGGTGTCACAGAATCAGCTGAGGGCTGACACCCTTGTTAGAATGCCAAGTTCCACAATGCAAAAGGACGTGTGTAAAAACATAGTGATATGGGCCCGTTCTGAATCTGTTACTAACTCCCGTTTTACTCACAACACTACTGTGCAGCAAAGTTGCATCAGCCCCAACTTGATAATCATCTTTGAAAAGGTCCAGTTATTTTGATGATCCTCTTCAAGACTTCATGTAAACTTGTCTTTGCCACTGCCAGTCATCTTAATAGAAGTTGATTTTTGTTTCTGTTGATCTAGAGAATTCCGTTCCACAACTCTACATGTTCTTGTATATCTTGTATATCTACAAACTGCAGCCTGTTACTGAGGCCAGGGAGCCAGTTGGACCTTCTGGCAAGTCAAGGATATAAAGTCAAACTTCCTTTGATCATTGTTGAGAAAACATGCAGCTCCTGAGGGGGATTCTTATGTGAAGTCTTCTGGAGGATTTTCTCAACCAGGAAAATATTTTTCTGTTCATCCACAAGTATGCTGCTCCTCAGTTTTATAGCTTTCCATGCATACCTCCTTGTACTGGGTCAGCCATCAAAGATTTGACAAATCAACTGCTTTTTATCTCACAGACCAGTGTGTGCACCCACATATAAGAGAAAATTGGACCCTTTAACATTGTATCGATCATTCTATTTTAAATGTAATGTGTTAAAGTGCCTATAGAGTGAACTAAATATAGGGGCATATAAGATAACTTGTATAACATGTATAGTAAAATCCCTAATCCATCTCCTCCACCTCAGCTAAATATAACTGAATCAACAAGGGAGAGTCCGTGGATCCACATCTTTCATCCCTCAGAGATGTAAAATCTTTCGTAGAAGAAGAACAATCCAATATCACACGTG
Organism: Menidia menidia; assembly: GCA_907169785.1. Lineage (NCBI taxonomy): Eukaryota > Metazoa > Chordata > Actinopteri > Atheriniformes > Atherinopsidae > Menidia > Menidia menidia. Next base: position 11,635,226 of record CAJRST010033334.1, on the reverse strand, counting down.
TTACACTTTGAAGATTTGTAAGATGGCATTCAAAGGGGGACTGGAGCAGCTCTGAAGGCAAAGATTGGTATTTGACTGTTTCCTTTTTTCCAGCTTCTTTCCACTGCTCTGCTAGTTTGTCACTTTGGTCTCTGTAGGCCTCTGCAATTCTGCATTGAAAACAGCAGTGGCTACTAGTTAAGTGAAGACACCTATCTCTTTTGGTCTGCCTGTCTAACACAGATTAAACACAATTAAACATATTTGTCTCTTATTTTCATGTTCTTACACCCTTTCAGGCTTTGAAGTTTTTATTGACCAATTTTTACACACTTACCCACCTTTGTGAGCTGTAATCAGCCTGCAGACTTAATGTCAGCAAGATAATAAGACACTGAACAGCAGCGTGGTGAATGAGATTATGTTCAATGCGTGCACAAGTAGATAACATTTTATTCTCTCTGCAGCGTCACAGAGGATGAGTGACGACATGAAGATTAAAGACTCAGATGTGCATTTTTGCAAAATTGAGATGAAACACAATTCAGTGTAAAAAACAAAGGCCTTCAGATGTATCTGAAACCCCCAAAAAATCTACATTGCAGGCAAATCTTGAACATGTTATGTTTCTTATCTCGTCACATATGTGTGTCCTAAGGGCAAGTTAATCAGGCCTTCTGTGCCCTGTTTCATTTTAGATGAGTTTCTATTAGTCCTGCCAGGCAAAGCTATAGCTAGCAGCCAAGCAAAAGAAATGTATACACTGCACGTTAAACTTTCAGACAAGTTATCCCCAGCCGTAACCCATCACTGGGATGTGGAAGGATGACAAGTCTAATACGAGAAATCTTCTTATCCTTGTCTCACAGAAAAGTTGCTCATTAAAGCTGTCCCATGCATACATGCATATTTAAATAGGAGTATGTTATGTAGCCAACGCCAACAGCCAAGAATAACGGTCCCATATGCTATACAGTGATCATCTAAAACATTTCAAGAAAGGCATGGAATTTTACAATAATATACATAACAACCTAACACTGAACAATATTCATAAACCAAGTAACTGCATAATTATAAACAAGAAAGTACATTCAGTATCCATATATAACATAAAGTTGCTTCTTTGTCTACACAGATCTATGGGAGCATATAAAGTCATGGGAAGAATCTAAAAAACAACTTAAGAGGGTACATATCCCAAAAAATATTATGTGTAAACAATGGGAATGTGTGTCATTTCTTTTGGTGAGACTGTTATAAAGCATAAATATATATTTCACTTGGACTTGATCCCTATTTTTTACATTTATTTTGGTTTGTGGTATTAAGCATTTACTAAAAATGCAGAAAAACAGGGATGAACAACTGCCTCCATCAGTGCTGTTTTCAGGCCCCTAGTGCCCTCACTAATGGAGAAAGTGGGAAAACCATCTCCCAGGCTGAGTGTGATGATCCTCCCGCTGCTTTTGCTGTTGATCTTTCTGTTGTGAAGCTACTGCTAAGGGCAGCATCGTATACCCTCACCAACTGATCTGATCATCTCCAGTGCTGCCTGACAGCTGCAGCACTGAGAAGATTAGCAAAGGGTTAAATGTAATATCAGAGCGATCAGTGAGCTTTATCTCTTTCATTTGTCTCTCAATCTCCAGCTCCCTTTCATTTAGTCCTCAGTTGCATTTTTTATGTTCCCCTGAAATACAACCACACATCTATAATTTTGCATTTGTGTCATTAGCCTTTTAGTATTTGCAGAGCTCATCCAGCTAACCCCTTCCCTCTTTCTTAATACCAGCATTAGGGAGTAGTCACATGCCCGAGGTGCTGCGGGAGCCCCAGAGAAGCAGATGAGGTGATGTGTTGAGACAGCAGGGGCCAGTTGCTGCAACGGGAATACAGCACCAACCCACCTCCATGGCTTTGACACTGAAGAGGGATATGGAACTGCTAGGGGACCCTGGAGCATCGCTAAACCTTGTTAGCATAGCCACCAGGCCTTGAAGATGATGAGTTCTGAAGAGGTGATTAAGCCAATGTTAAGGTCAGTAGCAGGCCTATAAGCACATTTCCTCACAAGGTGAGGGAGAAAGGGCATTTGAAGATAGAGTGCAAGAAGTACCAAAGGGGTAATTCAAGTTCAATATGGTCACTGTGCTCTTCAGGTAGTCATTCATCAAGAGAACGGATTGTGCTGCTGGTGCAGACAAGGCTTGGAGCGGGTTGAGGCTGACCTCAAAGACATCTTGAGATCACTGAAAACTGTGCAGGAAAGAAATGTTGCAGAATAATGTGCAACTCAGTGGGATGTAGTTTAAAGATACCGAAAGCATGCATATATATGCATATATATATATAATATTTATGTTTTAGGATTTTTAAGAGTCTTTCAAAACATCACTGCCAAAGTAGAATTTCATATATTTTCAAGAAAGACAACACAGACACAAATTTAGAGCCTCTCTGTTGGCTTAGTTTTCGAACGCCTCAACGGACCAAAAGTTCTGACCAAGTATACGCAACACTGACAGAGCCCAGGGCTTGATGCCAAAAACAAAGGTTCCAGAGAGAAGAGTGAGTGGCATTTAAGGCTCAAAACCAGTGAGCCATCTGTGCTGGGTGCCACATAATCTCAACAGGAAGCAGTCATCACTCTACATCATATTCCTGGAACACTGCAGCACAATCACAAACTGAATGGTACTGTACTGACTGCGATTCAAACTCTTTATAAAAAAACATGGATGCAGGTCAAATCTGATGAATTTCAGTTTCTCGAAAGCCAATGTGGTTATCAGACAAGGTTTAAATGGCTTTGCCTTCATTTGATCATCCAACAAGGCACACTATTCTCAAATGACACTTTGTGTTTGTATGGCTGCCTCTTCACAATGGTGTGCTGGGGTTAAGCACTATACTCAAGAGAATCACTATGCACCCTCGACATGGATTACTAACAAGGACTTACACACACACGTATTTTGTTTGTGTCTGCATCATCTCTTATGACTGTTCTGTCTTTTTAAATGCGGAGACAAAATCAACACAGCATAGACTAAAGCAAGACCGCTTAGTGCCAATCTTACAATGTCAAATGCAAGAGATTCAACCAAGGCTAATAGCCAATTCAATCAATGTGTCAACAAAAAGCAATGTCCAACTGCAAAGCATATAGACAGGGGAAAGAGGAATGCAAATGGAGGGGAAAATCAGTGAAACATGCAAAGTGATGGAGAGTGCATGAATAGATACATCATGAACTGGGGCAAGAGACAAGAGAACAAAACAGCCACAGTGTCACAGAGAAGAATGGTGTGTCAGGGGAAGGTTTTATCTATCTGAAACATAAGAGAACAAAAACACATTCAGGAGAGGCTGTAATAAAATAAGGCATAACCCAGCAGTGGCACATTTCAGGAGAATCAATTTCTCGATTTAGACAGGGGGGCAATGAGGCTGACAGTTCAGAAACATAAAAGATTTGAGGAAAATCAAAAACAGGGGTGCACTATCAAAATGTGAGCATTATGAGAGCATGTGTGTGTTTGGGCGGTTAGACAGTTCTCTACTTAGAGAGCAGCAGGCCCTGCTCTTTGCATTCTGACATTGTACTGCCTAATTTGTGGAGAAAAACCAGCCTGGTATTACTTAGGCTGGATTATGTCTTATCTACACTGCTGGCCGCCTGCTGGTGGGGGCCAGTTTTAAACACAGAGTGAAAGGACATCTGCACCATACAAGACTGGATTAATATTAACAGGAGACAAGGCTGTCCCTAGTTTCTAACTAAACCTAATCAAGTAGTGAAGGATATTAAACCTAACTTTGCGGTTGTTACAGAGCAAGTACGAGCAACTATAAAGATTCACTCTTTGAAAATAAAGACTGTATCCTGAATTTCAAAATTTCACAAAGCAAGTTAAACACAACCAGGACTCGTTTTCATTTTCATGGATTGACAAAACTTAGAGATAACAGGAACTGCGATGTTGGTTATGAATCTATATCAAATCATGTTATCATCTTGAGGCTTTCTGCATAACCACATGAAAAGGTCTTTAACACATAATTTGACTCTTCAGTGGCACAATATAAATCATCTACTCACACTTAATCTCTAAGACGAGTGAATGATTCATAGACTGTAAAACAATCCATCCACTTTCCACAGCTGCTCAATCTTATTGGAGGGGGCCTATTTCATAAAAGAAAATATCATCATTATAGCATTGTTCAGATCCTCCTTTGTTTTTGTTTTTTGTTTCATTGTTGTGTTTTCCAATTTGTTGGTATACTTTTTTTGTTTTTGTTCCGTTGCTTCTTTTAGCACCATGATAACATAAAATAAGGTGAAATGCAACAAATCACAAGAAAACAATATATGTGTGTCATACAAGCCATGCTGTCATTAGTTGTTTCTGCAAGAATGACATATTTTTGTCTCTAAATTACAAAAATAATTGCGCGTTCATTTGGGCAAAACACAGAAGTATTTAAAGGCAGCGGAGAGCTGACTGAGAGCGGATGGGGGCTTGAATCATGTGATGGCTGACCATCATCGCTTTGGGAGCAGCCAGGATGAGCGCGGCAGGCTTGGATGCTTGATGCTGCTAGCCATCTGGCTTTGTATGAGAGTCCTGTGGGAGACTCAGGCTGGTGCCAATCTTCAGAAAACACTTCCAGCATGTTTGAGAATGTGAGTGACATGTTCATCCACTGTATAGCAAAACTGTGTGTCTGAGTCCGTTCCTGCAGATAAGTGGCACATCTGCAAATACTACATGCTCCGCCTATGTTCACTGTACGTCTGCTCCGTCTTAAAGGGTGCTGAGCTCTCCAATTAAAGCACTGTATGTATTAAAACTGGAAATCCTTTGATTAAAGTTTGGAAGTGGGGCACCAAAATCTGTACATGGAAATGTCTTCCCAGGTAAAAGTACTTGGTGTTTGTGAAAAGTTGAAGCATCCTGTGTTTAAAGCGCATATCAATAAAACAATGTTCCTCAAACTTACTGCAGATGGTGTCAAAGACTGTTTCTTTGCTCGGTATAGCTGTTACAGCTTTGCAGCAGATGTTCATATTGCAGACCTTGTTCTTGTGTGTGTGTGTGTATGTGTGTGTGTGTTTGTTTGTGTGTGTGCGTCTGTGTGTGTGTGCATCATGTGGGCACTCGTGGCTGGATCTTACACTGAACAATGCAGACGGAAAGTGAAATAATGAGTCATTTACTGGTACATATGTTGATGCCATTTATATGCTGGGCTTATTTTAGCGCTATGTTGTTTCCGGGAGGTCAGATTTATATGACTAGAGCGCAGAGCCGGAATAGATCAGAGCTGAACTTTACTTTTCTGAAACATCACTGCATATTTGAATTGAAATCCTGTTTGTTTGGTCTAATTTAATACCGCAGAAGATTAGATGAGTCTGATTTTCCCACTTACAGGCTTAGGCATAAATAAGTATAAAATAATAAAATGTAGTAAAGAATAATGCATGAATGTTTAGGTGCGTCTTACAAATATAGAGTTGCTATTATAAGTTTTTATAAGCAGGTTACTTGATCCTCTTATCGATCACATGTGATCCTAATAGTTAATCAGCAGCCTCAAACGGACACTTGTACGTATACATTTACCTTCTCATTTTCATTCACGGACATACTGTTACACAAGCATCGATACACACTGACCATAGATGACATGTGGAATGAAACATAGTTCTCTCACTGCTCTACACTGCATGCAGTATTTATCATGTTCAACCTCGCTGAATTATTGATGAGCTATGTTTTCTGTTTCTGTACACTATTTCTACCGTTCTGTGAGAAACTCAGTCCTTATTTATGACCCACACAGGGACTCTACCTTATTATAAACAGCGGGTGTGCTTTTATATCATAATAATAGACACACAGAGTCAGATCGCAACGCCTGCCAGCCGTGAGGTCGAAAATTTAGGCACACCGAAAAACCGACAAGGGAAAAAAACATTTTATATTGAGACTACTTGGAAATGAGACGTAATGCATCATGTCAAACAAACTTCTACCTGGGTATATCATCAAGAAATAGCTAAGGCATGGGGCCCACTCTCCTGTATCTGCTTAACTGGCCTGAAGAAAATCAGCACAGAGGAGAGAAAGACAGATAGAGCAGCTCAAGAATGAGAACTGCCTTTAGTGTACTGTAAATCAGACTGAGATGCAGACACTCGGATGTGAACACTTTATGTTTTATTTACAACTAAACTGCGGAGAGACGACATTGACTTGCGGTTGGTTTTAATCTTGAGAAGCATAACAAGCGAGGAAAAATCTCCAAAATAAGGACATCTTATTTACTAGCCACACATGACTTTCAGCACTAATTGATGTGAAATATTCAGCAATGTGACAAACAGTTGGCTTCCTCTCACTCATTATCTCGGATTCTCACTTTCTTCTTCCTCCTCAATCTTTCACCTCTTCGGGCCTCTCCTCCTCCTCCGTTGCTCCACTCCTTTTCGCGCAGACACTGCTGCTTGTCGTCTCGACACAGAGTAAAGAGGGGCTGACTATTTTTTCATACCTCTAATTCGCTGTGAATGAATTATGCATTGTGTCACTAGTAACATGATGCAAAAACGCATCTTCATGAATATTTCCAACATTTATCCGACTTCCAAATGCAAAAATAGTTTGTTTTGACAAAGATGTGGCTCTGAGAGGAAAAGAGGAAGTGATGATTAACTGTCAAACTAGATAGTTTGGCAAGAACAGCAAAGAATAGAAATGTTTTATCTTAAAAATATTTTTTTTTTATTCTCCATTTGTGGGTTGTTGTTTTTCAAACTGACACAAAGGAAAACATCCTTTATGGACACTTTGCTTCAGCCCACACTTGTGTTGTTTTGTCATTTGCATTGTTAATTTCTGTTAGTGGCATTTCCTTAGATGTCCGGGACAACATGGAAGACAAGCTTCTGCACTGTAAATTGCTCTTTTAGCTGAAAAAAGAGCTGGTTTCCATTTTGGCAACCTTCAATGTCAATGGGATAAAACCGATTTTCTATGACATTGCAAAGAAACCGATTAATTCTTACAGTGGAAACAAAGCCTGATACAAAAGCTAAGTTGCCACATACCTTTTTTTTCACTTGTTAGCCCCTTTAGCAATAACTCTTTTTTTATTTACTTAAGTATTCTTCTACAGCAGCAAGCTGGTGACGGAGCACAACAACTGACAGAAGTTTACATCAGGACAACTGACAGGCAAAGCATTAAGGGGATAAATCACAGAGCTTTCAACAAGAAGACAGGCTCACATTGGTGATCGCCCGTGTAGTTGGCAGGTTATTTCACTTTTGTTTTCGACATGACAGTTTGAGCCACTGTTTGGATATGTATAAAAGCTTTATTGTGTTTTCGGCAATAGAACTAACTGGTGTTATTTAAGATAAAATCTTGTGTCCACTAAGTACAGCTCAAAAGATGGCAAACAGCTTCACAGACTGTTGAATCATAGTAGCAGGTTCAAATAATATTTTTTTCCTTTTCCACTGCAAGCAGCATGTTTGTGCTTGGCATACTGAGGCAACAACAAACACAACTGGAGTAACATCAAATGACCACCATCAGACCTTTTGATAAGAAGCAACATGGAGGATGGCAGTGGGCTGTCTCCTGCAGGCCTTGGTGAACTGTAATTTCTAATAAGCTCAACTTTCTTAAATAATAATTCTAGGTCTGAAATAAGCCTCACACAGTGGGATCCGAGAGAGCCGCCAACTGTCTCGTACAGAGGTAAAATCAATCAACCTCTATTTTATTCATTAGGTTGTTGCTGCTAGAGTCAGAGCCTTCTCCGTGTGAAGCATTAGAGTCAGCATATGTGAGTTTCTGTACAGAAAAAGTGAGTGGTACCTGCTCTGTAAGCTCATTATCACAGCAGGTGGTGTCCTGTCCGATGCTGTCAACAATGCTGAATCGAACTGAAGAAATAAAAGCAAACTTATCTGGTTCAGGAGTGAAAAACAAAAGAAATACATGCCTCAGAGGGATTTCATGGACTTTTTGTGTTTGTTTGTTTTTCAGAATCTTGAACGTTGCGCTCATACACATCTAATCTGGAGAAGTGTGGATCAAGATAAAAACAATAAAAAGGGCAATTTTATGAAGAACTACAGAACCTCTTGTAGGAACGCACCACTTACTTTCAGACTATGTATTTTACATGTGGTTAGCTGCAGGTCCATGACTCAGTATTTGTGAAAAATAAATGACATGAAAGTGCCTTCCCTTTCAAGGAAGCAGCCGCCCCAGCTTAAAGTGGGAGTATGTGCAGTGAGCAAACACGTTTGCATGTACAATGACTTGTGGGTGAGCGAAATCCAAATTGATCAGGTGTAATGAAGCCAATGTGAGACATAGGGAGGCTTTGATGGTATGATTGATGTCACTGATGATCCAGCATCAGGCTATTAATGTGTTTTTACAAAGGCATGCACCTAAGGGCCAGGCAATTTTAATAGACTCCGGATGGATAGTTTAGAGAATATATTTTTGAGAAGAGCGGTGGAGGGGGGGGGGGGGGTCAGTGACATGACCTTAAAAAATGGCAATAACTAGACAACTTCTTAGCCAGCAGGGACCATGGGTCATGTATGCTCAAACTTACTGAATTTTGTTGCAAATGCACCTGAACTGCATGCTTTTGGATAGCAGTAGGTCCCCAGAGAAGGTTTATACATAAAAAAACTCCACACAGAAAGGCCCCAGCAACCCTCTTGCTGTGAGGTAATACCACTAAGCACCACACCACTGTGCAGCATAACAAGTTAATCGATATTATCACAAAGTCTGACCCGGCTTAAAAGTCTCAAATCACTCATTGACAGGCTGAATCGAGCTTACTTTTCAGCTGTAACTAAGGCCAAGAAAGTTGAGTGGAAGATATAATAAATAAAATCTTTGCAATATCTCTTTCAAAAGTCAGCAAATAATTGTACAAAATTAAAAAATTATCCAAGCATTGACTGAAAAACCCACACTGTGATATCATTCTAGCAGAAGAGGAGACAGTTGGCAGTTGTTAAAGTCTCTGTAACTTTAGTTCTTTGTCCCATCTCCCTAAAGTTTGCAGTAAAGTTATTTTACTGCTAGCATTAAAATACACTTACAACTTTATTTTGAATATGGATTAATTCCTCTTTTTGACCAATTAGCATCTATACTCTGCATTTTTTATCCACACCCAACCTACTCAGCCAGAAAGGTCTTAGTATAATGTAAATTTGTGGTAAAAAAAACAGTTTTCTTCCATAGATTAGATTAATAAGGTGTCAGAACATATACCCACTCCTTTCATTGTTCAATCCTCCACTCTGACAGCTTTGTCACCACACCCACATAAAAAAAATGAACAAATTCTTGCCCACTCTCAATCAACCTACGTGCCTGCTCACACAGTGTGACAACTAAAGCTATTTAACGGTATTAAAAAAATCCCTCATCTGCCAGATTGCATTGCACACTTGAAAAGGCAGAGCTGAAACAAAGCACACCCAATAACTGCATCTCTCACGAAAACAGAGCGATGGCAGCCTGAAAGTTTTTTGAGACTTTCAACATCTCGGCAGCCAAGCATGAAAGGAGACGACTGACAAAGAAATTATCTCTCAGTTTCCATAGCGATCTATGAATGGCCTCTGCTAGTGCCTGTGACAACCAGATGCCTGGGAAGACAAGACTTGCCCATAAAAAGCCAGAGCACTGCAGCAAGCCTGTTATTACTGCTATCATTCAATTGGACTTGATTTGCATAATTAAACTCTGTTATTGCTTAGCTATGGAAGCTATTGCAATTCCCTGTTCTTACCAGCTCAATCCCCACCATGACGCAGGACAAGGGGGGGGCACTTAAGAGGGGAGTATTACCTCAGCTGACCCTTGGATCTGACTAATAAACACTGGGATAATCCATTAAATTTAAGTTAATAAGCTTCTGTTTCCTGTAAATTGGTCATATATTTCTGTGCTGCTCCAGGGCAGATGTGCTGATGCACGAGTCACAGTTTGTACCTACACTCTGCTAACTACGTGAAAGACTCAGCAAACACAGACTGGAAAGCAGCAAAAACAAACCATAATACAAATTACAGCACATAGAACATGCTGCATATCCAAGTATGAATTATTCTTCTGCAGAATTGTTCCATGAATCAAACATACAATAAATTATATTACCTATAAATTGTTAATATTCCCTGCTGGTAAGTAAGGAGTTTTCCAGCAATGGAAAATTGATCATAATAATAATAACAAAACAACAGAATACGCTGGGACATGAGATAAACAGGTCACCGAGAATGTAAAATAAACAGTGAATAAGGCACAATCTGCCCATATAATACATATTTGTTTCATGTGCTCAGGAATCATCTGTAAATAAACAAACAAAACCAAAAAAGCTATCTAGGTTGCCATAAATGAGAAACAACTACTTTTGGACTGCACCATGACACAGCATTTTTCACAAAAACAAGTGAGTAAATAATTGAATTCATAAAACCACAGTGTGACGCCCGGAGCTAACAGCCAAACAGATCAGATCAGTCTTACCTCGACAAGGTGTGGAGTGGGATTGAATCCACACATGTTGCACACCTGGGAGTGGCACTGTGTGCAGGTGTTGTAGTTGGGCTGCTCAGCTGTGCTGCCTACGTTCAGGCTCGTCTTACAGAGGGGGCAACAGGCTTTGGGCTTTACGGGGTCCGGGGGGGCCTGCTGCTGCTGCTGCTGCTGCTGCTGCTGCTGAGCGGGGGCTCGAGGCCCTTGCTGTGCCGGCTGTGGTCCTGTGGGTTTACCTGCTCCAGGTCCGGGAGCGGGAGGCCCCCCAGGTTTGGGAGCTGGTTTTGGGGGCTGCTGTTGGGGTTGAGTGGTTTCAGATATGAGCGTGCTGGCTTGGTTAAGAAGAGAAGCACCGAAGCCAAACAGCTTTCCAAACGTCTGCTCTGGGGGTGGGGGCTGGCGGGAAGGTGAGCTGCCCGCACTGCGAGTCTGGTCCTGGCGGGGCTGCTGGGGTTGGTGGGCAGGAGAGCCTCGGGACAAATCGGGCTGGGACGGGGCCTTGGCCATCCCGGGGAGGGGGACTGCCCCCGGAGGCAGCCTGGCTTGTTGCTGACCTGGGCCAGCTGGGCCAGTCTGTTTGGTAGGTGCCGGAGCTGGACTGGCCTGCGCCGGAGGCTGTGTCTGAGGGGGGGCGTGTGTTTGGGGTGCCGGCTGAGCTGAGGTGTCAGATTTAAGTTCCGGATTGGTTGGATGAGAAGGAGAGTGGATCTGTTGCTGACTCTTGGAGCGTGGTGTGGTCATGTCCATCCCCAGTGCTCTCTGCATCTGACAGTTCAGACACAACCACTCTTGTACCTGAAAGAGACAGAAAAACCATCAATATTCAGTCAAAATATGGGGAGTCGAAAAACTGTTGAGTATTGTGACAGATCAGCAGCAAAACTGGGTATTAACATCACAACTGTCAAGGACAGAAGGACTCACAGCTCTATAAAAGACTCAGGTTGTCGAACATTTTGAGAAAAGCAGATAAATAAATAATTCTTGGATTTCATCATTTACAAAACACGATTTCATTAAGAGATGCAAAAAATCCAAACAAATTTCTGAACACGGAAAAAGACTACAAATCATATGAAATAAAATGAAGTTAAACCCTGAGGGGACACTGCATGAAGGTTGTGAACACCTCTGTGTTGGCTCAGGAACAGCTCTAAAAACATTGTTAGTTTATCATCCTCAAATGCAAATGAAACACTATCATTCATAGACAAAAAAAAATATTGTGAACTCGTTGCTTTACTGAAATGGAGTCATTGAGAAAAGATAGATGAGAGGAGGAAAACTGTCCCGAGGTCGGAGAAATCATGATTAGAAATTTTAATTGGACACTGTGGATGTTTTTAGTTCATGCCGCTTGTAACCAGGCAGCAGTTCAACTGGCAGCATCTGCCACCGTTTGTATTAGAGTGCATGGTGTGAGTAACCTGCACATCCATAAATGATGAATGATACAAACGTTTGAGGCAACCTGCACCAACCCATGACATAGAAGAGACACACCTCAAAGCTATCAGAAAGCTAAGGAGCAATTTTCCAAATGTATTCAACTAATTATTATCATTGTTTCTTTTACAAAGAGCTGAACTGGCTGGGCTTTTGCCAAGGATATTTGCTGGGAAGCCAGCGCGTTGAAAATGACAGAAAAGGAAGTACTGAAATATTTCATTGAGGATTTAAGCTTCCAAAAATCTTAAATGGGCATTTACGTGAACACATAATTTACCCATTGACAAATGTGAGACATGAACAGACAGATGGTGTTATGTCTGGACATGTTGAATAATGTAGAGCTGTCCCTGGTTTTGTCATCTCCCCTCATAGTTTTTCTTTGTATCTACCCCTTTTGCTTTCTCTTACATTTTCTCCCCTTGCACAACAACTTCCCCTTCCTCATTAAAAAAAACTCTAATCTCCCATTGTTTCTGCCACTGTTGTCATTTCAGTTATGTTTTTGTCTCTCCTGCTCTGTCTCTGCAACATATAGACACATAAGAAGTGAAAGTCAGAGAGAGGTGTTGTTGACAAGGTAATTGGCATCCTGGTGCTTTGACAGCTGCCACAGTATTGTAGCTGTCTTGGATTCGTGGTCATTACATAATCCCTTAATGCATTATAAACCCAGTAGGAAAAAGGTTGCATGAGGGTTGGGGATCACAATTTGGGAGATGGAAGGCCTGGCTGCTGGCTTTTTTTTCTTTATACCTTAGGGGGAAAATTCTTCTTAAGCCTGTGGATTCAGAGAGATTTTGGTTTGACTTCAGCTCTGAGAATTCAGTCGTCTGATAACTTTACTTCCCTAGTGGACTTAAACATAACCCAGAAAAGAGCTATTCCTACGAAACAGCAGTGAGAATGCTGATATACTGAATGACTGGAGCAGAGGATGATGAAAACGCTGAAAGGTAGAATAAAAAATGAAGTGAAGGCATTGGATTTCTACTGACTTATTTGAAAAGGCTGATATGTGATGTATATGCCAACTGAACATGAATGTTGAAATGCGCGAGAGCAAACTTGCCAGGTGAAGATAATTTTAACACAGAGACGAAAAGTTATAGTAAAAAAAAGCCAAAGGAATCACTAAAATATTGATCTTAAATTTAAAACAGAGACACAGACAGAAGAAAAATGTGAAGGGATCAGAAAACAGTAACTATGTTATTGCATGAAAAAGAAGGAAAGTGAGTAAATGGGAAGTTGTCGAGCAGGGCAGCTGATTCATGTAACAAACACTTGCCCGTGTGTTTGTGCGTGAGCTGTAAGAGCTCCAGTGTTATGTCCGTCAGATTTTCTGCAATGATTAAAAGGTTATGCAGGGCGATGTGCCTTAAAGACCAGGATTGAGATACACTGGTTTAAGGGAACCGTCCAGGGTGTACCCCGCCTCTCCCCCATTGACTACTGGGTTAGGCTTTTTTTGGATCAGATTATGTGATGTCATCTGGGAGGCAGTTTATCACTGCCCAAACAAGCGCGAGTATGAATCAAGACTCAAAGGTGTTCCGCGGATTTCTGTCAAATGAGAAACTCTGTAACCACAACCTGGGCTGATAACATCTCATTTTGCCGTAGCCTGAAAATCAGAGCGCACAGTCATTTCTTTGCACCTCATTATTCATACATGTTTGGACTTGCTAAGGGAAAAAAAACTAGGCAGTGACTCATGGTTCTCAAACTGAGCTAATTTAGCCTTCCAGAAATCAACTGGTCCTTGTTTGAGTGATGTAGAGATGTAATTAGTGTACCCTTCCCTACTATTACCATCAGGTGTGGTAACAGATGTGATACGGTGATATGGTTAGACTACAATGGTACTGTCATAAGTACATTAACCTTGTTAAAACCTCAGAACCCAGAAACAAGGCGTCTGTGCACTGAAGCCTCAATAGATGTGACACTGTGCTCATAAACGTCTGTTTCTTTTGCTTTAAGAAACAATCAGCCAATCAGGAAGATGGTGACCAAGCTGGCCAAGCTGACTGTGGGGGCCCTGAACACACGTGAATGGAATTATCTAAAAATAATATACCGATGCAGCTTTCCAGACATTTTTGTCTTTGCCTGACTCAATGCATTTCATTTAGATGTTAGATTAATTCAGCCTAACTTCAATAGAAACATGCATATACATGCATATGTACATATATATATATATTTACTTTATTTAAAACTTAACTGTAATTGTGAAAAAAAATAGCAAATTTGTAATTGGATAAGTCTATGTACCAAATTTCTTTTTCGGGGATTAATAAAGTCATCTATCTATCTATCTATCTATCTATCTATCTATCTATCTATCTATCTATCTATCTATCTATCTATCTATCTATCTATCTATCTATCTATCTATCTATCTATCTATCTATCTATCTATCTATGTTAGTTTCTATATATTACCATTCACGGATGAGTGACAAGTCGGAAAATAGTTGTGAATGTGGGACAGAAGTAGAAAAGTGGAGTGACTGTGCAGGACACGTGTCAGACCAACAAACAAAAGACCAATAGATTCATAAGAAATATGCAACACTCCACTGTGGGCCAGCATGGCTAGTCCACTCCCGAAAGCATCTCTGTAGGAAGCTGCTGGAGGAAGATTAAAGACAATAGTCAACACTGACAGTATACTGTATGTAAGGATATGTGATGGCAGATTTCAAGCCACATCTGTATGCTGCCATTTGCTTATATCTGCACACTATTTCAAAGAGTTAAGAACAAAGCTAAACAATAGGAATAAAGGGAAACACCAACAAAGACCTCTTTTTGTTGACTTACACAATCTTTTTCAGCTGTTTGGAATTACCTAAACGTTGTTGTGTATCATATGTAGGTAGAAATATATTAAAATGTCATGCAATCTAACCTTTTTTATTGCAGTCATCACCAATGAATAGTATGAATGCCCACAGAAGACTTTGTGGTATTTAAAAACCCCTCCTCCTGCCCTATGGGATCTCTCACTCTGTCCCACTGTCAGTCATTTGATCAGTCAGTCATTCAGTGGGTCAGTGACACAGTAAGTCCCAGGCTCAACATCATCCCGTCCTGCTGCCTGGCCCCCTGCCAGTCCTCAGTATGAGGAGTGATGTGGCCCCGGTTTTCACTGTCAGTGAAGGAACCTGAGGAGACGGGAGCAGAGGTGAGCCCTGGGGACGGGCATGGTAAAGTGGAGGGTTTAAGAAGCCAACACCGGAGCCACACAGCTCCATCTCACAGAAGATTCTTTATCCAATCACTGATTTAAGTGTAAACAGTTCTATCCATCATTGTTATTGTCCTTGATATTTTCTTTTTTTCCTAATTACAGCAGGATAATCATATAAGGTCCACTGGGAAAAATCACAAGCCTGAAAAACAAAGAAAGCAGCTGCAGGGAGGGCAAGCAGCTATTTATCAATTTCTTCATGTCTCTGTTTGTTTCCGCCCCAACCCTCTATTTCATTCCTCTCAGCATCCCCCTTGTTATGAGACAATCATGTGGATCTTTATGAAACCTGATCTGTATCAGCAGAAAACCAGCGCACTGCACACTGATTCTGCTGCTCTGCTTCTGTATCGGTTCTATTACGCAAACCTCCATCTTGTTCTCCTTCAGTCATTTTTTTTCTCCTTATCTGCATCCCTCAAACGACATCACTTCCGCTCACTTTCGTTCTCAGGCTTCAGTCCATCGATAGATTTCTGTTGGCTCTTATCCAAACACAGCATCAGTTGCCACTTTATCTTGCTCAATGTGCAGTTTGATGTGGGTACAACCCGGATGGCAAATGTTGAAAGTTGTAAGCTAGGACATGAAAGTCCCCCTCTGCCAACAGGATGTTCAAATACTGAAGCCTCATGAAGACATGTCTGCCAAAAAATAAAATATGTTAACAGGAAGGGAGTCACAAAGAGATGGATATGGATCAAATAATTTGAGAAACACATCCGTGATGCACATTTATCCTCAGTAGTTATATTATTACATATATTCATTTGCCACATTTTCCCTCAAACAATCTATTAATAGTTTGTTCCGTCTGCTGTCTCAGCAAGCTGAGGCACCACCAGCATTTGCGCACACACTGACATCCTAAGATCCGTTTTATGTCTAACAAACCGCACAGATATTTGCTTTACACTAACTTATGACTAACTTACAAAATGTTTAACATGTGAATTATGCAAAGGAGGGAAATTAAAGCATTTAATTATTGTTTTAGCCATGTGTTTTGGAGCATTGTCCATCTGTGATGTGCTGTCCTGTGGCCTATGCAAGATATTGCAACACACCTCAGAATTCACATGGGGTGTGTAATTATTCCGTCATATAATCAGATCAACAGATACAAGTGACTCTGACTCCATGCGTTTGGCAGATGATGTTGTATGCGTGAGGTCACGATCAATTTATACATAATTTCCTTCCAGTGATTCTGTTAAAAAATTAAATTAGCCTCAGCTACTGAAAGCTGTTCTTGCTTTTGTAAGAACATTTTCTAGGTCTATTACTGACATAAAGAAGATTTGTACCTCGAGGAGAACTCCCTGTTGGATAATGAGGAAAAAAAAGACTTGGGTAATGACATATCTACCTCCTGGATAGTTTTCTTGCCTTTGCTGCACATACTAAATAATCTTTATGTTAAGAATCCTACACTCATCCAGCACTACTGTCTTCTCTGAATGTTCATGACTTCTGACAGTGTGTTTTTTCTTGTCTCAGAAAATAATGTTTGTACATAAATGGTCAGACCATTCAATTTAAGTTTATTATCAAACTAAACAGAGCTTGGAATTCAGTCAAAGGGAACATTTGCATCCTTTTTCTTTCTCTTTGCCAGTAGTGATCAAAGACACAACTTGAGCTCATCTGGCCCACAGATTATCACAGATTTTCCTGTCTGCATTAAAACTATGTAACTAAACTAAACAAAAGGCTCAGATCTAATTCCTTTGTTAGGAACGACAATAATGAACAAGAAATGGTGCATTCCAGTTAGTAATTTACCCATTTTTATAACACCGACCTAAATAACATCTTTTGTGATCCAAAGTCATTCTAAAAGTGATCAGCGCTAAGTAGAGAAGGAGTCTCGACAAAAAAATGCACATCAGAAGATGTATCCCTGCTTATGTCATGCTGGTGGGAAAAGTTTTCCATTTGTTATCCGTCTTGGATTTGGTGACAGGTGTGAGACTTCATCCAGTACATGAATCCCCGCAGGGTAACAAACATACCCAGTCAGAATCCCACTCTCTGCTCAGAGATCAGGATGCGGTATCCCCGTGCAGCTGAGCATTGCGGTTGGAGGACCAGAATGCTGGGAATGCAGTGTTTTATCAATTCCTCGTAAATTGGGCCAAAGACATTGAAATTCCTCTCCATGCCTCCCTATTTTTCCTTTCTTTTCTATCTTTAGCTTTACTCCCGCAAAAAAAAAGACCATTTCTACAACAAAGACCCGTGGACAATATCAATAAAGCCCAACGCTTTTGCACATAGATTTAGTTGTTTTACAAGAACAAACTGAGATGAGTAAAATGTTGATTGGTTGTGAGGGAAAAAAGCTGATGAATTTCTTTTTATGCCGATCGTGTGAGTCTCTCACCATGTGTGCTGGTGCAGTGTCGAGCACAGCAGGAGTCAAGGTGTTAATAAAGGATGCAGGAAAGTAGTGCAGAGTGCATAACATTAAATCTTGATATACAGTGCAGGAGGCCAGCGTCGTATAATGAACACTTTTGGATGGCAGCGCAAAAATATATGGCCGCTGCAGAGGATTTGCTGCTACCCTTACAAAGCTTTTAATGTTCAATTCTTTTGTATCTATGTAAGAGAGATGTGAACTCTACTAAGCTTTAATAATATAAAATAGTAATGCACAGTTTTGATCTTAGCTCTAAAACTTTTACAGACTGGAACCTTTTTCAGGGGTTTTATTGGCATCAAAGCATGATTTAAAATTTAAATATAAACACAAATCATTAAACAGCTACAAAAAACAGTACTCACTAATATAGCTAATTGTGGTTTGGTAATAGGAAACGAAACAACAGGACACCCAAAAATGGAGAGTGATGATATCAGCACACTGGCTTTGTGCATAGTTTCACCACCAGGCAGTTAAATTCACGATTCCTCTCTGTTGTTCAGCTGTCTTCCGGAGGCAAAGTTAATAAAATGCATCAAGATCAAGAAGCTCATGTGACTTGCTGAATGTGATGATTTCTGTTGTTCCTTGCAGGAAGAACAGCTCGAAAGATTACAGCAAGCTGGGACTTAATATGCAGTGAGTTAAGGGGTAATAATTAAACCAGCATCCCAGATTTAGTTTCTGGCAGTTCTCATTGCAAAATATTTTGGAATATGCAAATATCAGCATTCATGTGTCTCGGCTGGATTCCTGACCTAGTTCCCACTGTTTGTCCATTTAGTTTCAGTCTATAATTGCATCCGAAAGCATTGTGATGAAAGCTCACCCTTTTGTGAAAGTGTTGGGAAAGAAATTTAGTTTTTTATCATGAGATAAAAAATGTGTTGTTATTTTTCCTGACAAATGATTGTTTTGATTTTTTTTCCCCTGAAGGGGGACAATCTTGAATAATGCTAAAAACATTAGGTATTACAATATTATATTATTGTATGTATTATAATTTTTCACCTTTGCTAAACAATAACTCAAAAGGACTCCACAAAAACTGTACAGGCAACTTCAGTTCTTCTGGGATTGGAGACGTTTCCACTCAGTTCGGTCGGGAGCATCTGCTTCTGAGCAGCTCATTGGCTGAAAACCCCGGACAATGTGGAATTCATTTTTACCTGTAGATTTTCCAGATGGTTTTAGACAGGAGTAAAGGAAGTAATCTATATTCAAAAGGAAAGAGTTATTTCAAACAGAGCAGGGGGTCTCAGGTATCACCTTACCAGCACAGCCTATCTTCCTCGGGCAGTTTC
Source organism: Menidia menidia (assembly GCA_907169785.1). Taxonomy (NCBI): domain Eukaryota; kingdom Metazoa; phylum Chordata; class Actinopteri; order Atheriniformes; family Atherinopsidae; genus Menidia; species Menidia menidia. The sequence goes on along the minus strand of CAJRST010033334.1, from coordinate 11,616,197 downwards.
ATAACCGCTCACACCATGAACCATGTGACTAAAACTCAGCCTTTCAGACATCTAGACCATCTACAGCTCAGAATGACAAACAACCTTCTCTGAAGCCTTTCGGCTGCGAGGTGAAGCATCTTCGAGATCCAAGAAGTCCAGTTACCTTTACTCAAGCTCTTTGGATTACCAGGATGACCGAGAATCTACATCAACATCAGCTCCGAAAGAGACTCGAATAACTAATCCTGATCTGACTGCCAGTGAATCTCCAATGACACATAATAAAAAGACTGACTGGGATTAGAAATCTCTGATACTAAATATCTGAATTAATTTGAGGGGATTAGGATCCACACTCCAGCTCCCCCGAGGTACAATGGATTTGTTCTTCACTGATATGAATGTGTCGCTTTCATTTACACAGTTCTTGTTTTGTTAATCGAGGCATTATTTAGTCTTCATACAAAAGAATTTAGACAATAGATATAAGTGAATTATATCTACCGTCACTTGTAAAAAAGTGGCTGCTGGACCAACTGAGGAAGCTCTCAGTTGGAGGCACAACAGTGAGCTTTTCATACATTAAAAGGTAATTACAATTTGAAGTTCAAGCTGAGATCAATGCTGCACCCAAGACGTTCACAACCTAGAAAGCTAAATTCAGATATACTTTTAAAAGGCACTGTTTACTTATGACACTGTAAATAACTTGTGCTCCCATGCTGGCGCTGCTGTGGGAGCTTGGGAAAATCAATTTTCAGCTTTGAGATCAGAACCTGGGCATCAATGAAAGATTCTTAGCTTTACAATGTTTGATATTTTCTGTGGCCGGCAACATGGTGGAGAAATATGTTGTAAAAAATCATAAAAAAATTACGTTTCTCTGTCCTTTTTCCTGTTTGACACACAAGAAATGATATCATTGACAGACTAAATCTAAAATGATTGGTTTGTACAGCATTTTTAAAGACTGACACCAGTGTTATTGGCTTGGTTGTTAGATCTGGTCTATTATAGAACTCTAGCCACCCACTGGATATATTTTGATCAACAGTTTCTATGTGTGGGAGCATTTGTTAAACCTGTGCCTCAGCTTGAGGGGTTGCTGGTTAAAAGGGGGAAAAGACACCTCCAAAGTCAGTAATCAGATTAGGGCAACAAATTTGACTTGGTCCTGGATTTAAACATTAAACGGTCTACATCCATTGGAAATGCCTCCTTTGCAAAGAGGCACACCGGCTGGCTTGTTTTCAAGAATCCATGAGTTTTACAGTGTACATTTTGCATTATTTTTGTTGTGCGATTGGGTTGTTTTGGAAAAGCAATGGATTAAACACAATTATGCTTAGGTTATGATGCTTTCTCTTCCTCTCCATAACACACAGCTTTTTCACACAGTTCAGTCTTTCGGCTGTGGCCATCGCTGCAGACGGAAGGAGGGTAGAGTCTATAAATAGAAATTGGACCAATTATAAAGCAGATGTTCTCCTGTATGATGGTGGGAGAGCAGTGTCAGGGGAGTGTCTGTGGTAGTTTTCACTCTCTCTGTTCTCACGTTGTTTCAAGTCTGATTTCAGACTGACTCCTGTCTGCAGCTGTCTGGGTTTCTCCCTTCTTGTGGTTCCTCTGATTTTTCTAGATCAAATTTGTTCTTCAAAACAACTGTATTAAAAAAATACTGGAGTTATTTTGCCGTTGTCGACAACAGAACATGATCACATGTACCCGGGAGCTCACGTGTATGATAGCTTGCAGGTCTCGTTTGTCAGACTGAATCTTTAAATAAAACCTGACTGACAGCCCTGTAACAGACGGTGGCACATGACATCCATTTGTTGCTCACTGTTTACAATTAAATAACATTTCCATCACTGGGTTATTTAAAAGAACTCTGAGTTTTATTTCAGCGTATGTATTTAATAACCGTCTTCAAGATCATTTCCCAGAGATGTAACCTTTTACTAAACACTGCTTGAACCTTACAGGGATATATTGAAAATTTTCTTAATACAATTTTGAGGAATGTCTGTTAAGCATAATACAGAGCAGAAGAGGTTTTACACTTTTGGGGTTTTCGCTTATGTAAAAGGTCTGTGAAGCTACAAGAGATTGGAGAAAACGCTGTTGCTGAAATAGTTGAAACAATTCATTTGTAGTCCGTGCTTTTTGTCTGCCCATCAATAAGCAATTAATCTAATACATGGTTGCTGGGTTTGCTGAAGCCTGTTCCATCCGATCCATCACAGGGCTGCACAGAGTCAAATGAGACAAACATCCCCATTCACTTCTGAGGTCAGTTTGACCCTAAAGTAAGTAAATGCTAAATTCGAATTTTCATCTAATCTAAGACACGTGCTTTTGGATGGTGGGAGGAAGATGAGAGAGCACCTGCTGGAGAGCTAGGGCAAAACATGCAAACTCTACACAGAACGGTTCCTGCCGGAAACAGAAACCGTTTTGCTTTGAGGCGAGGGCACTAACCAACATATATGGCCCAAAGTAAGACGTGATCTTTGGCTTTCTTCGTCTCCTGATGGTGGTTCCTCTTAAAAAACAAGTCTGTCCACTGTCACTTTTGCTCCTCTGCTTTAGCTTTTTGTCTTTTTGTTTTGTTTGTCACACAACAGATGCATCACTGCCCTGTACACTCATCCACACATGGACACTCAGCACTGACTACACCGGACTGCCACGTCTCCCAGTTTGAATAACTTATCTTTGCAATATTTTTTGGTGTGTTTGCTCAAAAATAACCTCATTTATTAGTTTTCTTTCAACTTTAACCTCTGTTCTTGCCATACATTTGGAGCCGGGTCCTCACAGTCATCCTCTGACTAATCTCAAAAATAGGCAATGCCACAAATAACCTTGAATGTCCGGAAAGCCCGCACACAAGTGGGACAAACTTTCTAAGTACTTATTCAATTTTATCTTTAATATTTTGTGTGAGATTTTCTATACCTCAAGGTTAGAAATAGGTCAGCTCTGCCTGCCTCAGACTAACTTTTCACTATAGATACACATCTCTTCTCTTGGCCAATCATCACCACTGTGATCACGATTCCAGTCATCATCAACCTCACTGTTATCATCACCTTGATCAGCAACAACTCGGCCATAATCAATTTCAGTGATGAGTGAAAAGGGTTTTTTTTTTTTTTTAGATATGCAGTGAGGCAGTGGTCCAATCCATGCTAAGTAGGTTATGGGGGTAAATCTTAAAGTCTCCAGAGGCAGCACTTTCTCTCTCCCTGTCAACATCTGACAAGCTAACCACGGCTGAGCTGAAAAGTATCCACCTCCGCTGATCTCCTTAGTGCCGCACTCTCTTTCACTCCCTGCCGTGATCTATTCTCTGCCGTTTGTTTCCATTTTGCTCCACGATTTTCGGTCTTGCCGTACCATTTCCCACACCTATCTTTTTCCAACACTGTCGGACAGGTTTTTCACAAATGTACACACTTGTAAATGCATGCACCCAAGTTTAAATGGAAGTATTATTCTGTAAGTCTACATCCACACTGTTATAGTTTGAAAAATACACTGAAATTCCCCATAACATGGTATGTGGTAAGCCCATAATTACTCTGATAGCCTGCAGGCGAGCTTAACTAACATTGCACTACTGTTGTTTGCAAAGTGACTCACAGGAGCTGATGTGAGACTTTGTGACAGATGACACAATCACACTTGACTCACAGTAACAGTCGTGCATAGCTTAATTCAAATTAGGAAATTCATTTATTTGAGGAGTAGGGCAATGGGCTCTCTCGGCTACCTGTTAGCTGCATGTGAACGGTGCTGTCTTCAGACGTGCTACAGAAAGCTTGTTATAGAAGGAGCTCTGAGCATTATTTAGATGCTGACGTAACGCGATCTGAAAGGATGGATGCACAGCGTATACGTACAGACCATTTAAACGCTTTGTACCCGCAGAGGTCACAGCCACCCAGGAACTGTGTGGCGACCTTCCTTAGAGATCTTTGTGGGTCATCAAAGAATTTTCAATCACGATGAATCATGGCCAGAACTGAAAGTTCACAGGTGTTCCCTGATCTCATCTGTTGCTTGTCCACTCCAGTTTGTGAGCCAGCTCAGCCACTACAGCCACCATCCACTCTGCAGGCCAATGTAAATTAGGAATAGTTTAAGATTCGTAATGCCAAAATTAGTGCTGTTGATATTCTTATATTTGTAAGGTTTTCACCGCAATGATGGGGACTTTCTGTGAAAGCTGCCAAGATGAATAACCCTAACACCAAGTACGCAATACATAGATAATATATGATTACTAGGTGTTTTTTAGACCCACACAGCTGAAATTATACAAAATGAAAGCCTAAAGATATTAAAATGCCAACCCCTGAGCTTCATGGTTAGCAACAAGACAGGACATGCCTCAAGTTACCCCTTGTAATTTTCAGATATTACAATTAGACAATGACAGGCCAAGTTAGAGAGCAGTGAGCCGTTACACCATTACTTTTTTGCTCTTCAGCCTTATGCCGGTTTTTCTGTACACCTGAATTCTCTTGGGATGAGTTTGCGCTGTCGGTTGGTCCTATTTTACCTATTTTGTTATGGAAAAAGAAAAATATGCCTCCCACATATACTGTGCTTTTGCAGAAGGAAAAAAGGTGGAAATGAGAATAATCCTGTAAATAAATTCCACCTACCTCTGTGAGATGAGGGTTGGGGTTAAAGCCACACTGGGAGCACACCATGGAGCGACACTGTGTGCAGGTGTTGGAGGTGGGCTTGTCGTCCCCGTTGCCCATCAGGTCAGTGGTTTTGCAGACAGGGCACAGTTTGCTGCTGGGCATGGGAGCGATTTGAGGCACAGAGTAAGGGGAGGTGGGGACGCTGCCTCGGTCTGGGGACACAGAAGGGGATCTTCCTGTCCTGCTGCTACCCAAATCCACCTGCAGATTCTTCCTGGCCACGTGACCCTGGCCCTGCTCTCCTTGAGGCGCAGCATGCTGAGAAGCATGCTGGGAGGCCAACCGGTCACCTGTCCCATGACCGCTCTGGACGGCTGCTTTAGGTCCGGGGTCTGATGGAGGAGGTCTGACAGAGGACAGGACAAGAAAAAAAACGTTTAACATGGATTCTGAGTTAGGCGTCTAATTGATTAGGCAGAAAGACTATAAGACTATAAGCTGACATATATATATATATCTTCTTTTATACTCATTTACATATAAACTAAGTCTCTAGTAGAAATCTCTGCTAAAGTGAGACCATTTTGAGAAGAGAAAATGCCATTTATCTGTACTGTTTGAGTACAAACTCACTTTTTTCTGCCTACACTTTTCAAAAACTTATATTGGCTATAATACCTAGGAACCTATTTTGGAAGCCCAATATATAGTTGATTCATACATTATTTCTGCATTTTATGTTGTTTACTGTATTTCCAAACATAATTTCCAATTGTGGTTTTACAGAATATCTTTTGCACAGCTCCAAATCTTTTCACCAATGTTGACCTGTGAGCCACATTAACAGTTAAATCCTTGTGATATTTTCTTCAATCAGGAAGACGTTTCAATAAACCTATTCAACCTTGTATGCATGGAAGCATTTTTTTATCAACAATTATTTTTAAGTGGCAGCGCTCCTTCTTGAGTGGTGAGCGTCCTTTAATTTTGTGATGCATTTCATCCATACATCATTAGGATGCTTTTCTGCATCCCTTTATGATGGTACACAACTAAAAGCACTGGCCAACTGATAGGCAAATATCGACTGTTTTATATCCTCTCTATCAATTTCTGTGAAGTTCTCTTTGTGGTTTGTTTTCACTCTGCTCCGGGCTCAGCGAGGTGTATGTGGTTGAACAAAAGAAGGGTATACAAAAATCACACTCATTCTGGGCTTGAGGCTTTGGAGCAAATAGTTCAATATAAATCAAGATTTTCCACTGCAATAACAGCTTAAGACAGTTTTTTCATGGCCCATCATCTTAAAAGATGCTCTCAGCAGCACTGCTACATCCACAGTGAAAGTTTTGACTGTTTAATGTTTAAAGATAAAGGGAGGAATGGAGGCAGAGAAAAGAAGCATTGTTAGGCACTGCTGAAGACTAGATCTGCTGCACAACTCTAACCTTGGTCCACTCTTGAAAGGAGTCCTGTGTTTGCAGCAGTGAGCCCATCTGGGAAGGGTCTTCGCTTTTCAAAACACTGCTAGTCTGTTACATTCTCCAACTGCACTCTTACACTGGTTGAAACAAATCTGACCAGATATTTCAAAATACCCAAGCCAACAATGCGCTGCAGAGACTAAATCTCTGTCTAAATATTTCATACCTGCTGTCCTTAAAAGACACAAGACACAAAACAGATTCATGTAATAATTATTACTTGAACAGAAAAAAAAAAAACATAGTGAAGCTTCGTGTGATTTATGCAAAGCCTCCAGCATGACTTAATGAGAGTCATAAAAAAAGATTTTAAAGTGGAAGACACCTTTTCAAAAGATTTCTTTATCTACTCTCATCAATAAGCAAAGGCAAGTCCATAGAGAATCATTTGGCTGCCCTTTTAAACTCTTATTTTCATGTAGAGATAGCTTGCTTCAATGTTTAAAATGAAAGATATTTTTGCTCCACAAACTGTAGGCAGTACTTGTGAAAGTGTCCCACTGTCAAAACAACTGCCGAATATTGATTTGCATCACAGCTGAAGCACATTATGAAGGAATATGAAGTAAGAAGTACCACAGTTTGGGGACGGCTTCCTACCAATCCAAAGAATTAGATCATGAAATTCACACCGCGCTTTCCACAATGTAATGCACACAGCGCTGGCAGCATCTTCCCATCGTTTACACCCAGGGAGCACAAGACTTAGTCGCAATCATTACAACCATTCAATGGAGGAACCTGACACATCTGCCTTACAGAACTTTCCAAATCTTCATCAGAACATGGAGTTCACAAGGTCTGTGTGGTTGAAAGCTCTAACAGAAAAGGGAATATTTAGTTATATGCAGGTGGCGGAGGATGGGGGTTGAGACAAACTACCAATTATCAGCATTATAGCTCACATGCTGTAAATGAGAACAAGGGGTGGTGACAGACAGTTGGCAGTTTGGCAAACTGAAAGAGCAAGGCAATGGTTTTCCCCCTTTTTCCTGGTTTCTGTGCTAAAATTGGTTACATGGCTCCTAGTTGTAGCTGTGCATTTTCCAGGGCAGACTTAAGATTGGTATTTACTTTCCCTCTGTATGTTATTCTCTAGCTGCGGTAGCAATGCTGTTACTGTGGACACAATGATAGCGATGGCAGCTGCAATTACAGAAACTACGTCAACACTCTGAGCTGCGAAATATCAAAGTAATTTAAAAGTTACCACAGAGGTGGATATATCACTTGTAATTCAGCTAAATGTTATTACAGTCACCTCTCTATCTGTCAGTTCTTACATCAAAATTCAGAGTTGAACTTAAACCTCAGCAGTGTGCCCATGTCTCTTATGTCCTCCAAGCACCAATATCCTGGGCCATCTTTAAACTGACAGATTTCATTATGAGTAAGAAAATTCAACTCTTGGCAATTCACAAAAAATGCTACTGTCTGTTTGCCAAGAATATTTTTAATCTCATCCTTTTCTTATCTCTGACATCCAGTTTCTCCTATATGTTTCTTGCAACAGGGCCGATAATCCAATAGATATGTACTTTTTTTGAGGCTGATACAGTATATCCGCATCAGTGTCCCTATAATGGGCATGCTTTATGTTACTTATTGATTTTTACTTCTGCCCACTGTAAATGAATCTGGCAAGCTAATACTTCAAATTGATTAGGTATTGTCATTAGATATTGTTTGGTAATATCTAAGGGTAACAGCACAAAGCTAGCCGGCCAATGACATGTTTATGTGTACAGAGAATCTGTCGTGAGTGTTCAAATGAAAACATGAGAAATATTCTCATCAAAATAGCATCAACGCTGTTTTTAGCCCCTTTTGGGAATGTCAAATCAGACAAATCTATTCTCCCCCAGGAGGCAAATACTTTTAGCTTATAATTATTCAGTAAGGACAGGATTAATTTTAACCTGCAAGGACTTTTGGACACTTTGGATACCACGGAAGAGTCTTTTTAAGTAAAAAAAAGGTTTCTGTTATTTTTGTTGTATTAGAAATTGAGTGACCATGAATTACACAATGGGGAAAAGAAGCCAAAAGCATAAAACACGAGATTGTTGTAAAGAATGCTTATTAAATAAAGGCTGTCCCTGAGAGAGGTGGATACTCTCTCTCAGTGCCACAGCACACATGGTGAAGTACATTTCCAAATCAGTCTTTTACCATCGATCATTTCCAAACGTAATCTTTAACCATTTACCAGTCGGGTTGACAAAGCATGATTTGAGCCTGTCACAACATCGAACTGGACCCAAACAGAAAGATTAAACATTTTACAGTAAAATACTATCACCGAGCCCAAAATACGTCATCTTAAAGGTAAAGAACAAAACATTGTCAGTACGCTGTAAATCTTTAATGCGTACATTTTCATTTTCAGTTTGGAACAAAGAGAAATGTTAACTGCCTTTACTCCATTTGTTTGAGTTATGATAACCAGTCAGAACACAAAAGGCGTTCTCTCTTTACTTACGGTGAATTCATAATGAGGACAGACATTATCTTTAGAACATGACCGTATCCATCATTTTCATGGCTTCTATTTGGTCACTTTATTCGGGTTTAAAAAAGAGCAAAACGCTGTTTGCATACATTATCCAGCTATCAATCTTATGATTGTGACAACCTGACTAATATACTAGGTTATTTTAATACAACCAAAAGAGGTCAGACTAGTCAGCACAGGGACACAGAGAGTCTGAGGATGTCCCAGAGTGTCTGGTACAGTGACGTTACAAACAGAGCCTTTGGGCAATTCGGGTTGTAGAGTGGTGTATTTGTGGATTGTGCCTGCTCCCCGTAGAGAGCATAGGATGCCATTAGATAGGTATCAGGGCAGTTTGAGGGTTGAGTGAACACTTCCGACTATTTACTGTGTTCTTTAAGCCCATAGCAATACAGGATAAAGATTTTCTCAATAAATAGCAAGATGATATTTCAAATGTTGAATTATAAATAGATCAGTAATGCTATAGTATAGTATAGTATAGTATAGTATAGTATAGTATAGTATAGTATAGTATAGTATAGTATAGTATAGTATAGTATAGTATAGTATAGTATAATATAGTATAGTATAGTATAGTATCGTATAGTATAGTAGGCCTATAGTGACTCTGAAAAGGGTGGGCCTCACAGCCTAAAGAGAAGAGACAGTATAAATGGCACTTTTCATGGCGCCATTACTGCACATCAAACTACAAAACTCTTGGAAAACTGAGATTTGTGACTGCAGACGCAGAGACGAGTCCACAGGGCCACAAAGTCCCACTGCCACATCCCACCTAACTTGTCACATACCACCTGACCAATTGGAAACTGCCACAGGTTTTCTGCCAATGCTACAACTAGTAAGAAAAATGGTGACATGAGAGGGACTCCCCCCACCATCACCCAAATATCAGGCTGGTGCTTTAGCTGTCATGGTTGATCAGTGCAGCAGAAGAGCACACTTCTGTAAACAGGAAACTATTTAGAGCTTATGTCAGAATGCTCCTCAATAATGGTCAACAGATCGGGATGACTGTGCACTTACTCAAAGCTGTTATGATAAGAGAAGAAAACAATTACTGTGGTGCTTCACGGAGCACAAGGGTTAGCCAAGTCCCAAAGCACCTCAGCAGCTGGAAGGACTCAGACCAAGTAAAGAGTAAGAACCACCTTATTGAACACATTCTCAACCAGGATTATATATATCCTAATTTATTTTATCAGACAAATTTGTGATAAGCGTTCTTCCATATTCAATAATAGTCAACAAAAAACCTAAACTGCGTCATCATTTCTGAAAATCTCAGACGTTCTTTGTAAAGAAATATGTAAAGGCAGGATACCTTCGTCTTAAGAAACCCATTGAAATCGAGCCACATGATACAGTCTATCTTTCACTCTGCCTATTTCTCATTATGCCTCCCTGACTCTTTGCTCCCTCAGCAGCCATCATTCTGTGAGATACCCCAGGCTGGATACAAGAAATCAAGATATAAAAGAATCATGAGATTAAAAGGGTGCTATAAGCCTTAAAACCTGCCCCGTGGAGAGTATAAAGGCTGGAGGGGGAGTGTCCTTTCAAGTAGATACACAGAAAAGACAGGATACTATAAAAAGTGCAAGGCAATCGTTTGCAGAGCACACGCATACAAGCTTTGTGTCATAAAACGGGTAGATGTCTACTCCACCCCTGAATTTCGGCCTTATTGACAAGGACTCACAGCTAATCTTTCAATCAGTTTCAACATCTGTTTGTTGAAATGCAAGTACAATGAGGTGGTAAACTGGTGGGATAGATGATAGATGCAGCTGTGATCTGCGTGGGTGCGTATTCAGGTCTACAACTGTTGAACTGTGTAATTAAGGCAATATCAGATCTTGTTAGGAGGGTAATCCCCCCCCCCCCCCCCTTCCCCACACACACTCTCACACACACACACACACACACACAAACACACACACACACAGATACACACACACACAGGAAGGGCTACTTTTTTTTCATCAGTCCTCATTGCATCAGTACTAGCCAGTGGTGGGATTTAAACAGGGAAAAGCCGGCAGGAGAAAGCACTTTCATGTGAGGCTTCCATGCCACTCTTAGTGTGTCTGAGCTGAGCGTCTGGGTTCCTTTCAGAGCAATGCCACAACACTTTTTTCCAGAACAAATCTCCCTCTCCGCACAGGTTGAAACACATTTTGTCGCCGGCTGATCTGGGCCTGAGATCTGATAAGTGAGACAGACAGAGCTCCATATGCCTTTTGATGCTGTCAATGACGTTGGTGATATCTGATGGGAGCTCTGTCATCCTAAACAATGTTGTCATCGGGACGCAGACGTCTGCGGGCAGGGAGGAAGGTGTGCTTTTCACAATGACTCTGTATTTACTGGTATCATGTCGGAGCAGCCTGTAACAGAAGCGGCTGAGCCCCTAAATGTGAGCTGCAGAGCCCCCCCCCCCCCCCCCCAGACGCTGCGGGGAGGGTCCAGCACAAAGTATTCGAGGGTTACTTGGTGCTGCTTCTCTGCGAGAGAGAAAAATGTCGCTCTTTCATTCATGACACTCACTGAATCCCCGGGACAGACGCGACTAAAAAAACGAGCGTAGAGATTCCTGCTCGGTTTATTTACGTCTAGCCGAAAGCCTAACGTTTTTCCAAACCGACCCAAAGTCCCGCTGACTAATAGGGTGGTGCTGCCCCAAAAAAATCCCCCCCAAAAAACAGCTCTCTCAAAAAGGGGGTGGTGGATTGTGTTGACAGGGATATTGAAATAAATAATTAAGCGTCCATTCAGGTCTATCTACACGCAGTCGTCTGATGCTATATCTACGCTGCTCGGCGTAGTAATGGACGGAACATACCACGCTGCCGTGGAGCCTGCCCGATTTGGCTCCACAGTTTGGCGGCGAAGCCTCCTAGCTATCTCGGCTACCTGTTAATCCCCGGCCCGGGAGCAGCCCCACTTCCTCCGGCCGGTGCTCCGTTGCTGGGCTTGATGAGCTGTCCAGAGTCCGGTGGTGCTGAAATGGAAGCCGGAGCCCCCGCTGCAGGGACGGCGGGGCCGGCCTGGCCCGCCTGTCCCTCCCCCTCCATGCTGGCCTCGTTCCCCATCGTGTCGGGAGAGGTCTCGACGTGAGAGAAACGATGTTGTAGGTGGTTCTACAGCTGCGCTAAGAACTCAGAGGGAACTCAGCGCTGCTCCCCTTCCGCCATCATCACCTACAATTCAGCATCCCGCACGGAGCACGCGCGCTGACGGAGAGAGGAGCGCGCTGACGCAATGGGTGGTGACTCTGGGTGGCTCGTACGTGCGCGTTCACGCTGCTCAGCTGGCTCGGCCATCAAAACAGCACGCATGAATTTCCCATCCCCTTCAGGCCGCGTGACCAAAGACCACCAAGACCTCCCGACTTCAATCACAGAACATTTATGGACCGTTCGTTTAGTAAGCAAACAAAAACCCAGTACAGACTAAAGGCTGAAATGTGATCTGCCAGGGCATCACTCAGGGTGCTTCGATAGGTTGCTATCTTCTTTGATAATATATAATTTTTTTAAACCTTTTTTTAAATCTAATAGTTATATCGTTTTGTTATATCAAAAGCTTTTGTCATTTGCTTCGATGTTCTGTGAAACCAATCATAAAAATAGATATAAAAAATCCAAATTTAAAAAATAAAAGATCCACATGTAATTGTAATTTTAACTTTCCGAGGGTATTTCATCTTAACTGAACTCCAAAGCATCAGAAAACTACCAGACACAGAAATAGCAAACTGGAAAATTAAATTAAGTTTGCACAAAAAGCCTCATGAACGAACTATACAGTAAAATGTTTCATTTGCAGAGCAGAAAAGGATACTGAAAATTGTAGGAATATAATGTTGAATAAATGATAATGTGAAAGATGTTACTCTTCCATAAATTATTTGGAAAATAATGAAAGTAGTAATAAACTGCAAACTCTGATGTCGAAGAGCATATAAAGTAAAGTGTTTCGGGAAAAGATTGCGCAAAAACCAAAAAGACAAAAAGGCCTCGAGAATTTTGTGGTTTTCTTGGAAATACACTGATGGCACAAGAAGTGGATTTCTCTTTACTGGCAAAAAGTGGTGATTCAATTTTATAACTTGGATTTATTCCAAACATCAGTTGCACTAAAAAAAAATGTGTAGCTAGGGGGTATTATTTTAGCTCCCTCTCCCACGTACTCTTGCCACATTGCTGTGAGGCCTGTGCTATTCTTCCAAGATTCTTCCAGTGACAAAACAAGTTAAAAAATGCCTTTAATAAGATTGATGGTTTTTGATTATTAGAGATATTATATGTTCAGAACTCACATTATTTTACAGCAAAAAATAGTCAGAAGGATACTGTAAAATTGAATGTCCATTTTTTTTCTTCAGGAATTATTCAAGTTTGTTTTTCGCAACAAATGCCATAACTACATCCCAAATGCTAGTTGGACAGTTGTGGAGGCACAACAGAAGTGCAGTGCTTTTAAAATGCATTTACCTGTGAGCAGATCCAGTTGAAGCATGTAGACAGATCTGAAGCGCTCTACCTCATCTCTGAGTGATTGCTCTCCCTAGTGTACACAACCTGTCACTACACTTCAAACTTTACATAACTCAGACAGACTTAAAAAAAATCTTGTCTACAAAAATGTATGACAAAGTAAAGTTTGTGAAGTCAGTGTTGCACAACTGTATTCAGCAATCCGGGATCATCCACGTACAAAGAAATGTGGCACAGGGCGGGATATTTTCACTGACTTTATTTTCGAATGAACTGACAAAAACAAAACAAAGAGAGCAGCTCAACCCAGTGTACAGGTGAGCCAAGTGACAGATAAATATGTACAAAAACACACAGCCGTACACATCCAACTGAACAGTCACTCACTTTGAGATTCATATCAGGTACAAAAATAAAAGAAGAGCATGTGCTTTCATTTGCTTTATCTCAAGACAAATCCATATGCACGAGAAAAAAAAAAGATAACCTTTGGAAAGTCTATCCAGATGGAAACCAGAACCAGTGAACCACCTTCAGTACAGTAGGTGTTGGTAACTTGTACAAGTTTGCTGATGATCAAACTGTGCAACATTCAATTCTTCATTGGCACTGAGGAAATATTGACTTATGGTTACTGGAGTCAATGCTCAGTTACATATAGACAAAATAACTATTTTACGGCCCATGGAAAGAGTCTTTAAAAAAAGAAGGTATACATGCATCATTACAGACATGTCTTTTTTTCAATATTTACACTCTATTGATATAAATGGCACAAGAGAAAGATGTACAGTCTATAATGGAAGAATATATACAGAAATTATACTTTAAAAAAAGGCCAAACACATGATCCAACTTAAGAAATGGAAGAGGCTCTGGTTAAAATATAACACGACGACGCCTCTAGGAATGAATTTCAGGAGCAGCGTTTCTTTTTCTCTGCAGTGATTGCTTGGTGCGCAGATGTTACTCACAGACATTCTGTTTGTGATTACTGACGTTTGGCTTTGTACGGTCTAGAGCGTTTCCTCCGATCGGGCTTCCTCTGTTTGTGCAGGCGGCCGATACTCACTCCCTGCCGGCGGCGCACAGAAATGTTCTGCTCCACCAGACTGGCCAACATCCCTGCGGATGAGGAATGAGTGAATCAACCAAGAGGCAAACAAATCATCAACCATAATCTCTTTGGCGAGAGATTTCGGTCGAGATTTGGTCTGTAACGGGCAACACGAGTCAAATTTAACCGCTCTCCAAAAATTCCTTAAAATAGTTTTCCACCAAGGTTTATTAATCTTTAATAAATATAATAAATATTCAACAGGGTCTAAGGCAGATGGATGGCTGGAACCATTGAATGGTTGGATGGCTGTGTGGGCAGTGGCACAACCATTTGTTTGCACAAGGCCATTATGATAATCTTTTCAGATGCAGAAACCCTCCTAACAAGGGAAACTCTGCCAGGGGCCACTAGTCCGAAGCATGTTCGATTTGTCTTCTAAAGTTTTTTTGTTTATCTACATACATTTGTCATTCCTACAATAGTGTTTTTGTTTTTATCCTCTTCAGTATCCAAAACACATCGGCCATTTGTTATAAAGACCTGACAGAAAATACGACCGTTCAACCTGCAGTCACAGTTGAGCTGGTATGCCTGCCCAATAGAAGGCTCAGCACCAACTAAGAATCTGCTGAATCATCCCAATAGTCAGTGGTCTTTACTGAGCTTTCTGGCAATTGGACGAGTAATTCACTGCATTTCAAGCCGAGGAAAAACGCCTCACTGTATTTCCAGTCTTCCCCAGCCTTTTTGGCAAGGATTATTTTCTTTGGCGGACCACACTCAGAGGAACCTGTGGCTGCTCACTGTTGGGAGATGTTTGTAAACTCTGAGCAAGTCCAAGTCACACCAAGCTAATAAAAATCTGATCTTTAAAAAAACTGTACATCAAATCTTTAAAACTCCTCTACAGTTTTCCCATCTTCTCTTCCCTTATAAAATTTAAACTTTAACTAATCTCGCTTTAAATATCAAACACAATGTTCCGTCTTAAAATGTGTGCAGTCTCATGCCTCAGTATTATATCCTTTGACAGAGTTTGTGGATGGTTTGGATAGAAGGGAGAAAGGAAAGGCAAAATAAAAAAAACTTAAGAGGAAACACAGATTTACCTTCTTGGGCCAGCATCGATATAAATGTGCAGATAAACTCGTCATAATTGTGGGTCCTCCTCTGATCATCAATCTAAACGAACAAAAAGAAATAACTGTACTTAAATGCTCATTTTGAAAAAAGTAAATCCATCATAAAACAGAATTCCAGGAAAACAAAACCTACCTTGTATTTCTTTCTCTTCTCTACCTCCTCCTTTAGATACACCTCATAATTGGCTATGTCAGCCTCAACACACTTGAGCAGTGCAAGCAGCTCCTGGAGAGGACAAAGACAGGATCTGCTCTGTGTTTGTGTACACGTTATTCACAAGAGTTCATTTACTAATGGCAGAAGCTTCAAATGTGACGGCTGCAATTAACCCAAACATGTCCATGAAGTGCGCTGTGCACTAAATTACAACAAAGGACAATTACTGGACTTACCTTTGGTGAGTATTTATCTCCAGTGGGTTTGCTGTCTGCTGATTCTGTAGCGCTAGGCTTTTCTTTCCCAGCTTTCACCTCTGCTCCATCATTGCTCTCCTCTTCTTTCTTCACCTCTACAGATGATGGTACCTCATCTCCCTCTTTTTTTATGTCTTTTTCATCTGTTGAGTCCTTTGTTTTTGCTTTTTCAGGAGTGCAAGGCCGCTTTGTGCCTTCAGTGGATAAATCCCCTGAATAAACAAAGAGCAAAAACATCTTAACAGAGAATTCATTAGTGAATATGTTGGACTGAATGAAGTTCCACAAAACTCTTGAATACTGATGTTGTGATTGTACTAAAAAAACAACTGATAGTTTTAAAACTACTGAAGTAAATAAGGATGACAGTAAGGATGTTTTGTACTAACCAGATGGAGGGAGAGCATAAATAACTCCATCCTCCTGCAAGTGCAGCAGAGCTACGCTGACAGAGGGGCCTACTTCTCTCACAGCGCGGTTATGTCTGGCGTCCAGCCGCAGCATCTCGTCTTCTCCGAACAGCACACGCGACAGATGGGATGCTACTGGACTTGATGGGCGCGTGGCAGCCTGGGAACGTGCAGGAGAGCGCAGCGGGGAGTTGAAGGCACTGCCAATCTCAGAGGCAGTGTCTGTGCTTTCGTTGCTGGGTGTGGGGGAGGGCTGTGAAGCAGATGTGATGGAAACGCCGCCCGTGCGGCCTTCGGTGCGCACGGACAGAGGAGTGTTTAGAGCATCTTTCCTCTGAGCCTCCTTCTTCAGTTTCTCGGCTAAAACATTGAGGGCAATCTGGCTCTCCATCCCAGACCCTACCCGGCCTGCTCTAGAGCGCAGACTTGCCTTCCGCCTAAATCTATTAAAAAAAATGATTTGGTGGTTCAAGTTTAGTTCAGAACACCGCAGGGAGCCAAACAAATAAAATGTTTGTATGTTTGCATGCTAACCTGCTGGATGTGCTGGCAGAAGCCGTCGCCTCTTCCTCATCCTCGTCATAATCATCTTCGTCATCAGAGTAGGGAGGCTGGGGAGGGGGTTGTATCCGAGAGCGGGCCACGCCGGCTGCAAGATCTTCCTCTTCCTGTCATTCACAGAATCATCAATGAAGGTCCAAAAATACAGACAATTAATGTTTGGGAGACCAAGACACATTTCAGAGGGCTAAAAAAAAAAAAAAAAAGACCAGGGAAGTTTAATCCTCCTTTTATTACTTTGATATTTTCAATAAGAGGCGGAGGTTAAAATAGAGATTGCAATAAGATAGCAGTCAGTCTACCATCCGTACAACTCATCTTTGCTTCTGCATACATGGTTTTTCACAACATAAGGGATCACCACACTGTAGAATATCTGAGGCTGTGAGAAATGACCTGACACATTTAACTTTATGTGTGTGGTTATATTTCAGGGATTTAACAGAGGCTGTTATCCAAAGCAGCTTATAATGGAGACCTAGAATAAGCACAAAATGAGTTTGCAACAGGTTTTTAGTTCAGATGGGGTTTGAGCATCTTTACAAATGAGCATCAGATAGCTCAGCTGCAGGCAGCAGAGAAACAAATCAATCTGTACATCCATACGTGCAGTTACTAAACAGGCTCATATTCATTAGTTATGCACATTATAGGTGTTCCATACGGACAAATGAGATAGTTGTGATTTATGTGATCAATTGTCAGCAAAACTTTCAAACAACTTAATCGAACAAGTAAGTGTGTTGGTGTGTCTGTGTGTTTGCTGCTTTAGAGAGTTGTTTATGTCCGCACTGTGTGAATTCTTTCTGGAAAACCCACAAATCGCAACGTTTCCAAGTCGCAAAATGTGTTTTTGCCCAAAAATACGTATCAGAAAGTGTTAGTGACGTGCTCCTGATAGAAACCAAGTAAGAAAAAAAAGAAATAAAGAACCCAGGGACCCGAGTCAGACCTCTCCATGTAATGGGAAAGCAATCAATCTGGAGAATTGCCACTACTCAACTCACAGTTTCCAGATGTGATAACTGTCTGATTAATCCATCTGAAGTACAGCCAGAAATTAAAACAACTGTGAGCAGTGAAAGAACTTTGTGGTCTCTCTGAACAAATGTGAAAACCAAAATCGGTGCTGATGCAAGACAAACACCATTTAGCTCTTTTTACCTGCATGGGAGACTTGGCATAGTTGTGGTTGTCAAGGAAGGCAGGCAGCCGTTGAACAATGGGGTTTGGACTGGTGACGTGCTGTGGACCCCCTGTGGTGGGCAGAGCTGGTTTGCCCATAATTTTAGTGTTTCCTGAGGGGCTAGAAGCATCCTTTGAATGAACACCCGTGTCATCCACCGAGTCTACAAGAAATAGGAAATGTATTTTGTATAGATTTAAAATAATCTGCATGATGTAGATGAACCAAAGGAATGTCAGAAAATAAACCAGGGAAAGACTTATAGGACAGATGACACAAGTTGTAGTCCTTTGAGAAGTACCTGGCCCTAAATCTGCTTCTTTCTTGATGGTTGTGGTATTCTCACTTGGAGAAGAAGAGTCCTGCTGCTTCTTATCATTGGCCGCCTCTGTCTGAGTGAGCCGGATCATCTACAAACATGGCAACATACTTTAACTGGAACTAAAAAAGCATTATGAAGGGATGATAATTGGCTTTATGTAGAAACTTAGGTCAGCACAGTATCTGACCTTCTGTAGCCCCTCCAGAACAATCTGTCGATTCTTCTTTAGAATTTCCAGTTTGGACTCGTACTTCATCCTGCGGTCAGGCACCACTGCCATGAGGTTGAAGCGGATGTCATGGTACGGCTCGCTGAAGAAGGGCAGAGCAGCAGAATGACAATGAAGATTTAAGGCTGAACGGAGAAACCAAAGCCCTACCACTTCAACTAACTGCTGCGCGACTCACCCAGCAGTGGCCAGTCCAATCCTCTCCATAATGACACGACGGGCCTTGTCAGTCCATTCCTCATCCTCACCCCACGGCCCTGCAGCGTAATGAGATCGCATATATCATTAACGAGCTGAACAGAGGCAGCAGTTTGCTAAAGAGTGATGACTGCATTCATACAATCGAAAGCAACAACACTTGCCATAATTGGTTTTTGTATTAACTCTCCTGCTTTCTCCTCCTTTTAAAAGTAAAGATAACTATGGTATTCTTTTTATTTTTCCATATAACTGTCTGAAAATGACATGGTTAGTTTCGTACTATAATCATAATGGATAATATTTCATCTAAAGTGCCTCTGACCAAAACTACAATCCAATTCATTAATACTTAACTACTGTTTTTAATAAAGAATGTGGTACAATTTCATGTGAATGAGGTCTATTACTCTATACACTACAAAATTAGTAGTAATGTGTCAGAAACAAGTCGGCTAAAAGGCATAACAAAATTAAGTGAGAGTTTTAAACCGCTTGCTTTTTAAGCAGTAAAAACTGACGAGGTCCATTGTCAAGTGCCTTTAAACACAGTGCCCAATGAGCCCTGTGTTACATTTCAAGTTATGTATCGATAAAACTGATTAGAAACTGAAATAAATACACAGGAATGAGGAAATTATGAGGCAAAATTTTCTGTCACATTTCAGTAAAAACTCTTACCATGGTCAATGGGGTAAGCCTTAAGACCATCAAGCTCGAACAGGCGATCTTTGATGGGCACATAGCTGACAAAATGAAAGGCCTCCATCGTCCGCACTGCACTGATCCCATTCTGTTTCTCTGGCAGGTGCCTGGGCTCCGGTCTCCATAGAAACAGGGAAATAGATTTTTAGACACTGACAAATTCCCAAAGCCTGGCCAGCGAAAGAAAAATGTTTCTTTGTTCCCCCAGATTCAGAACAATCTCAAAATTGAACCACGAATCACAGACTGTGGATTACCTGGCATGACTGTTGTGTGCTCTGGCAAGCTCGGGAGCATTTCCTATTGCATAACCTTTGCTCTGAAATAAAAAACAAACAAAAAAACAGAGACCTAATGAATGTTATCTGTAACAGCACAAGATGATCCAAAATTAAGAACCCCCAAAAAAAAGAAAGGGGTTAACATAAGTGATAACTTAAAATCAAAATCATAAAAACATAAATTAAAATCACTACTTGTCACATCTTTTCTCAGCTTACTACGCATGGATGCATACATACAAACAGAAAGACAGGGCAGCTAAAGGAAAAGATCTTGCAAAAATATACTTGAAACAAGAAAGCACTTCCTCTGTGATCGGAAGCCGCAACTTACTTCTGGACTAAAGCCTTTTGTAAAATCCTTCATACGACTGAGGGTGGTGCCAAGCTCAACTCCACTGCAGTTCAGAAGAACACTCAGCAATGCGTGGGTGGCACACGAATTCGGTATTAGCTAGATATAAAAATGACACCATCAACAGGTTAAATAAGACCAGAAACTTTCAAAATATTTGTATGCTTTTTTCAAATATACTTGAAATATATAAAGGGGAATGTTGCTTTACGACTTCTTTGAGGGTCAGATTTCTGTATTCTGTTGTAGTAATGATCAAATTCAACTAACACTACTCATTTTTGGTCTCTAATGCCTTGTAATCCATTTGAAGAATTGCATTAGAGTTGTGTTTCTTTAAATGGAGCTCAAACCATTGGTTTATTTTTTTAAACATTTAATCCGCTGTATTAAGAGCTGATCAAACTCTGAAATGCGTCTTTTATGTGCTGATTTGAGTTTGATAGTAATTTATGACATTTTCAACACATCATCCCAGCTTTCTTTCTAACAAATGCCTATTTTGAACACATATATATGTGAATGTACAACAAAAACTGAATATACTGAACACAGAATATATCTGAATGTACAGAAATACTGCAAATACATTTATTTTAACATCAAATTGTTTGTGGGTTTTTATGTTACAAAATAATTAAACTGTAGTTGCCTGTAAAAGAACCAGAAGAGGATCTTTTAGCTCATGTATAAAAGATTCAAAATATAACAGCAAAAGATTCTGATCACCAAGTCATAGGATAGTCAGCAATCCACTTTTATGTCTAATTATAGAAATAATAACACTGCCAATCAGGGGCACCTTAATTATATTTTGAACAATAGCAAAGTTTAGAATAACATGGCTCATTAGAAATGTATGTAAGGAGCTGGAATAAAAAA
Source organism: Menidia menidia (assembly GCA_907169785.1). Taxonomy (NCBI): domain Eukaryota; kingdom Metazoa; phylum Chordata; class Actinopteri; order Atheriniformes; family Atherinopsidae; genus Menidia; species Menidia menidia. Next base: position 11,595,305 of record CAJRST010033334.1, on the reverse strand, counting down.
ATACAACAAGAAAACAGCTTACAATGATTAGCAGAATCTCTTACAAAAGAATCACCTACCTGATGAGCAAAAAACATATCATTTACTATTTCCTCATCAATGACTGAGGTCTCATCCACCAAAGTATTAACTTTCCGTCTGGATCGACGTTCTTCAATCCACTTGAACAGGAAGATGAAGCCATAAACAGGACTGAAATGTAAATGCATACAAACATTTCCATCAAGGAGTCATTTTAGTTCAAACTATGTGTTTATATCTCTCACATGCATATGAATATTTATAACAACTCTTTGGTAGTTTAATTTTACACAGTATCATTGTGCGGCAAATAGGAACATACCCTTGACATTTACTTTGAAGATCATAGATTTCCTCAACTTGGACACCTTTCACCCCTACAAAACATGCACACAAAATACATATTACCGTGGGCTTTATTCCCTCAAGCTAGAAACACTGCCCAAAGTTGTGTTACTGACAGCAGCACAAAGAGTGTTTTAGCACCTCTATGCCACGTACTCACCAAAATCTTCCACAAGTAGAGTGAACAGGCCTGAAACAACGAAATATTGTACACTTTGTTACTTACAAATACTACAAGGGGGAACATTACTTTCAAAAGATCCTTCTACTTATTTTACGTCTTTGTTTGAAAAAAAAAGCTCAAATGACAAATCACAATATACATCAGTATCTATACGAATGACTTACTTGCACCACTCCAAATCGTATTTTTCCAAGTAATAAGTCAATAAGCTTAAGAAGCTAAATGTTCTATCAGTTTTTATGTGGAAGCTAACGTCCGTTAGCTGAAAAATAACGAAATTTCTCACCTGGATCACTCTCGAGCTCCAGCCACCCTTTATTCATTTTTTCATTTGCATGAAGTGTCCTAATATTTAAAAATGTTTACCAGTCCATATTCACGAAATGTTAAGGATTTGTTTCTACGTGAATGCCGTTTTCATTCAGCAGAAAACCGTGAAGAGCTCAACATAAACACAATAGACAGCACAGGTCGCCAGCAAACTACGTCATCAAATGTAGGACGGATGGTTGTTGCAAAAAAGCTTGCCCGGCCAGAAAGTTGGAGGGATAAGTACATGATCAAAACAACTGGCAAATGGACAAAGAATTAATTCAGTCGGTAAATAATTGTGTCATTAGTCTCATGTAATTATTTGGAAAAAAATAGTATCAGGAAGGGTGATCGGAAATGTGTCAAAATGAGGGGGCAATAATACTATTATGATTTTTCTCCAAAATATCTTCACAGTACCCTGTGAAAATATCATATTTCCGGAGGTTCACGCTTTACGAGGTTTGCTTTAAAAATGAATATAAATATGAATATCCCCAGTTGAATATGGGAACGAATAGGAAAATGTAACTGACGATGGTGTTATGATAATCCCCACGTCACTCACGTCTGTTTTATGTACGACTGAAGTTGGAAAAGCAGGAACCTTAGTTGGAGTCACCTCCACAGGGGCAGTATTTATGGTCACACTGGAAAAATTAGCAGCGTTTATCTGTCCATTTACACAATTTCTGTATATTTCCATTAAATTGGTAGGTGCATGCATGAACAGCCACACTCCCTGAATAGTATCAAGTACAAAAGGTAAGCTTCAATAACACCTTGGTGTTTGTGTTCAACTGACGCGTCTTAATTAGCAGAGTGTGCTAGCGTCGGTGTAATTTAGGCTAGCATTAGCAACATTACACCTACACAATGTTAGATATCCCACAACGACACCCAATTGAGCAGTCTTATCCGCTGACAAATATGCTTTTCTCCTCGGTTTTTTTTATAATCGGACGTCGCTCTTCTTTCACACGAGGATGTTGCTGCTATTTCGGTGGTTAAATTGCGTTTATTTGTTGTGTAATTAGTTAGCACATTGGTTCTCTGAAAATAGCTGAGAAACGGTGGCATTTCGATTCACACAACCAGGTAGCTCAGCAGCAACCTAAAGGAAGCTGCCTCTACGATCAGCGTGTGAACTCAAATTTCAGAAATGCTTTACGATTGCTATTGTCGGATATCTTTGACTGGCATGTTAACTTTTTAATATTATACATTCTTGTAACAGTGATCAACATGGATAATAGACGGGGGAAATGTCCCATGTTTTATGCTTCTACCAAACTTTTTAGGTTATAATTATACATATAAGGTATGCTTTTATCCTCAAAATCTTACTATTTCATCGTGTTTGATTTCCTTTTCCCTAAAAAAAAAAAATGCCCCAGTAAATTTACCAGCATTTTTATTTATATTTGTCAACTTTGCACAAGTGCAGTTTAAAGCTGTGATGTGTTTTATTATTTAGAACTCCTGATGACGGTGTGTAGGTAATATCTCAGGAGCCCTGTAAGACAACATGTCTGAAGAGGGAATATCAGAAAGTGACCTGGAGGCCAGCCTTGAGAGTGAAGAGGAGTTTATGGAAAATGAGGAAGAGGACAATGAAGATACAGAGGAAGAGGAAGATGAAAATTACGGAGACGATGAAGATGAAAGCATTGGTGAGTGATGCAAATTTTTTCACTCTGCGTTTTTAAATAGAAATCAATTCCATTCTGCAAGGTCAGCAGTATTTTCACTGTTTAAAGAGATGTGTGGCCCAACGTTTAAAACTAATATGCTTCATATATTCTTCGAAGACCGGCCTCCAAGTAACCAGAGCCAAACAGAAGGGACTTGGGATGGCAAAGAATCCCCTTCAGCTACCTCTAGAGAGCCTTCTTCTGAGCCTTCGTCTCAACCCGCATCCTGCCCGTCCTCCAGGGCTCCCTCCAGACCCTCTTCTCGTTCTCAGCCACCAAGCAGCCCAAATAAGTCGAGCCAGAGCAAACCTCTTTCCAGTAAAACAAAGAAAATGAAATCCTCCAAATTAACCAAATCATCCAAGTCCTCAAAAGGTTCCAAACTTCACAAGCAATCTAAACCTGGACACATGAGGAAAAATATCAGGTAGGTTGATCTGTTTACCATGGTTTCTTAGTACATTGGGTGATATCGACTTAGTATTTGCACTAAACCAGACCCTCTCCCTGTGTGATTACAGAAAGCTTCTTGGAGAGGATCAGCTGGAGGCTGGGACCAAGGCGGCTCAGCAGGAGGAGATGGAGAGGCGGAAACGTCTGGAGCAGCAGAGGAAGGACTTTCCTGCACCAGCCCCAGCTGTTCCAGACTCTCAACTAGGTAATTGTCTATCAATAGGCTGTGACCAACATTGGTTTTTGACAACTCTTAAAAACACTTTGTCACCCTTCTGTTTCCTACTTTTATCTCCTCTGCCCCACAGTGAATGCTGCATTATTTGGGGAAGTTTCTCACTTGGTCCCTGCTCTCTTGGGCAAGCAGGATGTGATATGTCTAGACAGCAGTGGCGAGGAGGATGAAAAAGAGGAGCCAAGGTTGCCCACACTTGCCATTAGAGATGGTAAGATTGACAGCAGTTCTGTAACTGCCATCCTCTTATTTTAGGCTATTTAAAAAAAAAATGGGATCCAGATGAGCACTAACACTGAATGATGACACAGATGTAATTGAGCTCAGTTCTGGGGATGAGGACGCCCTGCAGATAAGCAGCGAATCAGCAGATGAGGATGCTGATGGTGCCACCGGCTCAGAGGAAAGCAGCGGTGCACACATCAATGATGCACTGAACCTGCCTGATGCCCAGGGCCGCGTGCTAGTTAATATCAATCACCCTGCAGAAGAGAAAGACATTTTCCTCGCTCCACAGCTGGCCAGGGCTGTGAAACCTCACCAAGTATGAATAATCTCAAAATTCTTCAGATTTTTAAGTTGCAGAACTCACACTGCAGAGTATATTTCAATGAACATTGTTTATCTTTTTTTGAAGGTTGGGGGAATCCGGTTTCTCTACGATAACCTCATTGAGTCTCTGGATCGTTACAAAACCAGCAGTGGTTTTGGCTGCATCCTAGCACACAGCATGGGACTGGGCAAGACCTTACAGATCATTTCCTTCATTGACATCCTGCTGAAGAACACCGAGGCTCACACTGTGTTGGCCATTGTTCCTGTGAGCACTCCAATTATTTGTTGTGTTGAGATAAAACAAATCAATGCTAACCAATAATCACTCAAATTATTTGTTCCTTTCTCTCAGGTGAACACACTTCAGAACTGGTTGACAGAGTTTAATATCTGGCTCCCACCACAAGAAGCCCTTCCCCCTGACACTGACCCCACAGTTGTCTCTGGTCGCACATTCAAAGTTCACATTTTAAACGACGAGCACAAGTATGTCAAAAGCTGGAATATCTGCAGGTTTAAGTAGTCACAGTCAAATGTTTGGTCTGCTAATCGCCTTCTCTGATTTACCCAAAGAACAACTCTGGCCAGAGCCAAGGTTGTGGAGGACTGGTCCAGAGATGGAGGTGTGCTGCTGATGGGTTATGAGATGTACCGTCTACTATCCATGAAAAAAAGCTTTGTGATGGGCAAAAAGAGGAAATCAAAAAAGCCTGCTGGACCAGTCATCATTGACCTGGATGAAGAAGACAGACAACAAGAACTTATGAAAGGTATCATTAAAGGTCCATACGGACCTTTAATAATAAGTCTGAATTTAATTAAGTCAGAATAGCATTGTGTTAAATGTCTCACTTCCCTTTTTAAAGCCAAACAGACTTGCTTATCATTTCTTCTGATTCCAAACAACTTAGTGGCTTTGATAGACTTAGCTACTTCATTTTAAAGCAGGGACAATCTGGGACTTAAAGCAGTAATGCCAACACTCACTGCGTTAAGTCTCAAACCACAACTGCACAGTAATTATCTCATCAGTCATTTTACCCCGGCAAAATTTTCACTTTATTTCTAAATTCCCCCCCCCTTTTCCTCCAGGTATCGAAAAGGCCATTGTACGTCCTGGTCCTGATGTGGTAATCTGTGATGAGGGTCACCGAATTAAGAACTACCATGCGAGCACTTCGCAGGCCCTGAAAAACATCCGGTCCAGGCGTAGGGTGGTACTGACAGGTTACCCGCTGCAGAACAACCTCATTGAATACTGGTGCATGGTGGACTTTGTCAGGCCTGACTTTTTAGGCACACGCCAGGAGTTCAGCAACATGTTCGAACGTCCCATTCTGAACGGGCAGTGTGTGGACAGCACACCTCAAGATGTTCGGCTGATGCGCTACCGCAGCCACGTGCTGCACAGTCTGTTAGAGGGTTTTGTTCAGAGGTAAACTTCCCCTTTTCCTTTTTGAAATTGGAAATGGTACCCTGCAAAGTGCTAACCTGTACATGCTGTCTTGGGGGCCCCTCTGGTTCACAGGCGAGGTCACGATGTGCTGAGCGACCAGCTTCCGACTAAGGATGAGCATGTGATCTTGGTGCGGCTCTCTCCTGTTCAGAGGGCTTTGTACACCGAGTTTATGAATCGCTTTCGAGAAGCAGGGAACAGCGGTTGGCTGGGCCTCAACCCGCTGAAGGCCTTTTGTGTGTGCTGCAAAGTGAGTCTGCTCTTCTCTGGAGTTTCGGAAATACTTTTTTACCACATTCGCTCATTTGCACGAGCTAAGACCTCTCACCTCTTTACCTTTGCAGATCTGGAATCACCCAGACGTCCTCTATGAGGCCTTGCAGAAGGAGAATCAGGCCAATGAGCAGGACCTGGACCTTGATGACATCACCTCAGCTAGTAACCCCCGTTGCCCTGCTGGCCTCAAGACCAAAGTAGCAGACTCGAGCAATAGCAAAGTCAACAGCAGTCTGCCACAACTCAATGCCTCTCAGGATAGAGCCAATCAAGTCATCACGTACGAATGGGTATGTCGTAATCATGTGAAAGCCTTTTATTTTCACTGTTGTCGTATGTGCTAAATGTAGCTAAGACAATTCATTCGCTGCCACAATTAGACATAGATGGAGTTTATAACTAAAAGGTTCATGTCCCCCAGGCAAAGGACATAATGTCCAACTACCAGACAGGGGTTCTGGAGAACTCAGCCAAGATGGTCCTGCTGTTCCACTTGATTGATGAAAGTGTAAAGAGAAGAGACAAGATTTTGGTCTTTAGGTGAGTCACCTGTTTCATGTGAATGACATTCAATGCAAACTGATCTTTTTTTATGTAGTCTATAAGGTCATTTTGCTATAATATATATAATTTTGCCAGATCTCATAAAGGTGTGAGAATACTACATGATAATTACAAAATCAGCCATGCATATCAGCTTTATGTATAAAACAGGATCGAGATTCCAGCATTATTAGTGAGCAGTTATTCTGAAACTGATTTTTAATGTGTGTCCTTTAGTCAAAGTTTGTCCACCTTGACGGTTATTGAGGACTTCTTGTCAAAGAGACCCATGCCCCAAGCTGTTATCTCCCCTGACATGCAGAACCAAAACTGGGTTCGGAACCTCAACTACTACAGTAAGTCATCTAACTTGTGTTTCTTTCCCCCAAACTAGCAGTACTGCAGAAAGTGTGGTCATTATCGTTGAAATGTCTTCTTCTCTGTGTTGAAAGTTAAAGTGTGTTCAGGTGTTTTAGGCTTAAAACACATTGTGTGTGTGTCTTCAGGACTGGACGGGAGCACATCTGCCTCAGAGAGAGAACGGCTTATCAATCAGTTTAATGATCCAGAGAACAACACAACTTGGGTCTTCCTGCTTTCCACCAGGTCTCTGTCTTGGCTTTCCGCTCCTTGTGTAATTTTTCACACCTCCTCGTTACACATTAAGTTAATCATTTGCTTTCTGTCTTTGTTAGAGCGGGGTGTTTGGGCGTGAATCTGATTGGGGCCAATCGCGTTGTCGTGTTCGATGCATCCTGGAACCCCTGTCACGACGCCCAAGCAGTGTGTCGTGTGTACCGCTACGGTCAGAGGAAACCCTGCTGCATCTACCGGCTGGTCTGCGACTTCACCCTGGAGAAGAAGATCTATGACCGACAGGTCTCCAAACAGGGCATGTCAGGTAAGAGATTTCGGCTTGGTGGACAAAACAAGACAAGTAAATCTTCCACTGGAGCACATTTCTAAGACTAACCTCACTTCCCCCTGTTTTAAATTATTGTATTTGTCTGTTTAAAGACCGTGTGGTTGATGACTTGAACCCAGTGCTGAACTTCACTCGGAAAGAAGTGGAGTCGCTTTTACACTTTGTAGAAGAGGAGCCTGAACCCAAAAAAGTGTCTGTGGAATCCAGGGAGGAGTATGAAGCAGTGATATATCAGGCTTGCCAGCTTTACCCAAACCTCATCACCAAGGTATGTTTGGATGAAAAGTGTGAGCTGCTGGAAGCAGTTGCTTTTCTTTATTTTTGTAACTATAAAATGCTGTACTGCCATATCATAAAACAAAAGTTCCACATCTTCTAAGAAATCTTGGGCCAGAGTTGATATGAAGAATAAATCCATCTCATTCCACACAGAATGGAGTCCATATATTCAGTTTTCACTTACCCAGTAAAATCAATTCCCAAAGATCTCAAACCTTTGAGTAGTAAATTATGAGCAGATGATTTTAGGAAAATAGCCTGAATATTTCAACAAACAGCATTGTTATTGTTGTTTCTTTTGCTCCATCTGTCACAATAGCCACCGTTCCATCATGAGTCTCTGCTGGTGGACCGCAAAGAGTCCAAACTGACCAAAGCAGAGAAGAAAGCAGCAAAGAAGAGCTATGAGGATGAGAAACGAGCCTCTATACCTTACTCTCGCCCCTCTTATGCCCCATATTACCCAGCGAGCGAACACACACTGGCGAGCATTGCAGCATTCAACCAACGAGGCTGGTAGGTTTCAGCTGCATGGTTTACATATTTCTCTGGGTTTGGGGATATTCTGTGACAGAACACTTTATAGTGGATGCAAACTTTTAAGGAAACCTTTGTGTGTTTGGGGGCTTCAGCTCGTAGAAACAGCTGATAAAGTATGCGTGCGATTGTCTCATAATTTCAGGCGCCACCTTACGCGCCCAGATGACAAGCCAGTGGCAAGCGTCCGGCCCATCCAGTCCACACCGATCCCCATGATGCCCCGACAGGTCGGCATGGCTGGCTCCAGCTCTCCTGGCAGCCTCCCTGTCAACTTCCTGCAGAAAGCTGGTGTCCACGTGCAAAGGATTGTCACCACAACCGGTACAGCATAATGTGTTTAAACGCTCTAATAACTCCACTTAAATAGTCGCCCACTGGAACAGTAAGCAGCTAGTCTGTCATCAGAGGCAGTGTTGATGAGAGAAATTTGAAACATGGCGATCGTCTCCATTTACAGATATCGTAATCCCCGGAGCTAACAACACAACAGATGTTCAGGCTCGCATTAGTGCAGGGGAGAGCATCCATGTCATCAGAGGATCTAAAGGTATTTCCAATGAAATGTTAGGTAATCTGTTAAAACAACACAGCTCAGTAAACAACTCCAACGACATTTGTTTTTTTTTCCTCCAACACAGGTACTTACATCAGGACAAACGATGGAAGAATTTTTGCCATTCGTTCTGGGAAGATCAGTAGACCAGTCACAGGGGCTGCTGCCCCAAGAGGTGAGACTCATCGTTCATATTAGATTGTCTTAGATTAGGTTTGCATTTAAACCATGTGGTCTGCTCAAAGGACTGCTCTCCCACTATTTTTTTCCAATTTTTACTTTTGCATTAGAAGGGGGCTTAAATCCTGAGAATGATATTGGCTCTCAGCATTTTGAGTAAAAGCACTTTCAGCCACCACTGCATGTTGTTTGTGCTCTGCATCGTGTTCAGTCCCCTTACGTGTGCACCAACGTGTAAAACTGAACTGCTCAGAAGCAGAATTTATGTGAATGTCCACCACATTCCTATCACTGCCTTTCTATCTTGTTCACAGACAACCAAGGCCCTTTGATTCACGCACAGAGTAATGGCTGTTCCTCCCCTGTGGACCAACAGCAGCGCTCCCCAAACGGTGAGCAGCGGGCCTCCTCTCCTCTGAGCTCTGAGATACTCAGAGAGCTCAGCCGCTACACCTCAGCGACCGGTGATGCCTCTGCCGGCATTGGGGATGAATTGCCCTCGCCGTCTCACGTGTCGTCTGTGCCAGCGGGGGACGGGGGCCCTTCCCAGACTGGTGACCTGAGTAGGCAGGTTGGCGACGACATGCTGAGTTCAGCGTTGGAGATGCGAGGCAGTAAACGAAAACGCAACGAAAGCCCGGGCAACGCACAAATAGGAGGCAAACGCAGCGCTCATTTCCCAGGACTGCCGATGGGTTCCAGCGGGCTCAGTTTCCCCCCTGTGGGTCTGAACTCTTCCTCCTTTCTGGGGGGTCTCGGCCACATGAGTCACCCACTTCTCATGAGCAGTGGCGGCGGATCATCATTCCTTCAAACACCAGGACAAACAATGGCTGATTTTCAGAACTTGTTCCCCCAAGCAGGTACCGACCTGCTTAGACAGCCTGCCACTGGGAATGGTCATCTTCCTACCCCCTCCTCATCCACTGCTTTCTCCTCTGCCTCCACCACTATTCCTATGTCATCCACTCCCGCAGCTGCGACTTCCTCCTCCCTCGCATCAGGTTCTCTGCCTCCATACTTGATGAACCCCAATATGGCTGGCCTGCTTACGTCTAGTTTCCCTCTCGGCTACAGCCAGTCCGAGCCAAGGATGTTTACCAGCCCTTTCCTCCAAGGGTCAGGGGGGTTCTCTGCACCTATCTCCAGTTCTTCTGCAACCAACTTTCTCTCCCATTTCAACAACCCCACCTCCAGCCTGCTAGGGGCCGCTCTAACCCAGCCTGACAGACACCCAAGTGAGCTAAACGGGGGCGACAGTTCTGATGATGATGTTATCGAGGTGACTGGACAGTAGAAGCCCAAACCCCAGCCCCCCCCCCCCCCCCCCCCCCCCCCCCCCCCCC
>CAJRST010033334.1:11513061-11579507 GCA_907169785.1 Menidia menidia | reverse complement strand
GATGGATGGATGGATGGATGGATGGATGGATGGATGGATGGATGGATTGAAAAAATTGTGCCTTCAGCATCAGTGCAGCATCACAAAAAAGAAAAAGAAAATAAACAAAAAGAGAACATTAAACATAAAACAGCATACAAATTGTGGGATTGTTGTATAAACATTCTGTATCAGTACACAATAAGTGTTGTTTTGGCGTTAATAATCCAACAAAACTTCACTGTAATGATCAATCAATTCTACTTGTCAGTTTCAAGGAATTAAGAATTTTGACTGTTTATATGTCAGATTATTATGTGGGATGTTGATAGGTTTACTGTTAAATAGTACATCTCATTCCCTCCCAAACAATGTTAGCAGATTTTAATCAGGCTTTTGTCTTTGATTATTCCAAAACACCAGCGTCAGTCACCAGAGGGGCTTGGGTGCTTGGGACCAGTCTCCTACTGCTTGACCCACTTTCTCTTGAGATTAACGCTATGGACAGATGTTGTGACATTTTCTTTAGAATTTACACCCATGATATGGTTGTTTTGTTCTGATAATGATTTCACACTGTACTTGGCCCAAATACAACCAAATTAACCACAACTCCTCTGGCATTTTTTACAGATAGAATGAGTTTCACATAATGAAATTTAGTGGTAACTTTTATCCAAATAATTCTCGCAATATTACCTGTTACTATGATACACATTGGTACACTTATGACAGAAAGTACCCACTGACGCTGGATTGATATTGTAGTGATCAAAAGCACCTGACTGGGTCATCAATAAAACAACAAAATCAGATAAAACAATGTTTCCTAATAGAATGAAAATACACATTTTAAATGTATGCCAAAAAACAGACAATAGAAACTCTCTTGTATCCCAATTAGACTTTTCTAATGTGTATGTGGATTTAAAACCCTTAAAATCAACCATCATTTATCCATTGTCAAATTCCAACTGTACAGTGAAGAGGACATCCTCGGTCTTCTGATGATGTCACAGTGTGGGGGAGGAAAACTCCCCCCTAAATATCAATATCAGTACAACTGTTTGGATCTCTGATGTGCTTCCACACCCTTTTACCCAACAGACCGACAGCAAATGAACAGAATGAATGCAGTCAATGAACTCTGTGACAGCCACAAGAGTGTGGCCCACTATGAAACCACTTTAGCATTCTCTTACACATGGTGGCCTTGAGTGTAGAAAATAAGAGGAGCTCTTGATGTGCCATATTTGAGCCCAGAGGCTTTTCCTTCACTGAGTGCTCCAAATGCTCCTTTATCAAAGATTAATGAACCATTTAATTTCAAACTGCCTTTCGCCATTTGAGAAATGTTTCTTCTTGGCTGATCTTAATTTAGTTACATTAAATAGATAGGGAAAATTGAATTATAACATTTAAAAGTGTGCCTGTTTTACTCTGAAGTCAGTCCATAGCAAAGAGCCACGCCTTACAGACGATCTGTATCAAAACTGCAACACTACCAGCAAAATAATAATGAATGGAACGTTTTTTCCATTAAAAAAAGTTGAACCCGTATAATGAATACAGTCGTGTGGGAATATAATCATTTACTGAACTGTTTCTGCAGGTTATGCCAAACGGCGTGTGTGAATGTGTGTGTGGTCTACAACTTCATCCCTGAGCAGGCACGTCTGGGTCGGTTGGATGCTCAGATGGAGGGGACTCCTCCAGCGGTGCCTCTCCTCTCCGTCCTCTTTAAAGCACACACGGGATTACACGCTAATCCCACATTCGCACTGTGCATGCGCAAACCCAAGTGCGTGCCTCTGCGGACAGTTCGCTGTTAATTCAACTCCAAACTGCCTTCACTCTCCAAACACCGTCCACACATTACAAGCAGGAAAGAAATGAGCAAGGTAAGCCCCCTTTTTTATTTTAGATTTTTGTTTAGTTTGTTGCAAAGAACAAAATAAAAAACTGTTTCCCAAAAGAGACGGACATTTGCTCCGGTGTCGCTGTGAATGGGGCTCGTCGCTCCGTTTCCAGACCTCAGGATGATACCGGGCTGTCCCGTTACAGGACCTGAAATGTCAGATTGAAGAGTCATCTATCGCTTAGAGTAAACCACACGAGTCTTAAGCGAAAAATAAACTGGTTAAAAATTTGTTTGGATCCCCCCGATTACAATGAGCTCTTGTCGTCCTGTGTGGATAATTGCACCGTGTGGTGACCCACTTGGCAGAAAGAGCCCCGGGTTGTTCACATTCAAGTCACAAAAGCTCTGCTCCATATGTACATTCATCAGCCTCTTCTGTGTGAACCTTTTCCCACACGTTCTGAAATAGGAAGTTTAAGGAGGAATTTGAATATGTGATATATTTTAACCTTACTCTGCTGGTGGAAGAAGTCCAGTGTTGGGGCAAAGGCACGTTAAAAGTCGAGAGTGAAGGGTGTACAATGGAATTTATTCTGTACTTCATGAGTAATTAATAAATCTATTATACACATTTGTACTTGAAAACAAAACCTTCCTGTCATGTACTTTCTTTGAGTGGTAAATAAAAACCTTATTTAAAAAACCCTCTTATTTTTATTTATTTAATGAATTATATTCTAACCCAGTTTTGGTGGATGAGTTCGGTCCAGAGTGCGAGCAGAAACTGTTTGGATTGTCCCAGGATTTCTTGGGATTATGCTGGTCATGTCCACCCACATTTTAGTATGATTCCTGGCATCTGATCACAAACCCTAATCTTCTATTTTTCGGTTTTTAAAGCTCAACACAAATATGAGATCATGATGTCTGGTGGTAAACAGATTTAAATGCTGTGTTTTTTATACGATGAACTAATCCATGTTTGTATGTTGATCATAAATATGTATGATTTGCAGCTTCTGAGGGCTACCGGAAGGGCTACTGGTTTTCCATGAACCACACACCCGTCTAGAAGTCTAAAATTAAAAAACAAGCATTCACAAAGCATGCAAAGGTGAAGACATTGTTCTTATTTCCCCTTTTTAGGCATGAACAGGCTTACACACGCATTCTCGTGGACAGCAAGTGCTTCCTTGACATGTCCGTGTCTGCATCCAGGACAGGATGTCTAAATGTGAGCTGATTGAGCTGAAGGACCTCAGTGTAGATGATCCCATTGAGCTGGCGGCTCCAGCTGGCCACAGCGCCCCGGGGGCTGCAAACCCGGCCCAGGCCAGCCATTACCACGTCGTCCGCTTGGTTGGGGACAGCGTCAGCATCCAGGCACCGGGCCGTCACACAGGAGAGCCTGCCCATGGCCACAACTTCCAGCCCAACAATTACACAAACCTCACCTGGTGCGATCTGTGTGGAGAGTTCGTCTGGGGCCTTTACAGGCAGAGTCTGCGCTGTGCCAGTGAGTATCCGTGGATCTGTTTTGATCACATTTGTTATCATTTATGGATTTAACTGTCAACACAGCCAGTGAGAACAAACAAACAAGTGATCTGACTAACAAGACTGTCTGGAAAAGTAAAGCCTAATGCTGTTCATGGTGTTCCTCTGTGCTGTCTCCGAGCGGTTATAAACAACTTAATAGACCGTGACAATGCACGGGCTGAAATGCTCCTTCATTATTAAGAACACAAGCTTTGAAATTTGCTTTGAGTCACTCCCAAAGCCACTGCTCCACTTCCGTTGATATGACTGAACAAATTCTAACAAATGCATTATTGATTTACTATTTGAGTGATGGCTGTTGAAAACAAACCTTTTAGAAAAATTCAGATGTTGGATGCTTGTTTTTCAAGAGACTGAATTCACAGAAGGGAAGTTTTTGATACAGATACAGTTTTGGCATCAGATGGCACGGATATTATAGATACTTTACAGCTACAGAGTTTTTCTAATCTTATCTTATTCATTTAGAATTAAGATGGTTGAAAAAACATTGTGGCTGAACATCTGGTCACTGCTCAACAAATACAGAAAAAGTTTTTAACCACATCCAGGTTCTACCAATAACTTTACAATATGTTTCTCGTTCATCTATCCCGATAAAACACTCATAATGTGCCTCTTATTCTGTGTAGGCTATTTATAGCCTCTAGTAATCACACAGGGATCAACAGGGGAGTTTGGTTTGGTAAATAATCTGATAGAGTGCAAAATACTTTAGAATATAGAAAACAAATTTGGATAAAACCATTAGCTCTACAACAATTTGCTGGGGGGGTGGGGCGGGGATTTATCTGACTTCCTTCAGTCTTTACTTCCCTGAGTTCAGTTGGAGTATTCTCATTTTTTTCCATTCGTGCAACATTTTATCACAGCTTGTCCTAATCTGTGGGAAGTTCTGGCAAACATCGGATTGCAGCTCAGTGTTTTGTTCAGATAATGGCTGGAATTCTTAGTGTTCTCTGAATGATTTCTTTAAAGGTATTTTTTATTGTGTGATCAGGCCTTTTCAGCTCCTACTCTAGAAGAATTGAGAAAGCAAAACTTCACCCTCTCCGTCTGTTTCTGGCCTTCAGACTGCAGTTACACTTGTCACTACCGCTGCCGACCTTTCATCCACCTGGACTGCAGCATACAGGGAAGCGTGCTGACAGAAAAGGCCGGCTACGCAGATGACTCCATCGAGACGGACACAAATGTGGTGAGAAAAAGTCAAACCCAGTAGTGTCTGTGGGATAACAGAAAAGGAATGCTAACAGATTTAGTCACACCACTGTGCAAGAAGCAAAAACAAATGTATGTGACTGACCATGAGCATGTGCGCGGGTGGCTATGGTCAGAGCAAAGATGAAGTCATGCAGAGAACCAAAGGGAGGGCATAAGTTGACTACTTAGCAGTCGACTGACAACTATAACTCCTCACATAGCAACGCTTAGTTTTGTCGGTTTTCGAGCAAAATCTTGATCGGACACTTCTATTTGTGTTGAGATGGTTTTTACATGCATGGCAGCGAAGACGGAACAGATCCAGATGCTGTTTCAGATGCTGAATAAATATGGGGCTATATAATGACTGTTACACAATATTCTCAGATTTACCTGGAATCTTTTAATCAAATATGAATTGAGGAAAGATCTCACTGGGAGGCCCTCGGCCCCCCGATGTCTCTGTGAAGACCAAGACAAAAATACTGAGGAGAAAATAACGAATAATATGGGGTAATGACAGAATTCGACCAACCATCTTCTTCTCTGAGCCTCTGAGGTGACGGGATGCACAGGAACTGACTCATCTCTCAGTCAGGATGACTAAGAGATGGAATCGTGTTTCACTGCATACGCGTTTTTACAATACCGAAATAATGAAACTGGAATACTTTAAGTCTCACTTTTTGCTCTCTCATGCATATCTAATAGAGGTTCAGCTGATTTTTTAATTCTATGCAACTCTTCTGTCACCATTTCTAAACTATTGTTCGACGTCACTGGTCGACTTTTTCTGTTACATCTTTTCATTTCAAGGATGAACAGATCGATTTGGGTCAACAGAAGTTAAGCGTTGGTGAGATCCAGCAGAGGGTAAAGGAGTATAATGCTCAGATTAACAACAATCTCTACATGGTTGATGTGAGTGATCTTTTTTTCTTTTCTGCACATAGTTTTTTGGGGAAATTAAATGTCTTTAAAACTTAACTGTGTACATCATTTCTGGAGACATTTTCACTCCCATTCCTTTACTGTGAATCTGTCTACATTACAGAACAAAGATGGGTCTTACACTGGTTTCATCAAGGTGCACTTTCAGTTGGTCCGACCCATCTCCCTCCCTCCTCCTCCTCCTCAGTCACAGACCTCCACGGAGGGGGAAGATCAGCAGGGCCGACAGATGAAAAGGCGGACGTCTTTCTACCTCCCCAAAGATGCTGCGAAGCACCTACACATAAGCTCTGAGACGCGGGTACGAGAGGTCATCGAGGCGCTGCTCAACAAGTTCACCGTGGTGGACAACCCAGCAAAGTTTGCTTTGTTTGAACGCACTGAGAAACAAAGTCAGGGTAGGATTACGGATATTAGAATGTTATTAGAGAACAAAGAGTAAGGAGCTTTACATTCTTAAGCTCTGATTTGTGTCCTTCAGTGTACTTGCGTAAGCTGTCCGATGGTGAGCGTCCTCTTCATCTACGCTTGTGTGCAGGCCCCAGTGAAACAGTTTTGACTTTGGTTTTGAAGGAAAACGAGACAGGGGATGTAAACGTAAGTTTCCGTTCAGCTGCAAATTGATCAACTAGATGTGAACAAAAGCTCACGATCGGCTGTGTTTTTGGCTGCATGTAAGATGAACCTGCTCTCCTCCACAGTGGGATGCATTTAGTCTTCCTGAGTTGTGCAACTTTTTGCGAATCCTGCAGCGTGAGGAAGAAGAACACGTGCGGCAGATTGTGAAGCGCTACACACTCGCGAGGGACACGATGAAGAAGGCGTTGGCCAAGATAACCACCCCAGGCTGACAGAGTTTCAGCAGTAAAAAAAAAAAAAAACCTGTTCTGCCTTGAAAATATGAAAATGACAGGTAAAAGGGAAGGAAAGAGCTCAGGATAATGGCGTGCTATGTAGAAAGGTTGTGAATAAAGCATGCATGTCCTCATATTTAAGGTAAACTACTGGAAGCATCTGGAAGGATCAGATCATGCTACATATGTTGTGAACTGGACTGTGTAAAATCAAATATTTAGGAGTTTTATGGATTTCACATGTTCAAATCATGCATTAAAAAGTTGCTGCTTGATTAGGTTATTTATAGTGATGTTATGGTGATCATCTTCCTATATCAGTATAAACTGATTATGATTATGAGCCGTCTGATGTCAGTTCCATAATAATTTTGAAATGGAAGCAATAAAAAGTTTTAAATACATTTCTCAGTTCCCTGTTTTAAAAGCTTCTCACCATAGTTTTTAAATGATTTAATGTTTAAAACCATCACAGAGGAAAAGGCTTACATAGCTTTTTAGAGACGGGCCTAAAATTTAGAATGATTAATACATTGAAAAAAGAATTTTGTAACCGACATACAGACTCAAGAGTAATCTTCCAGGTTGAAATTGACCATTTCTGTCTATGGCAGAAGTTCGTCTGGCTGAAGATTACTGATGAAATTCTGAAAGGTAACTGCTTTGGAAGTTATATTGACTGAAAGAAAACAGGATTTTGCACGTTTTCAGGTGTAATTTTTATCTCAATGTTGAATGATTTGGAAGCAAGCTGAAGGAGGACGATTTTTTAAAATATGAAATTTGCTGAAGGACATAGTTTGTCACATGACCTATTCCTGCATTGTAAAACCTGGAAGAAGCAAATCTTTTGACGAATTTGAAACTGCTATATTTTAAAAATCAGCAAATATATTTGATAATAACTGAATTTATTGAGACCCGTTTGAAAGTGGAATGGTGTTTCATGCTGAAGTAGCATGAGATCTAAAGAGGTCAAAGTTTTTGAAGAATTTGAAAGATTCTCCAGTAATTTCTGACAGCAAAAAAGTCATATACAAATTTTGAAAAAGCTTAAACTATAAAGACACTAAAATACATAGCATACGTGTCCTGAACAAGGATAACGTTATCTTTAACTTGCATAAATAATTTTAAGCGTGTGGGATGAGTTTAAGCGTCAAGATGTACGCAAAAGATAACAAACAAATAAAAAAACAAAAACACAATTGGCTGTTTGACGCTCCTTCCCTCTCAACATTCTTGCACTTCCACTCCTGTCCGTGTGGGGGCGATAGAGCTACTCAGTATTTCCTCATAAAGCTTCGAGGACAATCTAGAAGAAAAACGTGTAATATTAGCATAAACAGCTAGCGTTACTGTATTTTTTAGGTCTTTAATTGTCAGCGTATCAAGACAATTTTAACAAGGACAATTCCCAACAACGAACAAAACACCACTCACTTTAGGTATGTTTTCTACGTGGTTGAGGTGACAAAACACTCGGTATCAATTCTGCTAATGTTACCCTGTGTCAGCGTCAGCAAAGTATTTTGTTAAAAAACGTGTTGATTCACGCTCATCGCTGAGGGCTAGTTATCATAAGGCAACAGATGCAATAGCAGCAAAGACATGGAGTTATTTAAAGTCTCCGAAAGTAACGCAGGCAAAGCCAGTGTTTTGTCCATCAAAGTTAGCTTACGAAGTTAGCCACCGTGTCTATGTTTTCGAATCCTTTTAAAAGTCAAAGTAGATCAGGTTTATGTTTTTGAATTTTTATTCTCGTGATATTTTTCGAATATAGTTTATTATTACAAAGCGTTATATTGTAACATGCTGCACACAGACACATTGATCAAATGTGGCTTTGCACTGTCATGTATGTCTGTGGCCTGTTCTTATCTGCCGTATTGACATATGACTTTGACCCCAATGTCTTCATCTTCTCAAGTATTATTTATTCGAGGTATTTTCAACGAATAGTAGTAAAAAAGGGACGACGTGCTAGTTAAATGTATGCATTTCTCTTCCTGTAAATAAATACGCCATCAGTGCGTGTTTCCAACGTGTGTGGTACATGGAAAACGGCTAACTAGATTTTCAGTTTTTTATGTCCTAGATTGAACAGAGATGTAGAAATGGAAAAAATGACAGCAAATGATGCTCTGAAGGAACAAAAAACATCAATTTTAATGCAACAAAAAAATACAAATCTCTCTTGTCTGTATGGCGTGCACTTTGGCCCAAACGTTTTTTGTGTGTGTATATATATATGTATATATATGATAGTTTTATTTGGTACAGCTCATTTTTCCAGAAAATGTGCTTTGTACTTCAAGGCAATTTTTTCTTTTATTGTTTAAATAGTCCTGTCTGTGTCTCTAAGGATACTAATATTTTCTTCTGTCTCTTTTCCCAGTTGTCACACCACTGCGGTCCACATTTTCTTATGTACAGTAACACTGTAGCACTACAGACCACCCTGTGACACAGGAAAATAATGTCCTGCAGTTGAAGATGGGGGGTAGTGGCTCCAAATCCAAAGGATTTTGGCCTTTTTCTGGCTCAGGTAGTGGGGATGATCCTACCAAAGATGGAGATGAGCAGTCCCTGGCAAGAATTCGAAGTTTCCCAGGTGCCACACCTTTTGTGTTTACCAGACGAAGGTAAATATAGTTTCATCAACCATGGGGTATAGTGGGGTCAGGCACTGAATTTGTGGCTCAGAATGGTTTAAGCCCCCAAAAATAATGTACATACATTCCTGTTGGGTAGATTTGGAGTAAAAACATTTTTTTGGGGATATGTTTTTCATCATAATGAAAATAAGTGTTCAGAGTAATTCATTTTCTCATTTTTTCCCCCAGTGCAGCAGTATTTTATTTATTTTTATTTTATTTAATGGACACAGTTCCCCTAAAGTGGGGAAGAGGCATATTTCATTTAGCAGTTTTAATATGATTTTTATTGGTATTCCCTGCTGCAGCTCTATGTTCTTTGATGAAGACGGTGACTTGGCCCATGAGTTCTATGAAGAGACAATTGTGACAAAGAACGGACGGAAAAAAGCCAAGCTGAAAAGGATTCAAAGAAACTTGACACCTCAGGTTAGAAAATCTCTGTTCAAGTCGGACTTCACTTGCTAAAGATGTTCAGTATAATTTCTAATCATTTGAATTCCCTCCTTATCCTTTCAGGGAATTATAACATTGGAGCATCCTTGCATCCATGTTGATTTCCCAGTTATCCTCTGTGAAGCCTGAGAGTCTCAGTTTTTCAGACAGGCTACTGTGTCAGCTCCGTCCTGTGGTTTCCCCGACAGATGGAAGCCCAAACCACCTTTCAAAATACCTTGGATCTCTTGATATATCTGACTCCCCTACTGGACAGGCTGATGCACTGTGTGCTGGGCCTCTGCATGTGATCTGTTTTTGGCTTGTGTGCAGTGAGACATGGGAAATGCCATCATCAGCAGGGATGTAGATGTTTGCCAAGTAGAGAAAATCCTCTCAGTCTATAGAGATCATGGTTTGTGTGCTTGTTGGTGTGAATGTGTGCAGACACATGAGACGAGGAAGAATCCTGAGTTCTGTCAGCGATTTTGTTTTCTGGTGGGATTAAGTTGACTCAAAGAGTTCAAGATGAACGCAGCCAGTCTTTTGTCATTGTCTTGCATAGAAAACTGTCAGTGCACACTTTAAATTTTTTTTTTTTTACACTATTTTGACTTGCTCTTATTGCATGGGACAGGATCAGCTTACAGGCAATAGCCTGGGGAGTTGACAATCAGCAGCCCACAAAATCTAAAGAGGATTAATGTCATATTGTGATGTCTGACGGACTTGCTTCTGTGACCTCAGAGCCACATGTACACAGCAGCATTGATTCTGAAAGCTCCTGGTGTTTTCTTTGCTGCTTTGGAAAATGTGTTTCACATTTAATTTATTAAAACAGTTTTTTAATTACAAATATAGACACTGACTTGTCATGTTTCTGTTTTACCTCCATAAATAACGACTTAAAGGCCTTCCTTATCTACATTGGAATTGTAAAAGACCCTGTGATTATGGCATGCTGTCATCTTGTCATGAGCCAACAAAAACAGTTTTTTAGGGTCACACTTTCTATTTCTTACTTGGTCTCTTCTACTAACAAGACCTGGAACTGGAGTTCAAGAACACTATCTGTAGATCTTGGAATTTGAAATCTGCACTTTGTGGAATCTCAAAAGTGGGAGTGACCTGTGTCATGGCCTCAAATACTGTATCCCAGGAGTGTTTGTCTCTCTCAATACAAATTTGATAATTGTATAATCTAATGGTAATTGCATTAAAATTGTCATGATTTGAAAAGACTAAAGTGAATTGGATTAAGATGTTTTTGCAGTAATCGGGCTCTGGTCCCCGCGTACAGGTGCGTGCACTCATTTCCAGTCCAGGCTAAAACACCAAGATGAAGTAGAAAAGAAAGCGCTGAACAACTGTCCTCACCTTAACCTTTATGTGACAACTATTTGGCATTTAGCTTTTGGAAGAAAAAAAAGTTGAAATGCGAAACAAGCTGAATGGACCTCCAGCTGCAAAGGAATCTTCAAAGGCACACCCCAGTTCAGAGGAGGAGAAGCTTAGAGAGCAGTAAAGTCCATCATTACATTCTCCATGACTACGGGACGTCTACAGCTTCTCTACAAAGCTGTCTGATGATGTTCTCCTTAAAGGATAAAGAGTTCTGTGCCAAGAAGTCCTCTCCACTTTATTGCTTCTGTGAAATGACTTCAGCCGGCACAAAGCTTTGTGCTCTTTCTCACCCCTCTTGGCTTTGTGTTGTCTTGTTTTTCCTGGTCAAGAGGAGACATAGTAGGGAAATTACATTTTGTGGTTTATTTTGACAACCTGAGGCTGCTGTGTCAGGCTTTGACTCAGCAGCCCACCCCTTGTTTTACTGTTTTAAAACATACATGGGATATTGTTTTAAATAAACTAATAAAATGGACTATGTACATGTTTTAGCTCCTTTAGATCTTTTTCAAATGGGGTTTTACCAGGAAATATAGTCAGTAAACAGAATAATTAGTCAATTGATGCGTTTACACTTATCAAAAAGAATTCTCATTGATTTTCTTTTTAGCAATTCATGAACTCCTCTCGCCCTGTGACCGCTGGGATAGTCTCCTACCTCTTTGTGACCCTACTTGGAGAAGGTATATAGAGGTTTTAAGGATGTTTAAAAATGGATGGTAACTCATAAACTCAGGTGTGCATTGAACCTCATATTAAATGTCTGTCAATTAGGAGTCATGTTGACTCAAAAAGTCTTGGTGAGTTTTATTTCATTAGACACTTGAAAAGTTGTGATTTTTTTCCTTGAATCATTTGTGAAGATCAAATGGAAATCTGTTTGTTTTTTTTTATCCAAAGTTATTTTGTCTAAACATAACCATTAAAACAACCATTCAACATTAATCTGAAAGTTTCAGGAAGTTACTTTCTCTCACTATGTAAAAAAAAAAATGAGCCAAGTCTATATAGTCCAGAAAGTCTTGATATAAATGTGTTTCTAAGCCCAACAGAAGTCTCAAAGAAACATGTGGTTCCAATCTCTTGGTGGCAGGTAAAGAGCTTCTTTTTCTACTTAATTTGAAACCTTGGAGAGGAAATAAAGTGAAGTGTTTTTTTTCCCTTCCTTTTTGCGTGTCTATGCAACAGAGAGGTCAAACAGAGGAGGAGCTTCCTGGGTATTTAAACAGATGTTAGTGGTGCAGTTCAATACAGAATGATTAACAGCTTTGTTGAATCCCTTCAGATTTCGAGCGACTGGACAGCTTGACTCTAGTTTCATTTGACAATTTGAGCACAAAACGCTGCTGGTAAGAGACTAATTTGAGACTTTTTTTTCAAAACATATTTCAAACGAGAAACTATTGTTGCCCTCCTGTGATTTATTTGATTTTTTCAGTTTTTTTGCATTCGTTGCAATCGTCAGGGATTCCTCTCTGTTTAGAAATTGATTTTAAGAATGTGTGTGTTAAATACACTATGGATAACAAATAATATTTGAAAAGCATTTTTTAATGAGAGCAGAAATATTACACATACCTGTGCATGTGTCATGAAAGAGCCAATATAACCCGTCAATATAACATGCTAGATAATCAAATTCCTTCTCATTTGCTTTGAAAAACTTTTGCAGTTTGAGGATAAAAAAAAACAACTTAAAGAACTTAAAAAGATGTAGCTGCACAATTCTTTTGAGCATATGGATGACAATCCTCCTTTTTATATTTAGAGGTATCCCAGAAAGTAGTCCACAACTGCATTTTTGGATGTAAATACCGAGAATAATTCTTATTAACTGGCATATTTCATGATTTTGTTCAGTGACAAGTGGCAGAAAAAGACTAATCCTTGTCTCCATTTTCATTCTATTACGTTAGATGATACTTTTTCAGACTGTTTTATAATAAAATAAAATAAAACACCTCTTGATACAAGTGCTGCTCAAGCAAATTGAATTACCTTCTACAACGGACTTTAGTTGGGGGAGTTGTTGGAACCTGAGTATGAATTTAAAACCTCAACCTGATATCTAGATAAACTTATTATCATACAAAGCTTTTAAGTCGCCGTTATTTCAAAGCTAAGTACTATGTAGTACAAAACAAACCATAATATAGGAGCGATGGCCATTTCTTAGTGATCCGTAACACCCCTACACTTATGACTGATGGAATGATCTGTTGTTGCTCAACCTTTACCGTCACCATCCCTCCTAGCACATTTTCGCTTTGAGACGTGCCTTACTTTTTAGTCGTCAAAATGGATTGAACGAACTGTGTCTGTAGGTCCTCACATGGCAGGGTCGTGGAATCTTATTTTTTTTCGCCGTTGCATAAGAGGAGTACATAACTGGTCTGGGCGTCAAAATACCAGGTTAGACTGAACAGAGAGGGGAGACACGTTAGCTAACTTAGCAACACGGCGTTTAGTTTCAATGAAACTTTGAGCTAATACGGTTAAGTCACGTCTCCCGTTGATTGCTGAAAAACAGCTTACTCTCACACGTATATATTTAACTGGTAGAGAAGTAATATATATATATTTCTTCAACTTAAATTTCTTTTGGGCCATTTTTTCAACTTAAAAGTTCAATTAATCGGCGGTGGAATGGAAATTATTGTTGTTAACAGTGCTTGTCATAGTAATTATTAGCTTTAATTTGATGTTACATTTTTTAGATACTTAATGAAACTGCTTGCTTTTGTTGTTTTATATTTTATGGCTTTATTGTTTCGGTTCATTTTAATGCTCACCGGCCTCTCCACTGAGTCCGCGTTCACACGTGTATAGACAGGAAAGTATTCGTATAGATTTTTGGTTGAATTTCACATACTGATTTGACCTTTTTCTGTTTTTTAGAGAGAAAAGAGTGCAGGGGAGCAGTGACCATGGGGACTGTATCTCACTCTCTCCCCATCACAGCCGGCCAGCTGCCATTGTTGATTCTGACTCTGTTTACATCGTGGACGGTCATGTCTTCAGCAGAAACAAAGCAGACAAGATGGCCATTATATTCCCAGAAACCAGTTCTTCTTGTCTGGAATGCCCCAACACAGGAATGTAGGACACGATATGGCGTTTCTTTATCTTTGGACCAGTTTGACATAGTGGCAACCCCCAATGAGGGCTTTGTCCGGCAAAATCTCACAATGTTCTATAAGGAGCGCCTGGGGTTGTATCCCTATTATGAGCATGGGGGCACTGCAGTGAATGGAGGCCTTCCACAGCTTGCCAGCCTCACTCAGCATTATGAAAAGATGCCTGATGGGCTGAAGAAATACATACAAGAACCCCTGGCAAAAGGTTTGTCTGTGATTGACTGGGAGGAGTGGCGCCCGTTATGGATTCGTAATTGGGATGCCAAATATATCTATCGGAATAAATCACAAGAATTGGTGGCTCAGAAAAACCCACATTGGACAGCAGACAAAGTGTATAAAGTTGCGCAGCAAGAATTTGAGCTGTCAGCTCAAAAATTCATGCTGGAGACTCTTAAACTTGCAAAGAGTCTCAGGCCCAATCAACTGTGGGGGTTTTACTTGTTTCCCGATTGTTACAACCATGACTACAAGGACGGCCTTAAAAACTACGCTGGCCGCTGTCCCCCGATTGAGATGCAACGCAATGATCAACTTAACTGGTTATGGATGGAGTGCACTGCTTTTTTCCCGTCAATATACATGGGTTCTGTTCTAAGCTCTACAGTTTATGGGCGCCTGTTTGTCCGTAATAGGGTGAAAGAGGCCATGCGCCTGGCCTCTGTTGGAGATGGACTGGCCCGTCCTGTTTTTGTTTACACCCGACCTACTTACAACAGCCAGATGACCCTCCTAACTGAGGTTAGTTTGTTATTTAACAAATGTAACTGCTTTATTTGACAAAAAGACCAAATGGTACTTGAAGCTGCAATTTCAAAACAAGAAATTACTTATTTAATTTCTTTGATCAGCTGTTTTTGGGTCATGTGACCAAAGACAGCACAAGCACTTGCTTGTTGAATGAATATGCTGCACCAAACTACCTATTAAATCTTTAGTATAAATCACTGACACCTTCCATCTGATGGGGAAAAGAGGGGACTCTTATCAGGATGCTTGGTGAAATACTAACACTGTTAAACTTGATTAAAACAAATAATTTGCTGTGTGATTGACGTGTGTACTGTCACATAATTGAATTCTTGTGCCATTGTTTTGCAGACAGATCTGGTTTCCACCATTGGTGAGAGTGTCGCATTAGGAGCTGCAGGCGTAATCTTCTGGGGGGACACCTCCTATGCAAAAAATGTAAGAGCTGCGCCTTTCCGCTTGATTGATGCTGAAAAGGCAACTGTTCTGTGGTGTTTAGGTCTCCTTTTTCTCTCCTGCAGACCAGCTGCTTCACCCTGAATAATTATCTTACGGGAGCACTGGGTCGATACCTCCTCAATGTGTCCACAGCTGCGGAGCTGTGCAGCCAGGAGCTGTGTAAATCCCATGGCCGCTGTCTTCGCAGAGAACCTGACAGTGATGTGTATCTTCATCTCAGCCCAACCACACACAGGATAATCAGTCAGAGCAGCAAGTTGAAGGTTACAGGAGCGCCTGGCCAGGCCGAGCTGGCTGTTTTCCGAATGCATTTCCAGTGCCAGTGCTACAGTGGGTACCGAGGTGACGCGTGTGAGCAGAAAGAAAAAGGGAAGAATAAAGCCCCCTCTGTTTTAGGGGCCTGGCCTCTCTGCTTTTTACTGCCACTCAGCCTCCTCTTTCTACTCCATTGAGGAAACTGAGGAGCCCAAACTTTTAACGCCCTCTGCCAGCCCTGAAAGGGAAAGTTCAGACATTTGGACATAAAGGTGTTAAGTTTATGTGCCATAGTGATAGTTATGGATTTTCCGCAGCTGATAGCCAGAGCACACATTTGTCTTATTTACCATTGTGACAGAAGGGGCTTTGGTTATTTTCATCCAATGGTGTAATGGAGCCAGTTAACTAGGAAAGGTCTCTGCCATCATACAAGAAGAATAAATATCAAACCCCACTCTGTTCACAGTCTAAACAGTTAAAAGAAGACATGCATTTTGTATTTATTTTTATGGCATACATAACTATAGAACATTTGAGCCTTAATGAAAAAGTAAACAAGAAATAAACATTCAGATCCAGTAGGTTATCTAATGTATAAGCTGACACTGACTCTGAATTGTGATGGAGCATTTAGAAAGAAATACAAAGTGTATCATGCCAGGTGTTTAGATGTCATGCAGTATTACATCTCTTTATTTCTTTGCTCAGAGAAGCAGTGTGGCTGGACCTGTCTGTTTCAGTTCAAATATGTGCCTTACATGGCTTCAAAGTGCTCTTTTTTATAGCAGCATTTCATTTTTACAAAGTGTGTTTACTGTGAAAAGAAATCATGCCAAAACATTCTGTTTTTAGGCATTTAGGAACTATTATGTATGTGCGGTTTTGTTAAATTTCCTTAAACTTTTTTTTTTCCTTTTTTAAAGTATTGAAAAGTCTAGCACAGAAATGCCAAAGGTATATTTATCAGTCATGACACATTATTCCTTTCTTGGCCTCTTTTATAAACCAAATGGAAAAACGTTATTTGTATATGTTGGGTTTATGTTAAAAACACAAACAGAAGGAATCCTGTCATTGATGCTTATGTCAGGCCAATGACACTGTGCGGGTAGTAACTGCTGTACGTACCTGTCCTGATTAGTTTATTATCACTTTATTTGCTTTTTTAAAGCTACCTGAGAATTTTCATATTTAAACTGTAACATGTATATTTAGCAACTAGTTTGTTTTAGCAATGTGCAAGCGATAGGTTTTTACTGTCATTAACAGCAAAAGTAGAGGAAGTAGGATGTGAAATATGTTGCCTTTGTTAAGTCCTGCACTTTAATTACTTTCACTTGCAGTGGATTTGGCTTTACTCATGTTGCAGCTTGTGAGAGGAGAGGTTTATTTCTGGTCTATAAGCATTATGGCTGTGCATCAAATCATAATGCTGACCCCCCCTTATGTTTTAGTTCAGAGTTGTGTTCCACTGTGAATCTTTTTAAAGAAAAACTTGGTGTATTCTACAGTTGTTATGCCTTACCCGTTTCCCGCTTTTTATCAAGTGTCAGTAACACAGAGAAAAGGTTAGTTAAGTCAATTATTTGGATTAAAACCCAGACTAAAACCTGTGTGGGTGGGGGTGAGTTATTGTTGATGCCTCAACTGTCTTTTAAAAACAATTGTTACCATCTTTTGTGAGCTTCTGCTTTAGAAGAAGCTTTGCTTCAGAGCTGATACAGCTTACATAATAATGGGATTTTTTTTTTTTTTGTTGCCAAAAATAGACTGTTTTTTTAAATCATATATGCCAAGGTCAAAAGGGTACTGTATCTCAAATGTTTTTTGTTCACTTATGTATTTGAGAATTTTCATATTAAACTAATGTTTTTTATGGAACTTCATTGTCTCTGTTGCCTCCTGTAAAGAAAACATTTCTATTTTGATGGACTTTTCTCATTTTAGACAAAAAATGGCAGATGAATGGGATGTATTTTAGGCATTTGAATTTAAATGTACAAATTATTTTAAAATTACTGTTACTGAACTCAAAATGCTGATGAATAATTCACATGTACAGTTTTATGGCCTTGATATTGCTAAAAGCCAGATACTGAAAGTGGTATGATATATTTGACGTGGCAGATAAACAATAATGTTATATTTTGTAAACATGGAACACTATTCTTTAGGTGCAGTGATAAAAAGATAGAAAACAGATTAACCAAAAGTATACTGAGTGTAGCTGAAGAATTTATGCTGACAGCATAAAGAAATCTTACTGGAATTTTTAAAATTATTCTTAAAGCCCTTGCTTCAAAGAGTTTCAGTGAACAGGTTTTCTGTGATACTCTAATAGCTTGTACATTTTAATGTTTATAAAATGAGGTTATTAAAGTGAATTGTAAATTAAAGCTAAAAAAAGTTTGAAAGTCCTGTAATGTAAAAACATCCTCTCCAGACTAAAACAAAAACATTTTTCTAGAAATTATTCTCAAAGTAAAGAAACACTGAATAATAACAGAAAAATGATAATTGCATTTTTTTTCAAAGCAAGACCAATGTTTGGTTCTTATTTGAGTAGATGTTAGATTTATCTGTTGAGTTCTCAATCCCACCATCAGGAAATGACGCAGGTTCTTAAATGTTGTTTTGTGCAGCTTGCATTACATTCCGACAAGAAACAGAGGACCAAGATGTTGGTGAATCGAAAATATCTCAAATATAGTGTCCCGGAAATTTTGTTTAATATTGATTTTTTAGTGAGCTCATTTTTTTCATCTATTCAGCTGATGCGCGACTTGTCATTGAATGTTTTAGATGTTATTTTTGTCAGAAAAATAAGAACATATGGCGTTGGTCACAATGTTCCTATTAGTTTGAAAAGCTTCCTCCGGTACGGACCAGAAGTCTCACGGCAACGACTTCTGTCACAACCAGCATTATCCTCAAGGCATGGTAGTAAAGAAGAAAAGATCAACCTTCCTTCTGTGAATGCGTTTCAATTTCTCCTTTGTCGGTATGTTATCTTCTTGGGTTGCATAATCCAATTGCCGTCATCCAGCATTGTGCTGAGATTTAGCAATAGAGAGCGACACTGCTCGCTTTCACGTCCATTTAGGCTAATTGCAGTCGTCATTTTACATTTTTTGCACCTCAAAGCTATGTATTGTGAGTTCTCTCACCACGCACAGCAACTATTGTTAAACTCTCCCAACATGCTCATAACAAGTGAAGTTATTTCGAGGAGACGCACTTTATTCCATTCACCGTCGGTTGGAATCATTCATAAATCAGCCAGATTCTGAGAGCCGTTTGAGTCAGTTCATATTTTGAGCTGCTGCGAATATTCGTACTTATTTTATAGTTGTTTGGAAACTGGTGAAGCATAATTTGCGACCTCTCAGATTATGTAACACAAAAACAATAATGTTAAAACAAATGAATATCTGTTGTCATGTTAGATGTTCAATTGTTAGAAGATCTGTACCAACGTTTCTGTTAAAGCCATCCTAATATGTGGCCCTATCCGTGGACTAAAGATTTTATTTAATGACAGTTGGGGCATACCAGTTTTTAAAATACGTTATTGCATCCACATACTTTGGAGCAATATTTCAGATGTTAAAAGTCTTTTTTTGTTGTTTCAATAGTGAACCGAAACAGACTATGAATAAGGCTAAGAATAAGAATATCTACCTTTATGGGAGGGAAAACCTGTAAAAAAGTCAGTATGAGGAGCTTTGAAATGTTGCATTGTCCTCCTTTTTCAGGTTGTTCTTCTGGATAAAATGAATTTCTTCCGAAACCGCCTTGTTGTTTTGGGCCTGGTGTTGTTGGCCACGTTGCTGCTGTACCTTCTGCTGCCGGCCATTCGGCAGGGCAGCATGGAGCCATCACTGGAAGCTCAAAGAATGGGGATTCTGGCCACAGCACCCCCAGCACTTCCAGCCATCAATGTTTCCATTCGCACCGGACACCTGCCAGGGGACCCTCCCCTGTTCTTCCGAGAGGCTTTACCTACAGATGGAGCAGGGAGGCAGATATTGCCAAGGTGAAGTAACAGATGGTTTGACAAAAGTCCAGTAACATTTTTTGTTGTAGCCTTTAACTTCAAAGTAGATCACATAAGTAAATACTCAGAGGACCTGTGACTGTCTCGCTTGAATCACAAAAAAGAACCAAAATTGTCTCTGTTCAGGCTGCAGGTTGTCCTTCTGCACGGCCAGGCCTTCAGCTCCAAAACCTGGGAAGAGCTGGGGACCATGGCTCTGCTGGCAACTAATGGATATCAGGCCTTAGCAATGGACCTGCCAGGTAGATATACAAAGGGGCATTACTGTTAGCTGGATCTGAAGAGCTGCAAATGTTAAGATATATAAGGTCTGAATTTAAATAATTTTGCAACACTTGGTTATAAAACCAGGTCAGTTTAGTTTATTTGAACAGACAGAGTTGTGGAGCGAATTGAAAAAGCCTTCATACCAACCTGTGAAGGCTCTTTCTATGTCCAGGCAAACTGCTTACTGTTTATTTATCACTGTAGGAGTTAGTTTGGCTGGAAAATCCTAGGTTTCATGACCTGATGGTGCCCTCTTGTGGCTAAAATAATTTATACTTACACAATCTGATTGTAGACAATGGTGGATGATCTATGCCTAGTTTACCATTACTGATATTAATGAACTTGATTACTAATCAGTCATTAAGTTCAGAGCCATCATCCGAAAAAAATAAAACTGGAAAGGAGCTCATCCATATGACAAAGCACACTTGCTTTGTGTTTACTCTTGGTAAAAAAAGAAAACGGTAACTTTTCGTGCATGGTTCCTCTTCTCTCAGGGTATGGAAAATCCCCGGACTCAGACGCTCTGAAAACTGACCAGAATCGGGTAGACCTCCTGTCAAGGTTCATGGAGTCTTTGGGTGTCAGAGCAGCTGTGCTTTTGAGCCCCTCGATGAGCGGACATTACTCCATTCCCTTCCTCATGAGTAACAGTGCCCAGCTGCGCGGCTTTGTACCTATAGCACCAGTTGGCACGCGGAGCTACTCTCAAGAACAATACCAAAAAATTCAGGTGAGAGCATAAACTATGCTGTTCGTTTATATGCGTTACATCAAATAAACAATTAAGAATATGAATAAAAAAAAGCTTTATTCATGTGGGTAAGAAATATATCTTTTGTAAAATTTTGGGGAAAAAAATGTGCCTTGAAGTTGTTAACCACACATTAATTTACAGAAATGTACCATAAAAGGAAAGATTAATTGAAATAAAGTTTGTAGATAGAATTAGATAAACTGACCACTCTGTAACACTTCAAATCAAGTTATGGTGTAAGAAGATCACTGCCTTTATCATCCCAGTCCAGACCCTCTTTTCCATTGATTAAACTACCGGTACTCATGAACAACTTAATTCATGGAAAGAAAAATCCAAAACTGGATGTTAGCTTCATGCCCAATAAACTGTGAGGTGTTTCTTCTTTCTGCCATTGACATGTGCATTACAGCATTCTTATCCTGTACGTTTAGAAGAGCCACTCATTATTTAGCCATCTATTATAGACTCATGCCACACATGTCAGAAAGCTTATGGGCATTTTATTCAGGTCTCTATTGATTTCCTTTCAAACACAACCCAGCCTCGCTCCACTGAGTCAGAGCTGGTAACTTCTCATTCTCCACCTGAACTCCTCTCATCAGAGACTTGGCTCTAATTTTCATGGTAGACTTGGTACGCAATAATTTGTTTTAGTCTTGATACAGAAACAAACTTACCTGTGGAAATCAGTATATTAATAATAACTGTATATGTCTTAGATTTGTATCTGTTGTTCTTAAGGATGCTGCACGTGCAACTCATCCTAGGAATTTTTCTGAGTTTTGAGAAAGTTGTGTTAAACAAAATTGCATTAATAGTAGGCATATTAGGCATTGTCTAATTCTTCCCTTTGACTTCTTTCTGTTATGCTTTTCAGACTCCCACTCTGATTGTGTTCGGAGCCCTGGACACTAATCTAGGTGCACAGTCCCACAAAAACCTCTTACAGCTTCCTAATCACTATGTCCTAAAGTTGGAAGGCGCTCGCCATGCTTGTTACAAGGAAAAACCGCGTGAATTTCACCAGGGATTGATTGAGTTCCTCAGCAAACTGAAGTGAGACACCTAAATCAAAAAGACAAGCAATACGTAGAAGTAAGAGGAGAATTTGTCCTGTGGTCAGTGTTATTCTCATTTCATTACCACCCCAAGATCCTGGTGATGGGCGTGGGTTCGGAGGATAACACGTAACAGTTAATGTTACTGTAATGAATGTACAGAGTTTGAAGTTAATAGTTTTACCTGAAAATACCAGACTAGCTGCACACAGCTTGTTGTTATTTCTTTAAAAAAAAAGAGAAAAATTCATTTTGTTGTCTTTGTTTCATGTCCCTTGTTGCATGTCGAGAAAAAAAGAACATGTTTGTATCTTTGTTTTTTGTTTTTCAGCTGACATGTAGGTAGATGTCCAAATGCATATGTAACTGTTGCTTGCGTGAATTTTTTTTTGCTAGTCATTCCTGTCACAAAGAAGTGGACATAAAAATCTGGCAACTAACTCTGCTTCCAACTAACATGAGCCGTGTTTGGATAAAGCAAGCCGAATCAACTCGAGCTACAATAAAAGACGTATAAGTGATGAAAGTGATTACAAACTGTATTTATAGAGTGTTGATAAGCTATATTTAAGTGATCTGCAATAAGTGTGGACAGTCGCACAAACACACACATAATAATGTTTTGGGGGTTTTTTTAGAAAAAAAAAATGCTGACAAATCCAGGCTGAACCATAGTTTTAGTTTGTTTTTTCTAAATTTCAAAGTGTAGCAATGATCAACTTTCTTTTGTCAAAAAATCTTCTAAAATACGTTGCTGCCAAGCGCACTATTAAGCAAACTAAAATTAAATTGTTTGTCTTTCCACGCACATGGAAAAGTTATTTTTAAACAATATTGTAATGCTCAGACTCACAGTTATGTTTGGTACTAAATGTGAATTTTACTTTAATGTTTTTGGCAGAGTTTTGAAAGCAGGAGTGCCTCTGTGCTAATGAGGTAATACAGGTTCATGAGTGTTGGCCTTCTCGCTGTGGTTGTTGATCAACAGCTGGCTGAAGTGGGAGCGAGTACTCCTGCACAAGTGATGTTTGCTGTTAAAATGAAGTTGCACTTTTATAATTTACCCGTTTTGATATTTATGTTTGCTTCTCTGGATTAAATAAAATAAATGTTGATAAATTAAAAGAGTAAAGAAACCAAGAGTTG
Organism: Menidia menidia; assembly: GCA_907169785.1. Classification (NCBI taxonomy): domain Eukaryota; kingdom Metazoa; phylum Chordata; class Actinopteri; order Atheriniformes; family Atherinopsidae; genus Menidia; species Menidia menidia. Next base: position 11,556,708 of record CAJRST010033334.1, on the reverse strand, counting down.
TGGGCTTTGTTGTCAGTATCATTTACAGTAAGTACACTGTTTAAACCAAATGCACATTAATAAAGGAAGTAGTGTAACTCTATATTTAATTTTCACTCTATTTTTCATTATCCACCATTGCATGTTGTGTGTTTGTTAAACCACACAAACTCTAGCATATGAGTGTTTCTGTTCAGGTAATGTGCATGATATGTTATTAGTAAATCATTTCATAAGTGAGTTATGGTGAACATGTATATTTAAATCAATAAATAAACAAATTAATTAGTCTTTTAAAGGAAGGAACAGACTTGTCAGCTGCATAACAGCCCAGGGGAATCTGGTGGTTGAAGAAATTATCATTAACTTCAGGGTTACAAAAGAATACAGGGCAGATGTTTGCTTTGGTGAACTGAAATTTAACCATTTTCATGGTCTTAAGTTTATTTAAAGCTGTGAATGGAGTCTGGTTGCTTATTGATTGAATCCATTCCAAAGGACAACCCCATCCTCAAGGCAAAAATTACTCATACAAATGTTATCCTGAAATATTAAAGTGAAAAACAACCACATTGTGAAATGTAATCTTATTAATACAGTTTGCATTGCGAGCTAAACTAATAAAGGTGATTATTTTAATTGTGTAAGTTGTTCTGCATGCAAATTGTGCACTACAATAATTGTCAAATGTAGAGCCATTTATAGATTTATTCTTATTTTCTGGTTATAAAATGGCTTTTACAACACAGAAATTTAATTTCGAAATGTCGAAAGGAAAAGGGTTTGCTTTAAGCCCGTTTGATAGTTTAATAAATTAACAGTAGTTTGATAAACATTAACTGACAATTGGCTTGTAAGCTAACTTAAACAGACGTCATAGTCAGGAAATGGTACAGTCCACTGTAGGGGTGTTTAATGTTTTATTACAACTATTTTTTATTGGTTAATAGGAAAAATCTATCCTAATATGTATGGATCTGAGAACAAAAGGGGAAAAAGCTGCAAAGCTATTCGTTTTGCTCATCCTAGGACCTCAAAGTGTTCTTCGGAAGATTGCAACTACCCCTATTAACTATTAACTCTAACCCAGTGTGGCTACATTGACTGCCTTCGGTGCGTAGCAAGAGTACTCCAAAGTAATGAACACCGGTTAAAAATCAAATGTATTTTATTTTCCTGTATATAACCTAACGTGTTTTATTTCCAGGTAGCTTAACCAGTGGCCAGGACTAAGTTGCAGCTCCTGTCACCACAGCCCAGTGTCAAGTTACCTTGTGTAAGGCTAGCCAGTTTTTAGCATTTCATCGGATCCGCTGCAGAGGTGTCGAAAGCAGGTACGGGAACGGTCTGTGACACGGAGCTTTATGGCTGCTGTTTGTGTTTACTCAATGCTACGGTACAGCCACGGTGTTAACGTATTTATTACTCAATTATGCCGTGCTTGACTATACATGTCGCCTATTATCTATGTGTCCCCAGGAGAGTATATAAGTTAAAATGCTCCCTGACAAAGATGGTCCAGGTGTTGGAGGAGGGCAGAGCTCGCCCAGAGAAGAGGACCCCTCCGTGAGTCTGTTCAGGGACTACCTTCGTCTCAAAACTGTCCATCCTGAACCCGACTACGGTGAGATGACAAAACAATGAAATGAAGTTGCGGCCTTTAAAAATGTTACAGTTGAATTTGGGGGGTTGAGTTGGCCCCTGGCCCACCTCACAAATGAGCATACGAAAAAACAACAACACAAAGACAACTTCAGTTCTAACCCCCAATGTAGACACCTCGACGTTTTTTCCATTCAGTTTACAAAACTTTAGTATATCCTCAAATACGGTTTCAGATACACACTCGCCAATAACACGGTTGTAAGTAAGTTTGAAACATTTTGTGATATATGCATTGAAAGTGTGACTGATTTGCACCCATCAGTTGTATCATATATTGTTTAATCAAAGTCCATTTCTTATCTATGTCAGTTACACATTAAATCCTCTCAGATGTGTGAAGCCCAGAGAAAGTCACAATTCAGGAAATTACGTTTTCTGCCTTTTTATAGCTTACATTTTACATGTATGCATGTATCTGATGCTTTCAACCAAATTGACTCACAAAATGAAGGTTTGACATGCAACTATAAAACCAGTTACACGCCTACCTTACCTTCAGTGCAATATGCTAAAAAAAGATTTAACCTATACGATAACATTCAACTATAACAGTACACAGGTACCATACATTAAGTGCTATATGGTATCTGGAAATAAGTGCATTTAGAGTTTTCAGAAGAACTGGGTCTTCACGGATTATACTGAGTATTACAATAGAATACAAACAAGGAAATTAACTTTAGAACAAAGAATAACAATGAAATGACATCTCAAAATAAATTTAAAAAATGTAAGATAATCATTAGGATACTGAAAATAAATCCAATCCAAAAATAAATCAGGTGGGGCAAATTCAGCTGATGAATGAATTTTTCATGCTTCTGTTGAGTAGCAAAGCGTTAGGGGAAAATGACGATGAGTGTTTCATAGCAGATGAACTGTATAGCCTTTATTTTCCTCCTCACACAGACTGGTTGTGAAAAGCACAGGTGTTTAGAGTTATCATGGTTTACTGTCTTTGCTTTTTATGATATGACAACTGCTCTTTCACAACAGGACTATGAGCTATAACAGAGAATTTTAACATTGCTATTAATATTTAAGCCAGCTGTTTTGCTTTGTGTTTATTCATTTATAGAGGCTGCTGTTAGGTTCCTGGACAAATTAGCAGAGGAGCTTGAGCTGCCGATGAAAAAGATTGAGGTGATTAAACAATGTTGTAACCAGTTGTTAAAAAGTTGTAAAGAAAAGAGATGTTGTCTTATCTTTCCTTTAATCTTCTTTTAGGTTTGTCCAGGCCGAATCGTGTCAATCATGACTTGGGAAGGGACAAAACCCACACTGAAATCCATCTTACTGAATTCCCACACAGATGTTGTACCTGTTTACCAGGTATGTCACATGTTTATTTTTACTCTGTAGCAATCCTGTTGTTACCAATGATGGACATCAATAGAATAGATTTGCTATCAATCTCTTCTCCAGGAACATTGGAAATACGATGCTTTCAGTGCTTTCAAAGATGCAGAGGGCAACATTTATGCCCGGGGAACACAGGACATGAAATGTGTAACTATACAGTGGGTATAAACTGCCTCAATAACTTGTTTTGCTAAAAAAGGATTGGTACTCTAGAGTTGTGATCTTCTTTTGATTTATGTCAAATGAGAAACGTCTGCTTTAACACACACTCACCCAACTTGCATACAGAATCAACACTGTTCTTTTGTCGTGTGCGTCCTAAGTCTGGTGTGCCTGCTTATGTTTTCTGTAGGTACATCCAGGCTGTCAGAAGACTGAAAGCTGGGGGATGGAAACCGGCACGCACTGTGCATCTAATGTTTGTTCCTGGTGAGATATTTAACTGTCTCCAATGGTTTTAATATATTTGTAAGAGTCCCAAAGCGTGTCAGCACTAAGCTTTAGCACAAGATGTTAAAAGCAGGCCCTGCAGGGATTAGCTGCCAGACAAGGTCAGAAAGGACAGTCACATGAGCAGACATTTCTCCACAAATGAGCCGTAGCTCATAAGTTAACTGTGGTTGTGACCCTGATTGGCAGTGAGATTATCCACATTTTGTTGTTGATCACACCAGTGTCACACTGTCTTTTTTCTCACTTGCAGACCAGAGAAACCTCTGCAGATTTTCTCAGTTTTTGGTTGAAATCAGTCAGTTGATCAATCAATCAATTATACTTTATTAATCATTGACCAGCGCTCCCATACAATGAAACTAATTTTCTGGTACAACTGGGGCGCAGCCCAACTGGAGGCAGACCTTTACAATAATAATAAGCATTTGTCTAAGGTCTGTGAAATAGTAGTGCTGTATGGTATATGATAACATGAATTTGACAAAAAAATTGTCTTTTTTATTCTTTCAGATGAGGAGGTCGGAGGTCACAAAGGAATGGAAACATTTGTCACACATCCAGAGTTTCTGAGGTTAAACATTGGCTTTGCGCTTGATGAAGGTAAACAAAAAACTGCAGTATTTTTAGTTAGCTTTTAAAATAAATCCTAACTGAGAGGGACCGATTTTACCCGTAAAACCTTTATTGGAGAAAACTTAATATTTTCAGTTTGTCATATATTTTAAGCAACATTTTGGCTTTTTTCAAGTGTTGCTTTTGCAGTAAGGGATTATACCCCTATCATGTTTTTATGTTCCTGATAACCATTTGTAGCTGAACAAGCTCTATTTTCACAGGTTGGTTTTTGGACTGATCACGTGCAAAAAGTCATAGACCACCAGTCTCTATCCTTTGCACTGAGTTTAATCCTTTTTAGTTATCTTTAAGCAGATTTGACTTATCTCTTTTAGGTCTTGCCAATCCTGGTGAGGCATTCACTGTCTTTTATGGAGAAAGAAATCCCTGGTGTGAGTATAAAACATAGATTATGCAAGCTTGCCGCATATCTGATCGGTTTCAAGGATAATACAAAATAATTTATGGAAGAACAGTTCAATATAAAATGCTTTGATTTAAGGAAAACTCTGATTTATGTGAAATTGGAGGACTTCTGCTTTTTTAGGGATTACTGTCTGCTGTCCAGGAAGTCCAGGTCATGGGTCCAGGTTTGTGGAAAATACAGCCGCAGAGAAGCTGGTAAGTGTCATTACCTGGTTACAATCCAGAGCTCTTGATGCATGTTACGATTTTGGGGATCTGAAGGAGTCTTTTGATAAGATGGACTTATCAAATGTAATTAAGTTGTTTACTCTTCTGGAGAATAAACATACCAAACATTTTTTATATGAACGTCTTATTGAAGTAAAACAGTTCCTGAGGAGCTTACATTTTACAGTTAGCAGCCTCTTTGCGGTCCAGCCCAGCATACATCTTAATGACAAATCTGCATCCCAAAATTATTTTCCAAATCCTCTTTGCATTTGGATAAGAAAAAAGCTACTTTCATGTTACTAGTTTTTAAAAAAGTACTAAAAAATATTTGTAACAGGACTTTTGATTTCTCTTTCTTACAGAGGCAAGTTATAAACTCCTTTCTGGACTTTAGAGAAAAGGAGAAACACAGGTGAGAATATCTTACAACAGCATATTTCTTTAATTTATGGAGTGACAGATAAAAAAAAAGATCAATTACAGTTTTGGATTTTTCTTTATGTCATGTTTTAAAGCTGACACTTGCTGTACACTTTATGTATCCACTACACATATATCAAGTAACAAGTCCAATTTCCTTTTTCCCCCCATTATATTGTATATGAATTGTGGAACCTTCTCCCAAAGTGTGTAAATCATTTCCATTACTCTCACTGAGCTTTCTTCAGCTTATAGATCTTTCTATGGCTCATGCCTCCAAGTCTAACACTACCAGCATGTTTTTTCATCAACCATCTGGATAGTGAAAATGGACAAATCATGTTCAGACCTGAGAAGTGTGAGCCGCCTGGATTTAAGGGCTATACCTTTTGTGGCAGCCATATTACATTTTTTGTTTCAGGACATTTAAAAGGAAAACCACAGAAGATAAAATGTGAATACTAATGTGGTATTGACTTTTCAATACAAGCTATAAAAACACTCGTGACATATATTTAGCAAATGTTTGTGCAGGATTTTCAGAAAATCTCTATCTGCTTTATGGAAAAGGTTTGTGTCCCGATTAGAAAATTTAGGCCCGCATTTTCATGTCATCTCTACCCTGTGTGTGTATTTCAGGTTGAACACCAGTGAGTGTTTCACTCTAGGTGATGTCACCACAGTGAACATGACCATGGTTAAAGGGGGTGTGGCTTACAATGTCATCCCAGCTGAAATGGATGTCAGCTTCGACCTGAGAATACCCCCTACAGTAAACCTTCAGGTGTGTAAGGGCACATGTGTTTGTTTGTGTTATGCTCATACTGGCATGCGGGAGCCTCAGGCTCAACATTAACTCTTCTGCTCTGACCTATACCTCCACCAGGAGTTTGAGAGACAGATCAAGCAGTGGTGTAAGGAAGCAGGGGAAGACGTGACATATGAGTTTGCTCAGGTCAGTTTACTGCCACTCAGTAAACAGCTGCAGGTCTGTTCTGTTTGTCAGGGGGGACTAAATTAGCACACATCTGTTACAGAAACACATGAACCAGAATATCACATCAACAGATGAGAAAGACCCCTGGTGGAGCGCCTTCAGTACTGCCTGCAAGCTAATGTGAGCACATCCATATGTTATTAGTGTTTGAAAATCTTGTGTTACTGGATATAAAACAGCAAAAATGCATCAGGTAAATCACATAAACTATAACTATATAAAAGAAAGAAAAGTTCAGCTGCTGTTGTTTGTGTCATTGTGTGCTAATTTTGGTTCTGTATCTACTGGCTTCTATATTATCTATAACTGACTTTCATTCTATGTTGTTTATTTTTGTCTTTCTGCTCAGACAACCGTTAAAAAGTATTCCCTCCATGGGTTTTCACACATCAGCTGCCAACTCAGACTATTCCTTTTACTCTGTTTAGAAGCAACTGTTGCAGTTTTGTTCATTATAGGATCTGTGAAGGTTAACTTTTTTCTTTTGCCTGGTATATGTATTTCACTGGAAAAGGGAGATCTTTGAATTTTGAGATATAAACCGCCCTAATGTAGGCTGTTTCTCATTCTGGAAGTTGCACTTTCCCAGTAGATCTTAACCAAAAGTTGCTATTTTTATAGTGTGCATACCAAGTGTCATGTCAATGTCTGTGCTGTAGGAATGTGACTTTAGAAAAGGAGATCTTTCCAGCTGCCACAGACAGCCGTTTCATCCGAGCGGTGAGTATAAGAATAGCAATGTGGACTTTCTGTGGCTGTGCAATGATTGACATATTCATCATAATGTTCGAGACAGAGAAGAGAGGTTTAAGATGTGAACTTGTGTCTGTTATACAAATATAGATGGGTATTCCGGCTATTGGCTTTTCTCCGATGAACCAGACCCCCATTCTGCTGCACGATCACAACGAGTATCTGAATGAGCACGTCTTCCTGAGGGGAATCGCGGTGTATGAGAAGCTCATTCCGGCTCTAACCAGCGTCGCTGCCTTACCTGATGAAGCTTAGACAAGTTCTCATATAGAATGCTCACTGAAACACATTTCACATATAATATCATTTTTAAACTTGAGAAATTAGGAGAGATAACCAAAGAATAGCGTATGAATCATAAAGCCAAATTGAGCACTTTAGCTTTGGTGCTCTTAATATTCTCAGGATGTAGGCACAGTGCAGTGCATTACTTGGTGTTGTAGCAGGTTTCATCAACAAGATTAACTGTATGGAAACATCGAGTGAGTGGGTTTGTGTGAATGTAGTCTAACATGAAAACACATTTAAAGTGTTAAAAAAGATTTTTCACTAATATGGAAGAATCAACTTCCTACAATGTGAATATTACGTTTACTTATATCAAATGTATTACTGATTAATTAAAAATTACGATTCCACAGATAGAATCTTATTTAATAAACTTTCAATTGCTAATTCAATTGGTTCTTTTTTGTCATTTTTTTAGAGCCCGAGTTAGAAAAACTACAGCAGATATCTGTGGAAATGCAAAGCATAAATGACTAAATTCTCTCACAAAGAAACACTACGTTGAGAAGCATGAGAACAGCTTAGGTGAATTTCAGACGCTCTATAACAAAGACGTTTAGTTTTCATTCAGCCATCTGCTTGAGGGATAGATAATGATATCTGCTGTGACTTTTCCAATCCCTGACTCCATAAGTGAGGTGCACTTCATGATCACTAATAAACTGGATCGACTTTGGCTTGTGAGTCCAGCCAACACACACCCATATGTACAAATATCAAGCTTGAAATGCCCTTAAAGTAACCTGTTTGCCATAGTTTCATTTTATTGAACATTTTGATGACATATTTTAATTACATTTTAATGTAACATGATACAAGGTTTGGAACAAACAAAAGGAAGGAGAACATTTGTGCTGCTGAGTTAATGTTTCAGTTAAATGTCCAATATCTAAGAGATGGATCCATTTGATATTTTTCAGAAATAAATTGTATAACTCACAGAATCAAATGTAAATCTAGGTCCCAGGTTCTTTGCGGAGTGGTTTTTTAATGGTTTTCTTCAAATAGAATAAATCATTGAAACGTAAAATGAAGAATACTTATCATGAAGAATGTGGTAAAATAGAGGTTTTATCTGGGAAAGAGGACATAAAACCATATTAGATTTTTTTATGCTGTTTATGTTGTGTTAAGGTCGGTCTCATCTACGGCTCAGCTCTCTTTGGAGTTGTCTTCCAATTAAGAGTGTATGAATCTCAGAGGGGGCTGTGAGGACGGCTGTGAAGTCAGTAATTAGTCCTCTCTCTCCCCAGGACATGACAGCAGCATTACCACATGGGGCCATCAGGGAGACGAATAAAGCTGAACCCACATCCTCCCTCCCAGAGGGGGCAGGTGCACTCACCCCATGGACTGTCTTACGAGCGGATGCCTGGCTGTGAAAACACATTGTTGCAGTTTAACAGTTTTTCAAAGACAGGTTCCCTGTTTTATTATTTTAACCCATAAGAACCCAGAGTGAAACAGGTGTAACATGCCATTTAAATCATTTAAAAATAACTATAAAAACTGGCCTATGGAACTTATGCAAACTACACATCTTTGACAGTTGGTAGTGATGCCTGAAAATGTCATTTTTTAAGTGTCAGATATGGAGTTCAGTTTTTTTAAATGTCCATTCCCTATAATTTCCCTTAAGAACAAGCGGGCATGGGCTCTTATGTGTCAGGAGAACCTTGAACAAATGTGTCCCACGGCAGCCATGTGTTTCTGCCCTGAAACCAGCATAATTCCAGTGGATATGAGAAGTGCTCAACTGTTGCTCCCCTCCTGTTTCCTTGGTCATATGTGAGGATAATACTCAGCATCCGGGTGACGCTTCATGGCTTTGTAAAGAAAAATCTGAGCGGGAGGCTCTCCCACATGCCGAGATTTAACCTGGTTCACGCGCTCTCTCCTCACACCCTGCTGTGGTCTTTACAGCTTATCAATCAAATTGTTCACTCCAAGGTTTGGCGCGTCATGCACTGTCTTATGTGATGAAACCAATGTGGGCAATGGGGGAAAAAATCTACATAGCACCAAATGAAAATAAACAAATCTCACTGTGGTGTTGTTGCCTCTGGGGAGAGTTGGCAACACTCTGATATGCTGCAGTGACTGAGGGAACATACAGAGTGTAAGTCTGAGATCAGAGTACCAGCTCGCTCAGCTGTGTTTCTCTGCAGTGCAACTGTTCTGTGGTGGTAATTACAGCCAAAGCCTTCTGTGATGGCCACGAGATCCTCCACTGAATAGGGATTAATTGTAGTCTGTCAGAGATTGCAGTTCAATAGACACCATACAGTGGCCAGAGCAGTTTGTTGTCTTTGTGTTCCATATAGCTTTCGCATTTTGAGCCTCTGAAAATTGCCAGAAAATCCAACAGAGAAAGAAACACAATAAATGTAAAAAGACAGACAGAAAGAAAAACCCAGACAAACTAGAAATGCTCTTTGCAGAGGAGCTTTGAAGGTTGAATCCTGCTGTGCACTATTTTAAAAGACTCAAAATAACAATCATTTTTAAAGAAAAACCTGCTTTTACAAAGAAGTACCATATTGGCAGTGAAGCTTGTGACATAAATATATAGTTCTATTTTTAATTCATTTTCAGCTGACAAAATACAGTTAATTCTTAAGTTTATAACACAGCTGCTTTCTCAAATATATATATTTTCAGTTGTGATCTATTTGACTGCAGTACATATGTAAAGGGACATGATAGGTGAATCATGTTCGTTTCTTTCTGTTTAGTCTTTTTTTGTCTAGTTTTCATACATTTTTATGTGATAATGCGAAAAATGGTTGTGCAGCTATTTTATGTGATTTTCAGATATGGTATCCAATACCGGCTCAGCCACAAAAACCAAACTGGACCGATAAAAACTATTTAATTTTTGTACTTAACTGCCTCTGAATTTTGTCAAAGCTGAGAAACTGACACACTGTGGACCTTCCAAATGAACAGCTCTCATTGCAAACAAGAGGTAAACACTGTGTTGATGAGAGCCCAAACAGCCGGCAAGCTGTTTACAGTTGCCCTTAGTGTCCTGTTTACCAGAGAGTTACTGAGGTATTTTCATTTGTGCTTCTATGGGTCTCATGCTGACAGAAATAGGTGGTGCTTAGGTCACAGAAGTTGTTCTGTGGGTGCTGGGAGAGATAGGCTGAAACAGCTATCAACTGGGAGATCTGTGCAAGAATGATTTCTGGGTATAATGAGAGGGAGCAGGCAGGCATGGCCATGATCTGGCAGGTGGTGACGTTTGAGCCTGGTCTTTTTTAGCAGAGGGTGCTTGGAGAGGACAGATAGCTGGAGCCCAGCCTGTGAGCAAGTGGAAGCACTTCAGTAAATAAACAGAGTAAGCACAGAAGAAAAAAGAGTGAGCCCAAACCTCAAAGGCCAAAGGATGCACCAAAGAAACCAAAACGGAAAAACATATTTGAATGCCACCTTAAATTAGTAACAATTCTCATACCTGCAGCTTTTTCCTGCTGTCAAACACCATAATAGTGATAAATCACAATGCAATATCGAAAGAAATTGCACTGATGCATGTAATATGTTATTTTTTATGTAGCAGCTACTGTTACCAAAACATTAAAGCCCAAAAAGCCTAATATTTTGTATCTCTTGGCATATGGCTGTCACTACACTAGTGACACATGAGGATTTGCTCACAGAGGGATAAATAAATAATAATTGTATTGTATGCTATTCAGTTATATTTAATGAAAGATGCTAGTCTGATCGGTGATAATATGTGTTTAATATAATATATGTTTAAGGAGAGTCTTCATATTGTTCCGTCCACCCAGATTGCAGACACATGTGGGCTTGATCCAGCCCATGTTTGGTGTTTGTTTCATTAAGTACTAAGTAAGAGCACATTTAACTTTGATCCGTCTGAGGCTCAGTAACTGGGAATGACACCAGTTATGTGTTGATTTTGCACTGGTTACAACATGATAAGAGCCACATATGGCACAAAGGCCCGGAATCTATGGCGTATCCTTTTAGGGGTAAAAAAAAAATGGCCCACAAAACGTGAACCAGATCTCCAAGTAGTTGATCTTTAGCGCTGAGCCCCCTGGTTCAGTGAAACCCACACAGACAAGCTCGCGGTCAGAAATCCTAAATATATGGCGATGACAAATCCCACGTGGCTCCGCAGAGATAAATAAAGGCAAACTAGATGCTTCATCTGCTCCTCTGTTGCCTGGTGAGCGTGAACGCGCCCGGATCCACGGGCTGCTGAGGAGAGGGAGCTGTCGGGCACGCGCCGGCCTGTGTGATCGTGTGGTGGTGTGTGTGTGCGCGTGTGTGTGTGTGTGGGAGCAGGAGGGGAGACTCTGCAGTGTCTTGGCAGCTGCATTAGTGCATCTCCCACCGTCCGCGATGCCTCTGCGACCGACGCCTGCTTCCTCCGCCTCCCTCCTTCACTTGACGGCAGAAAGCGGCATGAAGTGTTGGGGAGACTGAGCCCGGACGTCCACACACACACACACACACACACACATGCTGGCCGGATCCCTCTGAGACAGCCGAGAGCGCCTCGTTCACTCATCCAAAAGCCAGAGACGAGCATTTTTTAATGGAAAATGGCGATAGGCGAAAGGTCTCGCAGCATCGTCTGCTTGGTATCTATCCAGATTATCTTGATTTTCAGCGCATCGTGGCCTGGAGCGCAGGGGCTCACATTCCCACAGCAATACACGTAAGTAACTGGAAAAAACGCAGCCGGGCGCCGGTGGGAGACAACTTTGGGCTTCAGCCACTCAGCTCTGTTACTAAGAGATACTCATATCAACCAGTTTGATTTATTTATTTATTTATTTTTTTCACTCTTACATAATTTCCTGCTGTTGTTGATTCCATCAGTGTGAACGCGGAGCGTTTGGAGATCCGTGCTCTCAGAGATGTAGTCCAATCTTTGAGCGAGCTCATTTACGCACCGTTTGCCGGGAAATGTGAGCAGGCAGATATTAGTTTTGCTTTCAATTATAAACCCGTCATAAAAGTCTTCATCAAGTTATGTTCGCTGTCTGGCAAAATGAGTTGCATCTGGCCAATGATTCATGCTTTCATTACCATCTGATGACTTACAGCCTTCATTTGGTGCTCAGTTCACGACCAGCTACACAAATTTGACAAATATGGCCACAAATCCGATGTATACAGTTGAAGATAATACTTATTGTTTCAGTACCACTGTTGAATCTGAAGAAATGTGTGTTACAGAAATCTGCATGGTGATACAGTGATGTTTTTGTCTTTTTGACAGGAAACAGGAGAACATTATACTTATAAAACTGTTGCCCTGCTATCCTAACTTATCATGTGCACCAGCAGTTAATATTCTTATAGTGCAGATGTGCAAACACACATTTGTCACTCTCCTCTCTGTATTTGGAGTAAATCCTGCTGCTATAGCTACCACCACACCAACAGCCTACTAAAACACTCAGAAATATGAGACACAGAAGAACAAGGTGTGGTTTTGCTCTCTGTCCCTGGTTAAATCTGTACTGGAATTAGCATTTGCCTGTGTTTAATCAATTGCAGCTCTTTATTCTTAACCTTTAACCCTTTAATGTTGAGTGCAGCTGGCATTTCTCTTTGGACTACAGTTATCTGGGCCCTCCTCCAGGCTTAGCAATCGGGCAGCTCTAGAGGGAGGAATGGGCCAGATGGTCAACTCATCTTCTCATCTTCAGGGTACATAGTTGAGGTTTTTTTTGGGCCAATCAAAGCTGGAGATGGGAGATGTATTTACCACTTGAATATCGGCTCTGTGTATCAGGGAGGGTTGGCTGTCTGGTCATGTGTTTGCGTGTATGCGTGTGTGTGAGTTATATGATGAATTGGGTTATTTGAAATTGGGTTTCGTTGCTCCTTTCTATTCCTCCTCCTCCTCCTCCTCCTTCCCTCTGCTGATTTTTCTGCTGAGTGCTCTAAAACAGCTACATAGCTCTATGCCCTGGGTCGCTTCATGTAAGCTAAATGAAGCACAGTCGCTACTCTGAAGAACAGCAACTCATTCCAATTAAGAATTAATACTGCAGTGGTTTGGATTTATTCCTACTCTCACTTCTCCTTTTTTCCCCACCTCCTCTGTTATTTATCCCAGTCTACACAGGGGTGGATGGATGGATGGATAGATGGATGAAATTTCAAATCAGTATTATTTTCTAGCTGATAGTGAAGCAAATGCAGTGTGTAAAAGATTAAGGTAACTTATTGTGTTGTTGGTACATTTCGTTAAAAGCTGTTAGCATAAAAAATGCTAAATTCTGGAAAAATCTGTGCATTTTTCTGTGGGCTTGAAATGAAATTGAAAAGCACTAATAAAACAATAGCCTAATACAGTGCAATATGAATAATAAACTGTGCAAATCGCTGTTTGGGATCAGGGACGCTTAATAAAAATACCGTTTGAGGGCCAGGAGTCTTCCTTCACTGTCAAATGCAAATTAATACATTCCCGTGCTAAGAAAATAGCATACATTTTATCCTGTGTTAAGAAAAATAAAAATGTACTAAAGCGACTAAAAAAATCCTATGGAGCCCTTTATCCATTTGGCTTTTGTCAGTTTTCTCCTGTAAATTAACGTTTTACTGTCTCATCGGATGAATGGTTATTTTTTAGGTAGTAATTTGGAGGCCTTTAAAAATTTGTGTGAAGTATCTCCATTTGATAACATTGCAATATTGCCATTACCTTATGACACTTGGATGATTCACTGTGAAGTCTACTTACCTTTGAACCATGATTTCAAATAATAAATAAATAAAGAAGAGGATTTTTTTAAAAAGCCTTATACTTTGAGCCAGATCTCTACTTCAGTGGCGCTTTCAACTCTTTAGTTTTATCCCTATGTATTCTGAAGGTTTCCACAGTGAGCTTGTTCATACATTATTCATGTATGATTTATGTAACATTCTACTCCACAAAACATGGGCGAAAAGAGATTTTTCGGTTGTTGACAACATATGTTGATTTATGGTGTGAAAAGACGTGAAAAATCCTCCTTTTTAAAAAACCAAATCATTCTATATGTCAGTGAAATGAAAAACCCTTTGATGTTAGAATTTCTGGTGTATTCTGTTCATTTAATATAATAATAGTGTAGATTGAACAGGGAAATAGTGAAAAGCAGCAGAGTGTTTAAACCTAAACTGCCTTTTTTTAATTGTTCAAATAGAAGCGTGAAAGAACATTTGGTATCATGGAGTTGTAAATTGTAAAACGTTAACACTGACAGTGAATTGAATAAAGCCCCTCTGTTCTGCGTGTTCTACCGACACCTCTGATGCTCATCCTTTCCAAATCTCTTCTTTCTCTGTCTTTAGTGAATGTAGGTCACATCGAGTTGTAGCACCGTCTTTCTTCACTCAGATGTATGAATACACCAGGTAACAGAAGGGTGCGCTTTGCTGTTCAAACCCTCCGCTGCTGCTCAGTTATACAGAGCTTTCTGATGTCCCAGAGGGGTTAAAGGACAGGAAATGGAGCGCACAATTTAAAAAAAAAATCTGCTTTGTACTTTGTTCTGCCGTTAGAGGCTGCTCTGCAGTTCCGTTGAGTTTTGGTCACAAATAGCACAAAACCTGATTTAGTTAGAGATTCTCATTTACATGTGCTGTGAAAAGGTCACTGATTTCTGTCTTCAGACAATACTGACTATCCAGCGTATCAGTTTAAAAGTAGATAGCACCTTGATTTTTATGCAGGACAGTACGGAAAACCATGATGGATGGCTCACCTTCCTGTCCGAACCACCGGTAGGAGTAATGTCAGTGAACAATTGAGATAAGAAATGTGAAGGGCAATCGAGGTAGATGTAGGCAACATGTCATTAGCCTTTGGTGAGTGCATTGTAGTTATTGGATCCATAAGTTACTATATTATAATGGTAGATGGGAACATAAAATCATCAGATGAAATTGATGCCAGCTACTGTCCTCCCAGAAATGATCGTATTGGTACAGTGTATAATAATATTTGAAAGTATGGACTGCATTTATAGGGTACCTCCTTAACTTTATTAACCAATCAATTTTTCTTCACCACTTTCCGCATCCCAACAGCTTAGTTTGTCTACATCAAACATACTGTAGATTGCATCAATCTGGGTTTCAGCCTATAGCAACTGTCATTATGTAAAGGCAGGGTAAAATACAGGCAAAATGGGGTCTCCAATTACAACAAAAAAAATCTGAAAAGACACTTTGTTTGATTTTAAGGATTGTTTTAAAAACTAAACTGTCATTGGACAAACATCTGCCACCATCTTTCAATAGGAGGCCCCCAGACAAACGAAAATCCCAGGAAAACTTTGAATATGTGCTGCGTTCATCACTCCAGTCAGCACACACCTATCTGGACAAGCTAATTAAGACTTTTACAGATTTTGACACAAATCTAATAAAATCCATAAGTGGATAGAGTCTGATTTGAATCTGTAAAGCCCGGTAATGTGAATGTAGCCTGATTAAGTTAGTTAGTTAGAGGACACTAACATCTAAGTGCGTTTTTTGCTGCAGATTCAGGACGTGTAGGGTGCAGATGGTACATTTGAGTTAATGAAGCATCCAGAGCATCTGATGTTCTTCAGTATGAAAATTGCGCTGTCTCATCTCGAATGCAGCCAGTATTTTGTCTGTAGATCTCTTTAGAAATAACACAAGACAACAACCATCTGTTATAAAATCCTGAAGGCTGGTTGGATTTAATTCATGTCTGGGATTGTTTCAGCTCTTCAAATGAATCAACTGGAAATTTTTTAGTTGAGATTTCCTTTGTTATTGATTTTGTAATTATTTCTGTGATTATGTTTTATTAGCATCAAGCTGAAGCTGGGAATGATTTCACTTTTAAATAGTGCTTTGTAGACACATTGTCAGCAACTCAGTCATATCCTAAAATGGGGAGAGTTTGATACTTAGTTGCACAAAACAACACAAAGCTTAGTTTTCTCATTGTTTTCTATAGTTTGGCATTTTCTAGAAACAAAAAAATCCATCCAGAGAAAGAGAAGTGTGAAGACTGTGAGCACCGGTTTTTCATCATCAGCTCTCAGCTTACTATTTCAGCTTTACTAAAAACAAAACAAAGGAAGAACGCTCCATAGCATCTAAAATGTTGTGTATCAATGTGGCTTTGGGCAGCTGAGTGGAGATTTGTTTCTCCTCTGACAGCAGGAACAAGCCCGACAAGGCTTTAAACGGGGATGTTGTCTCGTAGCTCTGTCGGGAGCTGTCTGATGGATAATGAATTCAGTCTTTGGGCACTGATAGGACTCAGGGTGATTTTCTGAGTGTATTTTTTTCCTGGTTGAACTAAAGCAGGTTGAAAACTAAGATACATACACGACTTAGCAAAGGAATTAAGACTGAAGCAGTCAAGAGAGGCCGCTGAACAGGAACGTTTATTGCTACTGCCTTCATGAAATCCGTTTTCGGTGTCTCCTGCTGATAGACTAATGCAATCTGGACAGATTATGAAATATGCAACATTGACACAATAGTTGTTGGTTTTAAAGAACCTCTGTTAACTTGTGGATCATCACTCACACTCACACCCGTTAAAGCCTGGTCCAAGATTTTTTTTCCTGTAGTTTTTATTTGGCTCATCAACAAAATATGAAAATAAAAAAATAAATGTTTTTTTAAATATTCCTAATTTATTACCATGCGATAAGTCAAAACTATTCTTATGTAGTCTTCTGCCGGCTGTTATCAGGTATATCTTGTTGTTTACAACAATAAACAACCTGGCTTTGAACACTTTGGCACAGTTAGCATGTGCTGTCTTATACTGAAATAGCTAATTTAATTATTTTAGGGTAGCAATGCTGGTGACATGGGAGATAACATAGGTATGTTCCATAATAAGATATGTATGAATGGGTTTACTAAGGGCATGAAACGCAATATATACAGGAGTAAACTGTATGATTTCTTTAAATAGCAACATTTTAAGGCAAACTTGGAGTGAATGTTCAGTCTCACTCCGCTCCAAATATTGCACTTAATCACCATGGAAACCTCCGCTGCTACACAAACATGCAGCTGAAGGACATTTTATAATCAGCTAGTTTGCTTTCCTCTGTTTCATTTACACACATTTTGATACATTGAGCTTTTCATCACTTAAACTGAGACAAGGGGCGGAAGTTTTCAGCAGTGCTGCGGCAGAAATTCTGCCCCAGAAAGGACATAGCCCAGTTAGTTGATTTAGTTTTTAGATAGATATCTAACAATACATCAGGCATATCATCCTTCCTTAACTCAATCATGGTCATGATATACATTCTAAAGTCATGAAAAAGTGACTATTTGTTTGATTTACGTAGTTTTCTTTATGTATCTCATGTTGAATTTTTAACTTGTGGGACAGTCGGGCTAAGAGTCGCTTTATTTTGGTGGATAATTTGAGAGCATCCAGTTTCATGAAGGTGTTATGGCAGCCTTATCACACTTTAAGAGTTATTTGCATTCTTAAAATGAGTGGTGGTGTTATTCCTTTTTAGAGATTCTAAAAATTCTGATCATTAGTCACCAAACCTTATTAATAAAGAATATACTGTTATCAATGCTTATGTATAACCCTGTCGTCCTTTCTCAGGACATTATCTCACTATTTGATTAGTAGTTGGTTTTGATATTGAAGCATATTTTGACAAATAGTCACACATAGTAGTCACAAATAGTCGGTGTTACTTTAGAAATAACCTTTAAAACTAAATAAACTAAAATGTGTTTTGATTTATGCACAGAGAACTGCTATTTGTGACAGATTACTATGAAACTCATATGCAAACATGTGCATATCTGTTAATCTGTTTTGTGCTGTCTGACAGTCAGCCTGCAATCTTTGTCCACAGGATAATGCACTGGGCCCGGCGCATCGAGCAGGAGATTGACAGAGTCTTTCAGCACATCTCTGGAGCTCAGCAGTTGAAAGGGGTGAGTGTGTGGTTTGCAGACTTACTCATCAATGTGAGGCATAAACTCAATAAGGAATGCATTGAGTAGAGAGAGGTCAGTCTGCTAAATAGCTGCAAATCCATTAAGTTTCAGAGCTGGATGTAAGTAGGTGCATAAAACAAGAAAACAGTCAAAGTGCGCTGCAGTCTTTATTTATTTATCTTTTTAACGATTTTCCTTGTACTTGTTGTGGCCTCTTGCACAGCCAGTAACATTTTTTTTTCTTTACTTCTGGAACAGAAATAAAACACTCCCAAATGGCTTTTAAATCAGACGTTTTTCATGCTTTTTCTTTTTTAATCTAAATTGTTGCAGCCAAATTTTGCTGGCACTATGTGTGCTGTTTGCAATAATTATGATATGATAATGAGTCTTGCACGCATTGTTGTGTGCGATACCAAAGAGATCCCTGAACACACACCCACAGTGGTTAGATTTAGAATATCTGACACCATCCTTCATGAAGGCACAAGCTTATTAACTCCTACATTCATGAATATCTCAGACCTTTCGTGAGCTGATCATACAGGGGCTGTTGTATGTTGATAGTTAAACTTCTGTGCCAATGAAAGGTTTTTCTTCATCAAGCTTTCCATTGGAGATGATTATGTACTGACATCGGATGTGTGTTTACTGTAAAGTACATAAATTACAGTAATCGGATTCCGGGCTCCCTACAGTAGCTGGACTTCTGAGTAGAGTCCATTCCAGCCCATTGATTTCATATTAACATTCAATTGGACCAGCTAAAAGGCATTTCCTTCTCAGTGTCTAATGATAAGACCAACACCAACATGTATAAGCCCCAGTACCTCCCGGCCTAATCAACACATCAGTAACTCCACTTCCATAGATTAAAACTGCAGATACATTGTCATGGTCAAGTGCCACAGTGTAAAAACCCCTAAATACAGCGTTCAGTCTAACCTGTTTACATTTTTGCTAGGTTTGTGTTGTTTAGCATGAAATAAGCTGCCCTAACCTCCCCCATAACTAACCTAAACTCCTCTGCTGTGGATAAAACAGCAGAGGAAGGCAATGACGTTAATGAAGGCAGATCAGCAAAGCCCACATCTCAAACACACGGCTTTCTGAGTGTGAATCAGGCAAAAATACTCATAAATACTAAATGCGTGAGCAGAGTCCTCACGCTCATTCATGTTTCAGAAATGAGCTATGATATGTAACCTACGAGTTTCTACACTGTACTCACACGGGAATTGAATTGTTTAGTCTGTTGTTACAGAATACATTTTCTGCTTATATTCTATGATAAGTGTTATAAATAAATGATGCACATTAAATTTTGCCTTGGTATAAATCACATGTGAAATATAGGTTATATATTCCTTTGGGAGAAATGTGTGTTCACTGACAAGCATCTCACAATAGCTAAACAAATAGTGAAAACAACCATCCATACCTGGTCTGGGTAACTTATTCCTAGTTGGGTCGTGAGTGAACTGGAGCCTATCCCTGCTGACTGTGGGCAAGAGTAGGGTACAGCCAATGAAAACCCATGAGTCTTTTGTGACATGGAGCAACAACCTTTTATTTTGGTTAGAAAAAGGGGCACGATTAGGTCTCAGATGTCTATGGTCTTCAGCAAACATTACTTTGTTCGTAACCTAGAAAGAATGGTTGAAATCCCAGCTGGTGCTTACTCAGTTTTTCCCATGCCCACAGTAACACCTGACTTGGAAGAGTTGTTTGTGTAAAGGCCAATGCCAACAAACAGGACCACAGATCATCTGCAGGGGGCAAAAGAGGTCTGCTCTGGAGAGATGTGTGGAGGCGTTTCCTCAGCAGAGAGCAGCGGCACGTGTCCTTTTTGTTTTGTGTCACAGCAGAGCAGATGGTCAGCCCGCAGTAATGCCTGGATGTGACACTCACTTCTTCACTCAATCCACATTAATCCCTCCTCATAATCGAAACACTCAATATCCGTTCAAGAGATTTTTCATCCTGGTTTGGAAGGTGTTTCTAGTGAGATTTAGTTTGTATTAGACAACCTTTTATTGATTCCCTTGACGATTCAATTTTAAATTCGTTCCAATGTTAAACGAAGGAGCTATTGTGTGACGATTTGTAAAATGGCAAGATTTTTGTTGTTCTTTTTTTGCCTTGACTTCCCTGTGTGAAAATATTGATTAGAATATAAGTCAAACGTTAAAAGGCCATGACTAGCAAATGTTAAATGACTTCCCCAGGGCACAAAGGCAAACATCTGCCATACGGTTGGGAAGTCATTTGAAACTAACAGGCTCTGATTTATGCTCATCACCTTATTATTGAAGTGAGCTCTACTGAAGTAGCTGCACAAGACGACAACAGTATCCACCAACGTAGTGAAGATATGACAAAAGACCCCTGTTTAAAAAAGATCATTTATGAAGTAGTCTAAATCAAGGGAAAGCCTTCCCTCGTTGTACCAAACAGGTTCACTCAGATTACTCTACCCCCTGCTGGTCTCCTCACAATCTTTTCATTGATGTTTTCGTCTCGAGGTAGAGACTCCAATTACCCCGAAACCACTAGTTTTCAAGTTTTGACTGTTAAAGGGAAAGCTGTTCTCTATTGTGTGCCAGGGACTCTTTAAATTCTTCAGTCACTTAAGACGTTGTAACGTAGTTCTTTAAATATGTGTAGAACTGAACCGGAACAAGTAAAAGAGGAAATTTGTGGAACTCCTTCATGTCTTCCAATGAGCCATAATGCTTTCATTATCGAAGGAAATCTAGAGAAATGCTTTGCGAGTTTAAAGGTATCTTTGAATTAGACCATCAACACAGTCATTTAGGAACAAAATTAGCATATTTTCCCCACTGATTCATAGACAATCTGAATGTCCATGAGCTGTTTATTTAAAAATAACTTTATCTACCAAAATACTCATTCCATGTATGACAAAGGCTTAACTGAATATTGTTTTGACTTCATACCACCCACGTGGTGTTTTTAGGATTATTCCAAATTCCAAACAAAATAAGCCAAACTCCACAAACAAATGACTTCAGGGAAAACTAGATGAAAAACTATAGACATTGTGCATGAATTCATTCGGATGAAAGGAGCCATATTTAGATTTAGACTGAACCAAGCACAACAAATGATTGTTCCTCTGTGTCCTTAGAACTTGATCATGGAAAGGATAAATTTTGAAAAGTGATGTGGTTCAGTATAAAGTAAGTCACCATCTGCTGTGCGAACTGCTCCGGTTTGGGTGTTTGGGCAACTTTTAATGTAGGTCATGTTTTTATTGCACATTTATATGATATTATAGCACATTTACAATGTTTCACAGCCTTAGAAATGCCTTAATATGTCACATACATTAGACCCCTTTTTTTTATCTTTTTATCTTTCAAACATTGAAACTTTACTCAAAAGTGCTGCATTTCCTTATGTGAACTCAAACACTTGTTTTCAGAAGAGACAAAAGCAGTGTTCTTCATTGGACAACTCTGTTTATCCATCAAAAATGCACAGATATACAATGAAGAAAGACGACGCTTCAGTCTGGTGAAGAATCAGCCACGAAGGATTGTGGAGAAAGTGGCTCTGGATATAGAGAAGCTCCTGGCTAAAAAGCGCAAAGCACTAGATGTAAGTATGTCTTCTCAGTCTAGTTGAAAGCTTCTTTTCTATGTCGGTTCAGTTATCTCTGAAGAGTGTAGTGTTCTCCCTGAATTTAGTCTTTGACTTAAAGGTAACAAAGATTTCCCCCGGATTTATTTTACTGCGGAATGTTTTAGCGTCAATACAAAATAAAATTTTTAAATAAACAAAGTATAAGAATATGAATTTATTCATACTTTATCTGAAAAGTTCCTATGCGATAGCAAATGGAGGTTGACTCTTTAGTCACCTTCACTGTGCTCCAAGTATTTGATGGGAGAAATCAGGCATCTGATCTTATTTGCTCCTCTGATGTGTCTGTTTCTCTGTAACATTTAGAGGTTAGCCAGCGAAGCAGAGCGGCTCCAGCGAGAGCATCTATGGCAGGACGGAATCAAGGTAAAGCCATCATATACATTTAAATATTTGGAGCTCATTACTTAGTCTCAGTGATTTGTGTTATTAATATAATATAGCTCTGTTAAATTAAATCAAATATGAACATCTCATAAAACAACAATAATCAAACAAACCAGAAGAAACAATATTTCACAAAATACCATTTAACATTCAGTTGGACATCTATGAGGCATATATGTGGTATGGCACACATTTAAGCTTCTTGTTCATTTAACAGTATTAATTAATCATTAATCATGTCATTGTTGCTAACGCATCATCATCAGTGAAAGAAACCTTTACTTGCTGATGAAGATGATTCATATCATGTGTCTGTAAGCACTACAACAATAGATAGTAAGACCCCAGAATGACAGGACATTCGCACCAGTCGGCTGAGAAAATCCCTGGGTGCTCGGCCTTGTGAAACAGATGACTGAGTGTGCTCATCCGTGCTGTTCTGTTGAGCCCTACACACATTGGCATTCCACTTTTCCACTTGGTCTGCTTCGTTTGCCCAGCAAAACCAGATGGGGTTAACCTCATCCTCCCATACCGACTTTCTTAGGCACTGAATCCAATGTCAGTTTAAAGGTTTGTGCTGGTTATGCTTGATTTAACCCTGTCACTGAAAAGGTTCACAGGCCTCCAACACAGTTGATCAATTTTCTGATATATGCAACAAGGCAGCATGTGGATTTCTATCCTTTAGGCTGAGTTCTTCCGTTCCTTTTTGTTGTTGACATTGCATGAAAACAAGCATAAACCTGAGAGAGTTGTTGTGGTTTTGTTTTATTCTAATGCAGTTTAAGGAGTTCGCTTAAGATTACATTTGGTAATAAGAACAGGCCAAAAATAGGAACACCTCAGAGTAGAAGTCTGAAGTATGTTAGGCCTCCTCAGAAACTAAGACTAACAGATGGCGATGCTCCATACGAGCCTTACAGCCTGTTAACTGAATCATAATGTGACACTTGCAGAAACTGTCCTGAATAATTGGATACATTTGGCTTTGCAAATGGGAAGACTTTTGACTTTTTATATAATCGCAAGTTATGTTGTTGTGTAAGAATTAGCACTAGAGCATAGTTTTCTATGTACAGTTTTTATCTTTCTGTTGAAAGAATTTTAAACTTATGTGTTATTCCGAGAGATTGGAGGTATAATTTATTTCCAGTTTAAGAATAAAACTTTTTATTTGTTACATCTTTTGCATAAAATCAGGTACCAGTGAGATAAAAGACTTTAATATTACATGTAGGAGGTCAGTTAACAAGATTTAACTGATTCTGAGACACTGAAAACCTTCTGTTTTATATGGATAATTTTCTGCATCTTTTAAACATTTTCAGAATGAATGAAAAAAACTCATTGAAACCCCGATGATGTTATTTCAGACAAATGAGAGATTGACTAGACAAGTGCATCCATGTGACTATTTGTCCTCATGTCACACAGCTGTCGTTAGAGAAGCCTCCTCATATTCCCATCTGCTTTCTTTTAGGAGTTGGACATGGCCTATTATGACTCCAAGGCAGAGCTGGATTATGTGAGTGCTGGACAAATAGACTGGACTAATCTAAGTGTAGCGAACAGTATTTATTGCTTTAATGATAATGAAAAATAATCCGGTTTGAGCAATATTCTGTCCTGCTCTGACAGTATTCCATGGATGGAGAAGGAGAAGTGGAGAATCCCTCTCATATCAAGCTTGAGTTTGTGTATGACCCGAACTTCAAAAATAACGTCAACTATTCTTATACAGCTGTTCAGATTCCCACTGATATTTATAAAGGAGGCAAGTACTGCTCCCATTATGTCAGCTTTACAGCAGCAGTCTGGAAAAAAAAGCATGTGCATCAGTTTTTGCTGTCTCCCTTTTTTTTCCCCACTAGCTCCAGTGATTTTGAATGAACTTAACTGGACACAGGCGCTGGAGAAAGTCTTCATGGAGAACAGTCGAGAAGACCCCTCACTTCTCTGGCAGGCTTTTGGGAGTGCAACTGGAGTCACTCGCTACTACCCAGGTATCTTTGAGCATCACTCTCTCTCTGTTTGCTATCAAATATGCAAAGATATGTTACCTGAACCTCTGAACGTGGTCAACCTCAAGGTTTCATGAACGCGCTGTGGTAAAAGCTTTTTCTTTTCTTTTTTGCAGCAACACCTTGGAAAACCCCTGATAAAATCGACCTGTATGACGTCAGGAGGAGGCCCTGGTACAGTGTGCTTTTTAGAACACATCGACACGGTTGCCCATCAAAAGTACAAGAGATATAAAGGGTTGAAGCTTTTCTTTCTCTTTTTTTCGCAGGTACATTCAGGGCGCTTCGTCTCCTAAAGACATGGTCATCCTTGTTGATGTGTAAGAACTCAGTTAAGATTAAGAAGTTGTGACTGGAAGTCAATGCAATGCACTGTTTGGGAATTGCATATACATAATCAGTATAAGCCTGATTTGGCTGTTTGGGCTTATACTGTTTGGGAATTGCACTTATACTGGAATAAGGGGGAAGTAGGTACAGGTAACCTGACAGAAGTGAATTGCTGGTAATATAAAGGAAAATGAATATCGCGCCCTGAAGCTGATGGTAGGTCATATCTATTTACTTTTAAACAGAGCCAATGTACAGGAAGTGTTTTTCTATGTCTCTATGCAAAGCTCAGTTATGATGCTGCTTTTTGTAGCTTCATATTTGCTCTGATCTAACTCTTCATAAAAAAGTAATAGTTTAAATTATTGCTTTTGACTGAAACCTGACAGCCTACTTGTGGAAAGTGCTTTAAATGGTCAGTTCAACTGCAACAGCATTATATAAGCACATGTCCATTCGCCATTTACATGAAAGCTTAGTGTTATTCAAATACGGTTTGGTGTCATTGTCATTACTCCATCTATATATTCTTATCTTGTTCTTGGCTTTTGTGCTAAACTACTCTGGCCTGTTGACAGCAAAATACTGAAAAGGAGAGAAAGGCTACTTAAAAGGATTAATCATCACAGATTAATTAAATAGTGTATTTAATGAGACAGCTGGAGAAAGAATGATAGTGAATCTTGAAATACTTCAACATGTCTGTTGGGTATTTTTCTTCTGTGTTTCCTCAGGAGTGGCAGCGTCAGCGGGCTGACACTCAAACTCATCAAAGCTTCAGTGATGGAAATGCTGGACACTCTATCTGATGATGACTATGTCAATGTGGCAAGGGTTGGTAGCTGTATAGGTCCTTTCTTTTTGTCATTGTACCCCATCAGTCACATCACTTTTCATTTGGTCCTCCTCTGATATTTTACGTCAGACCGCTTGATCCTCTGCTTTTCAGTTTAACGAGAAGGCCGAGGCCGTGGTTCCCTGCTTCAAACATTTAGTCCAGGCTAATGTGCGCAACAAAAAGATCTTTAAGGAGGCTGTGCAGCAGATGCAGGCCAAAGGCACCACCGATTACAAATCTGGATTTCATTTTGCTTTTAATCAGCTCCTAAATGTAAGTGGACTATTGCTATATTTTTGTACAAAGTAATTACCAACTGCATTACTCAGTTTTTGGTGTAAAATGCATTATTTTCATCATATTTTTCAGAGGACAAATGTCCCACGGGCTAACTGCAATAAGATTATTATGCTGTTTACTGATGGAGGAGAGGACAGAGCTCAGGATGTCTTCATGCAGTACAACTGGCCCAACAAAACAGTCAGTTTTATGGTTGCCTCCACAACGATCTCCCTCCTAGGTGTGAACAGTGTGCACTGTTTTATTAATATGGTCTCTTCTCGCCCCCTTAAAGGTGAGAGTATTTACCTTTTCTGTGGGTCAACATAACTATGATGTCACACCTTTACAGTGGATTGCCTGCACAAATAAAGGTATGCTAAACTTTTTAATTTCTAATCTACAAAATATTTAGCGTACAAACTGAACTGCATCTGTTATATGTGTCGTCAGTTTTCTCCCCAGAAAGTTAATGATAAGTTTAAAGGTTTTACGTGATTAAATAGTCATAATGTACACAATGTAAACAATGAAAAAACATTTAACCAACAAAAATACTCTCCTTTAAAACATTTTTTTTAACATTTTCCTGTTCAGCATTATGGTGCAGAACTTAAATCTGGGTACCGTGCTATGCTGAACACATTTGCTTTGCCAAGGGAGGCTTTATTTGTGAAAAGCCTCCCTTGATTATCCAAAGCTGCTTTATTTATATATTTCTGTTGCAAAACTTTACATGCATTCAGTAATGCCGAACCTGACAGATGGACAGGGAAGAAAAAAGAGCAAAGTAAAGCAAACCCAAAAAGGAGAAAGATCCTTTAGGCACAGAGAGAGAAAAAAAGGAAGCCAACAAAACTTTACAACCAGCTGTTACAAATACTCTAATGTAATGTACAGAACTTTGTGTGCGTTGTCTGAACAGACAGCTGTTGGTGGTCTGATCTGCAGCAGGTCCAACCTGCTGTTGGGTTGCTGAGTTATACTTGATACCCATTTCCAGTTACCTGTTAAATAAAAAAAGAAACATTTGGACTTAGACACAATATCTTAAAATTCATCATATTTTACAAAATATTTGCATCACTTTCCTCAGAAAAGAATGTTCAAATGCAACAAAATATGCATGCCTTCCGCATACGTTGATACACACACACAGACAGTATGATTAATAGCCCGATAAGGGCATCTGGGTTCCACAGGAGCTTTTAGACTTCCAGGTAATAGTTTGAATCCACTGAACAAATGCAAACACAAGGAGAGAGCACAGTCAAACTATAATCCTCAAAACATGTATATGTGAAATATTTAGTTTCTGAGTCACTGTTCTAGTAACTTCTACTTAAATCTGGAATATTTATGAGCGGCTCCCCTGTGATGTCTCTGATAGAACCACTCACACATGAGCTGCCTTTTTATCTCTTGTCTCTCTTTTTTTTTCTCTGTCTCCCGCTAGGTTACTATTTTGAGATCCGCTCCATCTGTGCTATAAGGATTAACACCCAGGTGGGTTTGTCTAGTTCCTCTGACACAGCTGATCCCCTATCAGTGTTTATCATGCGCTTTGTCTCACTTTTGTAGAGAAGCATCCATCCTCACCCTTTGGCACACCCATTGTTAGCCTAATGCTGACGGTTGTTGAAAAAGCTTCAGACGCTCACGTTTTGCTGTGTTTGGTCAGGAGTACCTTGACGTGCTGGGACGCCCCATGGTTCTGGCAGGCAGTGAGGCCAAGCAGGTTCAGTGGACTAACGTATACCAGGATGCGCTGGTGAGACATTTGGTCAAATGGAGTAAATCTATTCATCACACAGAGAGAAAGAAAACACAGCACTTTGATTTGCATGAACAAATTGGAGCTTTGTTTTTGCAGGGTCTTGGCATGGTTGTAACTGGGACGCTACCTGTGTTCAATCTCACCATGGAGGGACACTCACAGGTTACAAGATTTGTGTTTATCTCACCAGTGAGAAGCTAATGTAATAGAAGTAACTAAACATTGTTTTCTCCCTCATTTTTACACCAGAACCAGCTGATATTAGGTGTCATGGGAGTCGACGTGCATCTCGATGAGATAAAGCGGCTGACACCAAGGTTTAATGTATGTGCACATGAAATGCAATTTTCTTCATATATAGTCAGGACATTTACATTTATGCATTTAGCAGACGCTTTTATGTATCAGTTCAGTGAACAGGGGTGTGACATGTGCACTCTTTGGCATGGTATACAGAACTCCTTTATTTTTGTACCAGGAAGCTTTGGTGAGACATTTGGAATGGAGTAAACGCCTTTATTTTTGTGTCCGAAACAGCTTGGAGCTAATGGATACATATTTGCCATTGATCCAAATGGATATCTGCTCCTTCATCCTAACCTTCAGCCAAAGGTGAACCATGGATTTTTTGTGGCCCCTCATAAATATTAAATTTAATGTTTTGTTTCCTTAACTCGTCTTTTTTTCTCTCAACCTCCCATCAGCTTGTGAACCTTCCTGAACCTGTGACTCTGGACTTTCTGGATGCAGAGGTGGAGGACAGCAATAAAGAGGAGGTGAGCACTATGTGGAACTGAAATAAAACATTTTTCATTTTAACTGAACCAGCGTGTAGATGTTATCTGGCTCTCAGTCACGATCTTCAGTGTCTGGATTGGGAACTGGTAACCAACATGTTTGTGACTCATATTAACTATTTTGTCTTTTATTATGCAGATCCGCCGACAAATGATTGATGGAAGACCGGGTGAAATGCAGATTAAAACCCTTATCAAGTCAATTGATGAGGTCAGTTAATTCTCTTGTCTCTCCTGATCAGTCTGACTGTAAGTTTGATACAGGGATATTTTTAACATGCAGTATCAGTCAGAAGTTTCACTTCACCTACAGTCAACACTTTTTATGCTTGGAGTTTCAGACATGACTTTTTGTGGATCTAGTTGCAGTACAACAGATCCTTTTTTCCTAGTTTTGATAGTTCTATTCTTACTTGTTTGAGCTGATCAGTGGCATAGCCAGTTGCCCAATTATTCTAATACATTAATACAATAATGCACTTTTGTATTAGTAGTGGTAATTAGGTTCTGTTCTCATATTTTGACCTATAGTGGGTCTTTCATAAATACACAATAAGTTGATTGGAATTCTCTCATGAGCTTTCTCTCCGAGTGTATTAGGTTGTGTGGTCATTACTAAATTTACAGTGCAGTGGTCAGGGACATTAAATATTTTTAAAATGTCAGGAAATCCATCCATCCATCCATTTTCTGAACTGCTTGTTCCCAAATGGGGTTGCGGAGGGGCTGGAGCCTATCCCAGTAGTCAAGGCAAGAGGCAGGCTACACGCTGGACGGTCCACCAGTCCATCGCAGGGCCACAGTCAGGAAATATTACCATATAGATCTCAAGATGGAAAAGTGCATTTAGAAGATCACATTGAAATATGAATAACAAGATTATCTAGAGTTTGTCTTCATTCCTTTAAATGGATGTGTCTGTTATGGCAGCAATACATCGATGATGTCTACAGAAGTTACACCTGGACTCCAATCAATGGCACAGATTACAGGTGAGGCCATACAGGGTTTTTAATCATGAATTATGACCAAATACATTCAGGCAAGATAGTTCTTTCATCTTGGTTCTTTGTTCTTGCCTTGTTTGTGTTGGGATGCTGCCACCTGCAGTCTTGGCCTGGTATTACCGCCTTACAACGAGTACTACATCCAGGCAGACCTCAGTGATGTGATGCTGCAGCTTCAGTGTGAGCCAGTGTGCAGAGACACTGCACCCACCATAACAATCAATAAAGGAAAAAACAATAAATTAAGCATTTTTCACTTTCTACTTCACAGATATGCAGTCGTTGCTGCCCAGCTCCTTTGAATCATCTGGACATGTATTTCTGGCTCCAAGGTGACATCTCTTTCTCCTCTGACTTCACACCTAAAAATGTAAAAAGTGGTGCTTATATATGCTTTTTGTGTCTGCAGGGAATACTGCAAGCGTCTGCAGCTTTCTGACAACAACACAGAGTTTCTGCAGAACTTTCTTTCTCTCATGCTGGACATTTCCCCAGAGTCTGATGAATGTGTGTGAATTCACACAGTGTAGTTGTACACACTCTAACCCTCACACACAAGCAAAGATGGCGTCATCAGCTTGTTTTGCGTTGCAGGTGACCAAGGCCTCATCCACAACCTGATCTTAGATTCAAGGATAATTGGACAGCTCGCCTCTCGCATATGGAAGAACAAAGACCTGAATGCGTAAGTCAGCTTGTAGATGCTCTGCTCAGCACACACAGCTGCTCTCACAGCTGCTGTCATCGAGCTGGCTAAGTAAAAAAGGCGTTTGTGCAGGTATGGTTTCCTAGCGGTATTTGCGTCTACAGACGGAGGAATAACACGGGTTTTTCCCAACATGTGAGTGAGATTCAAATTATTTTCTTAATCAAACAGGTAACGTACTTCTGCAGAGAGACGAAGCACTTTCAGATGTCTCATGTTGTGTGTGTGAACTGTTACAGGGCTTCCGAGTTGTGGGACGAGGATCCTGAACCTTTTAATTCAAATTTCTACCGACGAAGCCTCGATAATAAAGGCTACATGTTCAGACCTCCACTGAGATCCTGTGAGTAGCAGAGCAGATATGCTCCAACTGTTAACTGAAACAGGAAAATCTTATTGTGTTTATTGTGGAACAACAAATGTAGTTTTGCACCTTTTACTATTTCTACCGTTTGTTCTTCTACTTTTTAAAGTAAGTAAGTAGACTCTTTTGCAACCTTTGGAAAGTTTATATAATTTTTTCATGTCTGTGACCCAAATGCTCTGGCAGCACGATTACATCAGAAGTAAAGGTGCACAAACCTTTAAATGAAATGCTGCCCAGGATTAGCACAGGTGATCCTCAGACTAAGCCGCACAGAAGTAATCAGTCTCTCAGCCTGCAGAAATGAAGAGCTAGGCAGGAAGTGCAGTCCTGTCTGGTAAATCTAAATTCACCTCGAAGGACACATTCCTCAAAAAACACCCTGCCAAGAGGCTCTGAGTACCCTAAGACTGTGCTATACATAAGATTTATCTTTCATCACCGAAATTCTTCCCAGAAGTTGGGACTCTTCCTAAGGCCAGAACAACATTTTGACCACACCACCTATGTGTGGAGCCTAAGTGGAGCCTCTTGGGTAACTTTTCAGGGCATTCAGTCTTTTAGTTTCAACAGGAAATGGACCTGGTGTGATTGCACGATTCAGCTGTGGTTCTGCTGCATTAAAAAGAATAAGCATTTGTTTTGACATGATTAGCATTATCAGTATAACTTCTAACTTCTAATCTATCAAATCCGTTTGTTCTGAACAGCTTTTGATGACACCGTTGGAGCAGAAAATGGCACCGTTGGAATCCTGGTTAGTTCAGCTGTGGAGGTTAATTTAGGAGGTAAACTGCTCAAACCTGCAGGTGAGAAATATTACATGCCATATGTCTTGTCAATTTTTGTTTAAATGTGAAATATTTCTAATATATTATGGATTCCTTTGATTTATGTTGTTTGTTTGTTTGCTCTCTATTCTTTCACATTGTGGATTTGGACACCAGTGGTTGGTGTGAAACTTGACCTGGAGGCCTGGGTGGACAAGTTTAAAATCCTTGCCAGCAATGTGTCAGACAGTCGGCAGGGCTCACACAAGGTACAACTCCGAGTCACTGCTTTTTAGTCAATAATCAGTCAATCAGTGTTTGTTGTTGTGAAAACTTACCAAGTCTTTTGTCTGATTTGCTCAACAGTGTGGACCATCACGGAGCTGTGAGATGGACTGTGAAGTAAACACAGATGTAAGAGCTTTTCTTTATAGAGTTGATAAAACAGGCCTTACTGACACTGGCAAAAGTGTGTCACAGAACCTGGCTCTGTTTGATTAAAGCTGTTATGAACACTCCTCTTTCATTCAAAATCAAGACTAACAAGATTAACTTTCAAACTAAAGGGATAATCGAGAGTTATACAAGTTTTGTAACCATGTTTTGTCCTTTGCAGGACCTCCTGTGCTATCTGATAGATGATGGTGGATTCTTGGTCATGTCCAATCAGAGAGATCACTGGAAAAAGGTAACCTTACCTGCTTTTTAAGCCATAAGAACTCAGACCCATTTTTTGCTCAAATGAAAATAATAGGGAGTAGAAAAAAATGACCAAATGGTCCCCATGTATCACACTTAAACAATGTTCATGTATCAACACCAAATATCAATGATCTGTAATATCCCATAGGTTACATTGGCCTTTTTTTATTCAGTTTATTTAAGTTCCAGTGTTTGTAACACCTCTGTCACACACATAAAAATAAACTTTTTTTTTTTTTGCTGTGATGCTGATTCACCAATGCTTCTTTAACTCTTCTGTAACTGTGTTTCCTTTCATCCCTGTGCAGATTGGGCTCTTCTTCGGTGATGTGGACCCTTACCTGATGCATGCCCTCTACAACAACTCAATCTTCAACCGCCTACAGTCTTTTCACTTCCAGTCTGCATGTGAACCTGTCAGCAGCAGCCACACTGGCGCCGCACCGAGGGGCGTCTTTGTGGTGAGAAGCAACATCAGACTCACAAAATATGTACGACAACTTCACCGAACTGTGAATTAATAACTGGCTGTGCTCTTTTTCTAAAGCCGTCCATTGCTGACATCCTGAACTTGGCCTGGTGGACGTCCACAGTGGCATGGTGAGAAAATCATAGAAAACCAGCAATATTAGACATTGTTTACTGCATCCTTTGTTCTGTCTGAAAGTCTGCACATCAAATAAGCATTGCATTACCATAAGTATCACATGTTTACTTAGGATAAACTCTGTTCTTGCTCATACAACTTTCTCAGGTCTGTGACCCAGCAGCTTCTGTATGGACTTGCCTACAACAGCTGGCTTTACCAAGGTTAAGCAACAAGTGACACATGAAACATCTTTTTTTAAGGACACATATACAACTTTTCTATCACCATAACTGAATTGTAATCTCATTTGTACCACTAAACATCTGAGTATAGAGTTTTGCTCAGTATATAGCACAGTCGAGTGTGCACTGGAACATTTACCATCATATAAACATAAGCTTTAAACAGAAATAATGTAGGAAAATAATGTGGGAAACTACATGTTATTGGCAAAAAACACATGAATATAAAATGGAATATTATTTGATCTTTTTGGTTTAGACGATGTCGTGGTTGAAGGCTTTGAGACAAGAGAAAGCAGCTGTGTGACCATCCAGAGCCAGTTCTACTTCACAAACACCACAAACTCCTACAATGTGCTGCAAGACTGTGGAAACTGCTCACGGTGTGTGTTTTTTAGAACGTCAGCAAAATCATTTTGCTCTGTGCTCTCAGTTTTGCACCGTGCATATGGGGTTTGCTTAGCATCAATCACTGTCTCCCGCAGGCTGTTCCACGCAAAGCGGATAGAAAACACCAACCTGCTCTTTGTGGTGGCCGAGACGTTGCCCTGCAGCTCCTGTGAGATCGAGAGGCTGACGCAGGTCAGAACAGAGTGTATCCTTTCAGTTTTCATCCTTGCTGACAGTGAACCTACCATCCATTATCCGTGGCAGTTGAGTTCCCCGTTACCTCCTTTAACTGAAGACAAACAGTTCAAGAGGAAAATCCATGTGAGGTATTGAGCAACGCACGATACCGTAAAGGCCCAACCTCCTGCTTTGACTACAGTGCCTTAGTGAGTAGACACAGAAATGAAATTTTGTGCCTTCATTCTTGAACTCATAGTGGGCTCATTCGTGTAAGTAGTGAAAGACATTTAATGTAACATATTTCTATTATGAAGTGCATAATAATTACATCCACACTCAGTTCTACAGTCATTTTCCAATACAGTTGCTAAGTTACTTTCCATGAATGTCCTTTAGAAGCAACAGTACATGAAAGTAACGTCATGTTTGGAGATCGACGTTAGATTGTAATGTGTGAAAGAATAAGCCACGGCAATGCAAGTTTATTTGTATGGCACATGTCTTGTACAAGACAATTCAAAGTGCTGTACAAAGAATTTAAAAAGAGAAAAACGAAAAAAAAAAAAAGTCTGTCAGCTGTTGATGTAAATGTTTCCTTAGGACTTGACCTTAGAATGGCAGGTTTGATATGGGCCGGTAGTTGTTCAGTACTTTGGCAGCAAGTTTACTCTTTTTTAGAAGAGGCTTAAAGACCTTTTTAAGGCCTTTGGAAATGCTCCTGTCTGAAGTGAGATGTGGACTAGATGAGCGATTTGTGCTAACAAACTGCTCAGCACAGACTTTAGGAATCCAGTGGTTAACTCCTCCAGGCACTATTTGGATGGACTCAGGCTGCAGAAGATCTCCTCGATTGCTTTGTTAGTGAAAGCCGTAAACTGTGTCTGCTCTAGATGTTTAACTGGGGAGTAATTATTTGTGTCTTGGAAATGATTGGATTTTTTATGCTTTAAACTTTGTCATTAAAAAATATAGCAAATCCTGACATTTGGATGTAGAAACGAGTTCCAAGGGCAGTGATTAAGAACTTATTGTGGATTTTCTTTCTGTCTGTATTGAAAAAAGGAAAAGAGAATGAACGTTTCCCTCTTTTTTGCAGGAAAACACGTCAGAGTGTGGACGGGCGCATTCTCTGCAGTCCTCTATAGGAGTCCTGATCTTCATTCAGCTCACTCTGCCTCTCTTTCATCTCTTACATGTGAAGACACTCTGACATTTTCCATGTCTTTTAGTTTTGGCTCGGATCTACTGAAGGTCATATCAAACAGCGACTGCCACATTCTTCTTTTTTGATCTACTAACTGCTCACGGTGCTTTGTGCTCGGAAAGAAAGCCCCCGGTTAGCTTTGGATTCTTTTTTCCTTTTGCTTTAATGCCCATGCATTTCTTTGTGTTTCAGGACATGAGTGCAAAATGTGGAAAGAGAATGCGTTGAGTTTGCATGCTGAAGAAGAACATGCATGTTTTATATTACTTTGATTTTTTTTTTTTCACTTGGGCTCAGCTACATTAATCATCCACAGAAAGTCAAGGAGGCAGCCAAAACGTACTTTAAATGGGCCAGTGGAGGAACAACTTAACAGATATGACGTCAGCCTTTGGTACTGACTGTGCTGCTGAAGTGAAAAATGATCTGAAATTCATCTGTTTGTTTTCTTTCTGGTGAAGACAGATCAGTGGAGGATGTGTTTGCATCGTAGAGTTGCTGTACCTATTTGTGGAAATACCCTTTTAAAAGAGAAAGCCCAGCATTCCACCTTTATATTTAGTTAGTATAGCAGTGTTTGTATGTTTTGGTGCTTTTAGCCATCCATATGGAAACCTTTCCAAGGCATTTCAACGGCATCCCACACAGCCTTCAAATGTACATAAAAAAAGGAATTTGCTGCTGTTTTAGCTCCATACTCCCACCTGTATTTTTCAAGATGACGCTTGTGGCAGCTTTGTTTTTGTTAGCTTAAAATGACTCCTCTGTGCCTGTTTTTGTTTGCATGTCTGGTCCTTGTAATTGTCTTCTTATGTAGAGCACAGGAAACTACTGCAGCTTTTGCTGTTACATGATGGTAGATCTGAGCCTTAACTTCACATTCACTCCAGTGTCTTT
This sequence comes from Menidia menidia, assembly GCA_907169785.1. Taxonomy (NCBI): domain Eukaryota; kingdom Metazoa; phylum Chordata; class Actinopteri; order Atheriniformes; family Atherinopsidae; genus Menidia; species Menidia menidia. Next base: position 11,521,432 of record CAJRST010033334.1, on the reverse strand, counting down.
TGATCCACCTCTGACCTTTGCCAGGACAGTTTTAGATTTGTCGACTGCGTGATCCACTAAAGGACCCCGAATGACCTCCATCTGCGCTTTAAACCGCTTATTTGTCTATAAGGTCTTTAAAACAAATTTGATTTCTGAGAAAACATTTCAAATTTCATTGCTTTTCCCCCCTGAATGTTTTTTCTCTGAGCATTTTGATACATGAAACAACATATGAGAGAAAAAACAATGCAATGGCAAAAGATACTGATTTACCATGATGCATATAAATGAAGAAACATGTGAAGTTTTATTGTGCTATAAGATTATTTGCAGTTCACTTTGTTGAAATCTTACCATGGATGTTCAGCAGGATTTTGAAGTGCTTCCAGTCCAGTTAGACGTTGCCAAAAGACGGGATGTCAAACAACAGACGACTGATCATGTAAAAGTATGCGTCCTGGTAAACCTCGGGACTTAGCGGCGTGTAACGCCTCACATTGCAATAATGCTATGATCATTGGATATTTTACTCAAACAATGATATTAATTCATGATAAAATGAGTAAACTATTGATGTACTTTACTAGCACAAAACATGAGCATTGTGTGACCAACACATTTGAACACACTTTAAAGATCAGTTGCTTGATGGATAGGAAGCTTTTTGCCCAATTTTTTTGTCTTGTATTGCCAATATTTGTAAAATCTGAATTTATGCACTTATGTACGCTTCTGTATGGGGAATGTAGCTTCTGAACAGCTATTGGTATAATCAATATGTTGTCAGTATGCTGTGCTTTTAATCTTCTGTACCAGTGCACCTGAACGTTGTAATTCACTGTGGTGAGTGTTTCTGTTATCATGCATACCTGTGAAGACAGACTTTTAGAAACAGTCTTGAGAACATTTGCACTGAAAAAGGCTTCTTAGCTTGTACTTCTAGGACTGCAGTGGTAGCATGGTTACAGTGTTTTATGCTTTTTATTGGATGGGTTGACACAGCTCCGGTCTGGTTCAGCTCACTCCAGCTCATGGATATAGGCTGCAGATGATCAACTTGAAGTTAATGCACCATGGCTACAGCCTGTCATACACAGACTCAGCTCTGCTGGAAATGGTTGTCTTTTTTTTTTTATTTCATTGAGCTTGCAGCCTATATGTCACATAATCTGAACATTATTTATACACAGATTTCCTATGCAGGTGAGTGTTAAAACATCATTCTGTATTCAGACAAAAATGATAAAATTATACAAAAATGACAAAAAAACAAACAGAAATTAGTCTCCCACAGTGAATCACTCCGTCATGTCTTTATGTTGTCATTTGATCTGGCTGCCAGGAAAACATGGGGTATTTTTGAAAAGCCTTTTGAACAAAACATTTGTAAACCAATGTTTTTTCCGTCTGCCTGGTGTCCCACCCCGCAGTGCCTTGTTGCACTCGCCATTTTCGATAAAAGGAACATTTGGATCTCTGATGTGGACATTTGCCCTGCAGGCTTTGTGAGCGACACACTTACATTTGAAGAGGTACAGTGGTCCAGCTTTAAAAGGACTTCTTATTCAGGAAATATGAAATGATGCTCTCCAAGAACATTTTTAGTGGAGCACACTTGTGAAAGAGCACTGCCTTCTCATGGACAGGCTTGAATCAAAGCACAGACTTTGTCCATTTTCATAGATTTCTACGCCATTCCCATCTGCACCGTGTTAATACTATTTGACATCAGTTGGGAATTTGTGCTTCTCAGTTTGGACTGATTGAAATGAATGAATGTTTATGTACAGTATACCCACTGTTGTTCTTTTCTTCTGCACCCAAGCATGGTGGGGATATGGAGAATTAAGACCTCAGCAAAGACAAGACCTGTAGTACAACTTCTGGTCATTTAGCCGTGCTAAGACGACACTGCTGTTCTCTGAGGCAAGGCATTTTTAGGAGTTTGCCACCGCCAAACATGGAATATATTACCACATCTGAGGTCGGTGTTGTTGTTTTGTTTCAAATGACTGGTACTTAATTGCATGATATTTTGAATACTTTACAGATTTGTGTGCATAGTCTTCTGAATATTTTACATTCCTGTCTGCATCTGGCTCTAGCCCTGTGATTGTGCCTACTGTGGATACTGCAGGTGATGAGGAAGCCGTAAATTTAGCTGAAAGTAACATTTTTAGCTGAAACCTACAGTGTTCACGTTTTTGGCAGCAAGTGATAGCACAGAGAAGTTCAGAGTTATGAGTTAAGTACTGCCTGATGAATAGAATCTTCATTAAAAAAGTCTCAAATGATGTAAAAGCACAGGAAATTATTTATGCATCTAAAGGTTGTATAAAAAATAAGGCAGTGGCATGTGTGAGGACGTTATTAATCAACATAATCAGAACTTAAATGTCAGTGTTGCTTTCTCACTTACTCATTTCCTATTTTGTTCATTAACCAGTTTACAAGGAAAATGGCAAAACAAACAAAAAAGATCTATATATTCTGTCTATTTGTGTCTTTCATTTAATGATTATCAAATGATAAGAATGTTTTGGCTGTAACTTTGCTCTCCATTTTGCTGATGTCGTTGTTTACTCTGGAAAGTTTCCTCTCTTTGTGCCAGCCTCCGACACCACCTCATTTTGTACAGACAATGTGAAGCAGTCTGCAGAAGATGAAGACTTACTTTGTAAAGATTTTCGCAGTCTCATTATGAAATGGATATTTAAATGTTTTTATCTTTGTGATTAAATGCGGTTGATATTTTTCACTTTAGTTATGATTTTTTCTAAAAAGATTGCAACATTCATCATTTACTTACTAATTCTATATACAGTATATACAGAGGCCCGTTGTGAGCCTATGGGAAACTTCCAAAATGTAAACACTGAACAGTAATAATCAAGCTATTTAGAAAACTAAGTTCTTATGCATATAATAGTTTTTTGTCATTCTGAATCATACTTATAAATGTTTTTATTTCCATTAAAACTCATGCGAGAATTAAATGTGAGTTTTAAAGTCTAGTCAAACACTTTAAATACATCAGTAAAACATAAACATTGTGGAAATTGCTGCATTAAGATAACTTAATAAGGCAGAAAATAGTCTTTTGGCACGTTGTGTTTCGCCCTCATATCTGTAAGATCTCCTACTATGATGTTTTCCAAGCAGATCAAACTCCCCAAACCACAACTAAACTCTAATATACATGTTTTTATAAACTTGATCTCACATATATCATACTCACACACACAACATTATCTTATTCTTTTGGAACAGGAAGTGAACACATCTAGGCTTAATTTCTGTTACATGGATTCAACATTACAGTGACTTTGCCCCTTGATTTATTCAATAAATGTATTCAATTAAATTAAAAGTGCTCATTTAAATTGCATGATTAGTAAGGAATAGTAAAGTTATATTACATTAACAGTAGGACTTATTCTGTAAGAAGCCATGAGGCAGTTTCTGAGAATTTTTTGTTACAAAAGCGTCTTGAGCCAATCAGTGGTTTACACTGAATAATTATTGGAAATGTGTCTGCAAAAAGTCACCATGAAAAATCAGTGTACCAATAAGACAGTTGTATTTAACCCTGGCAGTTGAATCGGGCCCTCCGCTTTAGGTTATTCCTGCGCTGAAATAGCTTCATCAGTGCTTTATTCGGTGAACACGTGTATTGGTTGTCATCTACGCTTCTCTTTCTTGAGCTGGCTCTCACTGGTCTGTCAGGTGTCCCTGCAGAGGCCTGGCTCCCAGTCAGGGCTGCTGCATTGAAAGCTCCTCTTCCTGATGTTCCTCCCAAGTGTGACTGACAGGCTCTGGACTTGTTTGTGTTCCTGGAACACAGCAACACTCTCTTCACTGGCATCCGTCCATTCAGATGCACGGTGAGCTTTCCCCAATCCGGAGAAACACATTTTAACTATAATAAAACGAAAAACTGATGCGTCCCTGTTATAGTCATAAATCAATGTCGTGTGAAATACCAACAGGAAGCAAAATCTTTCATCTCTTCTTTCACATTTTCTGAGATTCTCTGCCAATATAGAGTCAGACACCAAAGGCGGTACCTCATCCAGTTCTGGCATCTGTTCTGTATGATTGAGTATGGTGGTGTAAGAGGCCAAGTTTGACTTATGGCTCAAAGGGCATCTTATAGGAATGGCTCAGGCGAGCTTCCCATTGTTATGCTGCCATAGCCCTGTACTTCTCATAAAGCACCTCATCTCACTCTAGTCTATATCTTACCTCTATACTCTCTATGTATATACATTATTTGTCGTCGTAAACTTCTCTGTGTCAGTCACTTCCCTGACCTGGTGTCATTGTGCTTGTTGTTCTGTCTTCCCTGTCCTCTCAACCACCAGCTGCTAGAGGGAGACGGCTGCCCTCTGAGATCTGGTTCTGTCAAAGGTTTCTTCTCGTATAAAAGTAAGTACTTCAACTTCATTAACCATTAGAGATTTTTTTCTTGGGAAAAAGATACATCTTTAATACTTTAATACACATTGGTAATGGAACTTTAGAGTTCATACATTTTTGATGAGTCATAGAGCATATTTGAAATGAGCATTGTCACATTTTTTTATTCTGATGAAGTCCTTGATTAATCTAATGCTATACATGTCCCTCAAGCCTCGGTGGGTAACTCCCCCACATTGTTTCTCCGGCTGACTTAACATTCACCACATTTCTATCATAATTGCAGAGAAGCCCTCAGGATAAAAAGAAGGGTTAAAAAATGGAGTCACGTAGCAAGCATAACTCACTGCCATATAAGAGTTAGAGGTCAAAAGGTTCTGACAGCATCCTGAGACCACCACTAAGACCACTGAATGACTATTCATCCCCACAGAATCATTCAGCATATTTAGCTGTGAGTGAAAAATGAAGTTGTTTATTTATTTTCCTTCTGACATGATAAAAACACTCTCAGCGAAAGCTAATTCCATTATGTTTAATGGTGATATTGTGTTTAATTGTGGTATGTTTTTTTTAACCAAAATAAATTCTTATTTCTACTTTGTTTCTGTTCTACAGTTGCCCAAATTTCTATTTCTAATATGTTTGCTGTGTAGATGAGGTTCTAAGGAAATGAACTGTATTTTGGTAATCCCTATTATTATACATCAGACTTCAGCAAAGGATTTCCTGTAGGCCTTTTCACATCCCAACATTCCTGCCAGCAGCTCTTCCTTTGTCTCATACACAGAGACTGTCAGCTGTTGGAGATTAAACTATGAATTTTTAGCATACTAGGAGAATCTCAGAAAAGAAATCCAAGAGTTCATCATGGCCTTGTGCCCCAACTGTTCATGAGTGAGGATATCAAACTGTATAAAGGTTAAGGTCTTCAGAGGAAAGAAGATAGGTTGCTGACAGTAAAAGCTCTTGAGAAGGGATGTTTTGGCTTCAGTGACTCCATAAACCAAATATCCTGGCAGTCAGCTGCCCTCAGAGGTTTTGTGATAAGTAGGTCTTCTCTCCTGCAGGCAACATGTTTCATAATGTAGCTTAGATAAGGGACACAGACATCTGATTTAGCTATGATACCAGACTATCAGTGTTTGGCAAAGTAGTTTCAATATCTTTGTAATTTTAACACATCATGCTTTGTTCACTTAACCTAGCTCAGGAGGACATCATTCATAAGCAGAACATAAGAGCTGCAGAGCGGATGAAGCTTTCAAGGGAGGCGAGGATTGACCTAAATCTGCTGCTAGACATTACTTCCTTTGGGTAAAAGAAGCTCTAAATGAATCAGTCAGGATCTGTTTCGGCACACGGTATGATTTCGCTGTAGGAATTTTCTTTCTCTTCATAAATATGATGACATGCTAATGCTGAACATAACTTACTCTGTTTAAGGCATATACCCTCATACATTTGGTGAAATAATGTTCATGTGGTTGTGCTTGAATTAGCAAAAGTTGAGCTAAATCTAATTCTTAAACTTTTAAAGACTGTCCATCCATCAAACTTGTGACATTGTATGAAGACATTGTAGAATATCCTCATAGAGTTTTGTGGATGCAACTTTAGTTATTATAAAGTTCTAATTACCATGAGCTCAGAGCATAGTTTAGGCTTTCACTGTATCTGGAGTTTTTCTTTACAAAATTATAGAACAGAAAATGATCAAATTGGATGAGGTATTTCAACAAAATCCTGAGGAGTGGTGGTGTAGTGGTTAGCATAGCTGCCTTCCAAGCAGTTGACCTGGGTTCGATTCCCGGCCAATACAGCTCCTCCCTACCCTGTAAGTCGCTTTGGATAAAAGCGTCTGCCAAATGCATGAACATGAAACACTCAAATTAATCCTATTCTCGGTGAATGGAGACTTCTAAATGTAGCGTTGAGGTGTCTTACACGGTGCCATATGTTCAGGAACAGATGCAGTCTGGTAGTAGTGGGTGGAGACAGCTGTCAGTTTTTTACAAAGAAACAGCTCCCCAAACAGAAAAAACATGTTGAAGAGGGCAGGGAGTGGAGGGATACCACTCACCAACCATTTAAGGAAATAATTAAGCACATTCCCAATCACCTCACAGCAAAAGGGTTCAAGTCTCAGCCAGAGCTTTTCTGTGTGGCTCTTAGCATCACTCGATAGCCAGCTTGTGGGATTTTAATTTTGTTTCTTAAAGAAAAAATTGAACACAGCAGAATAGGAGAATAATTTATTGTCTTTAAAACTACAACAGTTAATGAGAGTATTTCAATAAAGAATCATATTTTATGATTCTCATTTTGTCTCTCACAGATGAGTCAGCTCATTCTTCAGAGTCCTTTGCCTGAAACAGAGAAGAGAAACTTGTAAGATTGAAAGAGACTTTTTGATCATTTATCTTTCAAATGGACAATTTGACTTCAAACTGCTGAGATGGCCTTTGCTCTCATAGTTTTACAGTTGCTCAATGCTGGAGCTGAACTTACTTTTCCAATTTCCCGACTCTTTGCCCTCAGCTTGTTGACCTGAGACTCAGCTATGTCAGCGCGCTCCTGAGCTTCCTCCAGCTCATGCTGCACCTTCCTCAGCCTGGACATGTGTGTGTTGGCCTGCTCCTCCTGCGAGGATGTACAACAACAGAGTTACATTTTTTGAAGACTCAACATTCGGACACGAGGTGACTAATTTCCACTATGTATAAAATCACTGTGTAGATGGATTTGGGTGTGTTATATACAGCAGTACTTGTAATGCTGAAGTAAAAAAAGATCAAGAATGGGACTTACGGCCTCCTCAGCCTGTCTCTTGTAGGATTTCACTTTCAGCTGCAGCTTGTCCACAAGATCCTGGAGTCTGGCAACATTCTTCTTGTCCTCCTCAGTCTGTAGGAAAAAAAACAATGTCACTTATGCACCTTTTTGTGGAAATCCTACGGTAGACAGACACAAAAAGAAACATCTCCTGACCTGATAGGTCAGCTCCTTCACTCTCCTCTCATATTTGCGAACACCTTTGATGGCCTCTGCTCCTCGTCTCTGCTCACCTTCAACTTCAGATTCAAGCTCGCGCACCTGAAATATGAACATGACTTAATGTCATCTCTAAAGCACACACATCCAGAAAGTCTGATATCAGGCTGGTATAGGAAGAGATATTTACCCTCGACTCCAGTTTCTGGAGCTGCTTCTTGCCTCCTTTCATAGCCAGGTTCTCAGCCTCGTCCAGACGGTGCTGCAGGTCCTTCACAGTCACCTCCAGGTTCTTCTTCATCCTCTCCAAGTGAGAACTGGTGTCCTGCTCCTTCTTCAGCTCCTCTGCCATCATGGCAGCCTGACATTTTTAGAAATTTAGTCAGCGAACTGTATTTGTGAGAAGGGAAACTTGAGTACAAAGAGTTACTCACATCAGTGATGGCCTTCTTGGCCTTTTCTTCTGCATTCCTTGCTTCCTGGACAGCATCTTCCACCTCACCTTGGATCTGAACAAGGTCAGCCTCCAGCTTCTTCTTCGTGTTGATGAGGCTGGTGTTCTAATGTAAAACAAGCAAAGATTACATCCCATTTTGTACAAAGAAGAGCTATTACATTTTCCTATCTTATAGATAGACACCTGAGAGTGCAGCAGTCCCACACGCTCGCTGGCATCAATTAGCTCCTGCTCAGCCACTTTGCGGCTTCTCTCTGTCTGCTCCAGTGCAGCTCTCAGCTCCTCGATCTCAGCAATCATGAGGTTGTTTCTGCGCTCCACCATTGCAACCTGCTCCTTCATGTCATCCTGACCTCTGATGGCCTCATCGAGATGGAGCTGGGCATCCTGAATTTAAAAACATGGGGAAACATCAGCAAATGTTCTCAGCTGCTCTTTACAAAGAGGATGTCTCTGTGGATTTACCTTGAGTTGTCCCTGCACGTTTCTCAGCTGTTTCTGGGCTTCAGCTGCCTGCCG
>CAJRST010033334.1:11366340-11473061 GCA_907169785.1 Menidia menidia | reverse complement strand
CGGCAGGCAGCTGAAGCCCAGAAACAGCTGAGAAACGTGCAGGGACAGCTCAAGGTATAAGGCAGTAGCTTCCTAAACAAAATCCAAGTGAAGATGACTTAATACAAACCTTAGTGTAATTTTTCAATTAATCTAGGATGCCCAACTGCACCTGGATGAGGCAATAAGAGGACAAGAGGAAATGAAGGAGCAGGTTGCAATGGTGGAACGCAGAAACAACCTGATGGTAGCAGAAATCGAAGAGCTGAGAGCCGCACTGGAGCAAACAGACAGAAGCCGCAAAGTGGCCGAGCAGGAGCTGGTTGACGCCAGTGAGCGAGTGGGACTGCTGCACTCTCAGGTTTGAAAATTCAAGTCAAGCACATGTGAAACACCTAACAAGCGAACATCACAGTGCTTAAGCAAACATATTCACTGTTTAGAATACAAGTCTCATCAATACGAAGAAGAAGCTGGAGGCTGACCTCATTCAGATCCAAGGTGAGGTGGAAGATGCTGTCCAGGAAGCAAGGAATGCAGAAGAAAAGGCCAAGAAGGCCATCACTGATGTGAGTAACTCTTTGTGCTCAAGTTTCCCTTCTCACAAATACAGTTAGCTGACTGTCGAAAGCCTAATTTTCTAAAAATGTCAGGCTGCCATGATGGCAGAGGAGCTGAAGAAGGAGCAGGACACCAGTTCTCACTTGGAGAGGATGAAGAAGAACCTGGAGGTGACTGCGAAGGACCTGCAGCACCGTCTGGACGAGGCTGAGAACCTGGCTATGAAAGGAGGCAAGAAGCAGCTCCAGAAACTGGAGGCGAGGGTAAGAGAGAAAAAACAAAGTTAAGCATGTCATTGATATTTATTGTGTGTCAAAACTATATTTTGAATACTTTTATTTCAATTGATGTATTTAGGTTCGTGAATTGGAGGCTGAAGTTGATGCTGAACAGAGGCGTGGTGCAGATGCTATCAAGGGAGTGCGGAAATATGAACGAAGAGTGAAGGAGCTCACTTATCAGGTTGGGTGCTATTCACATCTCTTGCACTCATACAAATACAGTAGTTTACATCCATCAAACCAGCATTTTTCAGCAGCACTGAATGATGTAAAACAACATTCTGTCATTTCTGATTTCTAACAGACTGAGGAGGACAAGAAGAATATTGTCAGACTCCAGGATCTGGTGGATAAGCTGCAGCTGAAAGTGAAATCCTACAAGAGACAGGCTGAGGAGGCCGTAAGCACAACCCATATTAAACATGCAAATGAGAAAAAAAAGTGATATAATTAAAAAAAGGAATTTTCTCCATATCCAGGAGGAGCAGGCCAACTCTCACCTGACCAGGTACAGGAAGGTGCAGCATGAGATGGAGGAGGCTCAGGAGCGCGCTGACATAGCTGAGTCTCAGGTCAACAAGCTGAGGGCAAAGAGTCGGGAAATTGTCAAGGTATAGATAAATGTTCTCATATCTACTTTGATAAACCACTTATCTGTATTCTCATCAGTCACATGTTTAACATTGTCCTTACATTTCAGACCAAGGACGGAGAAGAGTGATGAAGAACTGTGCATTAGTGTAACAACAAGTCATAAAATATGATTGTTTTGTTACTGGTTCCCATCAACATGTTAAACATGATGTCTGAAATAAATAAATAAAAGCAATGTAGTATATAAAATAACATTTTGTTTGTGTCTTCCTCTATTCGTTACCTTATATTTAGTTTCCCACGACTGCCAGAGGGACTTGTGGCCTGTCCGGGGTCCACTCAGCCTCCAGCGCCCATCTCACGGCCGTACTAGGAATAGGCAGTATATAATATGCAGATTATTCATTTTATTATTAAAAAAGAATAACCATGCAATATAAAAGACTTCTGAGATAATTACATGGACTTAGTTAGAGCCTTCTGGGAGCATCCTTTGGTACAGACAGCTGTAGGCTATCTGAAGCCCATCACAACAGTGAAGGTTTGAGTAGACAGGAAGGAACTTAATATAAATGACCAACCATTCAGAAAGTGAACTATTTAATGGTCAGTTTGATAAAGCGGATGTAACCAACCTTGAGCTATAATAATCTAATTCAAATATTCACTACATTTTTGCATGCAAGAACCTTTGCATTCTTGCATTGCCAGGTCACTGGAGAGGGGTGTGTTGTTGGTTTAGGTCGCCAGAGGTCACCATTGCGCATATATTGTTGCTATCAACTGGGGATGACTCGAAATGGCGTGTCTCGTAAAATAATATTGTAAATACCAGACTGTGCTGTTGTGTTTACTGATACCTCGCTTAATCTAAGGGATTATGTCAGTAAGTGGATCGGTCTGGGCGAGGTTGAGGGTCTGGTGTGGGAGCTGAGCTCCGCGCTGGGTTTGGATGCGCAGTGCGCCGCTGCTGATGCTGACTGGACTGCTGCAGTGTAAACAAGCCTGTCCGGGCTGCAGCGCTGCAGTTTGGAAGAGAAAAGACAAACACACTTGTAGGGATAGTTCACCTCTCAAATTTATAGAGGCAATTGCACTTTATCTGCTCACAGTCTTGTTTCTTTGCGCAACGAGTTTATTTAAAATTCTTTTACGAGCCTGAGACTGCCTGGACGCTTTTAAGGATTTTGACATATTTATTCTTGATCAAGTAAATGCTGACTCTGTCCAATCGCGTCCGTTTTAAAAACCAGATGGACTTCGCTGTTGAGGAACCATTCACTTTTTGAATCGCAGGGAAATGAGTGACAGCGGGGAAAGCGCGGATCCCCGGGACACGACTGCGTCAGGGAGACCGACCTTGCCACTTCGGCCTCCCTGCGAGCGTCTCTCCGGCACCAAGAGCAGCATCTGCTCCCGCTCCTATTTCGTGGTGGTTATGGTGTTTTTTCACGTGTACATCATCAACGTTATCGCGCTGCTCTTTTACGTGCACTACAGCAGCGGGCAGGAGGATGCCACGCAGAGTCGTGATGCTCCCAGCGGTGGCCACCCGCGCCCCGAGTCCCGGCGTCCGCCATCCAAACCCGAGTTTCACCGGGATGTGTCCCTCACGAGAATTGAGGGGATAAGAGTGAGTAAAGTAAAGATTATTTTAAGTCTCCCCCCCCCCCCCCCCCCCCCTCGCACATACAATCATACGCAGCAGTAATAGTTTCTGGTTTATCCCTCAGGTGGGACACGTCCAGAAGGTGTCACTGGTGCCGGGCAAAGTGCACGAGATGCGGACCCTGAGCATGAAGCCACTGCTGTTCGGTAAGAGGCTCAAACACATTCCTCATTCTGATATTTAAAAAAACAATCATGAATTTAGAAGTAACTTTTTCATCTTCATCACGCATCTCCATGCGCATATTGTCTGTGGCGCACAGATGAATCAGGGCATGAAAGGCGAGTCAGCCCCGAGGCACCGTCAGTATGGGATTCAATTAAAAGCTCAGGGATGACTGAGTCCAAAGTCCACAAATCTGCATTTGACTATTCACATATATGCACATATATTTATATGCACTCGCAACATAAATGGTACGCAGACATTATGGTTCATGTTTTTTTTTATTTGTGTTTGGGACATGACTTAGAACTGAATTATTTATTGCGTTTTAGTTTCAGGTAGAATGCACAGCTCAGAAAAGGTCAGAGAAAGGCAGGTGCCAAAGTCTGTCAGCTCATCATTTTACCTAACAAACACACAAAAACAGAAATCACAAGTATTACAGTATGAGCTGCTTTCCTAAAAGTACATATCCAAATCTTTTATCATGCATTTTGTCATTTAGAGTAGATTAAAAGAAAAAAATGATGGGAGATAATAGCTTTCAGCAAATTTTTGTGCATGATTCATGATCAGCAAAATATTACACAACATTTCCAAGTGACGTTATTGAGTTGTCATGCATGCTCTAGCTAGTATCTAAAGTCTATCTGTCTGTGTTGATGATGAATAGGTCAGGGAACTGGGGCAACCATAGCCAAACAGTAAGCTTGCATCTCTTCAGGTTCATTGTGAATTTCTAACATGAAATCTACATTGTTGAACTTCATTTACTTGTTTCTTTTAACAGATCTGTCACTACTGATCTTATCAACTGGCCTTACTGTGCAACACAACCCTAAAGCATTATTAAGTCACATTAAAGTATTGATAGCTTTACCGAAGTTATCTCTTTAATTTGGCTCACTGCAATCCATATTCATGTTGAAACATTGTAAGACCTCATGATTTGTTTCAAATGCATCAGTGTGTTCTAAAAATGCATCAAATGCTTAGATATTCGTTTGGAAAACTGGAGATTCGCCCACGTTTCCCAGCCATATCTGTACTAACAGCTGATACAAATTATCTTTTAAACTCCAGTCAGCATACATTTGGAATACGTCAGTTTAGCACAACATCTTGAATGAATGTGAAAGTAAGAAATAGAATAGATGAAAATGTGTGTGGTTATGTAATCCTTATGGCTGCAGAGCGCTTCCTCGTTAGCTACATCTAAGTGCCTCCGTGTTTGCGCAGAGATCCCTGGGTTTCTGTCAGACGACGAGTGTCGTGTGGTGATGCAGCTGGCACAGCTCAAGGGCCTTATGGAGAGCCAACTGATGGTGCAAGATGGACAAGAAGAGCTTGCCAAGGAGCTCAACCTCAGCCCAGAGGAGATCTTTAATCTGCTAGACATCAACCAGGATGGACAGTTGCAGCTTCATGAGGTGTATGTCAATTTGTGGATTGTGAGCTCACATGATATGAAGCTATTTTTCTTTTATTTAAAAAAAAAAACTGTTGACTCATCTCACATTCAATGCTGTGCCTGTAAAAGATACTGACTCATTCTCGGGTGAGGGATGGCATTTGGCTCACTCCGGAGAATCTGCGGGAGATCTATGCTGGGCTCAAAGCTGACAAGGATGATAATGGTAAGAAAGCAACTTCATCCATCAGTTCAGGCTTAACTAAGACTTTTCAGTTCGTTTGTTTAACTTGCCTCAAATAAATTAAATACAAATTCAACTTTTTACTGTTGCTTAAAAGAAATCTAACTTATGAGCTAAGAGTTGATTAAAAATCTTACTGATAAGCCGGGCTTTAAGGCTGATCCATGCTCTATATCATAGTAAAATTCTTACAGATCTTTTTTAACTCTATTTTTTGCCTAATTCTTTTAGATTTAAAGATGTCACTGTCACGCAATTGTATTTTTTTAGGTCAGTGTAGTTCTGGCTCAGGCTTAAGTCTGGTGGAGCAGTATTATTCTTGTGGGGTCTTCGAGCTTAACGACAAAGGCCGACAGATGGCATGAAAATGTTTTAACACAAATGTTGTGTTGGTTCTCTACTGAATCTTTGGGAAAGGTTTGCTGAGTCTGGAGGAATTCAGACATCTAAGCAACGATGCCTTCCAGCGCTTCCTCCTGCAGCGAGGGGTGAAAAGAAGTCAGCTCGTGCGGAACAGCAGGCACACCTGGCTGTACCAAGGAAAAGGAGCACACCAAGTGCTCCAGGACATCAAGGAGAGGTTAGTGAGGAGATATCAGGATATGTCAGGATTAAGTCAACACGTATTTATCATTTAGAACTATCTGTTTTTCTATCAAAGGGTGACTCGCCTCACTCGGCTCCCGTCCACATTAGTGGATCTCAGTGAGCCGCTTCAGGTGGTCCGCTACGATGAGGGGGGGCACTACCATGCCCACCATGACAGTGGGCCTGTTTACCCAGAAACAGCGTGCACACACACGCGCCTTGCAGCCAATACCTCCACTCCTTTCGAGACGTCTTGCAGGTGAGCATACTGAGGGGTGATTCCTGAAGAATCCAAACAAAGATCCAAACAAAAGAACCTCTGGAAGTTCAAGTGTGCACTCATCTGTCCGACACCGTTACTGATGCTCCACTGTGACGGCTGGCATGTTAGTTTTTGTGACTTAACATTGTCAAGTTGGAAAAACGTATGTGCTTTCCACCTTGTTTGTCCGTTTGTGCTTGTGTTCTGTGTGTTTGCACCACATGTGCGTGTGCATAAATTTAAACCTGTGTTGCACACTTAGGTACATCACAGTTCTCTTCTACCTGAATTCTGTTGATGGGGGCGGGGAGACCGCATTCCCTGTGGCAGACAACAGGACCTATGATGAAGTGGTGCGTAAATGTGTTTGGAGCGTGTTGTCAAAGTTGTGTGCACATAGTGTGCATGTCTTTCATATCTCTGTCAGCCCACTTGTTTGTCAGTGAGCGGATGGGTTGCATCTCTCATCTCAGCTGCACCTCTTAGCTTGAGTTTGTGTTGTAGTCTTTAATACAGAACGATGTGGATCTTCTGGACACCCGACGAAACTGTGACAAGAGCAACCTCCGAGTGAAGCCTTCCAAAGGCACAGCTGTTTTTTGGTACAACTACCTGTCTGATGGAACGGGTAGGCAAATCAGAGCACAGTTTTTGGATATTGTTTCAAAAAACGCTTAATTGAAATTAATTCAACTGAAAAACAAACAAAAAAAGTATATATATCTTATAGACTCTCTCTTGGTAAGCTCTCTTTTTTTCAAACTCTCAGTGCACCCCAATCATGCACATCTTCCATCCAATCATCATTTCATGCATATTAGGAAACTAGAGTATCTGAAGAGAAGAATAGGAGAATGTCCAATTCAAATCTGAAAACCACTTGCTGTAAGATTAATGGTGCAGATTTACCATTACTGAGTGCAACTACCTACAAGCTGAGATATAATATTTTGATGTTTTTAGATATATCAAAGAAAAATGCTACAACATAGTTTGACAGGTATAACACGTTATTTTTGCGCCAATGAAGAGTTTCCCAACCACAATAAGAAGTCTCAGCATAAAGTGCATTTTGTGCTGCAGAATTTGATGCACTTGAGAAAAAAACAGAGGCAAGCCTGACAAACTAAATAGAACAGATGGACAGCATTTAGTTTTATTTGTTAATTGATCAGTTAAAACAGTGTATTTTACAGCCTCGATATCTGTGTTTTTGTGACACTTAGATTACATAAAGGCTGTTGGCAAAAAAATCAGACACATTTTTATTTTCCTCATTAGGTTGGGTTGGAGAGCAGGATGAATACGCTCTACATGGAGGCTGTGTGGTCACCCACGGCACTAAATGGGTTGCCAATAAATGGATCAACATTGATCCTGATTACCAGCGGCAGGCTCGCTACCAGCAGTTGGTGTCACAACTGCCAGAAGATGAGGACGATGAGGGTCTGACTCTGAACACAGAAGTACAGAGTCCCAGTATCCATCAAGAACTGTAGGGCAAATGCCAAATATATATATCTAAATGTATAAATCTTCCAATCCTTCCTCAGTCCTGTGCACAACATTTTTAGATTCATCTTCTGTGGCCAGTTTGTAATGACAAGATTTATTCAGGGAATGAGGTCACAGTGGTTTTATGCAACACTAAAAGATGCTTTCCTGTTATTTTCTATCTACTAATTTTCTATCTTCCCGTTTTAGGAATGTTGTATCTTTCCTGAGGAGTTGTAATGTAAAGTTGTATGAAAGTGTGTAGAATTTAATGACATCTAGTGGTAGAGTTCAGGATCACAGACATCTAAATATCCCTCTTTCTCAAGTTCATCGTCCAAGCATGTGGGGGACATTCAGCGTTTCCTTTCCTGTTCTTTACTGAAGGGCCTGCAATGACGGGGCTTCGGATAAGAAATTCCGGGTTATTCTTCACAAATAAAAACATTGGAATACTGTGTTGCATTCATGTAGCAGGATTCCACTAAGTGTCACACACTGAACTTCAGATTATGCTTCCTTTGCATGATTACTTTCCCATGTTTTGCTGTTGGCACAAGCAAACAGGAATCAATGCACTCAAAAACTGAAAAGACTGCCATGACCAAAAAAGCTCACACACTCAGTGTGATGCATGATGCCTTGTCTTGTCCCTTGATTTCACCATTACAGTTCTTGTAGAATGCACAACAGATGAAAATGCACAAGCTATCACTCAGATGTCCTAATTCCCTGTGATTGACTGAATAAACATCTTTTAAAGTACCCAGCATCATTGTCCCTCATTTAAATAGTTAGATTAAGAAAGATTAAGAGAGGCTCCAGTTCTCCCCTCGACCCCATTAGGGAATAAGCGGTAATGATAATGGATGGATGGATGTTCTCAATATTATACTTTTTTTTAAAGTTACTTAAAAACATCATGTATAAATATCACTTCAATTTGTGAGGTAAAACATAAAAACATAAAAAAAATGTGTCATTCATAAGTAGTTGAATATTTAAGTTATTTCTACAGCTAGCATCTATTGACTAAAATACCACAGATTGTTTTTTTCCCTCCAGATCCATCTTCTCTTCTGAATTTCCTGAAATGTTGAAGATCTTAAAATTTTGTGCTGTTGTGCAGGTCCTGGAATTAAACAAGTTTTTAGGTGGTTAGACATTTCAAATAAATGACAATACATTTATCAGACCTTTGATAGTTTGACGCTACTATTCAACTGCATGTTAGTCAGCAATAAGTGCAAAATGTCAGTGAATCGGCCTTGCTTGTCTGGATAACCGCTTGAGACACTTACCCCTGTTGGGTCGTATCTGGGGAATGATGTAGCTCCACGATGGTTGAGACAGTGGAGCACAGCATCATGAACAGAAGCAAAAAGATGCCTCTTTGTGATTGTCTCAGAGAAGAAGTCGCCGAGCTGTAATTGTTCGACCACTGAGGCTAATATGAAAAAAGTTTATGGGCAAATCATGACCATAGTAAAGTACATTCCTATAGTACAGCCTTAAAAAAAACGACAATCTATTTACTTACCTTGACAGCCAGCGATATATATATCCACATCAATCTCACTGAAGTCCTGGAAAATCTGTTGACATAAAAAAGACAGAATATTTAGCTTTTTTCAAACTTTTAAATAAGACCAGTTCATAATCCTTCCCCACCATGTGATCCTGTCTCCGTAATGAGAAATCACTGGGTCACTTTGAGTGTAAGTAAACTATCAAATCAGCGTTTGAAGTAGCTGAGAAGGAAAAACAATGGAATCAAAATTGGGGCTCTCTGCTGGCCATCTTGGTGCTGGTTTGTTTATTTTCTTTGTAACCTGGTTTAAAGTTTTTTTGCTATATGACTGACAAGAACTTTGACATATTAAGTTGATCTATTACAGAAGAAATGAAAACCTGGTAAAATATTCAGTTCAACTACATTTCAGCTCGTAAAACAGTCCTAGGAACCCAGGTTTCCCATGTTTGTGAAATAACTTACGTGGTATTAGAGATCACATATTAAATGACTATGAAGCCTGATGAACTGGAAGCGTGATAATACTTCTTATCTTTCTAGATGTCAGGAAAGTTAATGAAAGAACATCAAAGGCTTCCTTTTCCATCATTTTCCATTTTTTATTACTTACATTTTTTATAGTCTTTGCTGCCACAGTGTCAATAAAGTTAGCTGTGGAGAGGTCAAGAATGATGGAGTGAATGTCCCAGGTCCACTTCCCCAAAGATCCAAGTGAGATGCGCTCTAGGTCATGGCTCAGTGTGTCCTCACTGCTGGAGCCCAGCGTGGTGGTGTCTCCATCCTGCAGCTCGGACATCCACCCCAGGCTGGTGCAGTCTGGATTTGCTCCTTTCAGGTACTCCCATCTGGAATGACCGTCGGGCGTTCGGGGAGTGGTTGGGATGACAAATACTGTGCCATTTTCTCTGTCGGCGCAGCCATGCTCCTCTTTTTCTGTGAAAGTCTCCTCTATCTCATGCCAACAGCCATCCTCTTCCTCCTCTGACAACTCCTGGGATCCAGATATCGGTGCAGCTGTCTTCTGTGCCCGTTTCTGTTGTGAATTCAGGGAAAGAAATGTAGGAGTGGGATGGTTTGGTTACAACCCATCGAAATACACCTTGCTTCACAATGACCGCTGTGATATCCTCCAGCACCTAGAACTGACCATTTCCCATATGTTACCTCTTTTTTGGCAAGTCTCTTTGCCCGTCTTTCAGCCCTTCTTTCTCGTCTTCTCTGTTTGACTTCCTGTCTCCTCTTATAAATAATCATTTTACTAATGTCAAGCCCACTCTGAAAACAGATAAAAAGAAATCAAAGCATGACCTTCAAACAAGCATATAACCAGAAAACTAAAGTATTGGTCACTGTGTTAGATTAAAGAAAAATACAAAATCTATTCAAATGAATAACAATGACTTACATATTGATCTGTTTTTTAAATGAATATTGTTCAGGAGGAGAGAAATCGTGAGAAAGTAGAAAATAAAGTTATTTTTAATCAATTTGATTCATATTTAAAACATTTTAGAAAAAATAGACAAACTTTTTCTTTCAAGGCTTCAAGGTAGAGCTCAGCGTTGGCAAAATAAACTGTAGCTGATGAGCGGAATATGGTAACACCTGGGATCTCTTTTGCCTGTCAAAGAGAGAAGAGTCAGGGCAGGAACATATTTATGTCACGGCTGTCCATCTGTCTCACCTCTCTGTGCATCTCTATATCCACATAGAGCTCTGTACCTGGAACATTTCCCAGAACAGAGTATGTTGGCCTGAAGAATGGTAGAAAAAAAACAGTTTAGCCTTTCCTGACTGATGGTGCAGTAAAACACCTACTACTAAAACTGCATCTTCCAAACACACCGTGATTCAGATATGTGAAATAAATACAGTAATGAGGTGTAGAAAAATCTTACCTTTGAGTCCTGAAAATAACAGTGAGGAGAGCAAAGGAGACGGATGTGGCCAGACCCAGATCCAGATTCAGCAGCATTGTTGACACCCAAGTGACCACCCATACCAGCTGGAAGATGCAGGGCAGTGCAGCACGTCATTATTTATTCTGACAGAACACCATTAGACAACACTGACATCTTTAGGACAAACAGCACCCCCCCTGACTTTGTGTTTTAGCAAGTTTTCTTTCGAGAATTATGCAGAAAATTGTAATTGCATCCTCTCACCAGATCAATTTTGCAGCTCCTCCAAAGTGTGACAACATCAGAGTACTGCTTGAACATGCCTTTCAAATTTACAAGCGCAATCGCAGAAAGGACGGCCTGAAACAACATGTTTAGTCAAAAGAGCCTCTACAAAAGCACTATAGGTTAATCTGAAGTCATTTTACAGAAAGGACAAGTGGTGAAGCTTACATTTGGCAGTTCCTGGAAAAGCGTTCCTAGTTTCAATATGGTCACCAGAACGATTAGAGACGAGGCAACTCCAGCCATCTGCAGGAGTGACACAAAGACTTATCATGCATGCACATGAACAGGGTCTGTTTCCCAGAGATGAATTAAAGAAACAGATGGACATGCTAAGTGGACAACACGCATTGTCATCACCTATTGTGCGCGTTTTTTTTGGGAAGGAGGATAGTCATTAAATGATTGCAGCCGTTGTTTGATGCAGTTACTTTGTTGCTCACTCACTTGCGTTTTACCTCCGGTGGTCTCTTGGATGAGACTTCGGGACATGGAGGAGCAGACAGAAAAACACTGGAAAAAGCTTCCCACTGCGTTACTGAGACCGAGCGCCACAAGCTCCTGCAGCAGAGAGGGGACAGAAACATAAGATTTGTCATGAAAGAACCCCAAAAAGATGATGCATAATCTACATAGAAGTAGAGGCTATGTTTTTTTGTTTTTTCATGTGAATTCACCTGGTTACTGTCCACTTTGTAACCATGTTTCAGTCCAAATGTTTTTCCCAGTGAGATGGATATGGCATATCCAACGATGGCCAGAGCAAAAGCATCACCAATGACTTCTCCAAAAAGACTCACATCCGGTAAAGTGGGAGAGCTTAGACTGGTGAGCAAACGGCAAACAAAAGGGAAGTTAGCACCATAGAAGCTGGAAAGGGTTCCCACATTTAACACCAGCATCATTTAAACCTAGATACTCACCCACTTGGAATTTCTCCAACAACTGAAACACTGTAGTTACTGTTCAAGTTGGCATAGGCTGATGTCAGTGTCCCTGCCACAATCTAAAATGATCACAAGAAACATGAGGATAATAACTGCAAACACATCGAACTCAATTCCTCAACTCCTTTCCACCCTGAAACATTAGTCAGTGCAATGTAGTCAATCATATCCTCGATGTGGACTTAATTTTCAACCAGAAATTGCTTTTTTTTTGCTGTGAAGTGCAAAAAGCAGAGGACTTTTGCACCACTGCTGATTCAGCTGCTTATTTCCACTGTGTCGATACAATTCTGTAGTGCTGCATCATCAGCACCAGTGCAGGGTGGTTTGAGTCAAAGGGCAGAGAGCTGTGTCAACTGACCGTGATGAGCTCCACCGGGACAGGCACAGGCAGCCTCGCACTGAGGAATGAGTTTAGCTCTTTGGCTGCAATCAGAAGGAACATTGTCACACTGCTGACCACCAGAGTGGGGAGATGAGTGTTAGGCAGCAAGGAGCAAACGTCCACCAGAGTCTGAAATCAAAAGGAATGAAGCAGATTGCAGTTACATTTGGATGCTGCATGCTTGACCTGCTTACACACAACAATTTTCTTCATTGTAGGTCATGATTTTTGGTCTTTTTCCAACTGTTGGCAAACCTACTATCATGGCTTAAAATAAAGCTCAAAAGAATGACAACTGGCAACATTCTGTCTTGTATTGAATTTCTTTAAGAAACAGCTTTGCCTTTATTAATATTAATCTTTTTGCTTGTAGTTTGAAAGAAAGCTATAAAAACGTCCACTACAACCATTTTGTAATATGAATTATCATTTTACCAGACTGTGTTTTGATTTGTGAAATTAAGGTTACCCTTGATGTAAAGTCAGTCAGGCTGGCCATCTGCAAAGGCCCTGCATAAAAATTCTAAATAAACACAGCCCTGATTCAGTGGTCGGCTGGAAGCTGGTGGCATTTACTGGTTTGTACGAAGACACAATGATTCTACTTGGGATAGATTTTGTTTTTGCAACCTAAGAAGAAGAATTTAGGTCAGGACAGTTTTACAAACAAAGCAAAGCGAGCAGAATCATTGCTTGACATTACTTACATACACAAGTGACAGTGGGCCACTAAACGGCTTGGGGGAAACTCCAAACATGTACTTGAGCTGTGCCACCACGGCATGTGCTGCTGCAGCTGTGGTGTAGGCACGCACCAGGGGCTCAGACAAGTAAGTTCCCACAAAGCCGAACTTTACCACACCCAGTAGCACCTGTAAACACAGCAGTCTTTATGTTTTCATAGCTTCAAGAGAAAAGTACATTCCCTTTACTACAGAAGTAGGACATCCGGGTTTGCAAACCTGTATAAGTCCTCCTAAGAAAGTAGTAGCAACTGCCACCTGCACCCTGTATGAATCTCGGGCACTTATATCCACCTCGCCTGTGATGTTGGTCCCATTGGTTTTCATGAAACATTCATCCGGAGCAAGTCTCTCTGTCACACTACCCACCATGATGCTGAGCACAGTGAATGTACCTGTGCACAGTAACGGACATGGTGCAGAGTTATTGTCTCTTTCTAAATACAAATATCTCTAAAATGGTGGCGAATGATTTATCCTCTGCCTGCTGCACTCACCGATAGAGATATGACGTGATGTTCCGAAAAAGAAGTAGACAAGTGTGGGATAAAGCGATGAGTATAGCCCAAACACAGGAGGTACAGAAGCTAGCAGAGCATATGCCATACCTGTGGAGGTCAGTTTTCATATAAATATATTTAAGGCCTGTGTGTTTTTCTCAAATCATAAAAGAGAATGACAAATGCTTACACACAGCGTTATTGCTTATGGCTGACAACCCCGGTCACTGGGTTAAGTAATGCTGTTACTGCTATGTGTTCATCCAGATTGGACCTTTTTTTGTCATACCTTGTGGCAGATGCATTATGCCCACACTAATCCCAGAGACTAGGTCAGGCATGCCATAGTCCCAGATTGAGTACTTGGGCATCCAGTACAGCACAGGAAAGCTGCTCATCACACTTCGCTTAAGCTTGGGTACTGTACATCTGTGAAAGTGCAGATGTGCAAGTTTACATAATGGCAGATATTCTTGACATAATTAAGACTGGTTTCTTGTACAGTAAATTAATAAACAGTTTACCTGAAAGAGTCTTTAAGCTGTTCTCTTAGAGGTTGGTGGATTTCTGAATAGGTTTTTCTCTGTGTTACCTCCTCCAGTCTCTGCTCATCCAACACCTCCCGCTCAACTCTGTACGTTCCAAGCCTTCTCCTAGACTCCATTTAAACAAATCTGTCAAACTGTTTTAAATTTGTTTTTAAAAATGTTGCCTGCATACAAACTGTCCAACCGGACGAGATGTGACAGTATCAATGTCCCAGTAACAGCCGCGTCTGCTTTTGTACACTATGTAGTTTAATGGTTAACTGTAGTCAGGATGTTGTGGACAGCACGATTACAACTGATGGGTGACTTCATCAAGCAAAGGATGGGATTATGCCCCTGAAAGAGGCCAAAGATCAGTTTTCCTGAATTTAGATGACTGTGTGTTTCCATCCTCTCTGGTTTTTCGGTCAACTATAAATTGCAACTAATGATACATGAGACACCTGTTTAGACTCCAATTTACAAAACAAGTATTTATATGTGACTGTTTCTGAACATGTGGTCTTAAAATAAAGCTGAATAAAAACATTTTTTATGGAAATCCTGAGAGTTGGATCCAAACATTTAATTCTGGTTGGTACAGCTGTTTCAAAAATCTAAATGCTAAAGGTTAAACTCAGTGGAAGGGAGGAGGAAGCATGTTGGTCTATATCATGTACTGGGTCTTTAAAAGAGCGCTGTCATGAAATCTGAATCCGGCCTGGGAGCCCTGTTTTGGTCATTCCAGGGCTGACTGCACGTGACAAGAGTGCAAAATGTAAAGGGGAATTGTCCCAAACGAAGAACAGCACAATACCAACAATTGAAAGTCTGAATAACAACAGCATTTTATCATATTTGTTACTTTGACCTATCCAAAAATTCTTCTTTTCATGTCACCCAAGCCCCTCTGACCCACTTACTGCCTGCCACATCACTGTCTATTTTAGGGCTAACAGCCCAGGGGGCAGTAACAGTGGTGGGGGGTACATATCTTTGCCTCGCCTTCGCTCAGATCTCTCTAACCCCACATATTCTGCAACATAAACAACATGTGCCGAATGCTGAAAAACATGGATATTTACCGGAGTTTTTAGACTGTAGAAGATCTGCAAAAGACAAGACAAGCTGATGCTTTTGGTAAGACCTAACAACAAGTTATTTTGGACATTAACATCATCTGAAATATTACCAATATATTTACCAAATGAAAGAGAAAAGACAAACTACAACAATAACATTTCTAAAATTTAAAGAAAGTCTATTTTGTAAGTCGCTTTGGATAAATGCTTAAACATAAACATAAAATCCTAACTGTCCTAAATTAATTTTTTAAAGTTTATGAAAATTTTAGGCTTTTAACAATGTAAAAAAGATTGTTTACATGTAATACTTTACACCTTTGTTTATGTTTTGATTTAAGGGTATTAATGGAATTACAAGAAGTGAAAGGAACATTTAACACCATAATTACAGGGCAACAAATATCAATTGATCTTAAAATCAAAAGATGATCTTCTGCATGGTGGAGTGAAAACAATTGGGCTTTAGCTGGTGTTTAAATAACTTTCCTCTTTACGATTAAAATGAAAATGCCATTCTGTGATGCTTTGGTTTGATGTGATGGTGGTAAACTTTGTTTGTCTGCGTTTGCTCTCCAGGGACAGCCTTGCTAGTCACTCTGGATGTGTATAGCCCCCTTGTGTAATTTTGAAAATATAAAGTTAACTGGAAATCCTTTAGTCAAATGGATCTTGCAGTCAAACATGGGCTGGTGCTGCTCGACCAGCTGCGGAAGATGAGGGAGGTTGAGCATCTGACGGATGTGGTCCTGGTTGCTGAGGGCATCAGCTTTCCGTGCCACAGAGTTGTTCTATCCGCCTTCAGTCCGTACTTCAGAGTAATGTTCACCTGTGGCCTGCGTGAATGCAACAACAGAGAAATATTCCTGCGTGACACCCCCGCAGACAGCTTGGCCCTCCTCTTAAACTACATGTACTGCTCAGACCTCCCTCTTACTAACGCCAACGTCCAAGGCATCTCCATTGCAGCGTTTCTTCTGCAGATGGATGACGTCTTCATGCGGTGTCAGCAGCACATGACAGAGAACATGGATGCCTCCAACTGTCTTGGTGTGTATTACTTTGCCCGTGACCTCGGTGCAGAGGAACTGGCAGACCAGGCCCAGCGCTTCCTGAGGCAGCACTTTGTTCAAGTCTGTCAGAGCGAGGAGATCCTGGAGCTGGAGGCCCATCAGATTGCGAAGCTCCTCAGTTCTGATGACCTGAATGTGTCTCGAGAAGAAACTATCCTGGACGTGGTTCTTCACTGGGTCAAACATGGCTCTCTGATAGAAGGAGAAGTACGTAGTAGGCATCTTCCGGAGCTCCTGAGGAAGGTCCGTCTGCCACTGGTCAACGCTGACTACTTAAGAGAAGCAATGAAGAGAAACACTGCACTGCTGGCTGATGCTGAATGTTTGGAGATATTGAATGAGGCTCTGGAGGCTGCAGCGATGCATCCCTCGGCTGCACCGCGCAAACTCAAGCTGCGTTACGGCATGGAGACCACAGATCTTCTGCTCTGTGTTGGTAATGACGGCGGCGGGATCAGGTCAAGGTACGGTAACTACGCAGAGCGCAGCTTTTGCTATGCCCCCTCAACATGCCGGACCTACTACATCACTTCCCCTCGCTACGGAGAGGCTCTGGGATACGTCTGCACTGGGGTTGTGACCGAGAGGAATGACATTATTGTAGCTGGAGAGGCAAGTGCACGCAGAATGGCCCGCCAGAAAGACTCGAAGGTGGAGATTTACAGGTAAGACAGATGCGTAATACTTCATGCTCATGAGCAGGCCTCAGCTGGACAAACAGCTCTGATTGTTTGGGTTTCCAGGTATAAAGTGGAGGCCCAGGGATGCTGGGAGCCCATGACCTCAGCGGAGTACCGTGACTCCTATGCTCTGGGCTCGCTGGGTGACACTCTGTACATCTTAGGCGGGCAGATGAGGCTAAAGAATCAGTTTCTCATCACAAACTGTGTGGAGCGATGGTCTCTGCAGGGGGGACCTTGGAGGAGTGCAGCACCCCTGCCGATGCCTTTGGCTTACCACAGCGTGGTCAGAATGAAAGACCGACTTTATGTGTTGGGTGGTCGCACTCCACAGGTGACTAAAAACTTTACCTGTCAATTATTCAAGAACTGCATTTACTGTAGTTCAGTGTTACTTACAGATTATTAGACTTAGACTGAGACTTCTTATTTTGTCTGTGTGGGACTCTTTTCTTTACTACACCTGGTGTGCTTTGTCAGACTCTTTTTCCTTGTCAACTTTCCAGTCATACCGCACGGATGATGAGCCTGACCGCCTTAGTAACCGCCTTCTAGAGTATGATCCCAACACAAACAAATGGACTGAGCTTGGTCCCATGAAGTACTCAAAGTACCGCTGCAGTGCTGTGGAGCTCAACGGAGAAATTTTTGTGATAGGTCAGATCTTTTCCCTTTTTTCCCATAACAAATGCCTTTGAATTTAGACTTCTCACCATGCTTACATAGAGGGTAATTTATCAGGTTTTGCTAAAAAAATAACTATATTTATTCATTTCCATCTATTTGATAATACTGGGGGGCTGTTTACAGGAGGTATTGGATGTGAAGGCGTGGACCGTGGACAATCACGGCACTGTCTGGATGCTGTGGAGATCTACAACCCAGATGGAGATTTCTGGAGAGATGGGCCTCCACTCCCATGTCCCCAGCTCTCACTGCGTACCAATGCCTCCAATGCCGGAGTGGTGGGGGGAAAGATTTATGTCTGTGGATATTACAAGGGAGCAGGTAGAGAAAGAAAATTTAAGGTCTATGAAATATTTTTTCAAATTCACTCCAGATGACATTCTTTCTTTTAACTCTCCTCAGATCGTCATGATGATATAACAAAGGATATTTTGGAGCTGGACCCATGGGAGAACCGGTGGACAGTGGTGGCTCGGCGTACACTGATGCATGACAACTATGACGTCTGTCTAGTGGCAAATCTCAACCCAAGGGGACTTGTATCCCCACCTGCAGACTTAGTCAGACTGTGACAAACAAATCAGTCAGATCAAAGTCTGTGTGAGAAAGTCATTGAAAAAAATGAATCATTAATGAACTTAATTGCTGGGCCAAAGGCCATCCGTTACTTTTTCATGCAGAAAAGCCCTGGCTGCTGTGTGTAGGAGAGGGTATGTATTGATTGGCTTACTTGCACATTGTTTGGCTGAGAGGGAATTTGTAAATAGTTTTTTCCCCACTTCTTATTGCTTTTCTGAGTGACACCTGGAACTTTCAGCTGCAAAGCCCAATTCTGGTTTAGACACTTCGTAGAAACAAAAAGAAATAATTTCCTTTACAAGGATTAATAATGATTTTACGAGTACATTTAACTTTGGAATACTTAATTAAAGGAATTTGGTGTTTCAAAGGATAAACTAATTCTATATGTTATACCAACATAGGAATATTTTAACAGATTGAAGTTAATAGACAGTGGCCAATTAACAAACGCTTCCAAATCTCATAGGGCAAAAGGGGTTACACATACGTTTGCAGGCAGAATAAGATATATAATAGCATTGCAAATAAACATGCACTTTATTCTAGGCATGCTGTGGTTATTGTTGTGATGTACACAGTCACTGTTGTATGCTTTTGTATATATGTACTTGTACACAAGTTAATTGTTTAGCAATCCCTTTTTTAATGAAAAAAAAATTCTTTGGAATGAATTATTAAGTATGGCAAGAACAATTTACGAGAATTAGTTTGCCAACATTTTATTCTGTTTTTGAAGACAAGAGCTGATAAAATGAGGGCCTTGGAGCATGGAACTTGTGGAAATGTACTTTAAAAATAGGTTTCACAAACAAGGAAATACTTCTAATTATTTGATTAGACATCAGAATCAAATTGTCATTAGTATCAGGACGTAAATAAGAAAATGCAAGAAAAAGCTTCTTTTCCACAGAAAGAACCAGGCGGATGTTTAGGGGAAATGACTTGAAGTGGGCAACTGCAGGGTTATCACTGGATGCATCGGCGGGCCACTCAGATGGGTTTTATTCTTGCCATTTTTAATAACGACTATAATCTCATAAATAATTCCCCCCCAATTAAAATAAAATGTATACCCTAAAACTCCATCATACAATAGTGATAATTGCTTTAAGTTAATTTACTAATGTGCGGTTTGTTTGTTTTTTAAACAAGATTTGTATTAAACCTCAGGTCACCGAAATGATCTCCTGCCTAGCACATTCATAAAATTAACACAGACTATTTGATTTTGTTTGTGTATATTTATTTGGAATTTTATACTTTATATATAAATAACATTCTCATTTTCATTGTCACAAAGCTACACAGACGTTTAACAAGAAAAATTTTGATGGAAACACAAAAGGTTATCAAGACTATCAATTAAATTGGATAAGCATAAACATCTGTTGGTCGCAATCCCCCTTTCTTTAAACATTTGCCTAACATTAAATGTTTACACAGATTTTATACCATATCAATAAAAAAACATACTTAGATTATATATATATATATACATATATATGTACACACACACACATAAACTTATCATTGTGGTCATACCTAACAAATTGAAATTGAAATTGAAATTGGTAACCCTTTTGGCTCCCCTCTGCTTGAAGAGAACAAAACAAGCACTGTATTCTTGGGTCAGTTCCTTTCCTTCTCTAAGACTCACAGTCAAACAGCTGCCAGAGGCCTCCAAGTTTCACTGCGGTTTCCATGTTTGACTTAGCAACAAGTTTCTCCAAGATGGGTTCAACTGCTGTGAGGCACTCCGAGCCGCTGCTGTCCTGAGACCAGCAGCTCAGAGGGGTGATGATGCACCCCCCGGCTTGACTGGATCTGCTTCCTCTGTTCAGTGACGTCAGACTGCTGGCTGCTGGGTCCCCATCACAATGCTCAAGCAGAGGCGATGAAAGTGACTGAGGTTTGTTAAGGTTGTTACCAGGGTTACTGTTTTCATCCAAGACTGTGCACTTACTCCTTTGCGGGAGCACCAGTGGCCTCTTTTTGCACCCCCTCTGGCCCTTCAGAATCAATTTCCTTCTTCCAAGCTCACGCCTGTGATCCTGAGAGGTTCTTTTAGCCTGAGGTTGGTTAGAGCTGCACGACGTGGCTTTAAGATACGTGCCTACAAGCCGGTTATGAGGCAGAATGGACATTGACTGCTCCCACCCAGGAGATGTCTGGATAGAGCTGTCCCTCACTGCCTCAGTGGTGGGTTTGGCTGACTGCTCAGAGACTAAATTGGTGAGCAGTCTCACAGCCTCTTGCAGCATGTGTCTATCTCTTTCCTGCTCCTCCCTCAGACATTGCAGATTGCTCCTTAAGCTTTGAAGGTTTGAGTCAAGCTCAACTGTGGTCTCTCCATTCTACAGAATGAATTGAACAATTAAACTCCAAAACAAAAAGCATTTTTAACTGTGTATGACAACATGATTAAATCAACAATAAAAAAAATAAACTTCACCTTCTGTACTCTTTCCTCCAGCTCTGCCATCACCTGTTTCTGTGTGTTGAGTTTATCTACCAAAGACTCAAACTTCAGGGAAATATCACTCTGAAGACCAGTCAAACTTCTGTTCACTGGGATCAATGAATGAAAAGATTTGCAAAGCAAGTCAGCAAGTAGAAAAAACTAAACAAAAACAATACCTGCACCGAAGTTAAAAGCCTTTCAAATACATGGACGTGCATGATCAGAGATTATTTTTGACTAATTCCTAATTGTTAGACAAGTACTTTTCATTAAATGAGCTAAATACTGAATTTTAAATTAACACACAAATTTGAAAAATCTATCAGTCTAACAGAAAACTTACATATTGATGCAAAAGCGTCCATTTTTTCTAAAACTGTTTGGCACAAAGCTGTGTTTGTGTCAGTGCCCGTGACCAACTGTTGAATCTGTAAATTATAAAATAGCATTTATGTAACACTTAAAAGAAGACAAATACCTAAAAAATATTGTTTTAGAAAAACCATGGCTGCCTTGCACCACTTACACTGACAAGCGTTTCTCTGATTTGCTGTAATTCTTTGGCTAAAAGGTCACTATTAAAAACAAAGGTTTACACATTATTTTAAACTTTTCCATGCATTTCTATAAAATGAGAGCTAACTTTTAAAAAGACTCACTTGTCCTTTTTTTCTTTTGCCTTTTTCCTGTCTTCTTCAAATTTGCCCAGTAACCCAGAGGTTTTGGTTTTGTCCTTTAAATCTCCAAACAGGAGAGGTTTGGAGTGGTAAGTGTTTAAAGACTTTGGGTCACTCCCCTAAATGAACAAAATATCATTAATTTTTTCTAAACAGATGTGAGAATATATAAAGATGAATATTTAACAATAGCTCTTTTTGTTTGGTTGCATGCTTGGTCACAGCTTCACACAGTTTGGAAAATGTATGTTTCTGTTGGCTTTATCGTATTGTCCATTGTGAAAACCTGGGACCAATCAGCCCTCTTTTTTGTCTTTTCTTTAAAAAAAAAAATGGTATAGACATCAATCATCAGCTCATTCACAAAAAGGAATACTTCTATTAAAATAATCTGCAGAGAGCCAGAAATTAGCAATTTTTTGCAATTCCTCTGTCCATTACTGATCAGTAAACCATCACACCTGCTATAAATTAAACTAATAACACGACAACCTGACGCCATCCTTTTCTGACTTTGTCAGCACCAAAGTACAACACTGTCGCTTCTTGAAACCCACACAACCTAAAGATGAGTAACTCACCTCTTGTGAACTTTGTTGGGAGTTTCTGGATGACAAACTCAAATCTTGAGACGTGTTCTGAGAATTTTCAGGCCAAAACTGAGACCCAAAGAAAAGCTGAGAATCTGTCAAACTGGAGTAGCCACTGGTAGCCACATTTCTGCTGGTATAATAGCCCCAGTGAGGGGGGATGTATGAAAGAACAAGCACAGATTAAATATTTACCAGAACCATGTGTGAAAAGGCAAAGCAATGCTGTATATAAATATAGAAATAACATTAATTCAGATTTAACACAGTCCAATACATATGTAGCAGGCAAGAAATGAAATGAAAAAACTGACAACCTGCTTCCACATTGGATACTCAGCATCTCCTTTATGTTCCTCACATGATTCATGTTTGATGTCCTTAAAATAACAAGTTTGTCACAGTTTCAACTGCCTGTATTTTCTATACTTGGTTGACTTTAACACATTTCCGATTTTTAGCATTAAGTCTTCATTAGCTTAAGGTTTACGGGTACAAATATTTTTAAAAACCACTTGCAAGTAATTTAAGTGTTAAAACGAAAGTGCCCATTTAACAAAGAGTTCTTAAATACCAGCAAAATAATTCACAAGTAGTTGGGATGTAAAGAGAAGTTGATAAATAGCTTACTGAATGTTTTAAGATTTCCCGCCTTTCGAAATCACAGGTATACGTAAATGGTGCATTCAGGGGCCGTCGAAAAATACTAGTTAATCCATTTGGCGTGTGTTCAAGTGTGCTACAAGTATAGCAATGTTTTCATGTCAGAGAAAGCGATTTTATTTGTTAGTTAGATTTATTTAGATTTAACTACAAGTACTTCGTCGACGTTTATATCCGAAACTAATCTGTTTATAGTGTTGGGTTCGTCACCTGAAAATAAAAAAAGAAGATAACTGAAGTAATCCATTGCTATGGTTACGGGACCAGGACCAAATATAGAACCAGTACAACTGGTACAGCACAACACGGTATTTATGCAAAGTGCTTTAAAAATGTACCTATGTTTTAGGGTAGGAAACAGTTTGATTGTGTATGAGCAGCTCTTATTGGGACATCTTGGGACACAATATGGGCACTCAGTCCCAATGTTATCGTATGAGCTGTTAAGATGTGAATGACTGACATGGTGAAATAATTAAGCTCAATCAAATTTCAGAAAATCACTCAGTTGGTATGAAGCATTAATGGCTACACAACTTTAAGGTGCTGGATACACGTGAATTGGTTCTTTTCTAAGTGCATTTGTGATTAGCTGTTTTTAAAATTATACTAAAGACAAATACTTTTTCCAGATTAAACAAGGATGACATTGGGTGACCATTTAAAACAAAATACGGAAAGCATTATTACGTATTGTTTTATCAGAAGAAATATTAGATAAGGACGTCATCGATACCATGATGTGAACGTGGCATCTTTTCAGACTTTTTTGAACTGCTCTCTTTGTGTCAGTCTATACACCTTATTTTGAAAAGGATTTCCGGAAGTCCATATGCTAAACGAAAACAAGAAGCTACAAGCAACGAGCAGCAGGGTTATCTGTCTACCGCTGGGTAAGAGACGTTAGCTGATGACATCTCATCAGCAACTACAAACAACTGTGTGGTTGTGTCTTTTCGGCAGACGAAAGCTGCTGGTTATCAAACCATACCCGGGAGTTTGATCGGGCCAAAGAATAGTGTGTGACTGGTGAGTGAACTTTTTGTGTTTCTGCAGTGAGCACCGCAGCTGTTGATTCTCTTGGTTTAGATATGCGTAACTGTGAAATGATGACAGAAATGCGAGCAGATCTGCCCCCTAAACGCTGACAAAAGTGGATGGTCTCTGGGCGCTCGCACTTTCAGGTTCTTGCCTCACGTCATGGCAGGTGTTAGCTAGCTGAGCACCTTTTCTGACTCTTCTGGCGTTAGCTGCTGCACCCAGCCAGCACCCCCTTAGTATTATGCTGCTCAGTCCTATCATTTTGCCATTCAATCTACGCGTTAGCCCTGTAACTTTGTGTGCGACATTCAGTGAAAGAGGCACATGAAATACGATTGGTTTACGTTCCATTGTCCTTGGTAGATCTACCTCATGAATATTCTGGGATGCCTTGTTTGCGTTTTAGGAATCACTGTGTTTTGTTCCCTTATCCAAGTTAAGATGACAAGTAGCTTTTCTTTATAGAAGCAAGACTGTTTTTATCTCGACATGTTGTATATCTTTACAAGTAAGTGCAAAATGATATAATACTTTAGCATGACTGGGTGAGGGTTACTGTTGACCACCATTTAAATTAAAATGATTAATTAAAGCTGGACTATCAGCCATACTAAAATGTGTTTTTATCAGCTATTTGTTTTTTTTGTTTTTTTATCTTGCTCATTTCATTAAACCTTTGTTTCTGTTAATCGTTTTTGGTTTTAATAAGTATAAAAAAAATATAAAGATTGACAAAGGTGGAAATGGATCAGGGACAGCTAAAAACGGCCAATGTATCTCGCTTTAGTATGTACAACTTCAGAGTAATGTTTAACAACATTATAAAAACTTGGAAGTGCTCTGTGGGTTTAATGGGTTAAGGTGTGTTCATCTATGTGTGGCTGATTCATATCTAATCTGGCTGTGTTTTGTCTCCAGGGATTTGAGTATGGCTTTGTCATTCCTTTTGGTCTTCGCTGCAACTGTAATTCTCATCAGACCCGAGACACCTGTAACAAAGGTAGAAAATGAAGGTTACATACTTGCTTTGCACAGGTTCCACAGTTTTGTTAACTCATACCGCATCCTGTTTTTTTGCAGGCCCTGCATCAGAACTCTCTCGAGTGCTGCAGTGAGAAACAAAGAGTGAACAGTTCGTGCTCAAATGACACTCACTGTGAACCAGGTAATTTAAACTCTTCATTAGTGGCAAAGCTGTGATAGCTATTAGTGATATTAAGAACTAATAACTAATACATACTCACATGTTCAACCTCATAAGATGATTTTTACTATATCTTCAATATGACATTCAGACTTGAAAGATCTGCTCAAAATTGAAAAGAGTGCTGGGCTCCTATTCAATGCTGAGATTTCAGTTAAGTGAATTAAAGATGATTTCAGGTCAATATAGTTACATGATCACATTTTAATCTAATTTCAAATCAGACGTAGATGGGATGGTCCTTGTTTAGTTTGTTTTGGTGACATTCTAAAACTGCGTGGATCTACTGACACTGGCACGGCCATTTGATTTCACTAACGACCAAAGAAGTCTGCCAAGGAGCAGCGGAAATTAGTCATCAACAAGCAGGTCTGTTGATAATCAGAAGGATGTTGCTCACTGACTCACATGCAGCTCATTTCTTGTTCTGCACAAAGCTTCTAATATGATTCTAAATACTTGGTCAGGTAAAATTTTGAAGATTATTTGCACCTTCATTCAAGGGGATCTTATTCAGTGGGGTCAGTAAGGGTGTGCAGCGATCCACTCCACTTTGCCATTATTCAGTCTGTGATCTGTTATGATTATTGACCTCATCAGTTTTTTCATCATGGTACGAGAGAGCGTAACGTAATTAGTCTTTCAACTCTAAACAAAATAAAATTACATCATTATCACCTGACACTGATACTGATTAGGCACAATCACAAGTCCTTCACTCTAGATCGCGGAGGGATAAAAAACAACATACTTGATGAAAAATTGAAATGAATGCTTTTTAACTCCTCAGGATGCTTCATTCGTGTCCAGGAAAACAGCAACACCGTCTGCATTTTCTGCGACTCAGCAGCTGTGGACCTGGAGAACGTAACTGTCTGCACCTACAGTGAGAAATCTCTGCTCCACTTAACATGTTACAAGCAAGAAAAAGTTACTATTTTTTTTTACAATTTTTTTTTGTGTTTCACCCTTTCTAGATTACACATTAGAGCGTAAAAACCACACAACAGTAACTACTGTCATTCCTAAAATTGGTAAGAGATTTGCATGTATGTTTGTATGATTTCATGAGGTCAGCATTAGTGTATGTCTTAAAGAAAAATGCTGTTAACTCAATATGTTGAAATCTAGTCAATATTTCATATGATTTACCTAAAACTAAATATTCTGTGTTTGCATGTACATTAATGTAAAATCATTTCCTGTTTTGATGCAGGAGGCCCAGGTGTAGCGGCCTCCCTTCTTCTAGGAACGCTGTTGATCAGCTTGTTCCTGATTCTCTCGGTTGCCTCTTTTTTCTACCTCAAACGCTCCAACCGGCTACCAGGTATCTTCTACCGCCGCAACAAAGGTGAGTACTGCACAGCTATCTCAGACAAAGATGAAAAAAGCAGATTGTTGCAGCTTTTCTTCTTTTAAAATATTCTGTGTATTTCTTGTATATATTTAACAGCTTTCATATTTCAACCAAGCGAAACGGTAAGTCAGCTTTATGGTGTGGTCAGAGCTCAACACTTGTGACCCTTTCCAGCCTCAAGAGAATGCTTAAAATTCTTTTTGGCTTTTCTTTCTAGGCGGTCATGATCCCCTCTTCAACAGGTAAAACAACAACGGCAACCGTAAAATACCTGTTTTAACATCATGAGCTTGCTGAACAGGTTCTAGTTTCATGTGAAACTGGAGTTTGGAGTGATGTGAACTCTGCTTCAGTCATTCAATGTCTCACTTTAGTATTAAAGCTCTGCGTAACCTCCCAAAACAAAGCTATCAAAATGTATTTGATTCTTTTTTTCTAAATGTGTTTTCTTTTTCAGTGAGGAAGCCAAGATATGTCAGAAGGGAGCGTCCCTCTGCAAAATCAACTCTAAACAGCGCCACCATACCCACGTCAGCCACAACTCGAGTCTACAATGTCTAGAGGAAGGGGGGGACGGTGCTGGTAGGAGAGAAAGCTCAGGAACGATGTTCAGTTTCCTCAAGATGTGAAGTTGTAGAGATTAAGAGAAGACCAGCTGACTGTGGAAACGGTGGCCAAATTTCGCAACAGCTTCTTTGCTTCATACAAGTCAATAGAGCTGCTGCTTTTTCCCGTTTTTTAATCAAAGAATGGAGCTGGGAGAGATCAGTATCCACTACTAACCTGTCAGTCTTCATTATGCTCTAAATCAACTGTGAAAATTTTCATTTTCATTTGTGGTCGCTCAGGAGAAGGTAATTGTGAACCTCTCGTCCACAACATTGGCTCTGTTAGTTGAACCGGTTCTATTCAGGATCACTGGAATTAAGGATGTGCCTTGAATGGAGGGCGTTGTGGATCCTCTTCCACTGTGTAGGTCACATTTCGCCCACCGCATTAGACCATCTATTTTTCGCCTCCAGCTGAGAAAAGGTTATTTTCAGGTTCGGATCCAGTTTTTGGTCTAAACGCTCGCAATTAAGTGCTTGCCCTGGAACCCAAACTCTTTCCATATTTATAAAAAGCAGGGGGGACTGGAGGATAAATGGTTAATAATATCCTGTTTCTTTAAATTTAAATGATGGGTTCTATGAATGTATTTAGTGCCACAGAGGTGATATATACCACTCAGTGTGCAAGGAAATGACGAGGCTACAGTCAGAAGAGGCCTGTCAGCTTAGCTTTAAATGAGAGGAAAACAGTCAGCCTGCCCATATTTTCATTCTAATTTATTCCAGTCTATCCTCACTAAGCTAAGGCTAAGACAAGCTAATTTATGAAGCTGTGCGACACGGCGGACATTTGTAAGCTAATACGGATGTTTTTATGTTTGTGTTATTTATTTGGATTTTGTAACCGTGCACTGAGTTTCACTGCTTATGAAAAGCCAGCAAAGTTAAAGATGTCTTCTTCTGTGAACACACTGAGGAGGGTAACAGCAGGCGTAGTGAAAAACATTTCTCTGAATGCATTTTGAACTTTTACAGTTACCGTTGTATTTATTATTTTTGTGATCAACAAAGATGAATGTATTTCACACATCCAACGACGTGCACGCCACAGGAGTACGTGCGATGACTTGCATTCCAGAAGCAAGCCCACTCAGATATGAAAGCTTTCATCTGCAAAACATTTCCTCTAACCTAAAACTAACAAATTATTGTGCACTTTACTTCTCTGAGGCCTGGAGCCAATGATGAACAGATTTTTAGAGGAAATACTCAAAATAACTTGTTGCCATTAAATGTGATTTAGATTTTATTTGCTTTTGTTGTGTATAATGATGAATTGTTGTTGCATTAAGAATACGACTTGACAAACATTGCCTTTGCCAAATTACCTATGAAAATGGCTGTCACTGTAATATGCCATACTGTGACAGCTGTGCCATTGGGAGCTCCAAACCCAGTCAGGAAGCTTTAAGTCCCAAGAAATTAATTAAAACTGGCATCTGAAAGAATTTTATCCAGTGGCCTTTATCTACAATCTTAAAGACGCTATATTTGGTAAGTGGTATTGTGTTTTTTTCATACTGTGATTGAGTTTAGGTTGTTTTGTTCTTTTAATTTGTAGGTATGTTTTTACTCTTGGAAACACAAAAAAAAAGTCGTCCATTTTCAGTACATACAGACCAATCTGAAATAATCCAAAAAAACGGCAGCAGTCATTCCACAAATATTCCTTTTAACTTCATGCATTTAATGATGTATTGACAAGTAAAAGATAAATAAATGTGTATATATTGTTTTATACGATTGTATCGTTTTTGTAATGATGCACATATTCCAGTCTGAGTGCCATGAAGAAAGTTGAGAAGATGTATGTATAATTTACACAAATAAAGCACCTTTCCATAATGAGCTGGTTGTTGGAGTAGATGTGCCTCACGCCGCCTAAGTGCTCAGGTCCCTGTGGGTGTTTAGGTGGGGCTGTGCCTGCCTCCCACAGATGTTATCAGAGTGGTATGTGGGAATGTTGGAGGACTGGTTAACATCTGACACTGAAACAGAGCTGTAGGCTCAGCAGTCTTCATAGGGATTTTTGAGTAAAATAGTTACTTTACTTTTCAGACTTAAACGGAGAATTCCTCATACTTTAGAATGATTTTTTTTTTTTTTTAAACATTACAGAAACTAAAATATTCTTGACTTGAATGGTACAGCACTACTGATACGTTACCAAATACTGAAACACTGAGAATAACCAAAGTGTTGCACAATGGATACAGTAAAAGCTATTCAATACAAGCATATTTCTGTTGGAAAATGAGCTATTTTTATTTGATGTCACTATGTAAACTACATTAATTAGGAAATTCCAAAGTGAAAATATCCCATGGTAGTATGCATAAATTAGTATTAATAAATTCCTGAATTTCCATCATGTGGTAGCAAGTGGTTTATGATCATTACTGTTGTTGTGAAAGGTTGTATTTTGGGGGACTGAAATGTCATACCTCTGGTAATGGAGGGAAGGACATTGGCACAGGCAGTTACATGTGACAGGACATACTACTCTATTTATAACAGCCGAGAGTGAGGGCCCAGTCTGACATATGCAAGGACAGATGGACATCAACGCTGAAACGTCCCCACAGGAAAACTCTATAGTCACCTTCAAAGTGGAGGATTCGTCCCCCTGCAGCCGGTAGGTTCTCCTTTAGGACTGAAATGCGTGGAAAAAATGTCTAAAACTGAGCTTATACTCTCTTACAGAGCAAGACCTTTAATGACTTTGATGAGTGTAGCGAGTCCGTCGGTACTGAACATCAAAACAAAAGTCCTGATGGCTCCTCAGCCTTTAGTTTAAACTGCTCTGCAGAAAATGTGAGGATTTTGAAAATGTGCAATGTATCCTAATGAACACGTTTTTAAACACTTTTATGCTGTATATGTTGTCATTTGTTCATGGAATTTCGCTAAATTCATGACTTCAACAAACAACAGCGTATATGTGCATGTTTTTACGGGGATATTTTGGACATAAGACAGCTGACTGTTTTTACATCAGATCATGTGACCTGTTTTCCACAAGCAGAGCAGGGGTAGTTTGAGGTCTTGCCTGTGAATGCCGTACTCTGCTATTGCTCTGTTGCACTTACTCAAACGTTGAACTCATAGGTCTGTGCAGCTGTGATGGTTAATGTCAAGCTGCAGACAATTGCACATGTTCTAAATTTGGCTCTAATATGTCGGTGTAATAAATATAACTCACCTGGGAGACCAGGCAAGCACTGCCTCACATTGCAAGAGACTATTTAAGGCATTTGATTATGCAAACCTTCCAAAAGATAAGTTTGTGTCTTCTCTTTCTTTATCAGATTGAAGAGCATGTGAGGTGTCAGAATGGATGACTTGGATCACAGTATCCACATTGCAGAGTATGACTGGAGCAGTTTTTATGATGAAAGCGAGGAGTGCGTTCTGCTGCAGCCGCTGCTGGCCTACCCCGATGACTCCGGCCTCAGTGACTCAGACGATTCAGAAAATCCAACTTCAGACTTCAGAGAAGCCCAACCGGACACAGCGAGATGCTTCCAAGCGGACAGCCATGCTCAAGAGCAGCAGAGAGAGAGTTTCAGTGTTTGTGGAGATCTGCAAGAGCAGTTTACAGGAACTGTGGATGGCACTGCAATAGGTGGGAAACAGTTGGAAATGTGTGTTAGCAATCCTGGAGGAGATGCCGTTAACACAGAGACAGCGCACATGGAGAAAAGACGAGAAGACGCAGAGACGAGCAGTAGCTGTAAAAACACGCTTCAAATGGACTCGGGAGGGACAAAAGAGCAGACACACAAAGGAGATCTGCAAACAGAGAGTGATCTCAAATCCGCCAATGAACCTGACCCACTTTTATGTTCCCAAACAGGACAGAGCGCAAACGAGCAACACAGCGCTGAGAGAGCTGTGAGGCCAGAGAAAGAGCGCTGGTTTGTAACAGTCAATGACAATCTCACCGGACAGCGAGGCCATTCTGGCTGTTCGAAAAAAAAACGCAAACAAAAAAAACACTGTGAAGGGAATCGTACATTCTGCCTCAAGCCGGAGAGCTCAGGTGAAGATGAGGAGATGAATGATAAGCTTGAACCCGAGGGAGGAAAAGGTGCAGTATCAAACCAAACTAAACAATCAGAGGGACTTCCAGGTCATGAAATAAATTATGCTCAAGTCATTTCAAATTTGTC
Source organism: Menidia menidia (assembly GCA_907169785.1). Lineage (NCBI taxonomy): Eukaryota > Metazoa > Chordata > Actinopteri > Atheriniformes > Atherinopsidae > Menidia > Menidia menidia. The sequence continues at coordinate 11,442,111 of CAJRST010033334.1, read as the reverse complement.
AGAAAATCTGGCGAGCCCCCGTCCTCTCGAAGAGAATTTTCTCGAGGCAGTGATCGACGAAAGCAAATGTGAGCTAGATATATCACCGTCCACATCGCCACACGCATTTACGCCCTCTCAGCCGGAGTTTGTGCGGTGCAGTGACCTCGAAGACAGCGCAGAGTTCCTCTCCATTCACAGTAATGACTCTGAGGCCTATTTGTCAGCTCCCGAAACAGCAGAGGAACTTCAGTGCCTTTTCCAAGAGCACCTGAGCGAAACCTCCCACCTCAGCTCCACAAACATGGACACAGACCCTGACCATGCACTGGACACACAGGTGTATTCTTGTGGAAGCCCTATTTCAAGCGACGTAGCAACCGCAAACTGCGACGGCCATGAACGCACCAGCCCTGGCCCCTCCATCACACTCTCCTCTGCCAGCCAGGACGCCATAGAAATGCCGAATAAAGACACACATGACACACACTCAGAAACACCTGGATCCATAACAGCATCTGCTTACTCTCAGGGAGAGCAGCTGGCCACCGTCCAGGCTCCTGATACGACTATGGAGCTTTGCCCCGTGGCTGACAGCCCAGAAACATACGCAAAAGCGGCAGGCCACGCCCGACCTGTTTACGCCATTTCTGCTTTTTGGGATGAAATGGAAAAACTGACCATCAATGACATTTTGAAGCTCAGGATGGGTGACTCAGACAAATGCAAGAACAATGCAAGACAAATGGGAGAGACGCCAACGCCAGACGCAGGTGATCTTCCAACAGTGGTGTATGATCTGTCTGACGGTGGTCTAATGGACACTTCTGACACTGCAGACTCAGACTACTTCACACAGACCGATGAGTCGAAGCCAGACCTCTCCAGCTGCGAGCTTTCTGCCTCAGATTTTGAAGAAGAACACTGGCAGTTTGTTAGCACCAGTAGGAACCACAGCCCTGACCATCGCGGTAAAAAAAACGACCAGAACGACCCCTCTCTCTTGTTATATGAGAATGACTCCACATGCTCAGAAGGAACAGAGACGCCTGTGCCTCTAGAAGACTTTTTAGGACAAGTTTTGGACACCCAGGTGGCCCACACTTTGGATTTGGGGCCGAGAGGAATGAGAAAAAGCTGCAGTATGTACAATGTGCATGCTTTCAACACTCTGGACGTATCTTTTCCTTCTTTACGTGGCACTAACGAGAGCGATTCGACTCTCAGCAGCCTGTCGCTTCAGGAGGTAGAATCTGACATTAAAGACACACGCAGCCTGGAAATGCTCATTTCTGCATCTCTATCCTACACAGACTTACTGGATCCAGGTTACCAAGTATCCTTCCCAGAGATGTTTGAGTACTTTTTCACAGAGGATACAGCAACTTCCCAGTTTGTTACTTTCTATGATCCAGAGGACATATCAGTGGCTCCTGTCTTTGACCTCCCTCTCACCACACTTGGAGAGGATGCATCATCCTATTCTCTCCACTGCAGCATAGAGAAACCCATCCCCATTTTCTCCTGCTCTCATCCTACTGTCAGAGAGCTCACATTCCCAAAACATAACTACGTTTTCAGAGCAAACGGTGATAAAGTGGAGGAAATCTCTCCAATCAGAGTCGCATCTCATTCTTTCATTCAGGCCTATCTGCACAGATCCTCAGCAGCGGGTGGATCTTGGAGCTCGAAAAATCTGCTGTCGTTGAGGAAGATTCACTTCCACGACAAAGGCAGCATCTGGTGCAGAGGCTCCGGCGCCTGGACGTTCCCAATTAAGAGTGAGGAGATCCAGATCAGGGGAGAGACTCCGACAGTAGCTGTGCTCGGTGAGAGCAGAGTCTGCACTACCTCTTCTCCGGTGTACCGAGAGCTGGAGGAGCACCAAAGGATTTTAGACACTTTTCAAACAACAAGTAAGTAAGAGCTTTGACCACATCAGGAGCAAGAAAACCTGAAGCAAACAAACAGAACTATTATATGCTATGTAAAATGCAATTCAAAAGGAAATCAAATTAGATTTAGAATGATATAGAAACAACCTATAAGATTAGAAAAAAAAACAAATTTAAGAATATGTTTTCAAGTAAAACAGTAGTTACCTGATATTTAAGCATTTTGGAGCATCTGATTCAGTTCAGTCATGAACTGAATGACATTATGAGCCATGTTGTCATAATCATGTGCACCAATTATGACAACACTCAGTCCACTGAAAAAGGGAATAATAAGACAATATAAAAAGCAAGAGACCCAACACTAGAAGCCACTGAAATCAGCCGTCAAGCCACAAAAGAAAACATGTTTCACTGTCAAAATAATAATTACTGCTCAAAATGTCCAGATTCTGATAAAACATTTGTAAAACATCTTTACTAATCTGAATGAGCTGTGTTAGTGTTTACATGACCTTTGAACCTTTGTGGTGATTTATAGTTAATAGCCTTCCAACTTTTATGTTAGAAAGACAATATTTCCTCCCTGTGTCTTTCTCAGAACGAGAAGGCATCTTCTCCACCGTGAAGCAGTCAGACATGTGCTTAGTCTGTATTGCTTTTGCTTCTTGGGTACTAAGATCCTCTGATCCGGAGGCTGCTGATGCCTGGAAAGCAGGTATGAATGTTTTCTTAAATAACTCTGAAACATATTGACAGAACATAGTAATACGGTATCATGATTTATTCAAGGGTGAAGAGCAAGTTCTGTTGAATTGAACCCCAGTTCTAACTAACTTCTGCTGACGTTGCAGCTCTGTTGGCGAACGTGAGTGCTCTCTCTGCCATCCAATACCTGAGGCAGTATGTGAGGAAGAACCATCCTCCAGACGACCCCTGACATGTACACACATCATTTCCAAACATTTTCACAAGGGTCCATCCACAGAAACATAACTACTATACATACTATGAAATTCCTGATGACATGTTTGTGAAGTTTTCTGTAAAGTCTGTTGTATCCAATTCCTCTGTGCCATAGAGCTTCTCTGTTCCAATGCAAAAAGTTATACGTTCCTTCATTACACAAAAGTCTGTTTAGAGAGCCTGACATAAATACTTACAGACGAACTGGACACCCCTGAGTGGCATCGGCATGCTAAATATTAGAGTAAATGATAAACAATTTTTCTTTGAGAAGCTACAGGACATATGAACGTTTATAGGATGCTCGGGAATGAAGTCCTTAGTCATAAGTAGCAGGAATTAACTTAGAAGCCATAAACCGGATAGAGACATCCTTGGAGTGATGATGTGTTGTTTTATTTGTTTGTTGTTATTTTTGTTTTGTTTTTTTTACCAGATATACTGTTTTCTTTGATGGCCAAACAGTCAGTTTTGGTCCCATCTGGCCCGAGAACTTATACATATTTTGCAATTCTCTCACGTGCCTCCTGGCTTTTTCCTTTCCTCCCCCGCCCTTTTTCTTCAGTGGCATGTGCTGCTTTTTGTGGTACTGTGGACAGACAGATTCCTGAATCGGTTGAGCTTGGGTAGTACTGGAGAAACCTGAGCCATTAAGAACAGCTGCACATATTTACCGTTATCTTTTCATCATATGTACATATGCGGCCTTATCTAACAAATGTTGAAGCATCTGAAAGTAATTAGTGGCACAAGATCACATTTAGGGGGTTAAATACAAATTTGATGAATACGTGCAGCAGCATGACTTTGACTTGATTTTTTTCACTTCACTATCTTTGTAGATTTGATTTTTTTTCCATGAAAGCATCCCTTAAAAAGGCATTAAATCAAAACCTGTCTGCAAAGAATTACAGGAAAATGTAAAAAAAAATTGTTGTATATAACCTATGCAAAGTGGAAAGCTGATGTAATAGCTGTAACTTTTTTCTTTTGTTTTTTGGTTGCTGAAGACTTTTGCCTACTTGCAGAATATGCAGAATAATACAGGGTCATGGTTTTAATCAGATGTGAGGCTAGTAAAATAAACATATGTTAAAAGCAGAGTTTATTCAGATTGGCCTAAAAAGACTTTTGCAGTTTCACTTAAACCCTTTTGGATTTCTGTCAGGACTTCTAAGACATACAAGCAAAGCTTGTAGCTTGTATTACATGTAAAATGTAAAGGTGGACTTTTACATTTGTTCTTGTCTCAAATATCTGCTCCCACTGGACTAATTGTTCAAAGTGTAATCATTACTCAAACCAACGTTTTTTTTTCTCAAATAATTTTTCACATGAATTGTTAAGTGTGATAAAAACTATACAAATATCTGTTTTGTGTGCATATCAGATTTCATATTCAAAACATTTTCAATTAATTGTAACAATAATCATAATGAAAATGGGTTGAAGTTTATGTCAACTCTGTATGAACCAAATTTCAGGCACAAACATAACTGTGCAAATCAATATAAATCTTAAATACATTGTTCAAGTTGTTAGTCCTTCTGCCGTTAGTTTTATCTTCGGCAAAATAAACAGTCTAATAGGTTTATTAATTTAGCTTAATTCCAGCTCTTCCTCAAACTCAAGTAATTATGGTACAGGCTGATTTAAGTTTTGCCATTCTTTTTTTTAAGGTGAAAATTTGTAAAGGCTTTATTCTTTGTGCTGAGCTCTTTGCATTTGCCTTGGTAAAGTGAAAGATGCAGCCTAGCTTTTGAGCTGAACTGCTATTTGAAAGTTGAAATCTAAAAAAATCTGAATATACATTTTACACTAACAGAGTCGAATCAACCGTCAGCTGACCACGCCTTTGCAAAAATGAGGAGAATATGTAGTAAAGCAGAATTATTTATTGAAATAAATATGCTGTGGATACAGTTTGGTGTTATATCACATAAATACTGAATTCAGGCAGTTCTTTTTAAACTCCAGATTTTTGTTCAACTCCAATTGTGTAATTCTTGTGAAAACAATGTAAATACATTTTCCTAATGTAACTTTCTGTGAGAAGAGATCGACCACGATCCATATCACTATCGCACCTCCTAAAATACTATAAACTATTTTTTGCTTATGATTTACTGTTCTCGTGCTGAATCAAGGGTCAAATGTGTACATCTACAGATATATCAATAGTACTCATTCATATGGAGTATTGTGAATATATAATATTTACAGTCTCAAAAACAAAGGAGTAAAAGCTTCGGTTATACTGTGAAAACATATCTTGATATATAAAATTTTAGAATTTCAACAAATATTTAGCAGACTTAGGGATAAATCCAACTTCTACTAAACTTCCAAAGCCTAATGCCACAATGTAACTTGCTACTATAGCTTTGTGAAAACTGAAGGGTGAGTCATGCGAGGTCATCACTATCATCCACACATTGATTTAACTGTCATTCTGTACAAGAAAATCTTTTAAAAATCATTATAAGGATATTTAAGTCCACACCAAAGTCCATTTGTTTCTGACTGCATATGAAACAGTTTAAGAGTTGATTAAAGAAAACCTACCACGTCTGTAGTTGAATGTTCATTATTCTGACAATAAAATTAGTGTAAATTCTTCAGTAATAGGAAAATCTCTGACAGTATCATTAAGTGCTCAACAAGGAATGCACATATGAATCCACAAATATTTCTCTAAAATATATTAGCACGAACAAACAAAAAAAAGACACTCAAAATATTCTCTTACAGTTTTAAAAGTACACAGTATTAATTTTAATAGTAAGATTTCATAGCATGCACCACCTCAAGATGGCTTGTCACCTTCTTTCTTCAGACGGCTTAAAAAGACAAAAATAAAGGCGAGTAAAGACAGCGGTCTGTGTCATATTCATGTGTTTAACTTCACATTTTGGCTCCTTCCCACTGACAGAACAGCCAAGGGCTGAACCTTCTGGCTCTACAGTTCCATTAAAATTTGACACAAAACTCATTTTTACAGAACTGGGAGTGCGTTTAGCTGTTTTGAGATGCTTGTAGGAACAGTTCCTTCATTCATGTTTCAATTCCCAAATAATACATGGCATGTAATTAATGTTGACACTGTAATCTTTCATGAAACACTTACTTGAAATACCTCAGAAGGCCTCACCTGTAGTAATCTTCCTGGCTGGGTAGGGGACCTCCGTGCAGGTGATGCCCATGCAGCCACTGCTGCTCCATGGCCATCCTCTGCAGCTCTGCAGACTGAGCGTGCATGGCCTGGAGCTGATGAGAGGCTGACATCTGAGGGATGGGACCCTGCAGCTCTCGTGGATAAGCAGCACCTGTGGAAGCCACAAATGCAGAATACAGTGAGTCCACAATGCACACAGGAGCCAAGCGGCAGCAAGAGTTTAGATTACAAACCGAACAGCGGGTGACGCAGCATCTCGTGATCGTGAGGAATATCGGTGAGCAAAGCGTTAGGAATTGGGCCCCCAGGGAAAGGGAATCGGGCCAAACGAGGCCCTGTTGCCAAAGGATCCACAAGAGGATGTGGACTTGAACCTGTGTGAGAAAATGAGACATGAAGCAAACGCAGGTCGTTTTCAGATTGAAATACTGCTGATCGGTTGGCCTCACCTTGGCCGAGGGGGTCCTGCTGGTGCAAGTGGAGGTGGGAGTGAATGTGCGAGTGTTGGTGATGATGAGGGGTCACATTGAGCATCTGCAGCCGGGCAGCGGGGTCGGTAGCCACAGAAGCCATCCTCTCAGCGTGAAGCCGCTCTGCGGTGAGTCTCTCGGCGTAACTCAGCTCCGAGCGCAGCTGAGGCCCCGCCAGCGCCATCCTTTCCCGCTCCAGGTGATTCAGCCCCGGATGGAAGGGCGCGAAAGGGTGAGGAGGCCCAGGTATGTGAGGAAGACCCAGAGCCCCGTGTCTGGCAAAGTGCTCCATGGGGTTGGCTGAGGGGTGCAGGGTTTCCAGGTCTGGGGGTTTGACCTCGAAGCCGGGCTTCATCCTCTCCCGGAGCTCTCTCTCTCTGAGGTTCCTCAGCTCTCGCTCTCGGAGGCTGGGCTCTGCGCTGTACAGGCCAGGCATGTGGTAGGTCAGCAGGGGGTCGCCGGGGCTCAGGGACACGTAGAACGGATGGTTGCGGTTGTTGGGGGACATGACGTGTGGTCGCGCAAAGTCGCTCAAGGTGCGCAGGGCTGATGTATCCGGGCCGATGTAGGGCGGCACGGCTGCAACGGTGGTGGGGGGCTGCTCGAAGGAGGGGCGTCCGTGGCCCTGAGCTGTCATCTGTACCTCATTCATGCGACTGTCGTGCGAGGAACTGGAGGTTCTCTAGAGGCAGATAAAAAGTGTGAGATAGCAAAGATGGAAAGAAGTCTAAAATAAAAAAAAATGTTAGGTAAATAAAGCCACTCACGGAATTTCTGTCACACTCTCGTTCTCTCTCCCTTTCTCGGTCTTTCTCTCTTTCACGTTCTTGCCGAGCATTGAGCTCAGCTTCTCTCCTGGACCTTTCCACAGCCTCTTCTCTTTTCTTGGCAAGTTTGGAGGACGACAGAGGAGTAAAGAAAAGATCCGTCCTCGCACATGAGTTGTAGCCACGATCCAAGTGTTTGATGAATCTGAAAAAACGAGATTTGTGATCATGTGACGTCAAACTCTTTTACACAAAATAATCCAGTTAAATACACGAAACATGTAAACAGTCACTGAGGTTACTCCCTAACATAGAAATATTTGGTCAAAAGCACATTTACTCTCTTTTTGCTAAAGTTTATAGTTAATAACAGCATTATTAGCAATAACAGAAATGAGAACGTAAGCCATTTGTTATATGACAGTGACTTCAAACATACCGTGCTGACTGGCTGGCATGGCTTGCCATGTTGACGACAGTGGGCTCTGGTGAGGGGCTCCGGGGTGGAGACGGCGGGCTCACAGGCTCTTCTATCTCATCCAGTGGCTCTTCTTTAATCTGAATTTGGGATCCTCCTGCAGTGGCATTTGCCGCTGGTCTGACAGGAAGGGTTGGGAAGGAAGGCTGGAGGCTGGGGACAGGGCTAACTGCAGACGGTGTGGCTGAGGTGAGAGGGTGGGTGGCGGCAGCTGGGGGGTGGGAAGAAGTCAGGCTTTTTCCAGGGTGATTTTGCGCCTGAGAGATCACAGGAAGTTGGGTTGGAATTAAATGTGCTGGTAAAGGATGCGGCATGAGCTGAAGGGGAGGAGGAGGGGCACCCGGAGGATGCTGGTTGGGCAGAGAATTGAGGGGCTTTAGAGCAGGAGGAGGGGGGAGATTAGAGGGCATTTGAGGGAAAGGTGCAGTGGATTGGTGTGGCAGCTGTTTGTGTGAAGGTGGAATAGGGGTGGTGGGAGGAGGCTTGATCTGGGGGCCAGTGAGAGGAGGATGGGGGAGTTGTGCCTCCTTGAAGAAGGCTGGGGGGCGCTGGGGGGGTTGAGGTGAGAGGCCATGTGGCTGTGCGGAGTTGAGGGCAGGTGGGATGTGAAAAACTGGAGAATGAGGAGCGTCCTGACCCAGCGTTGATGGCTGAGGCCGTGGGCCCGTCACAGAGTGGGAGCCAGACTGTGCTCGGCTGCCCGGCCCGATCAGGGCTGCTGTCTGACCCGCAGGTTGCTGAGGGGGCTCTGGAGAGTTTGGAGGGAGGCTCTGAGCTGGATCAGCCGAAGATAGGCTCTGTGGTAGCTGTAGGGTGTTGGGGGGGACCTGAGAGGGGAGGGCCTGCAGGACCGGTGTTTCAGCCGACACAGGGGCAGGAGCCAGAGGCTCAGACGGAGCCCCGATGGGCTGAGCGGAGGAGTCAGAGTCACTCTCGTTGCCCTGTTGGGGGCTGGGAATGCTGGGAGAGGAGCTCCGGTTGTCCTGATCAATGTCTTTGGTGTCACTGGCATCGTCCTGTGCGCTGCGGCTTTCTGAAGAGCTTTCCTCCTCTGCCTCAGCCTCTGACCGGGAGCTCTGTGAATCCTAAAGCAGTGAACAAACCCCGATTCAGAATCGCTGTTCAGCAAAAACCCAGCAAAGCATTTGATGAGTTCTCAGAAAACACAAATTTTTCCAAAGTTGACACATCTACATTTTTGCTTGAGTACATGGTATTTTTTCTTATGTGGCAACTCTATCACCTGTGTTTTGGGCCTTTTATGTTTCATTTTTTCAGGCTCGTCGGGCTCCAGAGCCGGACTTTCCCGCACACGTTTGGTTGTCTTTGGCATCGTAACTTCCTCTTTTACCTTCTGTGGAAGAATGTCATTACACACTACTGTTAATCATCAACAAAACACGACAATAACTTCAGGGTTCGCAGAGTTTGTATTTTAACAGGGAATTCATCTGCACATGCACATTAATTAAGTCAATCTTCAATAATGAGTATCTGTTCTTTACCCTGTTTGTTCTCTTTGTGGAGTTGTTCTTATCTGCAGAAGACGATCTCAAGGAAGTAGAGATTGCTCCACCCAGAGAGGAGTGGTTGTTGGACTGCTGGTCCTCCCGGGTTTGGGACCCTGTCAGCCTCCGGTGGCCACTTCTTAAAGATGACAACTGCTTTAAAAACAGTCACCAGTATTCATGTTAAAACATGGTGTGTTTTTCAAAAAGCTTTTTCCTTATCTTGTGCCCATTTATCTGTAAAATCACAATAGCACATGTCTTTTTTTCCCCCTCCTACAAATAAAGATGGCTGCACTACTCATGTTCCAGCCTCGGGCTTACAGGTACTCTACTCCTTCGAGTCCTCATGCCATGCTTGCTGTTCATCTCTTCTTCTGCTTTTACGGGTTTGAACATGAATGAGCCGTTTGCAGTTTTAGAGGCTGGCGGCAGACATCCATGTTTGTTCTCGTATGTGCGACAGGCCGTGCACAGCAAGCGGTTGTCTCTCCCAGCTTGATGCCAATCCTTGGAACCTTTTACGAGAACAAGAGTTTTAAATACCCAGGTCTCCAAAACTCTATGAGGCCCCTTTCCCAACCGCACGCTAAATCAGGTTAGCAGCTAAAACTCACTTGTTGTGCCACAGTGGTTGCAGCTCTTAATGTCATGCTCGCTGTCTTCGCTGTCAAGATCATCCTCACTGGCAGAACTTGCATCCACTGCAGAAGAAAGAGTCAGCTTACGCAGCAGGACCGCCACATCTCCACATCTAATACCTTTGGTCCAATAAACAGACAGCGTAGCACTTCTGAGTCACACTAAAGGGAGCTCACCTGAATAATTCCTGGATGTGGTGTTGTCGGGAGCCGGTGCAGATCGAGTCTTTGCTTTGCGGGAGGACGGCTGCCGTCGCTGCTGTCGATAAGCCCGTGTTCCTGCCGCCTCTGGGGTTTTCTTCCAGTGGTAATAGAAGGTGATCAGCTCTCCCTGGTTACGAGAAGACAGATTATTTTTGTTAACTTTATTTCCGAAAGTCCAGATCTAGAAAAGCATAGCAACAACCCGTAAAATGCACATTGAAACCGTTCAGAAGGCAACAGAGAAACATGCACTCACAGTCTTCTTAGTGGGCAGAAAGTCTTTACGGATGCAAAAGAAATTCTTTCCATATTGTCTCAGACCTTTGATGAAGCGTTTCTGTTGGACGGTCGAAAAAAATGAGGTGAAATTTAGTTGTTAGATAAAAAAACATCAATACATCCATACTTGTCAATATTTTAAAACACAAGTGACACTAAAATGATTAGGCACGTAATAAATCATTACAAGTTAAACTGTGGTTCCGTTCACTGCTTTTCCAGCAGTGGTTTGTGTTACTGTGCAAATAAAGCAAAACATTTTGGACAAAATATAGCTCTAACCCTCATCTACCATCACCAATTACAGCCAGTAAAGTGGAAAACTGCCCCATCCTCATCTTTGGCCCTGTTACAAGGAGTGGCTGCTCTGTAGTAAAAACCGAGTCTCACCACATCATCCTCTGACCAGCATTTTTCTATAAGTTTGGGCAGGGGCTTCTTCACCAGACGCTGGAGAGCTTTCGCTGCATCATAATGGCTTGCATGGAGCTGGAGTTAAGAAAAAATAGTTGTTTTTTTTGTAAATTTACATTACAGTAAAATCGTATTTCACCAATACTAAAAAATGACAGTTTAAGTAGTGCTCCCCACCATGTTGAGAGCATTGAGGGTGGTGTCATCGCGGGAGGCTGCTAAACATCCATCCTCAGTGGATCCACCATCACACATGCCTGCAAATGCCGCCATGCTCCTTGAAAATGAAAACATTCATGTATCAGATTTATTAGATTTAACAAATAATTAACAGAAATTGCAGTGACTCCAAAATGCTTCAGCCTCTGGATTCTAGAGTACAGAAGAGAGACTGTTGATCGTCATACCATTGAAGCATTCAGACTGTGATGTTTAGCAGCTGTGGGAAAAGGCAGCAGCCCATTTCCAACGTCTTACTTGTTTAAGAACTTTGAAGAATTTGACAATTAAGGAAAATACACATACACCAAGCACCACTTGATCAACAAGACGCAAGGATTGCACTTTTGCTGGGAAGATAATCTAGTTTGTTGGTTACAAGTCTCTTTTTTTTTTGTTCTTAGTTTGATTTTATATTTTTCAAATGTGAAGTGCACCCAGCTAAAATATCAGCACAGCAACAGGAGCATTAGCACAATAAGGTCAAATTCTTCTGCTTCTTTTTTTTTCTTTATATAAACTATATAAACTAACATCGCGTTCTGATAAGATGAAGCGACAAGTAAGTACAAATGACAACGATTATTCCTTCATGTTAGCTGTTTCATATTCTCAAAAAAAAGTTCTTATTCTGTCATATTTCAGGAAAGGTAAAAGGTCTGATTAAGTACAGACACTGACCTGGCCGCCCTGAGGTACATGAGAAGGTCACAGTCATTGACTCCTGGCGTCCACATGAGCTCCTCCTTCTCCGTTTGAGTCTGAGCACCAACTGCCGGCCATGGCTGCAACTCTGGGAGCTTGGCCTGCAGACGAGTTACACCAAAAAAATCACAACTTGTCTCCATTGAAAAACGTTGATTAGCATTTCAAAACCACACGAGAAGTTAAAAAAACATATTACTTTAGACTAGTGTATTAAAAGCTTGAAATGCTTGTGATATGGTTTAAGAATTTAGATTAATCAGTTGTGGGAGTAATATACCGTATTTCTGTCATAACTAAAAGATGTCTTATGCATTCAGTCCAACTACAAACGTCAAACTGCAAAATGTGTTTATATTAGTTCACTTGTTAAGTGAGGATCGGTCAACATTACAGCATCACTGAAACATTCAAAAACTTAAATAGGGAAAAAACTGTCTTTATTGACTAACTTTAAAATAGGGAAGGAAAACTTTGCAAAACCACAGATTAACATAAATCAAGAGCTCATCCAGTTTTTTTCTTTTTGGGTCATTCTCGTACTGCCTTTTGTAAAGTCGTTATAAAAGAAGAACAATAGTTCAGTAGAATCAGAAATGTACCTGATGACTTGGTCCCACTCTTATCTCGCCCTGCGTGCTGTTCAGGCTCCTGAACGATAAGGAAACAGACATGCAATCTGTTAAATGCCGTTTGGCCGCACTGATCGTCAGCATACGGGTTAGGATGAACCCAAACCCACTGAACTTAGCGGTTATGGCCTGGCTGCAGTACAGCTAATTATTGTGTAATTAACGCTGTCGAGTCCGCAGACAGGCGTAAGATCAATATGTGTTTGTGTGGCCTGTCAGAGCGGCTTCCCTCCCACAGGCTGCACTGATTTCAGCTGCGGGCCTCGTCCCGCCCCCCCGCCTCCACCAGCCAATCACAGCACGCGGTTCTTTACATTACATGAATGAAATCCGACGCTACAGCGGCCGCAAAACACTGTCAATCAATCATGCAGGAGCTGCTAATTTTTACGGTCACCATTACGAGAACAGTGTGTGCCTCATCGGACATCAGAATAGGCTGACAGTAACGTTTGCAGAATACGTGCCCCACATAGTTAACCTGCACTAAATGAACGCGATCGATAATAAATGTCAAGGTTAGCATTCACTACATGTTGACATACACAAGCAACGACCCATTATTACACGTAAAGCCCAAAGTGTAATCAACATTACATTTGTCAAATGGGTTTGCCAACTATATTTGACGATTTCGTGGTCCATTAACACTAGTTAAAACATGGGTAGGTAAATAAGTGTTGCTAACATTACAGCTATCTGAGAGGCATTTTGCCAGCAGAAGCTGCTAGCTGCTAACGAGGCAGTGTCAACCGAACGCTGTTATTTGGCTAGCTTGTTAGCCACACACGAACTTCGTGACCACTGACACTCCGATTATTTCACGTAAACGGCTCTTAAAGTGTCGCTGCAAAGCACGAGTAAGCACCCCCGGAAGAACTTGACTTTAAGTGCAGGATAAATGCACACGGTAAGTTGCTGAAGTTACCTGCGCGGACTGAACAGGTCGTCCATGTCGGAGGATGTTTGGATGTGGCTTGTTGACACTACGCAGCGCAGTGGGCGATACACACACACACACACACATACACACACATACACACTAACTATGCGAATCCTCTATTACATGGCTATTCAAAATGGAGGCGGTTTAGTGCAGGGACTGGCTCTATTTTTTCCCCCGTCCCTCTGTGGAGTGACCTCAGCAGCCAAAGCAAAGCCTTCAAACTTGTCTGGGCGTAGAGAGACGGGCATGAGCCGCAAGCTGCTGCCGAGCGGGCGGCCATGAATCAATCCACATCACGATGTGTTCCGTTGCGGTCATTAATTGTTATGCGAGACATTGCACCGATCACCATCAACAGAGGCCGCTCTACCGGACAAATCCTGTAACTAAATTCGGACTGTATTTCTGGTGAATCATTCGTCTTCTGCCTAAGGCCTCAATTTAAGACAGAATGGTTCAAATTTATTGTGGAAATAACTTTTTCAGATATAATTTGCGTCCCACGATAAACAATTGTCCATGTGATAATATGTCTGTGACATTTTCTTTAAAGAATGTGTTAAATGTTTTGTTTTAGAACTTATTTTAATAGGGAAAAGATTATTCCCACTCAACTTTTTTTGTCCGGGAACCTTTTTAGGGAAAATCTGCATTTCTTAAGAAAACTTTTCACCAGTCTCTTAACTGTAGGATGTGCTTTAAATTGGTGTATTTTCCAGATACATTTAAATGCACATTCTTCATTAAATACAATTGAGGTCATTTTGAATCCCTTCCCCACATAAAGGAAACTCATTCATACATAAAATAATCAAAAGACATTTAGTCACTAATCAAACTTTATGTTTTTCCAAGTGCAGTAGTTGTTAAAACAACAAAGTGGCTTTATTCTTTTCAAGTTTTACTCCAGTTTAGATAAAAACACTTGATTACGAGGAGTAATTATGCTTTTGACGACACATTCTCTGTAAATTCATTACGGCCGGCAGTATGTCAGTAGTACTACATTTATCATTATTGCACTAATGTATTTTCACACAACATCTCTGAATCCACATGCGATTCATTTCTTCACTCAATAACTGGTTTCCTGAAGTTTCTCCCAGCAAACTTAGCCTTGTCTCCCAGTTCCTCTTCAATTCTGCAAAACATAAATAAAACAATTACATTTTACTTTTGGTCTTAAACACAGCAAGCCAAAAATGGCTCAGTTTGGTTTGGACTTACCTCAAAATCTGGTTGTATTTGGCCAACCGCTCTGAGCGACAGGGAGCGCCTGTCTTAATCTAGTTGAGAAAAACATTTAGTATTTTAGCTTTTCTACTATATTTGTCAACATCATGATTTCTTTATCACTGATACATGACTGCATTTATGCAGTGTGAGGGGGTTGGTTGTATAACACGAACACATATCCACTGTCTGAGGAATGCATCTGTAATAGGATATTTCATTTAAAACATTTTTTTAAAGTCCCACTCATTGAAATAAGGTTACCTGTCCGGTGCATAACCCAACCACCAGATCTGCTATGAAGGTATCCTCCGTTTCACCAGAACGATGACTAACCATCACCCCCCAGCCGCTCTCCTGGGCCATCTTACACCTGAAGAGTGGAAACACAAAAAAACTATCATACAGATGTTTCAGAGTTATATATTCTGTCCAGTTTGTTTTGACATTGCATCAATGTTGGATATATTTCTGAGGACAGTGAATGTTGGGGTATTTTGTTTCGCACACATTAACAACCATTTAGGTCCCTCTGGTGAACTCGGGTTTAAAAGTGCTGACTTACGCTTTCATCGACTCGGTGACTGTGCCGATCTGATTGACTTTAAGCAGCAGACAGTTGCAGGCCTGCTCCTCCACAGCCTTGCAGATACGAGTAGGATTTGTCACAGTCAGATCGTCTCCCACAACCTGGATGTCTGTGCTGCCAGTGAAATTTGTCCAGGCTGCCCAGTCATCCTGGTCAAACGGATCCTCAATGGACATGACTGCATAATCAGAGGATTATAAGATTCAGTGAAGAAAGTGGGCTCCAGGTGTGGTGTCACAAGAGCCGTTCACACACTACTGAATGAGATCCAATAACAACCAACAATTATTTAGCAGTGTGGCCTCCAAACCCATCCTGCACACAGAGGTCCCAGATCACACACAGTTGCAGTGTGTTTGGAGTCATGCGTGTATCGCACAGCTGGTGTGCATGCGGCATCCTCTCACATATTGGAATGAGATTCCAAATCAAAATTAGGACATGCAACACAGCTGCTGTAAACCAGCCCAAAGGGGCTTTTGTAACAGTCTGTCCAGATGTGGGCATTTTGGGTTTAGAATGACAGCAGTGGCCACATATTGCACAATAATTTAGACCTTTGATAATGGGAGACGTTCATTAGATGTGGGGAAGAGCGGGACCACAATTTGTATTATTTTTCACGACAGCAATATTTTTCAGATATTATTGCCCAAATCTATCAGCTATGCGACAGATGGTATGATGTTTAAGACCATTTTTTTCTTCCAAAAAAAGAGCTCATCCAAGTGCTTTATCGTCTTTTCATGTTTCGTAAACATTTAGAACAGACAAAAAAAAAAGAGATAAAGATTGCATTATTTTTTCTTGTAAACCAGTGTTTGCTAACAGCACAGAGTAAGTAGTTAATCCTAATCCTATATCCTACCATTCAGCGAAATGCCAACTTTACTTCTTTGTGCTAAAAAAATACATTAAAATGTCAAGTGTATACCTGGATAATCCTTCACAAAGCTCTTGTAGAGATCAGCCAGCTCATCGGGAGTGATGTAACGGCTTGGGTCATCAGGTGACTTGAAGTCCAGGTCGTATTTTCCATCCCTGTAGAATTCAGATGCAGCCACGTCCATGCCGATAATGACCTCATCTGTGTATCCTGCTTTTGCAATAGCCTCCTTCAGTAATTCCAGAGCTGCAGGTTTCCCAACAGCAAGTAAAAAAAAAGATATGAAAAGGGAGATGATTCATCATTTCATTACTCCACTGTGAGATCAATAAAGTATATCTTATCTTAAAAAGGCATTAAGCCTTCCAGAAGTTTCATTCACCTTTCAACAATTATTCAAATTTGTTATTTTTAGCCCTCAACTCACATTTATAATTTGTTCTGGTTTTGAGGCCTGCTTCTTTCCAGATGTTGAAAGGTTACAACAATTTAAAAACTTTTAGTAAATGCGTCATTATCTCTTATATTTCCCATATTCAGTTGCTTCTACATTTCACTCAACTTGGATTGTTTTTTTATTTTTTATTACCCCCTTCAACCTCTGAGGGAATAACAGAATTAAATCTAAAGTACGTTAACACAATCAGTGTCCTACCCTCCTGATTTTCCAGTATGTTTGGAGCAAAGCCGCCTTCATCTCCAACATTTGTGGCATCCTGCCCATACTTTTTCTTGATGACATTTTTTAGATTGTGGTAAACCTCGGCTCCAATGCGCATGGCTTCTTTGAAGGTGCTGGCGCCGATGGGCAGGATCATAAATTCTTGCATGGCAAGTTTGTTGCCAGCGTGAGAGCCGCCGTTGATCACATTAAAAGCCTGGTTGAGGTAGTGAGGGGAGAAATGAGGCCTGCAGTGAACTGAATGAAAGCAATAAAACAACCAAATGTTTGTTTGTAACTCTGCACAAAGCCTTACCGGTACAGGTAAGATGACTTCTGGATTTCCTGCCAGATCAGCGATGTGGCGATACAAGGGGACTCCTTTTTCAGCGGCACCAGCTTTGCAAACAGCCAAAGACACACCCAGAATGGCATTTGCTCCAAATTTGGCTGTTTTTTGTAAAGAAGCAAAAATCTGATTTCAGCATTTATTGATGATTCACCAATACTGAAGCAGAGGCACAGAAACAAAAAACAGGCTTAAAAATTTAAACAGATGAAGTTATCCTTCACAAAATATTTCTGTTATAAATAACTGGGTGACTTCTCCTTACATTTGTTCTCTGTACCATCCAAGTCAATCATCACCTGGTCAATTTTCTCCTGCTCAATCACAGACACATCCTGAAGGAAAAAAAAGATTCCCATTTGGATTGCATCAGGAGGGAAATCCCAACCCTACGATGAGCCAAAAATAGAAACGGAATTATCGTCTTACCTGGCCAACAAGAGCAGGTGCGATAGATGAATTAATGTGTTCAACAGCCTGCGAGACTCCTGTGGCAGAGAAAGAGCAACGTTTTTTCCAGAACATTGTGTGACAGATTTATCAACACATGCACAATTTATCTTCAAATTCATCTGGGGATAATGAGACCAGTTGTCCTTTTCCTATAATGAAAGTTTTTCCCAGCAAAGAAGTTAATCGGTCAACATTACAGATACAGTAGTGACAGCATGCTTCTCAGTCAGCTCCCCATGCACATCATATAACATTCAATAATTATTTGTTATGATTATGCCATTTTCTGTTAGCTGAAAACCAAATTCTAGTTTTAAGTAACAAAAACAGGCAGTGGCAACTCACTAACCCTTTCACATCTGCCAAAGAGAAAGAGAGAGAGTGGAGGGTATCAAAAATTAAAGAGAGAGGTAAAGATGGCACAAAAACATTTTCTAATATTGGTGGAAATATCAAAAAGACTAATTCTACCCAATATAAAAATACAAAGCCCACGCACAGACCTTTCCCAAGATATCGAGACTTGTCATTGTCCCTGAGCTCCAGAGCTTCGTAGATTCCAGTGGATGCACCACTAGGTACAGCAGCCCTGAACAAGCCTGAGAAATATACAAACAGCAGAAGGACGATACAAGAAATAAATAAAAGATCAAAAACACTTGCAAAAGAGGACATATGCAAAGAGAATACAATAAACCAGTGAGGTTTATTGAAAAGATCATTTTACATATGAAAGATGCTGAACTACAGGAAACACTTCATAATAAAAAACGCAAAACAGAAAACTTTAAAAAAGCAACTTCATCCTTAAAATAGATAGAAAATATCCCGTGACAGTTTAAAGAAGGAAAATATAAAAAAGAAGTGGAAGGAAAATAATTGCACACATGCATTAGTCAAGTTAGTTAGTAAGTTCAAATTCAAATTAAGGCACATAAACAGTTAAAGATGATAATGTCCCCGACTGTGACCTAATTGTACTCAGCTGTTTGAGTGGGTTGAGATGAAAAGGAATAATAAACCAACGTTCCATGAATGCATCACATCCTGGTAATGAGTAGAGGAAGCTTTTTTTTTTTTATTTAACTGTTCTGCATTTGGACATGGATCTTTGTTGTAGCGTTTTGGGGCCACATGAGGGCAGTCTCAGAAGTATGGGGAATGATGTGAACTTTTTTTGCTTTGTTATTGTACAGCTGCCACCACTTTAACATTTGTTTCTTTAGTTTTACTCAGATTTAGTCATTTTCAGGGTCTGAAAAGCATTTTGTTGGGAACAATGTACCAATACTGATGTTTTGAGTCAGTTTACTCGTGCTTATAAAGAGGAGAAACAGGTGTGGCCTGTGTGTGGACTTTTTCTCAAAGGCTGATATGGACACATGGCATACACAAAGCTTTCAAAGTAACTCCTTTGTACTGTTAAAAAATGGGAGAATAAGAAAAATGCCAACCTCATGTGGTAATCAATTTAAATACAATCTTTTTGTTATTTTTTCTGTAAGCCTTACATTAATGTATGGACACAATCTGACCTACCTTTGTCAGTGTAAAGGTCAACCTCAACAGTAGGGTTTCCACGAGAATCAAAAATCTCTCTCGCGTGGATCTTGACAATTGACATGGTGCAAAACCTGTTGGTTAGAGACAGTTCAGATTACCATCTGGTGAAAGCTATTTACGAAATCAACTCTGAGTGTATGGTAAAAATGCAAAGTGACACCATTAAGGCCTCCGTTTCCATTACCAAAATATGTCCGCTGTTCCTCCTTTACCCTCCTTTCTATATGACGCTTACAAAAATATCCTGACCTGGCTGCAAGCTTAGTTTTGTTAGAAGGCAAGCTACTATCCTAATTGGATTTGGGTTCCTCATCAGATTAATCACATGGCAGTTGAGACACTCAAGTTGCTGCATCTGCTGGTAGCTTGCAGCTACACCCAACTATATTACATGAATTTATGATTTAGCACTGATAAATGTTGATGTTCAGATGTTTGTCGGGGAGTTGTCATGTGCATATTTTCATTATACTGTGCTTAGAAGCCGATGATGATTGGTTTCAAAGATGGTACAATTGGTTGATCCGAAAGAAACATCTATATGAGAAGATTGGTGTTTGTTAGAAGAAAAAAAGAAGATAACTGCATCTAGATTGATGTAAATCATTCACCTGTTTTTCACCAATTCATCTATTTTTTATCTAATTGTGCAGATGTGTGGATATCTTTGTTACTTCTGGAGAATACATTTTAAGTTGCGTACAATTAGATATAGATTTGTTCAAATATAACGACTGGTCAAGACAGGAAAATATTTATGTAAAGGTTTAACTGGTCAACTCAGATTAATTTTACTTTGCAAGTGCATTCATTTTTCAATGTCAAATTTAAGTAGTATGAATATTTCCCTGCATAAGTTTTGGGCACACAATTCTTCAAATATGAATTAACTACGTACTTAAATTAAATAAATTACGTTTGCGCTGTTTTTTTTTTTTCGAAATATAGTTGCGACAGGTCTCCGGATAACGCACCGCTGATTAAAGCATTAGCGCCAGCGTTAACTCGAGAAGTGTATTTCTTTTAAAGACAAGCACGTCATACTGCACAGACCAAACGACAACAGAAAAAAATAAACTTGACCAACCGATGTAATTAATGACGACTGAAGGAAATAGTGTTACCTTGATGTCAACCTGTGATAAGTTGGATAGAGAGCAGAGGTTCAACGGTTGAGACGCTACAACTGGAGTGTGCTGTGAAAGACGACGCGTAGGAGAAGAAGAAGATTAGCACGGAAGTGGAGACATCGCGAATTTCTTCTTCTGCTCATTTAAACACCAGTACGCCATATTTCGCGTTGCATTACTGTCCCCATAGATTTAAAGGTGAACTACACCATAAAGATAACAAGTCCCGTTTGGGTAGAGATAAAAACATACCTTTAGTTTGACTCAGAGCATAACTATCATCTCAGTTCTGTCTAGAATTATAACTGTCTTGCTTTCATTTTAGAGGACATTCAGCATGTCCATGGTAGGTAATGGTTGTGGTCAAATTGCTACATTAAAACTTGTTGGACTGTCATCCTCAAATCATGGTGGTGCAGACAAAAAAGTCCATTTAGAGTGTTTTGTCGATACATGATCAAATAAAGTATTCATCCCTGTATTTTCAAACCAGTTAAACTGAAAATATAACTGCTAAATGTATTTCAACAAATAACTTTCTCTTAAACAGTATTTTGAAGTCCAAACTTTGATAAACTGTTTAATAGTTGATTCTGCCTCCATACATACGTCTACAAGCATACGTCTACAAACACTGATCAGAAAGAGTTTCTGTTCCTTAAACAGACCCAGCAAGGTTCTTTGGATGACCTGAAATCCAAGTTCGCTGCCCATCATTGGTATTCATCCTTCGTACAGCTCCTTTGTCTGGATGTCAGCAAATCTGCCAAGTTCCTTAATCTTGTGGAAACTGCCTTGGAGGAATGAATCTGCATTTTAAGCGGCATGGTTTCTCTAACAAGAGGCTAAGGCTCTAGTGCGTTTTTGTAACCATATCTTTGTTTGGCAGCAAGATTGCATTAAGAAAACAAATTGCAAATTAAATACATATAAGCTGGTGGTACATCTTGAGTCAAAATTTTCCCTTGCTATAAGTGTAAATGTGAATGATAATTCTGGTGTTCTTCCTGGTCACTGAGAGATGGGACAAAAGAATATTGAAAGTTTACCCAAGATCCTGCAGCAGGCTGCACTAGTTCTTCCCTGTTAAAGAGTTCAGGCTAATGCCAAATCAGATTTATTGGAACCACGGATACAATACAACACAGATAACCTTTTAACAGTACAACCATCTGCCTGTTATGGTGTTGACTCTCTATTTGCATCATATCAACAGACTCAGGACTGGTAGGACTGAAGGGTCTATACTGGGGTTGATAAATACATGTGTTAGCTTTGGGGGACTTATCAAAGAAGAAAATCTTCCTATGTTGAATTAGTCCTCATTCCTTATAATTGTTATTATTCATTTGTTGGCTTTGAGTAATGTTTTTTTTAAACTCTGCACAGACCCATACGAGCAATGCTCTCCTTTTCTCAGAAAACGGACAACTCTGCTGCAGCAGGGGAAGGTATTGTACTTAACCTAAAAAAGTTTTTATACCAGCCAAAAAACCCACAAACATTTGTTAAGACCTGGTTTTTGAGCACAGAGTGAAAGTGCATAATTACAAGTCAGTCTCACCTCATATAAATGGATATTTATTGGTTCCAACTAAACTACAGGAATAAAATATGAATTGTCACACTTTTCTGCGGATACCATGTTCTAGACAACAAGTGTGTGCAGAGCTAACAGCCTTACAGAGACACATTTATTGACATAGATGCTTTGCAACATAAGAAACAATATGGATTGATTTTGCCGTGCCCTTTCTCTTTGAATATACATATTTGAAATTGACTGTAAAAAAAAATTACACAATATATTGTATAATGCAATATTAAAGAGCTTTAACTTTGCTTATTCTCAAAAATGTGTTAATATACGAATTCAGATCAGCAATATCACCACAACAGAAATATATTTTTAAATGAAGCCATCTACATGTTGATGTGCCTATGTTTGCATATATAGCGCTATTAAATGAAAAACAAAAGGTATTTCTCAACAAAATTCTCAATTGAACCGTCAGATCATGGACTTGTAGTTATTGAACTTTGGATGCTTCCCATTTCTTTTGCCATGACTGGAAGATCATCTGCAGCCTTGGAGCTTGTTTTGAGACGCTGAAAAAGTTTCACAAATGCATCAGAATATTAGATACAACAGAAAAACTGCAGCAGCAAGAAGAACAGATTTTAAAATCAGTCAATAAGTACAAAGCTATGAAATAGCTACTTCACACAAGATGGAACCCAAAAGCAGACAGAGCGGAGCTATCCAATAATTTGATTTAACTGATTTTCCATTACATGTGAAGTCCAAACAGAAAGATGGGCTACCTGCCCCGTGACATCATTTATATGCCACACAAGCACCAGCCCACCATAAAGGACATCACAGCAGCACTGTACCGGCCAAACGATAGCGTTAGACCGCAGTGTTGGACCATCTATTGGGCATTTACAATATTAAGGATAACACATATAATGAAATCGGGTATTTGTTTTTAATGAGTTTTTTAAATAGAAGACGGTTATTATTGCTCTTGTTCCTAGCACAAATCTGACAGGCAACATATTCACATGTGTTAAATTCAAGTGATGGCCAACAGAAGTAGTGTTGCGTTGATGTCCCGATGAATGTCTGAATGACTGGCATACTTAGGCAAGTGAGCCGACTGGATGATGGCGCTTTAAAAGGTTGACCAAATGTATCGACAACGATGAGGTCCGTAACCCAGTTCTGGCTCTGTAGCAAATCCTGAGCCAATCAAATTCTTCCCATGCCAGGTAACTCTGCCCACTGGGCAGGTGGACCACAGGATGCGTACGGATTCAGTGGCCTCCTCTTTTTAAGATGTCTAGATAAAGGGGACCCTGGTTTTATATTAGGGAATCCTAAATGATAGGAGATGGAGAGGGAAAAATAACCAATTACATTAGAAAGACTTCAAACAACTGGCATTTTACTGTTAAGAGATTTTAAGATCTAAAAAAGGTTGTTTGGCTCCTTCTGACAAGTGTGTTCACTTCGAGAGCACGTTTACTGGCCATAAGCTCTCAATTACTGTCATAGTTCGGTTCGTTGTGGATCAATCGACTCGAGAAGAAGGCACAGGGATGCAGCTTATCTTCCTTTTCTGAATTATGCAAGAAACCGTCCTAGCTCCAGAGCTGGAAGCACCCATTTCCAGAATGAACTGTCACCAATGGTCTGGTTGAATTAGGATGGATGCAAAAGTTTAACTCTCCTTTAGATGACTAAAGGTCAAGGGGTTTTGATGTGTCTGCCTGGTCCATTTGGGGCCCAGTCTGGTGAATATCTCTTAGAATAGTGGGATGATTATATTGGCCCAGGAGTATTTCATAATGATAATCTGTGTGATCAGTCTGTCAAAAATCCCAAATCAACAACTGACCTGCCATAGAGTCCCTTTTCCTTTGAGCAGTTTAAGAATCATGTGAAGTGGGATCATAGACAACGATGACATGGCCAGGAACCAGCCAAAGCAGTAGGCCCACCATGGATACACGTAGATGTTGTTGAACTTCATTGGGCTGTATCTCAGTAACAAAAATGTAATAGTTCCCTTCAAGGACAAAACATATATATAAACAAAGGCTGGAAGAAAATTCAAGATTAGTTAAATGTGAAAG
The DNA here is from genome assembly GCA_907169785.1 of Menidia menidia. Classification (NCBI taxonomy): domain Eukaryota; kingdom Metazoa; phylum Chordata; class Actinopteri; order Atheriniformes; family Atherinopsidae; genus Menidia; species Menidia menidia. Next base: position 11,418,327 of record CAJRST010033334.1, on the reverse strand, counting down.
GATTATTTAGAAACTTACAACACCAATCAGAGGTATGATATACTGCCAGCAGTACTTCATAAAAGAGAGGGGTTTGTAACCAATCATGTCTTCAATGTTGTCACAGAAACGATCAGCTCCTTAGACAACGAAACTTTGTTTTAGCAAAAAGAAGTGTATTTAAATGTTCAATATATAATATAACAATATACAGTATATTCTCAGAAAGTGACATTAACTAAAATGCAGTGGTTTGATGATGTTGCTACAAGATAAAATGCATGTATTTCTTAAATTTGTTTCCTGTTATAGTCGGGGTTTTTCTTAATGCGTTGATTGAGATGCTTAACCTCAATAAACAGTTTGGTAGAGTATTGGCATACCAATTAGCCCCCAGTGAGCCATTTCCGCTCACGATACCACAGCATCCTAAGGTTTTTCTGTTGAGATGTGGTGATTTGACAGAGTAGACAAATCAAATGAAGGGCTGCCTCAGTAATTCATGGATACACTGTGTGTTCCAACTAAACAATTGCTTTGATGAAAACACCAAAGTTGGTTGTAAAATGGAAAAAGTAGTCTAATATTAAATTCCTTTGGAATCGATCCTAGGTTTGTGCACTAAAGATAAAAAGACTGAATTCAAAGTTGACCAATCCCCTAAAAATAAAATCACAATGATCTAACTCTGGTTGGAGTTTGAAACACACATACTTTACAATCATCAAATAAATAATTTCATTTTCCAATCTGGGGATAACATTGATGTAGAGATATTCAAACCACAGACATTTCTAGAAATAAATAACTTACCATAAATCCAACCAATAACCACTGATTCTAGCATTGCCATTATGAGAAGAGCAGGGCCACTGCATACATAATGATCAAAGATCTGGAGAATGTACATACCACCCTAAAATGAAAAAAGTAAATCATAGACTTTATTTACATACATACATTATATGTAAATGTTTTATTTACTGCTTTTAAAGTGATGATAGTCTATTTGCAATAGAGCTAATGATATATGGTTAATTTCCTATGTTTATCCTGAGCACTGTGTGTAGCCAAAATCCTTGTGAATACAATAAATACACATCATTTGACTCACCTCTGTCACTAAAAACAGCCCCATCAAAAAGCTACAAGAACAGATCAACAGCAGATAAAGCTCCCTGCGGTATCCCCTTTGGATATGTGAAGGGAAGATGTCTGTTAAGGAGGTCATCATACTTTCGAGCCCTATAAACTAGAAACAGACACATTGGTGTAGAGATGAGAAAATAATATTCAAACCTGCATTCTATTTTAAGGAGGCATGAAAGAAGATTTGTCTGACCTGGCCATCAATTCCTAACAGTATGATCATAGTGAAGAAGCACACGGACCAGACCTGAGGCCAAGGCAACAGGGTCACAGCTTCTGGGTAAATAATGAAGACAAGTCCAGGTCCTGCAGCGTGAAATAAGACAGTCAGTCATCTCTGTTGGGGACAATGTCTTAGTCCCCAAAGCTTCTCTGTGAAAATGACCAAAATTATGGTTCGATCTAAACTAGTATTAATCTGGTTAAATGATCTAAAAATCAATTTTCATATTCACAATAATTGACTAAAATCTGTAATATGATGTTGAAAGAGGCAAAGGGTTTAACAAAGCTAAGAGGTATGAAGTTGATGAACAGCTTTACCTGACTCAGCAACAGCAGCAATGTCAACACCCAGCTTTTGTGACATGTAACCCAGAAAAGAGAAAATAGCTAATCCAGATACAAAGCTGGTCCCACTGTTCAGGAAGCAGAGAAAGAAGGAGTCTCTGCAAATTAGAGGAATTTTGTCATCATTTCTATTGGTCTAATACATATTTGAAATTCATTGATCACACAATGAACCTTAAGCAGCAATGTGAAGTCATGAATGTGCATTTTCAAAAGATAGGGATAATACCTAAAGATAAGAACTCCATTTGTCAATATACCGTACATAACTATGGATGTCAGCGAAGTTAAATTTTACATCCATAAATCTGTAAACTGTTTTATAAATTATTATCCTTGTCGAGCACAAATGTTGTGACTCTGACCGTATGAGTGAGCAACTCAGCATATAATCTGCTCTTCATCTTAATCACTGATACAGCTTGATTACAGTGTGATCAATTAAATTCAAAATGACATCCTCATGGGTATCTCACCTGTAACAGTTGTTGTTGTACTTGTTGTAGCTCCCAAGAGAGGTAAGAAATCCCATGCATATAGCTTGAGAGTAAAATATTTGAGTTCCAGCATCTATCCAGACCTATAAACGAGGAAAAAAGGTATTGAATAACCTCTGTTTATTTTCTGTAACCATTTATTGTCATTGGACAAGAAGCAGGGTACACTCTACACAGGTCACCAGTCCATCAGAGGGAAACAAAGACTTGAACAATACACACATCTTTGACATTAACTGCAAAGGTCAGTGTAGTGTCAATGTTTAACTTAACATGAATGTTCTGTACTGTAGGAGGAAGCCAGAGTAACTGGATAGAACTCAGAAACACAGACAAGCCCCCAGAGGGGTTTTGAGACGAGAACCTTCCTACTATGAGGCTATGGTGCTAACCGAACAACCTGTAAAACAGAGACTGAATGCAAAATTACAATAGAAGCTAAATGATACCTGTGGGTCAGCGAGCCGGGAAGGATTGGGGTACAAATAGTATTTGATACCATGGGAGGCTCCAGGAAGAGTAACTCCTCTGAGAAGCAGCACCGCTAAAAAGACGAAGGGGAACGTGGCTGTGAAGTAGGCTGCCTACATAAAAAAATAAAGAATAGAAACAATCATACTAATGATAAATACATTTTATATAAATGATCCATGGAGACAATAATCAACAAAAGCAGACAACAACAGGTCAACTGTTGACTGATTACAACATGTAACTTCTTTTTAATCACTACGTCTTTTCCTCAAAATGATCAAATCTGTGATTTGTACCAGTAAAGACTTGCTTAATTTGATCTTCAGACATTGAAAAAAAATATTGCTGAAGGAGTTGAGTTTTATAACTTGAGTTATACTACTTGGCAAAGACAGTCAGGCACGACTTCCACGCAATCACAGACGTTATATCCTGTTCACCCACTGAGACTGAAGGTGATAGCTTGGGGACATTTTTCACACTGAGATTAAAGACATCCATTAAAACTGTCTGTCTCCCGTCTATTTCCTTGCATGTGTCTACAGGTCTGAAGTAATTTCATAACAGTATAAATATAAGCAGGGCACTCCCATTGGCACACTCAATACCAAATGCAGCACAAAAGATGGGATGGCATTGAGTCCTGCCTTCGAATTCATCCCGTCTTTATGAATTTTCTTATTTTCAATAATCAAGTTAGCCAATAATTAAAAGGACTTCATCTTCAAAGGCCATTGATTGATTGATCAATTAATTTTTACTTGACTTGTGGCTGTTTTGAGTTTGAAGTTGGTTTTATGTGGAGTTAGTGTGAGAAGGCAAGGCATGTGCCCACGTGTGAGAAAGCTATTCAGTTGTGTCCCGGGGGAAAAAACAAAAAAAAACAATGCTTGTTTGGGTTTTATCACCTACACTCCAATTCATGCCACAGCTGAATTGGTTGCCCCACTCAGTAGTCGTTATAGACTAGCAACATCAGTTTAGGACATTCATTATTCTAATTACTGACGCTTTGTGTCATTGTATTAAAAGCAAGCAATGAACTACGTTACATCTCACAAGCACATGAGGAAGGGCTTGAGTGTTCACTTAGTGGGAAAAATGGCTCTTTATAAGGTGGAACATTTAGATACTTTAAGTCTCGTTTTTACATCCATGGATAAACAAAGGCTTCATAGCCTTGAGCTTAATCCACATAGTTTCTGGGTAGTACTATTAATGTTATTCAAATCAAGCAACTGTATTACCACTTTGCTATGTTTCAACAAGAAAAAAAGTTCAAATGACAATAGCTTTGGCCGTGACATGCGAGTATTTGAAAGGTATTGGAGATTTCAGCCTTACCTTTCCAGTGGATCTCACTCCCTTCCAGACACAGAAGTAGCATATGATCCAGGACAGAAGAAGGCACAAAAAAAGGTCCCGACGTAGGTTTCCTAAATTCTCTATGCCAGTGGATATATTCAACACCCGACGACTGTAAAATCGGTACAGTTAGTATGAGTAAACAATCATTTAAAACACTGTATGAAAATTGCTGCACTTGTGAGACAGTATCAAACTTTATTGCAAAAGTGAGCATGCTGTCTGTATTTGATATCCAGCTTTGGGATTGCACGGCTATTCCAGCCAGTCAGCTGCAGTCTGTATCAGTTTTCTATATCTACCCATACATGCTGTGAGGACTCCAGTAAAAAGTAAAAGTGTGTTCCTGTATTCTCAATAGACCTGATTCTGGCTGAGCACATCTTTGTAGACACGATATGTCTGTATAACAGAGAAACTGTTTTCTAAAATGCACTTTTTGCTTTCCAGTGTTGTGTGCAATGGGTTCAGTATAATCTAACTTCTATTTGAGTGGCGTTTAATAAATACCGTCTAGTGAAGTGGAATAAACAGGTATTAACTGGATTCAAATGCAAAGTAATTAGAAGACTTATTGCATCAACATTTGATCAGTGAGTCAAGAATTGATTCTTCACGAGATACATGTTGATACCGAGCTTAGGATGGTATTCAGAGAGAAACATGCCAACATCAGAGGAAGTCCTTCAACCTACTAAAATTATTCCACCCAATTAGAGCACTTACCAGTGTGAATTTAGAGAGAACCATGCTGCCAACTGTGTTATGAGTAACTTTCCCACCCTTATAAAAGCAACAACAGCTGTCATAATGATTAATAGAGATCTAACAAGTCTGTAGATGTCTAATATATCCACAGACTTCTTCTGAAACTTACTGCCAAAACTCTAAGACGGATGATGATGATCCATTCACAAATGATGTTCCATTAGGAGTGGCATTATGGTAATTTGTTACCATACAATGATCTGAAATATATAGAAAATATATTCAAACATACACGTATTTAAAAATATATTTTAAAAAAAGTTCTACAACTTATGATGGCAAACAAGAAATGATTTCATTTCAACTTATAAGAATTATGTCTAACTGATGTTAGATATATTTATTGAGCTGTCTCAAATCTGTTACTGGTTCATGTATGGAAGAGAGATGTAACTTCATGTCCGGACCTGTGTTCCAGGTGTTGTTACAAGAGGCCCAGGGTAACTCTCGAGAGAAGGAAGAGAAGAAGTAGAACAATGCCCAAGCTAAAATCACAATGTAGGTGATGCTTCCATAGAAGGTGATGATTTGGCCGGCATACCCCAACCCTGAAAAGAACACAAACTTTCAACAATTTTCCCCTTCTTTTTCATATTTGTTGTGCAACAATCCAGAGTGCCATCTTACCTTCAAACAAGGGGCAGATCTTCCTCCAGCACCTGATTCCCCCCTGACTAGTGTACTGCCCCAGAGCTGTTTCCAACACAAATAGAGGAATCCCACAGGTTCCCAGGAACAGGATATAAGGAATGAAGAATGCACCTGAGTGGAATAAAGCACTGTGGATATTTTTGTCTTTCTTCTTTTTTTTTTTACACATGCTTAAACACATGCAGGTCATTCTCCATCCATTCACTCGAAAGAAGCATGAAGCTGTCTACACTGTAATGTTGTCTTCTTTCAAAATACTTCATGACCTAATTTAAAACTGTCTGTGAAAAGTTATGTCTCTGTATCTATATTGTAACCCCCCCAAAAAAGAGAATATACAGTAAACCATCTTATTTTGAAAGTTGGTTTAAAACTTTCATGATTGGAGTGGCCTTCAGTATTAGTATCCTGTTCTTTAATTGAGGAAAAACCTGCTGAGATCCAACTGTACAGGGAGTGAAAGAATCTGAAAATGGCCCTACAAGCCTGCATGTGTTGATATCTAAAGAAAAATAAGCTGTTATATCAGGTAAAAATGACAATCTGCTGAATACTTTAAACGATAGATGGTTAATCTTGACTGCATGACCAGTTTTCATTTTGACTTGGATAATATCTATGTATTTGGCTTTGTCTGCAGAGTGAAAGTAGCTAGAGTGAATTTCAGGAAGAAAGAACAGAAAAATCAGAAAGAAAATCAGGTAATTCTGGATACAGATAACAATTCCAAGTTAATTCCCAGTTAATTTCATGCTGAACTAAATAAATGTTTTGCATTAAAAATACCAAAAAACAAAACAAAAAAATAACCTTGCATTAAATATTTATTACACTTTCCCAGACTCCAACACAGAAATGAATTACTCCAATTGTTCAACCAAACATTTTATTTTTTGCTTGTTTTAAGATGTCGTTTTTCAAAAACGTATTTTACAATTCTGTTTTACTGACTATTTTGTAGTCGCAGACATTGCTTTAGGGTTGGCCTTAACACCAAACGCAACAGCTGATTGTAATATTTGAGCCCACTGCCAAGACTCCACAAAAGCAGCGCGGAGCCTGTTGTCCAGGCACAAAAAAAGATGGACTTCACAGCTAACAGGAGCACAGCTCCTCCACCGCCTCAGGACGCTCCAGCCTTTAGCCCCTGCTGGCTCTGAAGCGGCAAACGCAAACTGTAAGTAATCAACCTTGACCTGAGGGCGGATTTTTCTTTAACAAACGTTCCAAATGGATTTGGTTGGCACCGGGCATCTGTTGACGCGCTAACCTTATCTGTGATGATCGCTGTGGATCGTTGTTAACAGCTGTTGGTAACTGCTGTCATATGTGATGATTGTGTTAAAAAAAAAAAAAACACTTGGATCTCAATAGCTTCTTCATTGGTGAAAATAACAGCATTATAAAAATCTCCTTTGTAACATAAAATCTCGCATGAACACCCTCCTTTTTATGAATGTACAGTCCACACACGTACAAACACATTCATATATATATATCTATATATCTATATATGTGTGTGTGTGTGTGTGTGTGTGTGTGTGTGTGTGTGTGTGTGTGTGTATCCTGTACATATATACACATATGTACTGTATATATACATATATGTGTGTCTTTTACCCATGGTTCCTGTGAACCCTGCAACCCTGAATAAAAAAATAAATAAGCTGTTCTAAATAGATATATATATATAGATGGATAGAAATTTTGTTTAACGGAAAAGGTGGCCACAGCATTTTCTTAGAGAGTACTGACAAAAAAGAGGTCAAACCCTACCTCAAAGAAATAACTTCATTCAGCAATCAAATTATTGCTTTTGATAGGTTATTTATAAGCAAGGAAATTAATTCAATTTTCTGGAAAAGTTCTGTTGTCTCAACAAAAATGTAAACAGAATTTTAGAACATTTTTACCGTGGAAATTTTTGTTGCCTTACACTCTTCGCTGATAATGCGGTTGGGGTGTAAATGTGGCTGTCCTTAGAAGTTTCATTTCATGCTGGATGAGTAAAAATATTCCTGTCTGAAAACAGTACGTTGGCTCACAGTGCATTTTACTTTAAATACATTTGCGTTTGTGCTGTTTAAAGTGGCCGTTTTTGTGTAAAATGAAAAGGTTACGGTTTTTTGCATCTTTGATTAAAGTATTTGCTGATAGAGAAGATTTAAACGTTGTCTGGATAAGTTTAAAAAAGGATGATCATCACAAAAAATTATGTTTGCTTTGGTATTAAAAAGACACTTCAAGTTGTAAAACATTCCCCACTCTCAAAATGTTGCCCGCTTTTTGATACTCACAGATCACCATTAAAAAACAGCACATCTTCATAGGATGACCATGGTACCCATAATGGATTTTTTGGAGGTTGCATAATTTACTACTAAATTGTTTAACGCGATAATGCCATATGTTTGATACATATTGTCTCTGAAATGTTTCGCATCTGAGACCTTTTGCATCATTTAATGGTAAAAACTTTTATCAAATGCCTGTTGAACACAATCAGATATACTTGATAACAATGGGCATAAGACTATACATATTACAAATTATATTTCCTGTTTTGTTAAGGGGCCAAATAAAGACTTCAAACAAACAAAACAAAAAAAATTGTATCACTATTTTTCTTGGATCAGACATAAAAGAGTTAAGGGACTTCTGTTGTTACAAAGTGCTCAATGCTAGCAAGCAGAATTAGGTGAATTGGTCAATGTACAGTGAATTATTTTTACTCATCATATAAAAGGCCAGAATCTTCGTCAACGACACATGAAAAACTCTTAACATACTATGCTAACATAACGAGAGAAGTGTAACACTAAGTTACACTGTTTTTAATGAGATGTAGACACTTTACATTCTGCTTATAGCACTTTTCCATAGTTTGATAACGGTGCTTTTGCTTATTTTAATGAGGTATAAAGTTACAATGTTACAAAAGTACAGAGAATTTAGCTCCGCTCTGAGCTTAAACAAGGCAACTATATCTTCATTTAACATTGTAGCCTGTTGAATCCTTAATTCAAATAACAAACACAAATACTCACCACCTCCATTCTTGTAGCAAAGATATGGAAATCTCCACACGTTGCCCAATCCAATAATAGCTCCGGCTACTGAAAGGATGAACTCTTTTTTGTTGCTCCACTTGCCACGCTCCACAGTTTTTGCGGTGGACAGAGGGCACAGCTTACACAGAGAGTCTGCCATCCTGCTGTGAAAAAAAAGTCTAATGACAAGAGTGATACAGATCTTGAAGATCCTGAATTGTCTGGCTGAGAATATATGCAGATTTGGGGGTGACCTTACGGTTACCTAATTGATAGATTGCATGTTATTGTAGCCACAAGGGGGACCTCTAGTTGTTTCGGGAAAAGTAAATCACTCGGCTCGAACACATACAGGAGAGTGGATATGTCATATTTTATCAAACAGCCGATAATTCTTAGAGCGCTGAAGCTTATATTATTTTCAGTCATGGTTTCCATGTACTCACTGAACTCAAGCTCCTAAGATTAAAGTCCCAGCCACACAAGTTTATAGATATCTTAATGTGTATAAAATCTTATTTCATTACCACGTGTTTTTCAACAAATTGAGCACCATGTGACATTTTTGTTTTTACATTGAGATTACCTAAAATAGATATCATCACTGGAAAAAAACAACCTCAATGAAATAGCAGGTGCCCTTGTGGAACTCTAGAACAAATTAAATGCTGTAATGTAGCGTCTGTTTGGACATGAAGTGACTGAAGCTGTAGTAACAGACTAGAATTATGTGTCTGGACGCTGCCACACATGCTGTTCACACCAATTGAAAATTGATCAGTTAAATCAGTGTTTTATCTTAATACAGCCGGCAAGTGAGCTATCTGTCTCAGGCTAGACCAACAACGGGCACAAGTTGCCAATCCATTACGGAGACAAATACCATACACACTCTCACTCCCACAGACCATTTAGAATAATTAGTGCATGAGATGATGAAGCAAAGCACACCCTGAAATGGACTGGTTAAGTGCAAATACTTGTGAAACCAATTCTTTACTTGGAAACCTGAGAATAAACCAGAGTCGATCAAAAGTATAAAAAATGACATTTATTGGGTCACAGGTAAAGTATTTCAGCGCTGGGCTCTTCACAGACAAAATCCTCTCTCTCAGGGTCTCAGTCGGCAAAGAGCCCCGAAATCTGGGTGTGATGGGCATTATCTCCTTAGCTAGGTCCGCCTCTTCAAAGGAGGACTGGACACAACCAAGTCCTATAGCTAGTTACCTCTGAGACTAACAAGCCAGGTCGTAATTCACGTAAATTACATTAGAATGTGGTAACAAAGTGTGTGTGTGTTGACCTAAAGACGTGGATCTAATGCAACAGAAAAAGAAAAAGAGAGAAAGGAAAAGAGAGAAGAGGGGGCTGTGGTCACAGCTAGAGACTTCAACACAAAATGTAGTTATAAAATAAATAAAACAATCAGTCATTTACATAGATACATACATAGTGATAGCATGCAATGCTAAACTGAGTAATTATTGCCAAATTCAAACATACTTGTAGCACATAGCCTAGGTATATGCATGTTTCCATTAAAAAATGTATCATTTGTATCAGTCAAATTCACTGAAGTTAGTAAACCATCAATGTCTCTTTTTAATCATAAACAAAAGGGGAAAAATCTCAAAAGCAATGGATCCACTTGAATATTTTGAAATCTCCTTGAAAGGTGAGGACACAGTGTGCAGTGCAGATGTTTTAGCTCACTCCAAAATGAATTTATTATTTGTTTTAAAGATTCTCATCGGGATTTCTGAGGGAGTGGACAACACCGCACCCCCTAAGCTCTAAGGTATGGTCTTTTTTCTCACCCTGTTGGTGGTCACCATAACTAAAGATATTAGTTCCAGATATTTGGCTCATGACTGTGGTTATATTATTTAACAAGCAATTCCTGCTTTTTAAGCTGCACTTGGAGTAATCGTGTTGAAATTCCACTCCTGGCTATGGAGGCACTTTCCTTGCTGTGTCAGGTTCAACCATTAAATCAGTCACTTTGGGAGATTGTTCTCTACTATCTATTAATTATATCTGTTGTAGGACAGTTTGAGCTCCGCAGGAAGAACAACTAACTGCAAATGTATGGGTTGGCGGTTCGATTCCAAGACACTGAACCACAAGTAATTCACCTAAAAAAAGGTTTGTGAATGCATGGATGTAAGTATTTCACACAAATGGTCTCAGCTGAGAGCTCAAAACCATATGGATCAATTTCTGTATGTTAAGGTATCTGTTGAGTGTAAATAAAATAGTAGCAGACTCTTTATGGATTAGCTAAATGTCCTCCCCAATAATAGACGAATTAATCTTGAAATTTAATGGGCCAAATCCCTCCACATGGAATAACTGCGCAACATTTGTATTGCCAAAATGAAACTGGTTAAATGTCAGTTTTGTTTGCAGGAAAGAATTTTGGCATGTTGTTCAAAATACATTTCAAAATGCACCAACCAATGTAACACATGTATTTGTTTTGTTTTTTTGCTTTGGAAGAAGTCAAAATTGATACGGTTTCTCTTATATTAGTTCAGTGCTATTTTGTGAAACTACAGCCGCCATGCCACACACGCTCACATTCCCTCCTACGGGGCAATTTTGAGTTTCTGAGAACCTCAGAGAACCACGAAGATGCAAAAATCTAGGTTTTGATATTTGCAAAGGTTCTATGTGGAAACATATATATTGTCACAATGTATTGTATCAAAAAGTACATTGTTCAGCTGCAGTGTCTTATTTTACAAATAAAAGTAGAATATGTGGGCTTTCTGTCATTTTGAGACCTGCCAACAAAATGCATTTTAGATTTTAATATAAAGTTCGGTGACAAATAACTAACTTGAAGTTAAGTATTAGTTTAACTCAACGAAATAAGTCCAACCTGGGAAAAACAGTGGTGTAGTAGTTAGCTCCATTATCTAACGGCATGAGGGTTCCTGGTTCAACCTGCTGCAACCAAACTAGGAGTAAGCAGTATAGACAATGGATCGATATTTGAACTTTTGGCATTGAGAATGGCACAGTAAACTACATGGAAAGGTAGAAAAAGACTTTATATGCGATATTTTGAACAGAATGGACTGATTGATTTGGAAACAAAACTATAATTTGTATGACTGGCCTTGTGTGTTGTTGGAGTAACAGTCAGGTCTGGTGGCAACTTTAGGAGCAGAGAGACTTCAGCTGGACAGAGGTGTGGCAGGAAATTAGGTGATATAACAAAAAATCCATTGTAGCCAGTTGTTACTGTTAAAAAAGGAAAAAAAGGAAATCCAGATTACTACCTCGGTCATTTTTTATATGTTCAGCTCATATTTCCCGTGTCTCAATAGGTTTCGGTACATAAACATTTTAAACTTGATGTTTACTTAAACAGCTAGCTCTTTCAAACATCTCTCTGTCATTCATTAACAATAAAAATCTCCCATATTTTAAACCTGTTTATCGGATGACAGTTAATATAGTCTAATTGAATTAATGTAATTAAATTACTATGTTAAAATATTGAAAATACACTAAATACTAATTACATGGAAACAATGAGAACAGTTCTGCAATTGCTTGAATGCCCAAAAAATGATCTCTTTAGTTAAATCAGGATGAATGCATGTGTCCCATAACAGTTTGCATCCCACCACACCCATTAGTCTCCAGACATTTTGTATCTGACCATTTAGTTTTGCAGAGTTACTTGAATTATTCATACCAGATTTTGGGATTGTGACTCCAGTGACAAGGAATTTTCTGTGGGTGTAAGGCTGTGTGCATAATACCTTTGTTTGCTGACTTCCACTTGTTATGATGAGGGGAAATAGAGGTTGAATTCCGCTCACAGCGGGCGATGCACTTCCCCTGCTGTGTTTCAGCTCATATTTGACTTTGCAGGCCAATAAATCAGTGCTGTTAGAAGATGGGCCATCTGCAACTCCAGAAGGGTGGTGGCTGTCTATTGAGTTGTTTACTGTCTTTGTCAAATAGCCAAAATAACATAACAGACTTTGCTTTTTACATTATGCTCGTTGTGAACCAAACTACAGCCATGAGAAAGGAACATGGAGATTTCAACTGCTCCATCTTTCTGTTCAGGAAACACAGCTTGTCCAGATACTTTTAACTGGCAGGCTTTAGAATTTGTCTTTGTGCGCTGGACATCCCAATCTCTCTATCTAAATATTTTTCTGACACCAATTAATCTAGTTTAAAACATGTTCTGCCAAAGAATTTCAGGTTACTATAGATTTGATAATGCTGGAAATTGATACCAATATCAATCAATTGTAATAAAAAAAAACCTCCAAGGACTGATTATGATACAGGCAAGCATTTGGACAAAGACAAAGACATTTGTGCCATTTCTAGGATGAAAGTTGGCAACTCATCAGGTTGGTCACGTTGTTCAGAGGTTTAAGAATCTTAACCAGCCAGTTTGGAATCCCAGTCATAATACCAAAGTACTTGATGTTCCTCTTGACATTTATGTCCATCAGGTCAAGATAGATTGCTGCCAGCTGTTTCATATAACACACCATCACCTTATACATTATGTTCCAAGAAACTGTCCTGTTTAAGTTCAGAAACCGGCAATGGCCATGTTTCCTTTTTGGATCTCGGGGGACGAACAGCTGTTGTTTTTGAAGGAACAAGTTTTGTAGCAGAATGTACAGTATTCTTGGCAACAGAATTTAAAAGAGCCTGAATAGGCCTTCATCTGAAGTGTTGTCGTACTGATAGATAGGATGGTCAGTATTCTACCTTTTCAGGGCTCTGCAGCTGACCGCAATAGTCAGTAGGTAGAGCTAGAACTTCCCCCTTGCAATCCAGCGTGGGAAATGCGATGCAGTTGGAAGATCCTGCGTCTATGATATTTGGCAGACTTAGATTTGATCTAGCTCATGTATTTTATAATTGAGATGTGTTTATGAATGATTATAGGTCATTTGTAAGAGAAGCTCTGATGGACGATGTAGTTAGCAGAGCTGAAAGTAATGTGGCATTGGTCCCAGGATCTTTTCATGGGTAGCATTTTCAGAAGACTGTGTACAGTCTTCTCCTGTCAAAACAAATAAGTCACAACACCTGAAATACCATGGCATATTTTCTTAATAAACCCAAAGGATTTTTTTTAACCAGCTTTTCCAACTCAATTTTGTCACGTGGATTTTTAGCAGGATGCATAATTTAACTCTAGGTCCATAAAAAGGTTAAAACACAGTGCAAAGTGTCAATAACATATACTGATCAAATGTACTGAGTCTCATGTCTAAATATTCTAACAATATTTTACTCTTATTTATCAATATATTAAATACATTTTTCTCTATTATATATTAAGTCATGTCATAAAAAGAAGATATAGATGTTAATGTATAGGCTTGTCCCGATCCGATCCAAATACCGGATGCCGATATTTGCAAAAAAATGTGTATCGGCCAGCAGGAGAAAATGCCTATCCAGACACCTGATCTAGTTTTTTTAAAGTCTGATCCCACACGAGCATTAGCATCTCCTAACCCACAGGTCTGTGTCCTAACCATTAAGTTGGTATAAGAGTAAATCCCTGTTCAACATGAGTCTGACAACTAACTAAGTAGGCTATATCACTTTAAACTTTAATACATGATCTGATAGGCCAGGATCGGTATCGGCTCGGAAGTCCAAAAAGCTGGATAGGGACATCCCTGAAATATAGTATAATTAATCAATTACAGTGAGCCTTTCTTCTGCAATATTTTTAGGAGTCTAAAATCAACTGATTGCTCATATAAAACACAATTATTATTATCATTATCATTAGTAGTAGTAGTAGTAGTAGTAGTAGTAGTAGTAGTAGTAGTAGTAGTATTACATTAAATATTGGACAGTTTAAAAAAATCAAATAGTTTCTGAAATGCTTTAGACGAACAGATTTATTTATGTAATGCATTAAAAATTTGATCAACTTAGTTAGAAAAATGTGATTGACCTAATAAGATCTTCATTTTCATTGGCTTTACTTGTCAGGTGTTAAAGTCATGTCTGATCCATGTTGAATTACAGTCCAAATCCCCAACTCTTTGTTTTTTAGCTGTTTTCTGACACCTGTCAACTGATCATAATTCCAATAAAAAATAAGCTGCAGTATATTTGCAATCACTTGAAGATCTCACACAAACAACTTGCTCACATTCCTTTACAGTCAGCGTAAAGGGCAGACTCTGTGATGGCCCCACGTTCTGGACCTGCTGTGCTTGTTGCCTGGCAGCTTTTCCAAGGCCATTTTTATTGATGCGACCATAAGCACCTGGCCAGTGTCCCAGGAGTATTTAAAACTTGGACCAGGGCTCAACAACTGATCTCAATATCCATTCCTCTGGCATGGTGCATGTATTTTGGCTAACGTTGCTCTTAAGGTTAGACCTCAAGGCTTCACGCACTGTCCTCCATTCATATCATTTCCCCATTAGCTGACACATTTCTATATGATAAACATAACTTGTGACATACAGACGATCTAAAAAAAAACATTTTTTAGAACTACATTTAGCTTAAAAGTTGTTTGCTTTTATTTACTCCGGAGCTTGTCTACGTCAGAGCACAATCGGTAAGTCATTGAACTGGATTATGAATGGGGTTGTTGAAAGTTGTAAATTAGATCATCAAGTGTACAACAGGGCTTGGATAACTCTGGATAGCAAACAGTGGCAGCAAAGATTAGTGCAAATGAGACACTGTGGCTTAAAAAGCATCCACAGTACTACGAACCTGGTATGTTTAAATGAGAATATTTGATTTCTTTGAACCCTTTGATATTTCTTAATGTGATGTGGCTTTGCTAAGGCTGTTTTTATCATCACCTCAGCAAAACTGAAGCTGTCTGTTCTAATTAATTATTTACAAGTCGAACCAAATCTGTGATTCAATTAAAGGCTGCTTGCCCTTCTAAACACAGTTCACGGCATAACTCACCTGACTATAAATATCTGCTTTGGTACTTACAGCTCCTGTGTGTGGCAGGTTTTCTCTGTTGTTAATACAGAGCACATTTTTCTACAGTAAGGGTAATAACTGTACAACACGAGCTGTTCAACTCTGAATAGTGCAAAATGTGCAAGTGACCAACAGTTTTTTCTGCCTTAAGCCACTGTATCAATCATTGCTAATTTACCATAAACTGGAAATGTGCATGTAGAGTCTCACAGATGTTGACTGTAGAATAACATGGGCTTTATTCCATTAATTTTGACATGCATTTAAAACTGATAGTGTAACTGTACAAGCGTTTGTTTGTGCTGTGGCTGTATTCAATCAGCAAAACAACTTTTGGCCTACCCATTCACTGAGTGCTATGTTCGTGCCTGGCCTGGCCTGAGGGAATTTTAAACTAACCTTAAATACGCACAAGGAAGCTGTCCAAAATGTTTAAGTTCTTATAAACAGAAATACTCACTCATGTCTGATTTGTGCCACTCAAAACACTGGAAAGGTCACTCACAATTACAGTACCTTTCAAACATTTTATGATGGATTTTTCTGAACCACCAAAGGTTTGTTGAATTACAACTATGGTGCAGTTCAAGGTTTGGCTGAACACTTGCCTTTAGAGATGCTACTTGCTGAGGGTGGAGGAGTCTGTGCTCTAATGAGTGACTCCTGTTGTACTTTCATACCAAACAAAAGCACTCCAGATGGTTCTGTAACCAAAGCCAGAAACCAGATGGTTCTTCATGTAGAACTGTCCCATAATTCAGGTGTAGATACTGTATTCACTGGCTGGCTCAACTTGATGTTTGGTAAGTGGAAATAAGTTCTTATTTTCCTTCTTACAGGTGGCACAGCTGGATTACTTTTGTTGTTTTGTGTGGTTGTTGCTTCAGTCCTTGTCCCAGAAGTCTGATTGTTCATACCATAGATAAGTCACTTTCTTCTCAGATGATGCAACTCACCCCTCCTTTTGCAGGACATTCATAAGAAGGCTCTGTTGAATCTGATGACAAATTGTATGCTTAATTTGAAGTGTTTAAATTAATTTTGGAACCTTTATCACTCACCTTGTGATTGAATGAAGGTTGATGCTATTGATAAAGTTGTTACTATTGCATTGTATTATGCAAGTTGGTGCAGCGTTATGATATAATGATAGTGATCACTTTAGTAGTGATTAACATGATATGGATCATTATAATCAGAAGTGGGGACCAATACCAGGTGATGGAAACCAATATATGTATAATGATTTTTTTCATTTCTCTTTAGGGATTTTCCACAAGTGAATGTATTTTGAAGGTTCTTTTCTTGCCTCATGGTAATCTCTTCTCCTTTACAGTCTGAGAGAAAGTCCTCTCATACTTGCTCTATTACATGTTTTGTCTTGAGGACTGCCTGCTACATTTTTTAGATAATGGCAGATGGCCTTCATGAAATGTACTGGTTATTGTATGATGGTAGACAGATCTTAACTGAACAGGTGTGAGGGTCAGAGGTTTGACACCTCCCTCACCCCCAGTTCAGGGAGGGTATAATATGTATTATGATTTTGATTTGCTTCAGAGCGGTTTGTAACGTTGTATAAACGACTTGTATGATCCTGCTGGTTGCTCTCACTTAATGACGTTTTCCTTTTTAATACATTTCTATTTATTACTTCCGGAGACAGAAGACTCTTGCTTAAGAGTACAATTTCCACAACAATTACAATCAAATTTAGTTTGTTTTGTCTGCTATCAAACCTACACATGGTAAAGTTAACAATGGCAGGCCCATGTCAATCCATAGACATGGACAGTTAGACGATTAGGTTTCCTGCAAGGACAGTTCAAAAACCCCAAATGCATCACACGACTTTATCCTGTTGTTGTGCCTGGCCGTGAATCAAACCAACATCATGGTGGATAGACCAAGGAGGATAAATTTTCATGCGAGATGATAGGCTTAGTTCCGGCTAAATGAATTGGAATACTTTCACAAATCACAGAACCCTGTCTTCAAAATTTTGGCTGGCAAGAAAATGTGGAACAAAAGTACTTCTTAGAGTTTTCACAGCTGCAGGCTGCAAGTGTGGATCTGGCTTATCCCAGGCAGCTATCTGCAAATCTGGATGATGTACTTTCATGCTAGGAAAACAGCTGCTTTCTAAACATTGCAGTTTGAAGCCGACATGTTTAATTTCCTTTTGTGTATTCTTCTTTCTTTTATCGATCCATCTGTTGTCATGTGACACATCTTTAATAGAATGTGTCTCGCATTCAGCAAAAGAATAGTTTACTTGGTGTTTGATTTCTGAGGTGGTAAGCATTCCTATTTTTTGCAGCTTATTGTTGTTGTTTTTTCAGTTAATGTGGTGATCCATCCATCCCTCCATTTCTGTACCGCTTATTCCCAATGGTTTGGCAGGGGGACTGGAGCCTATCCCAGTATACAATGGGCGAGAGGCAGGGTACACCCTGGATGGTCTGCCAGTCCATCGCATTAATGTGGTGATACTGTTCCATTTTCTACAGACCACACAAAAATAGAAAAACTTGTTGGGGCCAGGGCTGTTGGGTCTGCCTGGCAAATGGTGGGTCCTGGGCAACAGTGGGGCCGTAAAGCATGACTGCCTTCTCTTGGAGGGATTAAGTCCCTCTTGGCTTGCATCCCTTTACCCCTCTACCCTCTGGCTCCAGAACACAGATCACACTCACACGTAGGGTTTCGGGGGCCATGGGGGATCTGCACAGTGCAGCTGAGAGTACCAACCAGGTGGTCCTCTTTTCTGCACCCTGCAGCACCCTCATGCCCCCTCTTTTATCAGCACTTTAGATACTACTAGGCCCAGGGGGGGCTCCTCGGGTGGTTGGGACTGCTTGAAGGACCTTGCTCTAAGGCTTTGCAACGCCACCCACGCTGCTGTTTTAAATGCTTAGAAGACATGGAGCACCTCTGTCTGTCAGTGACAGAGTTGTCCTCAACTCACTTGGAGTGACTGTGTTCTTGGTTGGGTCTGGTTCCTGGGTCTGGTTCTGGGTCTTCTGTCCTCTGGTCCACTCGTGCTGTTCCTGGCCTTGGGGCTTGATTAAGCTTGATTAATGGGGCATTCATTTAACAAAAAAAGGGGAATGAGAAATCAGCTTCCAATCTCATGGTTTTACAGATTGTTTCCTGTGACCTTGAGCTGATTGAAAATTGTGGCTGAAAAATATACATAATGTCCATATTAGTGTTAAACCACTATATATATATATATATAACCACAGTATATAACAGATGTATCATTTTACCTTTTACCTCCCTGCATTTGTTGTAATGCTTGCTTTGACTTTCAAACATTCTCACATTTGTGCTAATTTGATAATATCTATTTAAGTTTAAAAAGAAAAAGTAGTTTATACAGAAATTACAAAAATTGAATTTGTCAATTTCTATAATTAATCCTCATTTTTGCTTTGGTTGGCCATATAAGTTTTTTGTGGAAGATGATAAATAACAATGACTGACAATATAAAGGAAAAGGAAAAAAAAGTAATAGGTTTATAGTAGGTGACATGACTTAGTTGTATTTATGAGTGAAAACACTTATAAATAACATTTCTATTTAGTAGTTTTTTTTATATACTTTGAATTTTCTATGATAATGATTTAAAAACTGTGTGTAAACTGTATGTTGGATTAAATCAAGGAAGAACTGCTATGTTGTTTTATTTCATACATTATGATCACATTGATGCATGACTTTAGATGACAGGACTTTGTATTATATTCTGTGCGGATAGCAACACATTTCAGTGTCACATAGATTGAAATGAGCAATAGATTTGCCAAGGTTATGCACAAAAGATGACCCAATCTATTTGTCAGATAGCTTTACCAAATCAAGTGTAGTTGAGAAAGACAGAGTGCACTGTGTTTACCACATTTGAAACAATATATTTCAGTAGAAGATACATATTGTTTTGCTTTTTTTCTGAATAACAGTCAAACCAACTTTAGAGGAGAACAATAAAGACCTTTGTTTTTAGACAAAAACATCATTTTAATCCCCATTTATTTTTCCGTCTATACCCAACTGCAACCAGCAGGGCGCAGTCTACTTCCTCCATTGTGCGGAGATTAAACAAAAGAAGAAGAGCCGGCTCCTGAAGCTGAATGAGTGAACCCGATGTGCTATTAAGTCAGGTGCTTTTTTAGTTTAAGCGATTTGTTGTTTTAACTGCTGAAGGTTGTAGTTTTGGCCGATAATGTCCGGGATACCCCCAGACACTTGGCAGCCCTCTACCGTGGCCGTGGAGACGACGTAAGTTCTCATGAAAACACTGAATGCTAACTATGCTAACTGTTCAATGAAGTGTGGCACATCAGCTCCGTGGGGCCGTGCATGTGTGGGTTTCTAAACGATTTAGATTTAGGCTTTTTTCTCCGGTATGAGAAATTACAGAGACAATGCATTGCAGGATGGGGACAGTTGTGGTTGAGCTTTACTGGAACCATGCTCCAAAAACCTGCAAGAACTTCGCAGAGCTTGCCAGAAGAGGCTATTACAACAACACCAAGTTCCACCGGATAATCAAAGACTTCATGGTGCAGGGTGGAGATCCAACAGGGACAGGTAGGTTCTAATGCAAAGCACGTCTGAGAGCAGTTTGTTGTAGACAGTGGTGACACACGTGTTTCAGTGTGATTAAGGGTCCAGAGAGGCACACTTCCTCACAGACCCCTACTACATTTAATAGATTCATACTTGATATTTAGAGCAAAAGACTATTGGACAGTTGAGAATAGATTTAATGGTTTCACAGTCCTGAATAATTGCCTCACCAAAATCTGTGTGATCTCTGCTTCACTGACAGGTCGAGGGGGTGCCTCCATATATGGCAAACAGTTTGAAGATGAACTGAGCCAAGAGCTGAAATTCACAGGTAAACATAAACAGCCATGAAAGATGTGCCAGATATGTGGGGCATCTAGTTTAAATGGAGGGACTGTTTAGCTGATTAACATGTGTTTGATCATGTAAAGTGTTTGTGACTGACTGTAACAATGTTGCTTTATCTGCCTGTCTCTTAGGTGCTGGAATTCTGGCAATGGCCAATGCTGGGCCTGACACCAATGGGAGTCAGTTCTTCTTCAGTCTGGGGCCCACTCAGTGGCTAGATGGAAAGCACAGTATCTTTGGAAGAGTGTGCCAGGGGATGGGAGTGTTGAACCGGATTGGCATGGTGGAGACAAACTCCCAAGATCGCCCTGTTGATGATATAAAAATTGTCAGAGCTACTGTACCCAATTAGAAAAAAACGTTTTTGTATTGGTTATGTTTTTACACTTATTTTTTAATAAATAAAAGAATATATAAATGCTGTGATTTTTTTTTTTTGTACAAAGTCTGAGACCACAATGAATGACTTCACACTCAAAGAACGAGTTGTAATTTTACATTTTTATTGAACAATCTGTTGCATTAAAAAATAGTGATTCTTGTCCAAAGTGTTATTTATAAATCATTTCCCTTATTTTATCAACTAGCAACTAAATATCAGAATCTGGACCCTTTGAAACAGTCCAAATGCCCTGATTGTGGTCTTTTAGTTGACTACAATCAACTACAATTGGCTACCCAATACACACAACAACAGTTTGGTCTTTTATGAAAGCCTACTTACCATTTATAAAGAAGAGTGTAGATGTAAACTACATGTAATATACTTTAAAGAATAATGTTTTCAACTTAAGACATTTTGCACTGGACAACAATAATTTTTCATTACAACAAATATCAGTAAATAAAATCTAGAAAACCTCAAAATATAAAAAAGATTTTAAAAAAAAGCTGCATGCTGTTGCTAATTGCTTGGCCATGAGTGAGCTGTAAGGATTTACATCTCTCAAAAACACTTCAACACAAGCATCTGGGAAGGTGCTGCCTTTCCAGATTTCTCAATTTCTGCTGTCTCTTTGGTTGTGATTATTTTTGTTTTATTTCGCTTGGCTCTACCTTACAGCTCGTTAATGCGGTTAAGAAAATGACTGACCATTAAATCTGGTGACATCTAAATCCTATAACTTACTTTGTTTGCTAGCACCCACTGCTAGCAAACAAATTGAAAGCAACCCAATAGGAATGAAAATACCAAATGAAAATAGAGGTTAGATTCTCTGAAAAAAGATACACCCATATATGATATAACTGTGTTTACCAGGCGATTTATACCAAGGAATATTGTTCTATGAGTCTATGCATTGATTTGAATTCTAGCATTTTATAGCATTTGGTCATTTGGTCCGTCATTGCTGGCATGCAATGAAGCCTCAATGCCTGCCATTCCTTTGGCCATTTTTGGAAGGTCATCTGCAGCCCGGGAGCTTGTCTTGATACGCTGGGGAAATAAACATTATTGTCAAAAGAATGCCTCTTTCAGCAGGGAAGCAACACAAAAAAGTTCCAATAAAGCTAACAAATTTGAAAGAATTACATTTGAGGTCTATAACTGACCTCCCAGAGTGTCCCTTTTTTTTTGGCTAGGATGAAGATCATGTTGAGTGGGATCATAGAGAGTGAAGACATGGCCAGAAACCAGCCAAAACAGTATGCCCACCATGGGTACACATAAACATTGTTGAACCGGACTGGGGTGTATTTCAGGAGCAAAAATAGAAGGGTCCCCTTTAAAAGTAAAGAAACATAAATTACTTCATGGAGTCACAGTAAAAATGAATTTTTAAAAATGTATGGGGAAAAAATCTCACACTGCAAGTCAGAGGGGTGATGTACATCCAGCAGTACTGGAACAGAGACAGCGGTTTGTAGCCAATCATATCTTCAATGTTGTCTACAAAGCGTCCAGCCCCTATGACAGAGACACTTGTGTTACTAAAACAAAGCTGCACAAAAGCCACATTAAAAAGTAAGGCAGCGTTTTTTTTAATGCAGGTTTCCAAGCCTTTAAAGTCTTCATTAAAAAGTTACTTAATGTCAATGTCAAAATCCTTTTAGGATAATAATTTTCTCTGATGAAAAAGTGATCTATTTATTCATCATTACGCTTAAAACAATTGCGGTGCAAAATAACTAAATAAAATGCAAAATAACAACCAAACAAAACAAAAAGATGTGGACGTATTCGCATCTCAGTGACTGCATTCCTGCTTGGGCTTGGTAATACTCAGTCCTTTAAAGTCCTTGTTGACTCATGACAAAGTGTATCTGTTGGGATTGTGCTGTTTGTCTGGGACAGAAAAACTAAAAAACATGTCTTCTATATTACCCTACCGTAAATCCATCCAATGATCACTGACTGGAAGATTGCCATCAGTAGAAGAGTGGGGCCACTGCATACATAATGATCGAAGATCTGCAGAATGTATGCTCCAGCCTGAAAATAAAACAGTCAATAGACTGGTACCCTCACACTTTATTATATTCAACAACAAGTCATGACTCAGTGACGTGAGTTTGACTCAATCAAAATGACTACTGTGAATGAATACTATGTTTTGGTATTCATCATAGTGGTAATACTGGTTATTTTCTAATCAAACCACCTTGATAGAAAAAATTAGCTTAAGTGGCCAAATGTACAATTGTCTGAAAGCTCACCTCTGATACCGTAACCAGTCCCAAACCAAAGTTAATAGCGCAGATCAACATCAGATAAAGCTCCCTGCGGTATCCCCTTTGGATGTGTGAAGGGAACATGTCTGTCAGAGAGGTCATGATGCTTTCGAGCCCCGCAAACTGGAGGAAGACACCGGGACAGATTGAGGGAAGAAATGAGATAACGGTTTCAAGGAAATTCAATTTTAAGGAAAAATAAAAGTGAATTCAGCTAACCTGGCCATCGATCCCTAACAGGATGATCATTAAGAAGAAGCAGGCAGACCAGAGCTGAGGCCAGGGCAGCAGGGTCACTGCCTGTGGGTAGACGATGAAGACAAGGCCAGGTCCTGCAAAGGGAAACCTGCAAGTCAATCATTTCTGGCTGCCACCTCGTCTTTATTTACAGCTTCTCTGTGACAACAACGGCATCCTTAAAGCTTATATATCATCTAAGATTTCTCATTTGATTATTTAAAGCAGAATAGTGAGCAACTGAGAAAAACAAAGTTAGTACAGTAAATCATTTGAAAATTTCCTGCCATTTTATGCATTTCTATTGTGTAATAAAGTGATTAATTTCTAGAAGAAGGCATGACAGTTTGAAAGCTTTGGCATGTGTACCTGACTCAGCAACAGCAGAGATGTCAACACCCTGCTTTTGTGACATGTAGCCCAGAATTGAGAAAATAGCAAATCCAGACATAAAGCTGGTCCCACTATTCAGCAAGCAGAGATAGAAGGAGTCTCTGCAAATGGAAAGAAGTACAGAACACATTTATGTCTTTGTAACACAAAAATGTGATGGACTGATCACAGAGCTTGAACCATCTCACTGCAAATGAGTAAATAAGCAGCTGCTGTAAAGCACCAATTGAGGTGATGTTGGAAGGTAATTCAAATCTGGCTATTAATAAGAGTTCAACACCATTCAGAAGCTCATTGGAGAAATGCCTATGAATTGGGTAACATGGTGAACACTAAAATGGTGAACCAAAGAAAATAAATTAACCAGCTTAGTCCAATTTAGGTGGGGGTGGGCCTCAATATTGGCGGGGGTAATCAATTTGCTTGTCTTTGGACAGTAGAAGGAAGGTGGTTCTTTTCACTAGAATTGAAATGTTCTGATGTTAAAACGATCTTAACTTAAAGTTGAAGGCAGAACACTATTTCAGATAATGTCCTGAATGTAGTATTAACAGCTGAGATCAGCTTTTAAAAGCGGCAGCCTCTAAAAATAAAGACTCAAAAACGTCCCATTTGAAATTCTTGTCTGCAAACAGTTCAAAATTACTTGTCAAGCTGAGGTAATAGTAAAAAAATTCGGTCTCCTCTTGACTAAAGCTAATCCCAAAATCTGTACTCTGATCAGAAAAGATAAAAGTCAACACTTAAAAATCATGGTCGCCTCATCGTATAGACTAAAGAGGAGAGGAGCCATTATATGAGCTGTCAGTGCTTTGTTCAAGATTCTACATCTCTGATGTTAAGGGGAACCTCCACATCTGAAAATATTTAATCTCTTTTCTTACTTCTTCAGCATTTACATACAATGTTTCTGACCCAAATATGTCTTGAAATGCAGTTGCCATCATAATTTGCATAGATTCTTTACAAAAGTATTTGACAGTATCATATATTAAAGAATTACTGGCGAAGGTATTCTATTTATTCATTATGTTTGTATTTTTAATCCATCACCAAATTTTCACCTGTAGCAGTTGTTGTTGTATTTGTTGTAGCTTCCAAATGTTGTCAGGTATCCCAAGCATAAAGCATAAGAGTAAAATATTTGTGTTCCAGCATCCATCCAGACCTATAAACCAGTCATAAACAAACAATCTAAACAAGTCTTGACAGTTTTTGTCCAACTAACGCTGCACAAAAATGTTCAGCGTAAATGAGAATGAAGACTGAGTAACACCTGCGGGTCAGCCAGCCGTGAGGGATTGGGGTACAGGTAGTATTTGATACCATGGAAGGCTCCGGGAAGGGTCATTCCTCTGAAAAACAGCACCACTAACAGGACAAAGGGGAATGTGGCTGTAAAGTAGGTAGCCTGCACAAAAAAGGAAAGAAAAGATTCCAAACGTTGCAAATGAAAGAACATGCCTAAGAACTGTTGTTAGGTTGAAAAGTTTGATAGACACTTTTATGTCAGGACCACACCTTTTGGCTGGTTGGGTAATCACTCTAAAGACAGTATGAAAACTCACCAAACAGCAAATGATCTAACGAATCAGCAGTTGCTTTATCATGTCTGAGTGGTTTGGAAAATTAAAGTGTGGTTTAACCACTGTGGATTTTTTCTGTTTGAGAGAGACATGACACCCATCTCCTGAAAAACTGAGGAATTATACTTGGATTCCATTAAAAGTAAGAGTGAAGCTCTAGTTTTATGACTATATACTAAAGTTATCTAACGTTCATTCATTTAAAAAAACACCGGTGATAGAACTTAGTTACGCTCCAGTAGGTTTACTCGGAGGCAAAGACAGTCAGCTTCTGCTGCACAGATCTGTCTCTCAGGGCAGTTTTGCCATACAGCCAAAATACTTCAATTTTCTCACGTTAGTTCTTCCCATGTGTTGAGCAACCGACATGTGAGAGTAATGGCCAGTGGCCATTTTTTACAGCAAGATGAAAAACATCCCAAAAAAAACTGTCTCCCAAAGTTTTTCCCGCATGTGTCTGCAGGTCTGGAGCAACCACAGATGCCCTTTTACAGAAAATAAATCACCACTGTCACCATTTGTAGACATATTGTGCTGTATATGCAGCACAATATATGGAAAGAGCAGGATTTTAACCCGTAAAATCTTTCTCCCATTAGTGCTGCATACTTGAGTTCATAAAGCTAATTCATTAGAAGTTGAGCTGGTAAAACCTTTGAGTTACTTGAAAAGGGCAGGAATGTGTATACGTGAGAGACAAATATTGTCTTGGCAGCGGCCTGAAGGAGTGGGGGGGGGTTGGTGGATGCCTGGGTGTTATGGAGACCTCATGTTTCATTACTTGAATATGCCACACCTCAAGTTCTATGCCCAGCTCCTACAGTTTCAAACCAGTTTGGTCAAGTCATTTATGAACATTTATGAACACCTAATCATCATAATTCTATTTATAAATGTTTTCATTCAATCAAATGTTTTGAGAATTATAAGTCCTGTCACTGATTTTGTGTAAAAAAACAACACTTGAAAAGTAAAAAATTTTTGCAGCATTTTAACGCAGAGAGAGAAAATCCATCATTTTAGCACCTTCACAAGCACCTCAGCATGTTTAATTTAGGTTTATTGTTTTATGTATAGGTACTTTGGTCATGGGCATAAATAGTAAGAGATGAAAAAGAGATATGATAGAAATGTCCTGCAAACCCTGATTAAAATATTGTTGTAATCTCACATTTTTTTAATTTACATTTCTTTATGTCATCATCTTATATCCTTCAGGTATTCACAGAATTTCAGAAATAGGTCTCGATGTATTCTTCTTTTGAAAAATTTAAGATTGTGTTAATCTTAAATGTTTGGGAGGTCAAAATCTTACCCTTATGATATCCTTTTGTTACACACATTTCAAATTACAGCCTCACCTTTCCAGTGGATCTCACTCCCTTCCAGACACAAAAGTAGCAGATGACCCAGGACAGAAGAAGACACAGGGCTAGTTCCCATCGTATGCTTCCAAAATACTCGATTCCGATGGAAATGTTTAAAACCCTCCGCCTGTAAGATGATCTGAAGTTAGTATATGCAAACAATAATTCTAAGTCAGTTCTTAACAAGTTGAGTATCTACCAATGTCTTTACTCTGAGAAGATAGATTAACATAAATATAGTCTACAAAGCATTAACAGACCTAACACTTCTATTGCCCAAACCTGAATGTGGCCATTGCTTACAGGAAAGAAAATACACTCTCTGTCTGTTCCATAACTTAAAAAACGGGCAAGATATAGATCAATCAGGTCCTTATCAGGTTTTACATTTAGATAGATATAGTTTCAAAAGACATAATTTTGGATGCCTTTTCAAAATAGTTGTAGTTCTTTCAAGGCCCAACAAGCTTTTTTCATACCTGTTGTCTCCACAGGTGGAGACAACAGGTATGATTTTGGAAACTAACCCATTCTCACTGATCAAATATACCTAGAGGCCGACAACGACTTAAGGGATGTAACTCTTAAGTGACCAAGCATTTAGTAAATTACCTTTATCAGATACAATTCCTGGAATGAATTAGTGAATAAGTTTACCAATTTACTATTTCAAAGGTTTTGTTTATGGAACCGTCTGGCATAATCATCAAGCTAAGCAAAATTTCTAAAATACCAGGTGTTCCGTGGCCTGGAACACCTAGAAGTGGGTAAATGTGAGAGCTATTTAGCCGTAACACATGGAACCAAATCAATGTCCACAGATTTTGCACTTATCCAACTATTCCTGCACAGATTTAAGTCAAAATGGAAAATTAAGGGTGGAATGGCTCTTTGATCTATTTGCTTGTGGTGCTTAAGCTCTATAATAATTTAAATGTGTAACGTAGTTACTTCAGCACTGAGTTTGTTTTTGTTTGGGTCACTAATTCTCCTGTCATTTCAGATCCCGCCCTTCTTCCCTGCCATGCAATCACTCATTCCCCTCACCTGGTTCTCTCCGCCCATCTCCTCAACTGCAGTTCAGTAGCTCATTTGGTCCTAAGTATTTATACCACTCCATTTCCACTTGATCCCTGCCAGATTGTCTTGTGTTGTTCCATGCCAAGCTTTCCCGCATTCACCTGTTCTGCTTTATTGTTCCGACATCACTTTTGCCCTCTCGCACTTCGGATTCCTGCCTGCCCCTTATCCGATTTGTTTGCCTGTACGATTGATCTCCTGGTTTTGACCCTGCCTGTTTTTGGACTAAGTAAAACAGATTTTCCCTCACAACTTGCCTGCCTCGTGGTCATGCTTTTGGGTTCTCTTTTGCCAGGACCAGTGGTCGTGACAAAATCAGTTATCTATCGATTAGTTACACAAGAGTATTTACGTTACTTATAGAAAAACATTGATCTGTGAATAATTGCTTTTTAAATTTTGTGTAGTATTGATGGAAAAAATTGAGGAATAAACATACCGCCAAAACTCCATAACAGACGACGTTGATAAATTTACAGGGTGGGTCCAGTTAGTAGTGGCATTAGTGGGGTTTATTCCCACACAAAGTTCTGCAACATGTCAAAGTTTTCATGTTGACATAAATGTATGCTTATCATCAGATTAGTGTGACATTATAACTTCAATTTGCTTTATTGAATTCTCAGAACTTAACTTATGCAGGAAACATTGAAATAAGGCAGATATGGTAAACATATTTGCTAACAAACATTAAATATGTCAACATTATGTTAAGATATAGCTGTAAAGATATTTAACAATCTGTCATATTATGTGTGTTACAGAGATGTTACATTACATCAATATACCACTTAGAATACGGAATGAATTTACTTTACCTGTATTCCAGGTGTTATTACATGTGGTCCATGGCAACTCCAGACTGAATGAAGAGAAGAAGTAAAGGAATGCCCAAGCTAAAATCACAGCGTAGCTAATATTTCCATAGAATATTATCAGTTGGCTGGCGTACCCCATCCCTGAAAATGACATCAGCTGTTAAAACGGCATCCCTTCATTTCTACCTCTTGCCACACTTCAAACTACACCATAGTCCTCACAGTTCATTTACCTTCAAACAAGGGACAGACCTTCCTCCAGCATGTTATCCCCCCTTGACTGGTGTACTGGCCCAGTGCTGTTTCCAGTACAAACATGGGAATTCCACAGGTCACAAGGAACAGGGTGTAAGGGACGAAGAATGCCCCTGAGTGTGAAAATTCAGTGCTGTAAATGCTTGTTTAAAAAAATAGATTTATTTACTTAACAAAAAGACATCAGTGACTGAGATGGTAAAATGTGCAAACACTTGTGTCAACCTCATATCACAGCACCAGCACAGAATCATATATCAATCTGGAACACATCCCTGCAAATTTAATATTGGGATAAGTCCGAGGGCAAATTTTACACTATTTTCTTTCTTATAACAGAGCTGCGTAACACACACACAAGAAAAACTGTCTTGTTTGTTTTACTTTATTTCTTTTGAGCTCATCAGTAACTATAGCCTCTCTTTTATACATGTTAGATAGCACCTCATTCTCTAAAAAATACATTGTATGCATCAGCTCATAATCTTTCTTCATTCTTTATGAATTACAAAACAAATATATAAACTTTTATGACACAGTTTCATATGTCTAACAATATCATCGGAACCACGGATAAATTAGGGAAAACAACTCTGAGTGCCATGTGGCAGTTAAGATATGATGCATATCTATATAGATTGTTTTTGCATCCATGATTAGAAAACGAATGAAAAAAACCATAACAATCAAAACTGTAAATCACACTGAACAAACACCCGGATTTAAAATGTGTTGAGTAACGGAGGGATTGTTTCGTGAGCCTTGTGATAAACTCCACACCGCCGTTGCAGCTTTTTGCTTTGTTCCCTAGTAGAAACTGTGAAGGGATTCGCAAAGCTTGATATTGTAGAGTGGTTGTTTTTTAGCAAAAGATAAACATCTAAACTATATCAATATGTATATCCTTACTGTTCACCAGTTTGTGCATATCTTCAGAAAAGCGAGGAGGTGTTGAGCCATTTGATACGTCTTGGTAAGGAGTGATTTTTCCTTTCAAACATCTGCACTTTCAGATCAAATGGCAGGGCAGCTTAGCATTTCTTAATCTCCTCAAGTGATGAAGATGTGGACTGAGTAATTTTCCTTGCTCCACATGTCCAGAACTGAAATCCTGACACGTAGACATCCAGCAGCAGTTGCAAAATAGACAGAAGGGCGTGTTACATTTAAATAGTGTAATTAGATCCTCGTGACAGGCAGAAAACTTGGATAACTAAAAGCTCGAGCTCTGTGTTGTAGTCATGGCCCTAAAACCCATCAATTTCATTTCTTTAAAAAGTGTGTCTCAACACTCCGGGTAAGTGGACTCATGTGTGTTGATCAGTAGCATTCCCTTAAATCTCTGCAGTTGTTTCTTGATTAATTCAAAATTTTGCCACAAAAGACCTGCTGATCCTTTGAGATTGACATCAGATTTTTCCATCAATTATTGTGAAACCTTACGTTTTTAGTGACTTTCTTTTAAAAGAACAAGATTTTGAATGGTTTGATCTGTAGATTATTTTTATAACTTACCCTTTTACCTATACATATTTTAGGGGTGATTACCAGTAGTTAAAACTGCAGTGCTATTTAAATAAGTTTAAATCAGCTTTATTTACTTTCTTTGCTGTCTACATCAGTGCTGTGATAAGACATTCATTCCACAAAGCCATGTCAAGCCAAAATATTTTTTGGTTTTCATGAGGGTCTCTTTAAATATGCAGTCAACTCAGAATTATCAGCCATGTTTTGGGAATTTGGGATAAAGCCAGAGACCATGCAAGCGCTGCATGGTTATGCCAGTTTGGAGATTTGAAACAGGAGCATTCATGCTGGGGGTAAATCAGCACCCCACTGTGTCCCATATCATGTGTTATGACACCATGTTATTTAGTGTTTAAACGCAACCAAAATAAAATATAATACTTTAATTAAGAATCAAGGAAAAACTAAACACAGTGCCATCACTCTTGTGTTGAACAAACTTTGAAATAACAGCATATGACATCATAGTTTCAGCCAAGTTTTTACTCTTGATAGCATTACATTTCACTCTGCTGCCACCCGGTTCCAGGTCCTGTTGCTAAAAAAAACTTTCATCATCAGCTACCCCAATGTGTTTCAGTTGGATTTAGGAGTTAGTATTGATGCAGAGTTTGGTTCTCAGAAGGACTGGGTATTATGGCCAAGATCGAGACCTTAGTCATGTGGCATAAGTGGGTGATAGTGATATTCCTTATAACAAACATTGTTCTCCATTTAGTCATCTTTTTCAAATGTCTGGTTTGATTTTCCGCCAACCGTTGAAAGAGACAATGATCAAAACGCCTGTGCATTTGGCAAGCCTCCATAATGTTACAAAATTATAGGCAATTGCCATATGGAAGACTGCCAAATTGCCAGGTGGGTTCTCGCTGACTAGTGCAAATCGACTAAATGCTCATTTGTTAAAAACTAAGTTTGATAAAACTGAAAAGGTTAAACAGGTTTAATTCCACAAAATTTCACAAAAAATTGAGTACTTTTTAAATAAATGTTCTTATATTGTTCAAATTTGAAAAAAATAAACATTTATTCATTTGATAAAACCATTGCTAAAGAGATTAGCACTGTGCCTTGTGATGTATGTGTTTGCGTGTGTATACATAAAAAACATTCGTTGGTTTTAAATAGCATAGAATCAGATGAAGCAATACTGAGATCTTTGACATTTAAAAAAGAGGAGAGCACACTGAGTGTTCTGTCTTACACACAGGAGCTATTTTATAACTTCTGGCTTTGATTAAAAGGGTGAAACCTTAGCTCTATATTAATAAATAGAAGAGCAAGTCTTACAAGTTTATGATAAAAGCAAAAACATGCATTGTTGGGCAATAAAAAAAAAAGAAAAAGTTTATGAAGAGCTTTACAAATGTGCATGTTTAACTTGCATAAATTAAACATGCATAACTTTTAACAGTTGGAAGTAGTAATATAATCCTTGGAAAATAAAAAGTAGAAATGCTTACCACCGCCGTTCTTGTAGCAAAGATATGGAAATCTCCAAATATTGCCTAGTCCAATAATAGCACCGGCCACAGACAAGATGAACTCCTTTTTGCTTCCCCATTTGCCTCTTTCCTTAAAGGTTTGCTGAGAAGACCTTGTTGGGAGTTGACACAGCTTGTGCACAGAGTCTGCCATCCTGCTGAGTGAGAAATGGTCTACTGGCATAGATTTTCTTGAATGAATGACTAGGGACTAATGTTTAGGTCTTACCTAATGGTTACCTAATTGCATTATATCTTAGCCACAAGAGGGACCTATAGCTGTTTCCAAAACTGAAAGTTAGATTTGGTGAGTTATTTTTCTTCTCTTAAATATACAGAGGATGGCTGTATAAAAAAAATAAAAAATATATATATATACATAAACATATATATGTACACATACATATATATATATATATATATATAGAGAGAGAGGGATAGAGAGATGGATAGATAGATAAATTGCCCATATTAGCATATAAGCATCTGTGAAATCTTAGTTTCAGAAATATTATTGTATATTTCAGAAATTAGCTGCTATTTTTACAAAGAGCCATACCAATAAAAATGAGTCAAAACAAACACACCTTTACCTCCACACCTCTGCCTCCTGCCTGTAGCATGGACGATATAGAATAAGGTATGCTTCTGTTTTGCTCTTAGTTTTTCGTCTCAGTACTCCCCACCTCCTGTTATTCTTACACAAATTCATTTTCAATTTTATTTGTTGAAAAAATAATATATTCCACAACTGGGAAAGTTTTAAACCCCTGCCTTCAGATTAGAATTTTACTTTAGTTAACTTTTGAAAATGTACCTTTAGAAACAACTTTTTTTTTGTAAAAATACTAAATAAATATGTAATCATCACATGATGTGGTGAGTGTTCCTCCTTAAGAAGGAAACCTTGTGGGAATCAAAACAGTGATGATAAAAGTTTCCATAAACAAAAACTAAGTGATGACTACAACAAAAAATAACTGTCAAGGCTATAAGTTACTAACAAAACTAAAAGCTAATAAGAAACAAAAGAATGGAGAAAATATAGGGTTGCCTTGCTGACTGAAAAGCGGAGGTCTGTTGTTGATCAGGCTCTGATTAAAACTTGAAGAATATGGAGGGAGCTGATGTCAATAAATGAGCAGGTAAAGCAATCAGTAATGGAGGCGTTAGCACCAACTAACTCTTTCACCCTAAGACAGTGTTGTTGTCTTTTGGCAATACTGAACATAAAGATAACTCCTTAAAGTGGCCCAGCATTCAAAGATAGGGTCACATTTTGACTTGCATTCCATTTATCAGGAGACTATTTGGAGGTCAGCGGGCCTGGGGCAAAAAATGCCGAAACTGCCAAGAGGAGCAAGTTTCAACTAGACCACTAGGACTTTGAATAATTCAGTTCTTGTTTTCTTTTATTGGCTATGATTGCTGTATACAATGTAAACTAGAGTAAAGTGAAGAGACTGGGCTGTACAGTTTCTTAAAAGTGACATAAAGACCTGGTTAACACAAATTGACATTGTAACCTCTTTCTTTACTCACATCTAGTACCAAGCTGACTCAGTACTGCATCAGTGAGTACTCACACACAGTAAAATGGAGTTACTAAATCAGCAAGGTGAGATAAGCAGTGTTGGTAAAAGAGATGACACACACACACAACCAAAACTGTCTGAAACTGAAATTATTATTTTTTAAACCCTTGAATCAGCTACATTTTCTAAACAGGGCACCTCTCAGATATGAGCAGACAATTGTTTATTGGAATGTTCTGGCAATACAAATACTTCCTACGTCCATTAAAAACTAAATGTGTAACCCATTTATTGTTTATATACATGTGAATAACTGTATTAATTCATAATATTATCTGGAACAATGTAACCATAAAACACACATTCAAAAGTGTTCATTCCCTTACAGTCTTTCATTGATATAAGTTTACCAACACGGATGTCACACTGCAGTCCTGGAGGTTCCACAATTCTGCAGGTTTAAGACGTGTCCCTGCTTCTTCACTCCTAATTCTGATCAAATGGATCTCTTCAAACCTTTGTTAAGCCCTGCACAGGCCTTTAGATGGTGCACTGAAGTAAAACTTGCATTGGAGCAGGGCAACATCTAAAAGCTGCAGCACAGCAGCACTCGAGGACCAGAGTTTGACACCTGTGCTGCACAACTTTAAAATGCCACTGAGATTACTGAATTACAACATCATCTAAGCTAACATTTATCCGTTTAACGCTGGTTCTTAAGAAAATTACTTGATAATTAAGTGCATAATAGACATATAAGAACGGTTTAGCTGATTACAAACTCTTTTGTGGGAGAATTTTCTTTTGCCACTAATTAAAGCTTTTTCATCGGTAACAAATGGATCAAGAGACTGTGATATCCAATTATTCATGGTTCATTGTTCATACACTGTTAATGTAATTTAAGAGTCATGTTCAATGTCTCCAACCCATCCCAGAAGTTTGGGATTTCCTTTTTTCAGTTGAAAGGCTACAACTGGTCATAACCTTCCACAGGACCACCCTCTAACTATGATTACACAAAAAGGTGGGAAAAAAATGTATTATTGTTGCTGTCAGTGCCAAAGCCTCCACGTAAGATTTTAATCACTAGTACACGTGTTTCTATGAGGAAAAAGTGGGCTGTTCCCAGTCTTGTAACCTCAACAGCAGCATCTGAGTGAACAGGAAAGTAGTATCTCAGTAGTCCGTTCCAATCAGTGTTGTGCGGAGCTGATAATAACACACATTTCCATTTCATTAAACACTTGTTAGTGGTTGTCAGTTTTTTTGTTAACAACACAAAATTATTTTGAGTCTGGTTCTCTGTCCACTTGAGCTGAAATATATTCAAAGAAATATAACACACAAATTAGATAAAACTCACAGGCATTTCAAAGGAAATCAACGTTCGGAGATGACCACTCAGCTACATTTAATATGAGCATCAAACACAGTAATATTGTGTATATATATTTTTAAATGTGTGTTTTACAAAAGCGTATAAAACAAAAGGCAAATAGAAATCTGTCAAATTAATCCCACATATTTGTTAAACTTTAGAAGACATTTGACTTGGCAGTTATCATCCAAGTGGCTGAAACTTTTGTCAATTGATAAAAGCCTTACACCATGCCAGAATCCCACATTTAATTGGACATGTGTGGGTATTTGTTTGAATAAAAACGTCTCACAACAAATGTTCCTTCCAAACATCTCTTCATAAACTACATCATTTGGTGTGATGTGATGAGGAAGGTGGACTGAAAACTAAACAAATCAAAATCCAGCGGATTTGAAAAATGAGGATAATGTAAATCATTACTGTCAAATCACAAAACATATATGTTTGTCACTAAAAATGTTTTAAATTGGCCGGTTGGTTGATAGTGCCTCTCTACTGACAACTGACAACTTCTGAGCATCTAAGCAGTTTACAGACAGAAACTTAAAATTATTTTATTTAATGAAAATAACATACCCAAAAATCAAAAGCTTGAGTCTAAATACTGTGATTTTATTGATCAATAGGTCTTGTACAGTACCCTATGAGTGTCTCGTGGTCATGTCGCAGAACATATCTAAAAAGGACGTCTTAAAAATGTATAACACATTAGAATCTCTAAAAAAAGAAATACAAAGCTTGAAAAAAAGGTTTCAAATAGAAAGGTTTATCACACTTGCATGTCCACCTCAGTTCCACCACTTCCCTTGTATTCATTGGCAACAGGCATTAGAGAGTTGTCAGGGTTCAAAGGATACTGCTCAGGTTGCTTTGCTTTGCTGTTGATCTTGTTTTCAGGACGGCAAAGCTGCCTGACATTCTGTGGAAACAGGATCCATTGAGTCCATTCACCTGAGAAACTATAGGTCTCCAACTCTGTTCAGAAGCCATATATCAATACACCGAAAAAGTAAGTAAAGAATTGTTAATGGTGTGGCAGTTAGGTTAGTATGACACACTGCACTGGTTGTGTCTTGCATGCCGACTTTTCTCCCCCAACCTCCCAATGAACTTCATTTGTGTTGTTTTTATAGTACAATATCATAACTGAAAAGTTCACTGATTGTTTGAGGATTTAAGACGGATATTGATGCGTCCTCATGGGATGACTTGTAATACTGTTTTGATCCTTTTTCATAACTCTAGCATGTTTCTGAAAAGAAAAACATTGTTCACCATGATGTGTAGGGATGTGTGTCTGTAATTCCAAAATGGCTGGATGTTGGGTGCAATGTTAGAACTGAGAAGAAAAAACAACAACAAAGAAAATCTTGATAATGTCAGTAACTTGAGTTGATAAAAGAAGAGCTTTTACAGAGCTCCTAAAAGTCTAACATGAAAGGAGATGATATAAATCTCACATCTAATGTGCACTCAGGACACCCCTGAAATTTAAAATGGAAAGGGCCATTTCACTCACATTGTTCAGCTGGAAAGGAATTTAAAGAGATGGCCTAAGAACAACCCCTAAGGGTGTGCTTGGATGTCACATATTGGAATGCACCCTGTAGGAGAATAATGCCATGAAGCTAAAGAAACGTATCTTTGAGGACCTTCAGACTTTTTCACCGGATCTTTCGAACAATAAATCATGAGGAAGGTGGGCTAAAAACTAAACAAATCAAAATCCAGCAAATTTGTAGAATGAAGATAATGTAAATCATTACTGTAAAATCACAAAACATATATGTGTCACTAAAAATGTTTTAAATTGGCTGATTGATTGATAGTGCTTCTTTACTGACAACTGACAACTTCTGAGCATCTAAGCAGTTTACAGACAGAAACTTCAAATGATTGTATCTAATGAAAATAACGTACCCAAAAATCATAAGCTCGATTCTAAATACTGAGATTTTTTTGATCAATAGGTCTGGTACCGTACCCTATGAGTGTCTGGTGGTAATGTCGCAGAACAAATCTAAAAAGGAAGTCTTAAAAATGCTGCCGAACTTTTTAAAAGCTGTTTAAAAGCAACTGAATATATCAGAACGCTGGAGTTCTGGCAGCACAAACTGAGGGATGGTGTGGTGCAAAAAAACACCCACGAAGTCCAGGTGAAGACGCAACAGATAAATCATCCTCTGTACAGAACCTAAGGATTTACTTCAATAGACTCAGTTCAGAGCAGTCTGCATGCTCCACATCTACCTCACATTCAGCCTGTTCCACCTCTATAACGTCCCCCTGGACCTTTTTCATCGCTCCATATAGACACCATTGAAAACATCAAAGGCAAAGTTGTGTTCAGTTTCTCGCCCAAAGGCTCTAAGTCATGTCAACAGGTCACAGCCTCTGAGAGTGAGGGGTTAACCATCAGAAGCCCAGGAGCAATGCAGACAGCTTTTATTAATTCTGTACACATCAGACTTCCAGTTCCACCATCCCTACAAATAGTCACAAGTCTCAGCAGTTGTTTGGTGTCTGCAATTGTGATGAACGCTGATAGAAGAGCAGGAATAAGTCAAACACTGTTTCCATCCTAAAAGAAAGGTGGAGATCTACAAGTGCCTGGGTGTACCTGGACAGCAGACTACTAGACTTGACCATGGGTATCTATTACAATGGACAGCCTACTTATTCAGGAAACTTGGACAACTTGATGTCACGACTAGTTCTCGCATGTCTTCTTTAACTGATACACATGATTAGATGTAATATACTTAAATTAAAATAGTTTTGAATGATCTTTTTTATTCTTAGGAAACCACACTCTCGGTCAACATTCTTTTTTGTTCAAAATGTTTTTTTGTAAATAAATTGAAACTGTTGCTGTCATTGTCTGGTAATGTAAATCAGTCTGTACTGAGATTTGACAGCTGAATATGCATACATTTCATTAAAAGTAAACAGTAAAACTGCCCTTTTGCAGCTCTTCCCTCTATGAAATTCAAGCATTTAAAAAGAACAAATTATGAGTCACATTCAAAGAAGTCTGTTGTATCTGTGTTGTGTTGATGGTAGACATTTGACTGAGTTCTACTGGTACAGTATACCAATTCTGCTCTCTTTAACAAACCCTTACATTCCCCAGCACATCACAGGGATATCAAGTCTTCAGAATTCAGGTTGAGGAGAGAGTCACCTCGGGATAACACTGTTCTTTTAGCTGTAACTGCTTCCACGAATGAGTTTAACCATCACTGTACTTCCTTTTTTTTTTAAAGCATCTACCATAATTTTGTCCTGCTTGGGCACGCCGCTCTTAAGCCCAGAAAAGAATCTGCTTTGTTTAACAAAATGAAAACTTATCTTCAGATGTCAGACATTTTCTTACCATCTGATCACAGCAGAAAATGTTGAAAACCAAAACCATTTAAATAGCATGTGGTTCAAATTAAACAGGAACTACATTTTGCTAATCACACAAATAATACGATTATGATCATATTGGATTCGTTTTTTTAAAAGTACTTACCTGCCATATTGTGCCTTTCATCCGAGTCATTTTATAGATGATCCACAGAGGAACCAGAAGGACGCAGAACAGTCCAAGGAACCAGCCTAATGCGTATGCCCAGGTTGGATATGTATATGTTTTGTTGAACTTTAGAGGTTTGTATCTCACCACAGAAAAGATGAATGTACCCTGATACAGTAAAAGGAAGGGAAAAAAATTAAATTGGCTCATCGTTGGATCACTGATATTAAAACAAATCAAAAGACTCAATGCTTAAGTCACCTGCTGTTTTTTTCCACAGTTTGTTTATTTCTAACTATTTTTTGTGTTGTTTTTCTTGTTCTCCATACTCTATAAATTATTGAAAGGTCTTGTTGTGGTCTTCAGCAGTTATTGCTCTCAATTTTCTTTCCAGTTCTTTGCTTCTTTAGCAGATCATTAAAAACAGATAAATGTTCCTACTCATACATTTGAATGTCAACATGACTCATGTTTCCTGAAATATACACAGTATGGCAAATATGTAAAGAGCTATGTTAACCTTCTTCGCCAACACGTAGTGGGAACTCACAGTGGGAAACATTATTTCTGTAATAATAAACCAGATTTCCAATAGAATTTTTTTTTCAAACTCTTACAGATCCTTTCATAAAACCACCTGTTTTTGGTCTTGGATAACTTTTGCCATTTCACCTTTTCTAAGATAAATCTAGTCTTTATTTCACAACTCTTTCCGTTCACTGATTCTTGGATAAATGACTAGTTATGAAATGTTGAAGTGGATTTATTTGTGACTCATAGCATTGTTTTATTTGATATCAGTCCAAAGAAAACTAAATGTGCCGTAGGCACTGTTAACAGATAGCGTTTGTTTCTTATAATAGTCAGATGAGGTACCTCAGAGTAATAAGCTACTCACCTGGAGCAGGCAGCAGGCAGTGTTTTCATTTTAGATAGTAAGGCACATTTTTTAAGACAGATAAACTGAGATCAACCCTTCTCAGAACACAGGGACAAATGGGTAAAATGACAATATTACACCACAGTGGTACTAAAACTATTTCTAAATGGAAGACTGCCTGGGTAAAAAATCGATTTCTTTCATCAGTATGTCACACAGATCCAAACATACCAGTTAACTATACCAAGTTTCGTTTGTTTCTTAGAAAACAGTCTTAACTCCATCTATTCTGTACCAATATATCGAGGAACCTGTCATTTTGACTTACCATACAAACAGCAGGGGTTACGTACAGCCAGCAAATCTTCATTATGGGTCCTGGACGGTAACTTATCATGTCTTCGATGTTGTCATACAGACGATCTGCACCTGTTCAGAAATCAGTTTGATTTTAAAATCTGGAGAAAACCTTGTTTTAACTCCATGTTTTCATATTAAACTTGAGTAAATATCCATTTATGAATAAAACATCAACAACATTTGCAAGTTCGTCAAATACACCAGGAGCTATGTGTGATAGCTATGCAAGTTGTAACAATGATGGTGAGGACATTTATGTATAGCCCAGATGTTATTTGTTGGTATTCAACAGTGTTTAAGTCCCTAATTTCTGAATGTTTGAATCATATGTTATTATTTGTTTCAATATAGGTACAGATAGATATTTTTTGTTACCATAGACTCACCATATATCCATCCAATTGCTATTGACTGACACACTGAAAGGAGCAGAAGATTGTTGCCACTACAAACATAGTGGTCAAAAAGTTGTAGGAAATACAATCCCCCCTGTAGTAAGACAGAGGTTTAACCGTTTCAGCAAAAACAACACTTGTTGAAGTTCAGG
Organism: Menidia menidia; assembly: GCA_907169785.1. Lineage (NCBI taxonomy): Eukaryota > Metazoa > Chordata > Actinopteri > Atheriniformes > Atherinopsidae > Menidia > Menidia menidia. The sequence continues at coordinate 11,378,288 of CAJRST010033334.1, read as the reverse complement.
TTGACTACATAAAGATAAAAAGATCAATTGAATCAGATGGTAAATCAGAATAAAAACATCAAGCACGGTTGTTAGAATAAATCCATTTGTATAGAGAACACAGAGCTCTGACCTCTGTGACAAGAAGGAGTCCGAGGAAAAAACAAACAGTGCATAGACAAAGCAGCAGCAATTCTCTGCGATAAGCTCTCCGAAACACAGTGGGGAACATATCTGTGACAGAGGTCATCAAGCACTCCAGACTCACAAACTATCAAAAAAGGAAAAAAAAGTAACACATTAAGGTGGAAACTGGGTTAGTGACCGCTAACAGTGGAGAGGTTTTTTGGTATTTTTGTTTTACCTGCGTATCAGCGCCCAACAAGATGACCATGATAAAGAAACATATGGCCCATAACTGAGGTAGAGGCATCATGGCCACTGCTCGAGGATAGGCAATAAATGCCAGACCAGGTCCTATAATATCAAATGGAGGTGCAAACACAAATTATACTTTAAAAAGTTTGAAAATCCATGTTTTCTTTGAAAAAAAAATCAGTAAGATAAATTATATGAAGCAGTTAATTCGGTTTTATCGCTGCAGTCAGGGTGCTTAGTTGTGTGGGGTAATTTAGCAAAAAATCTAACAAGGTTTTCATTACCAAGGGTTCGGACCCCATAGGGGCTTTAGCTGGAATATGGCAACAATATGGTTTGTCTGGATAAATCAAAAGACCAAAAATATTTTTCCTCCCCTTTCATCAATCTGTACCCACATTTGTTGCATCAAGAAGAATAAATTGGGATTTACATCCATGTCAGTTCTTTTATAGATATGATATAGTTTAAATGTTTGTCTTACCAGATGCAGCCACTTGAGATATAGGCAGTCCTTGTTCATATGACATAAAGCCCAAAACAGAAAAGATTGCAAATCCTGCAACAAAACTGGAGCAACCGTTTACCAGACAAAGAACAAATGTGTCCCTGGAGGAACAACAAGAAACACAGTGCATTTAGTAAAGAGCAAAGCAAAACTAAACTAATTGGTCAATATGAAGTTTTTTGTACAAATTTTGAGCCTCATCCTCTTCTAATTATTTTTTTTAATCATTGGTAAATTATATCAGTCTAGATATGCATTTCAGAGTAACTGAATAGGACTTTTTTTTAAAAATCCGTTTGAATGTGTTCATGCTAGTAAATTTGCCTTATTACGCTACTGCTGTTTATTTCTCTGTTATTATTCTATTATTCTATTCTATTCTAGACTATTAACAGTAAGATGTACCTGTCTATAACTATGTGTCAAACTGAACAAGAGACTAAGTTCTTAAATCTAATTTTTAAATGTATATTTAAAAGAAAAATAAAGTACTCACTTGTAACAGTCATTGTTATACTGATTGTAACTGCCCAGAGCCGTCAGACTGCCCTGACAAATCCCAAAAGAGAAAAGAACTTGTGCCCCGGCATCCATCCAAACCTAAACAAATGTAAACACAGTTATGAGCTTATAATTTCCGGTTTAATATCTCAAAGAGAGGAAACTCAAAACATTTAAAGCCTGACATTAAACAGCTTTCAAAGATTTGGACTTCCGTGGGAAACCACTGATCTCAAAAGCTTTCTTTATATTGAACAAGCAGAATTCTGGCATGTGCTGATGTATCACTTACTTGAGGATCCACCAACCTTGTGGGGTCAGGATATAAGTAGAAAGCTATGCCATCCATTGCTCCCGGCAAAGTGAGGCCACGAGCCAAGAGAACAACCAACATTAAATAGGGAAATGTAGCTGTAAAGTAAACTACCTGTGAAAAAAAGCAAACCAACATTTGAGTTTGGGAGACAGAGCAGTCACATCACACTTTAGTCATCAAGTCAAGCAGGGCATGGCGTAATCCCCTCACAATTCTTCACAGGATTTGTAGGCAGTTTTAGGAATATTTTTAATATGACGAGTCTAGAACTTGAGCAGTTTTGACACTGAATTCATGGTATCAGGACTTAAAGATGTGTGATGTTTGGAAACATAAGTCAGCTGTTGTTATATTTTCGGTATATTTCACCTCCTGCATAATTCTATAGCCCTTAAACCTGCTGCTTTCTTTGGAAAACCTGTAACAGGTATGAATAGCTTATCATCAATGGTTCAATAATAAAAAGTTAAGTTGCCGAAACAGTGCAGAAGTTTTAAAATCATGACACAGTAAGAGGTGCCAACCTACTTCCTTATGACAGGCTCCGCTTGGTAACAGAGTGATGATGAATTTCATGAATGCCATAATGGTTAGATTAGGCCAAAAGAGGGAAGACTGCTCTTTTGCCAGCTTTAAAACAAATAGAGACCTGCTCAGTTGTTCAGTTACAAATGGTACTTGCACAATTTTTACTGCATCTGTCTTAGATTACGGTACTGCTTGTTTTAGATTTGTTCTGTCTTCAGCTTTTTTTTGTCACTGTGTAAAGATGAGATAATCTTTTAGACTAATCTCCACCTTTATATTCCAAAATTATTTCTCTGGTCACTTTTAATCTGGAATAACATGATTACTTGACTCCTTCACTATTATAGTTTGCAGTAGTAGCAACTTTGTTTTCCAGACAAAAAAGCTGTTTAACAATCCAAGCCATCAGCATAACCACTTGGGAAAGATGATAAACATTTCTAAGTTCCCACATGCCATCATGAGTCATTCCAAAGATATTTTGACATTAATTTGCATCTGATCAGATCAAAACATGCTGTGCCAGACGTGGTCTGAATTAAAAGAATTTTGGTAAAGCCTTGGCCGAATCTCCCTTTTTATTGTTTATGGTTTTGTATTTTGTGATAGACGTAACATACTTTCATGAAATTTCTCTCTGTGATATGCTTGCGTAGTGATAAACATACTTCCAGAGGACAGATTTTCACCCCTCTATTGTTATCATCCACCACTGTTATTTGTTAACATTTTAATTGAATTCCACCCATATGTATCTCTACCTTTCCAGTGGATCGCACTCCTTTCCAAACACAAAAGTAGCACAGGATCCATGCCAGTAACAGACACAAGGCCAATTCCCACCTCAAGCTACCAATTTCTTCAATTCCCTGTGAAATACCCAGTACTCGTCTCCTGAAAAGAAAAACATATAATTCCTGAAACAAGAGGAGCTGACACACTTCAGAAAATGGATCAACTTTGCAGACAGTATCTGAATTGTTGTTGTCTATAAGATGTCGTCTAGACTTAGACATGTTGTATGGAGCGCATTAAGTTATTTTTCTGTAACCAAATAAGGCCAACTAAACAATTCTAGATGCCAAATGGAAATGATGCTTTTGAAGATACAGTTATCACAAAATAAAGTCTACAAAAAATGAAATATAGGGAGTTCAAGGTTTCATGTCAACCTATGCAGTTCCACGCCGTTCCTGTATGTCTACATTTACAGATCATACACAGCTATTAAGCCAACAAAGTATTCAGTCTGAAAGCTAATTGTTAAATGTTGAGTGCCAAATGTTTACTCTGTTCAGAAATTATCTTCCAATTCAGGAGTTTTGATAAAGAACAATTTTGTGAAACATTAAATTTGGTTGAGAGGGAGATTAGGCAACCTTGCTTTTAAACTGTAGGTGTGGATGCCAATTTTTAATGAATACACAGGTCAAAGCCTTTGACATAAGCATCCATTTAGTAGGTTACTGTGCAAAAACGTGTGTGAGACTTTATTTCAGAAACAATTAGGGAAAGAAGATTTCTTTAGAACGTGAACATGAAAGTGTATGTGAATCATCTGGGATGCCTCCATCAAATGAAAATGTTCTGGTTTGGGTAGAAAATTACAACATGCCAACAAATATTATTTAGATTGGCTTTTTTTAATTTTATTTTGCCACTATTCGTTAAAGGAATCAATCAGGTTGACCATATTGCATGATCAAAATTTTTAGTGTATTTTTTTCCGATCTCAACATATTGGTTATGAAAGGAGAAATGGAAGGAGCACCCAACCAAGAGTTCTATCCCAGCTCATATCTGGTGGGTCAGACTCAATTGAGTTAATAAAAAAATACAAAAATAATAACAGAATCTACCGCATGGGTGTTAAATTTATCACAACAAGCAGAGTTTGTTAACTAACCATAAAAACTGTGTTTAAGGTCTGGTCACTTATTTCTGACTTAACTAAGAAATTACGTTTACGTAGCAACTCAATTACGATTTAAATATATATGTTTTTAAGTTAACGTGTATACGGACAGTACGACACACACAGTAGCTCTGAATCCCTCTTTAAAGTGTACTAACTATGTTTAGTTTGTTCTCAATTTATTGCTGTTGTCATGATAATAGAAACTGATGACAGACTTTTGCCTGAGAATAATCCAAAGAGATTGAACAACGTAACTGAGCCTCTTGAATATTGACCTGATAAACTGAAGCCCCTTTGGAAGAGGGATGAAATATCCTCAAAAAAGGAAATCTCTTCGCATTACAATGAACTGGATGAGTAAGATTAAACAAATAAAAAAATACAATATTGGCTTCCTGCATCAGTTTGTTTGGATACCATTTTTCTAACCCCAGAATAGAATCCCCATGCTCAAATTGTAGGGTAAGATAACAAAATCCTTTCTAAGTGCATGGTTTTTCTATCTAACCACTTATTAAACATATAAGCACCGGAGAAGAAAATAAATAAAATCGTAATTCAAGTTATTTTCATCTTCAATTGTGTCCTAATCAAAAGTAAAAACAGTAAAAAACTAGATGACTCCATCAAAATGAACATGTAGCTTATTTGTAGGTGTTTTGTCATTGTCATGCTAATCTAAATGCTAATGCCAGCATGCAAACTTGGTCAGACTCTAACATCTTAATATTACGCACCTTACAGTTTTGCTACCATAATTTAGCAAGTTAACATTTGATGAGCGTAGAGAAAGCTCATCATTATGTGTTTATGAGAATATCAGCTTTTTGCAGACTGAAGACGAAGCTGAAAGGCCAGGATCCATCCCAAGGGAAGAAACTCAAAATGTGCCACCAAACCAGTTATCATTTCAAAACGTTTCATTTGACAATGAAAATGCTGCCCCACCCAGAATAAGTTCTCCGACTGATGGCTCTGTATACCATGTATTTGTCAACTATAACCTGTAAATTATGGGAAGGACAAGACAAGACAAAGACACACCGACATAAGAGGGTGTGAATACACCTATAAAAGGAGGCAGGTGTTAATTACACTTACTCCCAGAATTCTGTTGCAGGTGTTGTTGCGTTTGAAGGTGCTGTCCAATTGGATGACACATTTGTTTTATCAAATTCAACACAGGATTCTGATTAATAAACAAAAAGAAACAAAAAACATGACATTTCATTTTACCAGTGTGCATTGCACTGCTTTGGATAACAATGAGGCAGACATGTCTCCATTTACTCAGAAAAACTACACAATATCCAACGTCTATTACTGTGGGATTAAAAGATTCCCAAAATGTGCCAATGAAATCTTGAAAATATGGTGGATGAAAAATTACTGGTTAATCACATAAGACACTAACTTGACCTACTGGTGAAACTGCTGGAAAGCGCTTTTTTAGTTGTTGATGGTGGTAGAGATATTAGTACAACCAGTGTAATTTTTAGATAAAAAGATGAAGTCAAACTTATTGGGATAGTAAACACATACACCCAGATTTCTCCGTACCCCCAGACATCCTGCAGTGACTTATTTTCTGCATCTGTTTGCGTATATACCTGTATTCCAGGAATTCCTGCAGCTGGCCCAAGGAACCTCTGCACTGAAGGATGAAAAGAGGTAGAAGAAGGCCCATGCCTGGATGACAATGTACGAAACAGCAGCATATGCAATCACCACTTGAGTGGCATAGCCGATTCCTGTAGAGACATAGAAGATCAGTTCATGTTTCATGTTCAGACCTGATGGACTTTGCCCAAACATTAACTATACACTGTTTACCTTGATCCTAATACCGTCCATGCCACATTTACAGTAACAAAAAATTAAAAATTTTCATCACAGTTTCATCCTGATCTTATCATATTTTGACACTTTTTTAAGCAACTTTTCTGAAAGCATTTCAAGCAGTCATAGATTGCAACCACCCACAGAGACTGTATACAGAATACTCTTTTTCAACTTATGTAGACTTTAGATTGAATGTTCTAAGCAGTAGATTTATTTTTATTTCTTATAGGACCAGCAACCTGGAAAAATATTAGTTATTCAACAAACTTTATCTATCTGCAAACTCAGTAAAAAGTGAATAAATGAAATTATCTTGGATGTAATCGCACTTTCTGCCAAGCAGGACTTGATATGTAATATAATCACCCTTATTCAAAAAGAGTATTTTGGAAAATCTTTATCATCTCTCACAGTGTTTTCTTCATTTGTGGTGTGATGTCTGTTTAGAGCTTTTCCATTCTCAGATACCTGGCTCAAATGAATGGCTTACAAACAGGTTTTCTTATGAAATAGATGACAGATTGATGAGTTCATTCAATTAAACTCGGAACAGTGGAGCACCGGAAAGCATAACATTTTGAAGCCTTAAAGAAATAACAGGATAAAGAAAAGTTACCATAGCCTTCATGTTGTGAAACCATAAAGAATTTTGGGCTAAAATCGAGACAAAACAAAAGATACTCAAACGTTTTGATCATGTGCCTTTCATAATTTGCCTTTATATGCAGTTAAATCTGTTCCATCTATCTAAAATACAGCCTAAAGGTACATAGTATACAGTGATATCTAGTGGCAGATATGGGATATTGCAAAAGCTGTGCACCCTCAGCTTATGGTTGATAAAAAAAATTAAATCCCCATCCTAAAGCCTGCCCATGGTGGCCGTGGGCTGACGGAGGCAACCTGCCTTATGCTCGGATTTAAGGGCTCATTCTATGCTAATGAAAACTGAAAACCATTATTATTGCACTTTTAAAAAAGGATTGTTTTCTACTTTCTCCACTGTCGGGGTTTACTGGTGTGTCTAATTCACTGCATCTTAAACCTATAACTTGAGCTACAGGTAGCTATGTTTAAATTGGGAATTTGATACTACATGAGGAAGAAAACAGTAAAACTCTGGAGGCTATGTTGCGTTTGACCTCTACAACAAACTAATTTATTTGTGCAAGTCGTGCAAATTTCTTTAAAAGACAAAATTGAAAATGAAAAAAAAACAGAAAGCAATGATTAGTTAAAGACAGTAAATCATAGAAAACAACAAATGTGTCTGGAGAAATATTCACCTATTTCAGGTCATTATAAGGTCATTTTGAATGTGTCAGCAGTAAAAAGAATCTAGCAAAAAGGGTGGGATGCTATCATGCTCACTGTGTAGCATTCCCTGCTTTTAAACAGTGACGTGCAAAGGAACTTTTGTTTTTATTTGGCCTTTGACAATGCACATGCTTTTTCAGTTAACATTTAATGAATTTAACTTAGCTTTCTGTTCAGTACCCAGACTCTGCAAAGCCATGCTGATGCAGTATGTTGGGTAAATTTGGTCTTTATTAGATATCAAAGATCTTCCTTGAAAAAGTTGTGGCATTGATGAGCGCATGTGTCATTTGATTTACCTTTGGGCATTGATGGAGCCTTTCAGGAGTGCAAGTTCTCCTTTCATACACATGAATGCACCTAAATACCATCAAAGATACAGGCCTTTAATCTGAGAACTGAAAGTAAGCTGGATAGGTCACAGGGTGTGGCGGATATAAATTCCAAAGAGAATTTCACAATTTGATTAATCAGATCATCATCTGGTTTTCTCCTTTGCTCACTTCAAGTCTGCTTTGGCCTGAGAAGACTTTTCCTTGGTAGATAGATGCACCTGATAGATGTTCAAGTTTTTTTTAAAAATGATTTCTGAAAGTTTTCAAAAGCAATGATTTCCATGAAGACTCGCGCTTGTTTCTGAGAACCTGGCGATAACTTGTGCAGAGAAATTCCTGCTGTCTTTCTGAACCTTTTGGTGATCATATTCAATGTCTTGACAGTTTGACATCTCGGCTTACTGTTCTGACTTTTGAGATGATTACTAAACCTCTAATTTTCAAATCCAAGATATTCTCCTTCTCTAAGGCACTTTCTTCATGTTTCTAACCGATTGCTGATTAACCAGTTAAATTAGCTGTTTTATATTTATCACCTCTGAGTTTTCCAGCTGTATGCTGCCTCCATCACAATGTTTTTTTAGGTATATCACTTCCATCAGATTCAAAACTATGGAGATTTTTTGCCTGAAAAGGTTACATGCCTTACTGTCAACATTTACTATGTTTTCTATGTTCAGCTGAAAATAGAGATGTTAGTCTTTCAGATTAATAAAACTGGAGAAATTTAAGCTTTTCTTAAACATTTTCTTCTTTTTCTTTTAAAGCCAGAGACATTAGCTGTTTAAAATGTTCATGTTTGCTTCACATGTAAAAAGTGTCACCCCCTGATTTTGAAAAACACATTCACTTTGTGAGCGGCAACCTTTCATGAGTCTCCTCAGGTAGGTGTGTGCACACATGCACACATTACTCACTCTTTGAACATAATTTGCACAATATTCCTGAGGAAGAAAATTAGGCTTACTCATCAAAGGGAAGAATTTACTCAACTTATCACTTTTCACATCCACTTGGTGTACGTGATAAGATGCATGCTTGGAATGTGAAGCTGGAGATATGTTATCTGTTCCTTCACACCTTTTGTGAACTCTGTAACTGCTTCAACTTTTCTACTATTTTCACACCTTCATAAATCATCTTTGAAGCATTGGTGTCAGTCTTCAATGTGTTCTTTGCCAAGAGTCCCATAATTTGTTATTTGGACTATCCCAGCACCGATAGACAGTCTATTGTGCAAAGAAAGGCTTCTGAGGTCAAAATTCATCAGGTTTCACAGGTGTCTAATGTGCTGATAATCAGTACTAGCTTCTAAATGGATAATTGTGTTTAATGGCTTGGCCATTTTTGTCGTGTTTGCTTTGTACACATCCACTTGTTTGATGTGAAATGTACTCAGCCATTCAAATAATTCACATTGATGACATGTCCAGTCAAATAATTCATATATATGACACGTCAAAACTGAAGAACATACTTCAAGATCAGGCAGTCATTTTGAAAAAAGTTCTGAACGTTTTCATACATTTTTACTCAGCAGATGTGGCTGGAAGCTAGACTTTTGGCTTTTTTTGTGCTTCAAAGGTTTGTGCCAGAATTTCGCACGTCTTTACAGAGGAAGCACTTTATTACTTTTTGGTGAGAGGGCACATCTCTCCAAAGGATCTTCCTGAAAAAGGAAAAAAAACAGTCTGGTTTCATGAAATCCCTGTTTGCTGTCAGATAAGGACCATGGTCTTTTTTTCCCCCACCTGTTGTAATGGTCAAAAGTCACAGTTCTTTAATCTGATGAGTATAAACCGAGTGTCTAACTGGGGGCTGTCCTCACACAATAGAGTGGGAAGGATTTGAATTCCAAAATGAAAGAGAGTTTCTTCCTGAGAAGAGCATGTTTCTTGGGGTGGTATGATGGATTTGAACTACTCCTGACACTAAAGCTTTCATTCAGTTGTCCAGAGTCCTTTAGTCAATGTTCAGATAAATGGCAATGACTGAACATACACAAAACAAGCCTCTGTATAAATCTCCAGTCACTGGCCAGGACAGGCATTATGCAACAATTCCACTCTGCCAGTAGAGAAAAATACAGGACACTGGTTATGGGGGTGGGTGCTCTTCTGGTATATAAATGGGTTTTTTTTTTCTATTCTTCTGCTTCAATTCTTCTGCAGCACAGTGATTTATTTTTATTCTGATCCTAAAACAAACAAGAAGCTTTTGATGTCTTGTGATACCACCACTGTAAGGTCCACGGGTTCTCAGTCACATTGTCCCCTGCTCAAGGCCATTTTTTTTCATTGTTACTGATACCAATCTATGTTTCGAATCAGTTTTATTTTTAAAGGAAAATTATATGTGATGTCCTTTATCATTTTTGTCTATTTCCAAAATAAAAAGAATGGAAGAGTATGCTTTTAAGACTACACCTTATACATTTCCATTCAATATTTATGTTTGTAGTTTGAAATTCAACATTGCACATATCCTCATGACGGCATAATGCCTAACAAACTATTTTTGCCAACTACCCTCTGCAAACAACTGACCTTCAAATAAGGGGCAGAAATGCCTCCAGCAGGTGATACATCCCTGAGACGTGAACTGCCCCATGGCTGTCTCCAGGAGAAACATTGGAATGCCACAAGAAAGCAGAAAAAGGATGTATGGGATGAGAAACGCACCTGTGAGAAACAAAGCTGAGCATCACACAACCATCTTCATTTTGCAAAAAGATACTTCAGGGTTCTTTATTTGATTTGGACCTGTATTATGATTTTTTTTTTTCATTTGACAGAAAGATTAGTCTTTATGTCCTTCAATAAAAGAAAATTGATATCATGGAAATGATTCATGATTCCTCTAGTGCTAAAAAAAGAAAAAATAGCATGCTTACCTCCTCCATTTTTGTAGCACAAATAAGGAAACCTCCAGAGGTTTCCCAGCCCAACCAGGGTTCCTGCTACGGCCAAAAGAAACTCTATCTTGTTTGCCCACTGGCCACGATCCAACAGCTGAGTCTTCTTTACTGAGGTATTTTCCTGACCTGGCAACTCCAGGCTGTTTCCTTTAAGGAAGTCCCTGGACATTTTTGAGCACGGTAGCAGAAACAGTCAGCAAAATGTCTCCCAAAACTCCTTCTACTTCCTGCACATTTAGAGTGCACGGACTGTCAAACCTCGATTATTCAGAGAGAAGTACTCAGCTGATCATTTAGCACTTCTGAGAAGCTTTATTGATTTACTCATTTAACCAAAGCTTGCAGGATTATAAGGAGCAGAAAGATTTTACTGCCAAGTAGTTGTCGGAAAAGCTCTAATCTATTAGAGCAAATTTTGGGGTTATTATACAAAAAAAGAAGATAAACTTACCCCTCCATTAGAAAGCCCCCTCCCCTGCAGAGCTGCTTCCAACTAAACAGCAAAGTGATCAGTATTCCTCTCAGCTAGGTTCACCGTAGGAACTCTACACAAATAACATGGTATGAGCTCAGCCAAAGTGAGAAACAATGTAGCTATGGTTTCTGTTGGCTCATCTATGACCTAATTATTGTGGAACCGGTTCGCACAATGCAATCAGAATTGGAAAAGGGTTTGGCTGTGAAAAATTCTGAGGTAATGCCACTTCCATGCTGTACTTTTCCACTGTGACAGGACCTTGAGTAACTAAGATTAGTGTGCAGTTGGTCACGACTAAACCAAAGCAGCTGAGCCCTTACTGCAATGTCAGTTGCTGTAAACAGAGCTTAGCTACCTGCCAACAGGGAATTTGGAGCATTGGGTAATAAAAAATGCAAAAAAACAAAACGGAAAAAAAAACTTATAAGCAGCTCTATATGAAAATGGCCATTTGGTGCAAGTAGAATAGGTGAATAATCTGCTCTATTGTCCATTGTATTTGCAGGGGTAATAGGTTTCTCTATTTGCACAAGTTTACTTTCATGACGTTTCCATCAATAATTCACTTAATAAATCCTGCTGATCACAAAGTAAGTGTTTTCAGTTTCCTCTCTTCTGGTTTACAAAGTCAAAAACATTACTCCAAGTTTATTACTACTGTGACCATTGGATGTCATTGAGGCTTCAGTAAATTTGACCTTATCTCAGTTTTATTGTTTAGATCAAGATAAGGAGCCTGTAATGCCTCTACATAATATTTGCTCACTGAACCAGAGATTAAATAACGAAAGTAAATGATTTAGTGTAATAAATTACATTTCCAAGAAATAAATGATGCTCTTATTTAAGTATCTCATGAAAATAAGTACTGATCAATGTGCCAACATATATTGACCACTGAATGAGAAATAATTTTTGTAAAATACTTAGT
>CAJRST010033334.1:11350637-11366330 GCA_907169785.1 Menidia menidia | reverse complement strand
AATTTTCCGCTTTTATTTATCGATTTCCCAGCCTTTGTCTTCAATTGATGTTGGTGCATCCTTAATTCAACCCCACTTTGATCATTTCAAACACGTTTTTAAAAGGAACTGACGTGTTTTGAACTAATTATCAGGGTATTTGCTGTGACCCAACCCTCTCCCAAGTTCGTTTGGACTTGTTGGGACTACTGTGTTAATGTTTCCTAGCGGGCAATCTGGTTGTCCGTGTTTAAGATGATTCATCTTCTGGACATCTTGTGGCCATTCATGATTTCTTTTAAGGGTCATAGTTTCTTTTAATAAATTGGACAAATTTTAAATCTGAATTAAAACTTTTTCCCCTTGTTTCCTGCATATCTGTTCATGCATATGTGGACTGGATGTTGATGCTCATATGTCCGATGTCAATGAAGAATCTGTGCCATTCCTCTATTGTGAAGCTATCTGATTTCAGAAGAAAATACTTTTCTGTATCAGTTTTTAGGATTACTGGACTGTGTTTTTAAAAAAAGTCAAGTAGATTATCAAGAGATATAGCTTTTATTACTGCACAAAGTGTATGGTTTTGTAATTTACTTCATCGTACAGTCACTGTTATTCATAATACATATTTACCATTTATGGTTATTACCATGATATTCCATATATGAACTCATGAGTCAGCTACAGCACTGCAGGATATTTTACTACTTTGCTGTGTTTTTTTTTTAACTTCAGTTTATTGTTTTGGGCTCCCCTCTACTTCTCAATATTTACATCTTTTTTTCCGAGAACTGTTTTGTTTCTTCTTTTTTCCCCCCTCGTGACTAAGTTGTTGGTGTTTTGACCAAATACATTTGAGGCTTACTCACCCAAAATGAGCTAAACTGGGAAGAAACAGGTCTGGAGGTACCCCGTGGAGCTAATTGACAACAGCTTGATTTGAAACTATAAAACAATTGAAGCTGGGGAAAAAATGTAACTGAAGAAAGGTCCTGGAAAGACCAGCAGGGCTCTCCCTACGATGGTCATTCGGGAGGAGCTCAAAGTAGAGCCCCTGCTCCTCTGCATCGACAGGAGTCAGATGTCACTGATTTTTAGTTGATACCATTCTTTGCTCATATTTAATTTGCTCAGTTCAACTTTCAGCTTCACCCATATGCATTTGCATTATAAAACCAAACCGAATACAGGATAAAAAGCAAAGGTATATATATTGGGGAGCTGTATGAAAGGCGTTTCAACAAAAATGTGGAATGAAAATAAAACACCAGAAGAATGGCAGGTTTGATATGGGCCAGCAGCTGATCAGTACTGTGGCATCCAGACTTAATGAGAGCACTTTCTAAGGCCTTTGGAAATGTTCCAGTCTGAAATTAGATGACTATATGAGCTAGTTATTAACAAGATGCTCAGCACAAACTTTAGGAATCTAGTGGGTAACTTGTCAGGTGTTGGTGGTGCTGCAAAAAAGTTAAGGTCTGATGCTGCATCTCTAACAACAGAAAGAAAACAAAAGGACACCGTTTTATGCAAGGTATTTTCATAGGTTCCTTTTAATATTATAATTACATTTACTTTTACATTTGGACAAATCCACACTCTATAATTGATAAAATCCAGGGTAAAATTCACCAAATGTCAGGCTCGCTGTGTTTTCGGGATGAAGCAGAGTTTAGATAAACAAACAAACAACACACTTCTGTGTGGAACGTTTCAAGAATGAAAATGACCCAAAGCTCCATCGCTTTTTTAAACTTGTTTTCGTATTTTTCTGAGAGTCCAAGAAACATAGTAAATCAACTTTCATATTAACCTGTAATGGCAGCATGATAAGACCATCACTGACTGCATTTATAAGCCATGGATGGACATAGAAACATACAACAAATATCTGAAGAAACCTTTTCAGAACAGAGACAAAAACCTGGAGAAATTTTCCCTCTTACAGCAAAAATATTGAGCATGATTTATCGTTCGGCTGTAGTTAAAGTCTACAACAGCAGTAAGTCTCTCAAGTCTCGCTTGACACTTAAGAGTGCCTCCAGATCCTCTTAGGTTCTGGATTTCGTCATGCCAAGGCATATTTGGCACTCACTCTATTCATAAATTCATATCATATTCAAAAGTTTCATTCCCATCTCCAAGTTAATACATACATCTGTCACAAAATGTACAGCGCAGACCTGTACATGTACATCAACCTCTGGTGGTATTTACAGCCTCGATCACAAAAAAACAAAGAAGATTGGAAAAATAACTAATCAAAATACACGATAATAACATATTACAGTTTTCTGATACTTTCTGTAATTGACAGATTCATCTCACAGCATGGACAGAAAGTTGAGGTTTTACAATATGTCATTTAGATAATGATGATGATCATGCTTCATGGAAAATATTTCTGTATGTAAAAGATATACAAAAACTATCTCCGAAATGACGATAACAACTGATGAGGACTAACTGCTGGCCTATTCTTTGTGATCTCACTGTATTCTTGCATGGTGATTAGTTTAAATTAGGAAAAGCCCTCAAAAATAGAGTTTTTTTAGCCAACAAGATCCTGGTGGAGCTCAGCATATTCAAATGGCTAACGCAGAGACGCACCCAGAATCAACAGCAAGCCGTCCCAGCTAAGATTTGCTCCTTTAGGACATTAGACCTTGTAAGGTTTAATTCATAGTAGTTCATCGGGTTCGGTTCAAGTGGAAATTCCATATTTTAGGAAACTGTTTCCACGTCTTTTTTGCCAGAGTTAGAAGAGAACAATGCTGCTGTGATTGTGCGTTTTATTTAGCAAAAAGGATGAATTCAGCGACTTTGTCAAAAAATTTGTAAACCATACCATAAAAGTTGAAAGCCGTTTTCCTATCATAAAAAAATAAGCGGAAGTTCCTTATCCTACTATTTTACATGTACAGTTAAATCGAATTTTGAGAAAAATGATCTTTTACCAAAGATTATGGATCATGGGTTATTTGCAATTTTCAGGGGAATTTAAATGTATGAAAAGTGTTTCTATTCCCGACATCTCTTTGTCAAACTGCCTCAAAGTGATATCCTAATGCTTCACATTCAAATCTCACGATTCCTCACAATTTAAAACCCCAAATCAGTCCAGCTGTTGTTGTACGAGCCTTTAACGCTGACCACCATTAAACTTTTAACTAAAATGTTTTATCCAAAGGAGGAATTTTAGAGTAAAACCTCTTACCTCTACATCACAGCTTCTTATTGTGTTTTTTTATTTTTATTTAATGTAATTGTAAATAGAAAAAGCATTCCAGTCGAGCACTGGATGGCACCATCTGAACTGGGTGATGCCGGATCTGAATTTTTGCCAGTGTGTGCACAGGCACAGGGAGATGTCTTCCTCAGAGACTTGTCAAAGACAGCATAGTTTTTGCATTACTTTAATACTATTGGGATTTCATTTTGCCCCCCGGCCCAAAATGAAGCTCCTGGATCCAGTGCGAGCAATAAGCATGGAGCCGTTCACCAGAGGGGGAATGTGGCTTGGATCCAAGTTGAATTCATGTCATTTGATGGTGCAAAAGCAAAGAAGGGAAAGATGATGCTATCTTGTTGACCATGATAAAACATATATGAAAGTTTAAATGCAGTTGGTTTCTTTTATAACAGTAAAGCATGAAGACCACTGCTCTAATAAGAGTGGATTGTTTCTTCTAACTCCCAGCCAGAGAACGAACAGTTATGCTTATTTAAGATTTCTGTCAGCAGATGGTATTATTTTTAAAAGCAGCAAGGATTAGAGGAAGAGTTGGCACATTTTCAAATTACTAGATAACTTTCAATTTTAGTATGTGAACCTGCAACAGGCACAATTATTTCTCTTTTTCTTTTAAACTATGGGCTTTTCTTAGAAACTGCAATGAAAGTGTTTTTTCCGACTTGAAAACGCAAGGCACGATGAGAACATTTCTCTGAATGTGGTTACATGTGAACACAGAGCAACCCCTTTAGGAAATTTAGTTTTGCAAAGTTGATGGCAGGAGTTGTTATCCTGACGTGTGGCTACTCGCCCTGCAGATTATATCAGTAGAATTAATCGTACACATAATCATCTCCTAACAAGCTCCTCAACACCTGTGTGAAACTTGCCTCCAGCATAAACACTGAGGGTTATGAAAATCAAAAGCTTGAGATAACATCAATATCACATGTTGCTGTCAGCCGGAGTGAATAGTGAGGTAATAGCTGCACTTGGTCTGAACTCAGGCGGAATGAAATCACACAATGGCGCCTCAGAGACCTAAAGTTGAAAAGTAATTACTTAATTAATTAGTTTGTTTTGATGATCAATAAACCAGAGAGTAACTGCTAATGGTGCTGGCATGAAAGCTCCAGTTGGTGAGATCCTATTCACACATGATTAGCTGATCATTAAACTACACATAGCAACATTCTGAAGAAATACAGGAAGCATTTTCCGTTTTTTTTTTTTTATCCAAGTAAGAAAAGTTCTAACAAAAATGACGTTATGGCAGACGCCAAGTTTGGCACAACTACTGGAGACGGTAGACTAGTATAAAAATATACTTTTGTGAAAACGAGCCATAACACCGTCAGGATGAACAAGTATCACTGCTGGTAAAATTAAAGAGATTTTGGCACAGTGACCAGATGCAAGCTTAACTCCGTCTCGTTTGAGGCAAAAACAGCCTATCAATGGATAGTAAGAGCTTCTAAAATGTAAGCAGTACACGCTTTTTCTTTTACCAATACTGCAGTGATTGATAGGAAAATCCTGTACGTGGGATTGAATTCTAACATTCCAGAGGATTTCATATTGAATCATTTAACCTGCTTTGATATTTAAGTCTATCTGGGACAGAAGCCAAAAACTGACTAGAGTCACGTGAATCAACAATAACTGGGATTTTTTCAAATCAGCTATGAGGACCGAGCTCCTGTGAATATCCTGGGGGTGGGATAAATAAAATTCCGTAGTGTGCCTGTGCTTGCATTACGCCACCTGCCGGCTAGTCAGTTTAGCGGAAAAATTAATCATGAAGTGAAATTTTGACCAGATGAAGAAATTCTCTGAAATGGCTCATGACATTTCCGCTGCTCAGAAAAAATAAGGGAGGGGTAGGATTCAGTGGAACACAACAATAATACTTCTGTTAACAATAAGGAAAGAGATTTGACATCAGAAGATTTTTTATGTTGACAATTACCTGTAGCTTAGTTGGGCTACTGTTAGTATGTACAGGTAGCAGCATTAAACCACCCTAACGGTGGTTGTCGGACTACAAGATAACCCTTCAAACATCTCTCTCCAAAATGGCAGTTGATGTGGATGAGGTGGAATGTGCAGTTTTTATCATCTTTGTTTATATTATTCTTTAAAAGCATGTTCTATTTTTCCTTTTTTTTCCTTTTTTTCTAAAAGATTTAGGTTAAGCACCCTCTCCCCCCCAAACCTGTTCTCATCTTATGCCTTTCTATCCTGTTAGGGTTTGTTTTTTTTTTCTCCCAAAAATCCTAATGGCACGTTTGATTTTTATTCTTCGTACAGTTAGCAATAAAGTTTTGGCACTTAAAATATAAATACAGTCTCTTATTTTCTTTAAATACATTTAAGCACAGTAATAACAGTAATACACCAGAGTCCAGTGACGCTTTGAGGTGAAACTTTGGTCTCCATGTTACCAACTGGACTGCTAAAAACGCTGGTCATCATATGGAGAAAGACTAAAAGGATTTTTCTTTTCAAAACAGCCAACACATAAACATAAAATAAATAAATAAATAAATAAATAATCATCTGACCGAGACAGTTAATCATCTAAAATAAAGAGAGAACAAAGTCACTCCATGACTGTGCGTCATTCTTGATTATCGTTTACAACAGACCATTCGCACCTGATAACTAACAGATTACAGATTCAGCACATTTCATGTGAGGTTATAGCTTAATGCCACTATTGAGGTTATCAAAGTCTCCTTCAAATACACTTCAGTGAACCCTATCTACATTGCTGTCTCGGAGCGTCCACTACAAGTGATTTATTCATTAGTTTCCTCTATTATTCATTTAGTTTTTGGTAAAAGGACACAATTCGCGGCTCTGACGGGTGGGAGTGCCGGCGATGAGCACCTCGGTGGCCCAGGGTCAAAAGTGCATCGTGACAAGCGTGAACCGCACTCCCTGCAAGCCCCCGATGATGCTTGGGAGGTATGATCGAACATGATATGCTACTTTTTAAGTTTCTGCATGTTGACATAAGACAGCCAAAGCTCATTTTAACTTGTGTGTGCTACTTTTACCATCACTCTCCAAATATATCCCCATCAATTTTACTCATTTAAGCTGATCTCCTTTCTTTTCTTCTTCTTTTTTTTTCAAAACTTAGACTAGATTAAACAATTCCCAAAATATGATTCTATACAATTCAAAAGGATTGTGTGCAAAATGCTCTACAGGCATACAGTAACAAATTATGGTCTCATCTACTAGCCACAAAATGAGCTTTAAGTGCTTGATATGAGGTATGAACACTGGCCAGTACCTGGGAGGAACCATTAACCATCCGTCACGCCAGACACTAGGCTTCAGAAATGAGGGTCGCATCACTGACGTTCATAGTGTTTAAGTTAAAGAAACAAATAAAGACAATGCAATGAGGGTGAACGATGGGAGCAGTATGATTGTAAGTGTAGATCGTCTGGGAATAAAAACTGAAAATGGAGATGTCAGCTCTCTGCTGGAGCATAGCTAAGTATATGTAGAAATATACTTAATACTATCAAAAAGAGCTTTACACTGAGTGTTCATTCAACGGAACCTAAAATAAGACAAAAACTTTTCTCATTCCCTTTTCTAAGCACAAATAGATTTCTGTGTCTAACTTGGGTACCTGTACCGTGCCAGTCAGCTCCACAACTGAATGGATGGATGACAGTGAAGGGTCCAGTGTGCTAAGGTGAGGATAAGCCTTCATCTGTCTTCATCACTCCTCTTCAGTTTGAACTTCGTTTACAGAGGCAGGTCTGTGCTGTTGTGGCGAGTCTTTCTGGAAGTCCCATCATCCCTGGGCAGCGCTTTCTGCAGGTTGGACATGGCGGCGGTCTTCTTCAGGTCGATGACTGCGTAGCATTCGCTGCGCCGGGGGGCCTGTGGACCACACTTTTTGGGTGGTAGGCGCTGGTGCTGTGTCTGGACACCCCCGCTGCTGAGGGATGGGCAGGGAGGTTCTCCCTCCAGGTCCACCTGGATGTAGTTCAGCTGCCGCGAAGGAGGCATGTGACTGTGCTCACAGCCCCCGACCCCTGATCGCGATCGTCTGCGGAAATCGAAGCTAAATATTCTGCCCCCCCTGTCTGGCTGGCACTGCCGCGGATGCGGAGGGCACGCGTGTCGAAGCCGGGAGGGCTGGACCTGCTCTGTGTTGACATAGTTCTGGAGGGCATCCCTGTGGATCCCCCGGCTGTCCTGGTGGTACCCGTTAGGCGTCCCCGGGCCCTCTGAGAACTCGTACTCGTCAAAGTCTTCCTCCTCTTCGTCGTAGTCCTCATCGTCCTGATCGTCGTCGTCATCTTCTTCCTGCTCGTCATCCCGCTGCAGAGCGCTGTACTCCCACACCGGCGGCAGAGAGGGCAAGTTCTCGTAATTGAGAAGAGCTGTCCGGCGATGGCCTCCGCCCAGGCCCCTCTCACAGGCGTAGCCCTGTGGCGGTAGAGACGACGGGCCGTGGGCGTGCGGGTGCAAGAGGGCGTGCGAGTGGCTGTCCCCCGTGCTGCTGCTGCTGCTGGAGCCCACGGACTGGGACATGCTGCTGGGGCTCAGGCGCTGCTTGCGGCCGCTCCGCAGGCCGTTGATGTTCTCGTAGGTGAGCTCGCCGCTCGCCGGGCAGCTGTCTGGGTGGTCGTGGCCCGGGTGCCGGTGCGCGTGGTGATGGAAATGGTGATAGGAATGCGAGTTGCACAGGTGCATGGGAGGGTCGTCTCCTTCCGTCTCTGAGCCTGTGGCGCCCTCTACTGGCTGAAGGCTGTGGGGGTTGTGGCCGTGCCGCTCCCGCTCCCTCTCCAGCAGATGGCGCTGCACTGGCGTGGGACCCAGCATGAACTTGGCCTCCTGTGAAGACGGCTGTAAGAACACCTGAGGCTCTTTATGCTCCTCGAGGGGACAACACCGCAGGTTGGACTGAGGGTTCCCTTGGCCCCCGACGGGCATGGGTCCCCGCGTCGCTTCAGGGAAAGTGCTGGGACGCACCTCAGGAAGAGAGTGCACACAGTGACGCATGGAGAGGTCCCCCTCCATGCTCACAGTATTTACATAGGTGTGGGTCTGAGAGGTTAACAAGGAAAAAGTTCAAGTTATGCACCTGCACAGTCTAGGTCACCCATACGAGGCATGAGGAGTTCTCACCTGGTCTTCCAAACCCATGAGGCTGTGTCCATGATCATCGGCAAGCGAGGGTTGGGAGGAATCCCCTCTGATTGGATAACCAGGGTATCCATTGGGAAAAGACTGGACAGGAAATGCTGGGGCTGCAAATATTGAGGATGAACAGGATCAACATGTAAACAGGACACGACAAACCTAACACACATGGCAGACAGAGGGAACAATGAACAGCTAAAAACCTGCCTCTAAAGTACAACTTTCAGCAGGTGTACTTGATTGTGGCACTAAACAGGTCCTGTCATCTAAAGCAATCAGTGGACGGGGTCAGACGCAACACAGAGCTCAAGACACATGACTGTTAAAGTACGTTCAGTCTTAACGGAGCCGTTTCTAAGCCTTTTGACAGAAAAATGTTTTACTGAAACAAACCCAACTTTAAATACCCAACTGTAAAACACGCTATTATCTTGGCGGTGTCCTTTGGAGATAACCCTTTGAAATAAACCCATATATTGAGAACAAACCCTTCCAAGTTGGGCTGTTCAAGTAATTTCTCTGTCAGCTTGTCAAATGTCCCCAGACTGTCATTAAGAGTGATACAAAAAAATAAAAATTAAGTCCATCCACTAAAACAAAAGACTGCCACTTTAGAGAGCAGGAAACCACAGCAAATCCCACCAAGCAGAGAAAATCGGCATGGCAAAATGGATGCTACTATCTAGCAAGTTAAGCACAGAATTCCCTGACAGAGAATGGTCCACTTTATTTCCAGTGGACTCTTTTTTACCACTTGGGGGCAGCGCACACACGTGTTGTTGACACACTTCAGCTGCTCCAGAGCCAAACTCCCTCATTTGTCTCTACAGAATCATAAGGGCAATATCTGGCTATGAATGGTAAATGCTCCTCAACAAAACAAACTACCTGTCAATACAATGCCTTCAACTGTGTGTGACTGTGTGTGAGAATAAAACATCCAAAACCTGAAACATTTATATGTTTAAGAATGTAATCCTTATAATGAACATAAAAATCATAGATTCATTTTGGATCTGTCCAGGGCCCACCCACCTCTTGCCAGAGGCTCTGACCCACCCCTTTAGGGTTATAAGGATGGACAAGCCATTATGTTTAGTGTGTATTAAGTGTGTATGTAATACCGAAAGTAGTGGGAAAAAACCTTTTGGAATCCAAGTGCTTATTAATCAAATTTATTTTCCAGTAAACTAATAAGCTTTATGATGGCTCGAACAAATTGCAACAAAATTGACTTCGCCATATAAAAGAAAATGAATATGTACAATAACAGAAATGCCGTAAAAACATCAACGGTTAGGGAGGAATTTGCTTTAAAATTCACAGGTTCGCTTAAAGAGCTAACCCTGAAAATGATGTCACACCAGTCCGAAGCTGGGTATGGTTAGAGTTCAACCAGACTTGTTCTGCTTGACTTCAAGCGGATGACAATTGAATCATTAACTTAAGAGGGTCCAG
This sequence comes from Menidia menidia, assembly GCA_907169785.1. NCBI lineage: Eukaryota > Metazoa > Chordata > Actinopteri > Atheriniformes > Atherinopsidae > Menidia > Menidia menidia. The sequence continues at coordinate 11,356,477 of CAJRST010033334.1, read as the reverse complement.
GACTAGCGTGTGAACTGATGTCGTGGCGCAAGATGCACGCAAACAGCGGTGTGAACGGGGCCCTTCCCTAAAAACTGTGCTCACTAACAACTTGTGCTCGGGTGACTCACTGTTGGGAGTCTGTGGTGCGTGAGACATGTCCATCTCTGGTGTGTGGCCACTGCGACTCATCATCATCGACTCCTCCACCACATTGATGCTGTTACACTGCATCAGCTCCTGGAGCAGATTGAAGATCTCTTCGGCCCGGGAACACTTGAATGCAAAGATTCCTAAACAAGCGAGCAAAAGAAATAGATAAATCGCATCCTGTCCATGAGCAGTGTCCCAGTAAATACCTATTAAACTCATCAAAAGATTGCCAAATGCTAACAATGAACCATAAAATGTCTAAATTTAATAAACTATTGGCAGAGTAGCTGTTTTTCCTTTGTTTTTGTCCCTATGCGAATCCAAAAGCAAAATAACATACTATTCTGACAGAATAAGAAGGAGAAGGGAACCAGAGGAAATGCTGCCTACCCTGTCCGGTCTGACAGCGGCGGCCGCTCTCAAAGGAGAACAGGTTGGAGTCATAGCCGTAGCGGCGCAGGCAGAGATACGGCCACCGGATGGCGTCTCTCTTACGCGTGTGGAGGATCAGCTCAGTCTGCGTGAGCTCCATGATCCCAGAGCCCAGCTCATTGCCCTCATCATCCACATTTATGACCTAAAAGGTGCAGAAACCCAAATAAAATCACAAACATGTTAGGAGAGGGGAGCGTTTTCAACCATGCGCCATCATAACCTCCTTACCACAAGAAATGTTGGCTTTTGAACTGATAACGGGTTTCCACCTTTCCTCCGTCTGCTTTAAATGAGCTGTGGCCCAGCTACAGCGGCAGGGTCTCTGGACTTTGATTACATTTGATATTTTTTGCTTTTTATAGAGGAGTTTAAACTTAGATTTGTGGAGACAGCCGCAAAGGGTTTAGTGACAATAGTCTTACAGCAGAAAACAAGGCAGTAAACAACAGGGAAGAAAATAAACGTTTTGATTTTGGATGCTGTTCCAAATGAACACAATAGATTTGTTTTGGGGGTTCTTCATCTGGAATGTTTTTATGATAATTCATGTATAAATTCCCAAACAAATTACGTAAATACTTTTTTCATTATCTTTCCTACATGGGCTAACACCCATCCTTCCTTACTGGCGTTTCTGGACATAATCTGGATACTGCCCAGTTGACAAAGAACAGGAGTAGTTGTGCGATTTTCCACCAGACTTCTTCTTTCTTTCCACCCATTACTTTAAAACATTTCCACGTGCAACCGTTCCAACTGTCTGTTAAACACATTGCTGACATCAAATTCATAATGAACATGTATGCACACCCCAAGACGCGTAACAATGCGAAAATCTTCCACCCTATTTTTTGTTGCTGTTGTTGTCTTGAAGTTATTTTGGGACTTGCTGACCTTAAATTTGGTGAGGTGGTTGTCTCGGATGGGGTCTCTGTACAGACAGCTCCAGCAGCTCCCCATAGCTTCAGCAGACCAGCTGAAACCTGCCAGGAATAAAGTCAGCTCTTCAGAAACAGCAACCCAAAGCCTTACACACACATCAAATACAGATTAACACCAATGTGCCACACCAACCATTCACGTTATTAATTTCTTACTCAGTCCAGGCCATTAGTATAAAGAGATCCACGTCTCAGTCCCAGGATCTTCGGCTGGGCAGCTGCACCATGAGCCAGTTGGTTTGCTGGATGGATATCTTCAAGAGAAGACTGATGTTCTGCCCCCTGAAACCACAAGGCACATTCAGGCTAGGGCATACTTTTTATTAATCATAAGTAAGCAGGGCATGCAAGCAAGTGTACTGTATAAACATCACATGAGAAACACAAAAACAAAAAACATGTTAAGATACTGAAACGGTTTAATACAATCCCTTCTGCTCATTCAGACTCCTGCCAACTCTCTCTTCTGTTAAAAGTGGATGAAATGAGAAAAATCACAAACAATGTAAGACAATAATGTCCCTGCAAAACTAGAATTGACCGGGAAAGTACCAAACTGTAGATTAAGACAAGAAAAAGTACTGACATCGGTTTAGACCGTAACAGCTGAAAAAACATCAATTCCACATCTGCTTTCTATTCCAGTCTTCATCATAAACACTATTTTGTACGCCTTTCGCTGAATTTGCTCAAAATACCAGTAAAGCATAGTAAGCTTTTTCCAATCAAAACCTTTTTATCCTCAGAGCTGAAAGATATCCAAAGTGATGGAGTGATCAAGCCCAGATATGACAAATACCATGCATTAAAGTAGTCCAGTGACTGAACTAATGCTTGAGAGCAGTACCACACAACGTTTGCGATTAGGAAGTGTACGGAAATGATCACTGGAAAAGTCAGTACGCATCTTCTTCCACCTGTGCCTCCTCACACAAACAGTGAGAAGAATCACCCCCGATGTGCAGGGAGAATGCAGCACCGGGCTCCCCTGGCTCCAGCCTCCGCCGGGGGATCCCTGCTCCTCCTCACGCAGCACGGGAAAAAAAGCACATTTCCCCGTCCACGCCAACCCGCAGTGTGTGTGTTCCCCTAACCTGGGGCCTCCACATCTGACTGGGGAGACGCCGGGCTGGGCACCGCCGCACAGCTGCCTGGAGTCGGTGCGCGGAGGCTAAAGGGCTAAGCTACACCCCACATCCACCGGGCGCTCCGGAACGGACGGGCTCTCCCTCCCTCTGAGCCCCAAAATCTCTGCCTTTTGCTCAATTAGCCCTAGCCAAACTCAGAGTCCCCTCCACCCCCCCAATACACACACACACACACACACACATAACACACGCACACCCCCTGAACAAGCCGACAGCGAGGCTTCATGTGCCCCCACAACGTGCACAGATTGGAAGTCGGGCATGCGACCGCGAACGCAGCACACCGACACCGAGCCCACCACAACACGGCTCCGCGAGCCGCCGCGAGCCCGCGGTACCGGGGGAGCACGGCGGCCAACGGTCAAGTTGAGCTCGACAGCAATGGTTTGCTACTCACATGTCTGGCAGGGTTTTTTTATATATATAAATATATATATATATATATCTATTAGCCCCTAATGCGAAATGAGCATTGAGACTGCGGTGAGTTTTCGGCGGCGGCGGCGGCGGCTGCTGCTGGTAGCGGGATGTGGCACTTGCACGGCAGAGACGCGGATAAATGATGCAGTGAGAGCGGTAAAAAATGTTATTTTTCCCCCCCCCTTCCTATTACGCCCCCCTACTGCAGCACGGGCCTCTGTCTGTATGACATTTCCCAAGCAGCTGGGGTGAAAGTTCACCGCCAGACAACGAGGCTGAGAGGAGCAACAAGAAGGTAAGAAACGCTGGAGGACCAGCGGAAAGGTGTGTCTGCCTAGCGGACGAGGAGGAGGGGCGAGAAAGCCCTGCTGGACGGAGCCTGAACGGAGCCTGAACCTGAACAAAACCTAAAAAGAGCCTGAACCTGAACAGAACCTAACAAGAGCCTGAACTTGAACAGAACCTAAAAAGAGCCTGAACCTGAACAGAGCCTGAAAAGAGGCTGAACCTGAACAGAACCTAAAAAGAGCCTGAACCTCAACCCAGCCTGAACATGCCTTCAACTGGCCGAGTTTGAACTGAGAGCATATTTTTGAGTAAAATAGTTTAGAATTATCATTTTTATCAAGGATTAAAAAATTTGGAATCTCACTCCTAAATTGTTAAATTAAGTGAATCGACAAATGTCATATAAAACCCATCAGGGGAACGCTGACAGGGATGAAAAAGGCATAGCCCTAGACTTCTCAGAATAGACCCCTAAAAGAACAAATACAGTAATTGCCCTGTAAAACTAAAGAATACTGAATTCAGATAATTTGACTTTATGTTATTTTTGCATCATAAAAGTTCTGCTCTAAGTCTTTGCAGAAGTTGTGGCTGATCATCATGTGAATTTGTTATTTGAATATATTTTAGCAAAGCTTTAATAAATGTGCTTTTTGTTTCAAGAGGACTTAAATCTGTTGTAGAACTTTAACATGCGCTTGCTGATTACTGTAACTTTTTTAGGTGACTTCACGGCGGTGATTTGATGTTTGAATTCTTGCTAGATCAAAATAAGCCAAGAAGTTTAAATGAAATGTGGTGGTGGAGAGGAGATTCTCTCTCTCCTGGCAGGGGAACCAAAGAAAGTGTTGTTGCATGTCGAAGTTAATCTTTATTGGAATGAAGGCCTATACTTAGTTTGACATTTTTTCTTCTGTTTATTTCTCTTTGTATATAGTATTTTGTTAAACTTCCCAAAGCTATGCTTTTATTTTTCTTACCTTTGATAAGATAAAAACATGAAACACTGACAAAAGTCTGCCCTCTTGTGGTAACGATAGCCGAAGAGCAAAGTTTCAACAACCACCTATAAGTTCATTTTGATTTTTAAAATGTTTTCATTTTTGCATGGTAGGAATTTAGCCTCTGTTCCTTGTTGCTGTTACATCTATTCGATTATTGATGATCAGCTGTGCATCTGGAAAGGACATTATGAGCTGTTCTGACAAATGCTAAACCTGTGAGTGTGTGAGTGTGTGAGTGTGTTTGTGTGTTTGTGTGTGCGTGTGCAGTTAGTGATTATTGGACTATATAAGTGTCTAACTGGCTTAAAACTGTTAATCCTTAACAGCTGTGCACCAAAGAGCTCACTTCTGTACAGCAGATCGGAGGAAAAGGTGATCTGTAAGTGTTCTTGTGAATTAATGGACATGGATAGGGATTATAACCTTATCTTAAGTAGTACTTTAAAAACTAATGGTTATGATGCCCAATCTACTAGAGCTTTGTGCTAAAATGTGAGATGGAGGGGAGCCATTAGAAAATCACTGCCTGCCACAGTAAGACAGCAGAGGTTTAGTCCAAAGCAACTGACCCAGAAACAGCTGTGAGCCTAACTTTGTGACCTTTAAACGGCTCATCTGTGTCTTGGGGAAAGAGTAGGCTTGACTCTAGTTTAATCCCTCACTTAGCGGTTTCCAATTGGAGAGAAAAATGTATTAAGTGGAGAAAGATTAAGCAGGTCATGGTCTTTAAACTGTATACATTTTTCAAATATGTTATTTTTAACTTTTAATCCTAAATGAATGACCACCACGTTGTTTACATGAGTGTGGGACCTTCAATGATGGGAGGCATTTTATCATTTAATACGTTCACAAAACCCTGCGAGCCCATTAGGGAATAAGTGGTAACGATAATGGATGGATGGATGGAAATTCACAAAAGATCTTTTACTTTCCGTGATCAATGTCTTGTCCCAGATGTCAGTGAAACCTATCATCACAAACCTATTTAATCTGATCAACACAAATCAAGTAGTTACAGTCAGATCACTGCATTTACAACATGTTGCAATAGTCTCTTTACTGGAGCTGCACTTCAGAACTTGTTTCAGTCTTAATACAGACAGTTTCAGAAATGTTTGGACTCACTTTTATAATCTATTAAATAGGTTTTACCCAAAATAACATTTGCAACTATGGCATCTCCTGGCTTTGACAACCTTGTCTGGATTCTTCAGTATGCAGGCATGGAAAAAGTGTTTTAACTGACATTAACTTACATTAAGGTAATTACCTACTCCTCTTGCTTTGACCTCTTTCATGCAGGTATGGGCCCTACCCTGTGTGGTAGGACTTTGGAGTGCAATAATACCACTGGTATGTTTAACATATCGATAGAATTTTGTTTTTGCTTTGGGCACATATAGGGAAAAGTAGAAAACTGTATGTAACCCAGTTGACAAAAACATATTGAAAAGTAAAATAAATAGTTG
>CAJRST010033334.1:11315246-11350627 GCA_907169785.1 Menidia menidia | reverse complement strand
TGAATCTGGTCCAACATTGACGTGTACATACCCAGTAGTGGGTTACATGTACTACTAAGTATTTAACATTATTCACTGAAGCTCTTTTCCGTCTAGTCATTCTGACTGGGACTGTTGGAGCCACTTTGGTGTCTTGGTATCCACTGAGCTGCGTGGCCATGCTGCTCCTGGCCTCCTATCTGTCCTGGCTGTGCTGCACCACCTGCCTCAACTGTGTCATATGGAGCAACACCACACTTTGATAAAAGTGGAGCAGATGGAAATCTGTGTCTTTCAAACCGGTACCCTGCATTTTTATCAAGCTAGACTACTGAACGCTTTTATAGAAGCTTTTATGTAATTTATTTTAGTCATTATAAGGAGTAATTTTTCAAACTTCTTGAAAGACATTCCAAAGCTTTTCTTTGCATGATAACCTGCTTTTTCCCATACAATTCTACACCCAGTGATCCCTCACTGCTCCAGTGAGTGCCTTTTGCTACATGCCAGAAGATGCTCATTAAAACGGTTTCTCTTCGCTGAGTGGTTTGTCCATTGAGTAAGGTACCTTTTCATGCAATACCACAATCGCTTTTAGATACCAGGAGAGGAAATAAAGTGAGTGAGAAAGTAGCCCATGTCAAAATAAAAACTGACAGGAAGTGGAAAGCCCCAGACCCTTTCAAAAGCATGAAGTGGTTTAGAGTGCATTCATCTTTCACTCGTCAAAAACAAAATATAAAGCAATACAGATCACTTGCATGTAAGTTGTAAGTTGAGTTATTTTTACATGAAGTAAAAACGTTTTTAGCTGATTGTGCAAGGCGAAACTAATCAGATATTATCATATATAATGAGCAGTCTTTTCAGCTTTCTGTTTTTTCTGGAAACTGGATCAACTCAGCCTTTTTTCTGATGTATCATTAGATGTTAACTGATTAATGTTATGGTGTTCCTGTGTGAAGATACAGCTGTTCACTCGATGATTTACTCAAGCCACGAAGTTTAACATCCACTAAAGACTGTGTTAGTTGTAATGTGTAATGATGCTAATGGTTTGGTTTTACGTGTTACGACCCATAGTCATGCTGGCATTTGAATATTGTGCTGATAATGACCAATTTGTATATTTCAACCCCCTTAGAGCTTAGAAAGGGGAATTATCTTGGGAGTTTCATCATCTTGGCTGTTTGCACATTTCCGGTTAAGTGGAAGTGTCGAATATCCAGACGAGCAGGAAGTGCTCGGACGCTTATCCTCTGTAATAGGTGAACTCTGGACTGGATCTGTGCTGTAATATCTATTCATTTTAGCACCAACCGTCGGGTGCTACTGTTTTGTCCTCGCGGCCAATCGCGTGCCCCCGCGCGGGAACGTCACTTTGTTTGGCTCTGCGTTTGGGAGGGTCAGGGGAGTGACGGCCCCGATAAGACAGCCGTGCCCGTCCGCCCAGCTATATCACCAAAAGCCACCATGACAGAGGAATTCCCTGCGTGTGCGTAGCGACCTCTTGGATTAAAACAAACATCCCTTTTTGTTTTTGTAGACGAGAAGACAGCGGAAAGAGGAGACGGTAAGTGCTGTTCACGAGTTCGAGACATGGCATGACCCGAGGATCACGTGATAGCATTTTCATTATAATTTTCCCTTTTTTTTGGCGTGACCCTGTGCCAAAGTTTGATCCGGATGGTGTCGGTGCTCCCACAGAAAGTGTTCACGCAACAAAGCAAAGGGAAAAACAAGCTAGCTAAACATGAGGATTTGGTTGTGTCAAAGCATGCAGCGTGGCTCTCAAGTTTGACCTAACTGAGGAAATAGCCTCTTTGTATCATCATTTTGAGATGGGTTTTCACAAAAGCTTCCTTTTTTTTCTGGTGTTTGCGTGAAACCGTCCCACGGAAATTATGTCAAGGCATCGCATGCATACCTTCTGTCGTCATCCCTATCCCATTTACCGGATCAGAAAAAAGATAACAGGAATAGCTTTGTTCAGTTAAAGGTTATTTTCCCCTTAAAGTTATCACTCCTGCACACCCTCTGCTTTTTAGAAGAACAGGCTCTGGTTGTGGTTGAGTTAGGTGTTAAGTTTAACTTTTTAGGCTTATTTTTTTTCTAATTGAATGTGGACCAATAGGCATCTGGATCATGTGACTTAGGTAATCAGCCTTCCCCCCCCCCCTCCAGTCACTTGAGGAGCCACCGATTTCACAAAGCGCAAGATTTCTTGTAAATTACAGTTTGTATGTGTGTGTGTGTGATAATTTTGAGTCACAACACTTCCAAGAAATCATTTGAATCACCAGCCTTACACTTCAACATCTGATCAAGAACAGCGCCACAGAAGAGCCCTGCAGAGGATCTGCTGTAATAACCTTTTTGCATTTAAATTTTCCTTATTTAGATTGTTTGTAGCCTTTGGAAGTTGGAAAATCTGATGCTTTGGCATGCTCAGTTGCCACTAAATCAGTCATTTACTGTGTATGCTCTAAAACTTAGAACTTCCTGATCTGAAAAATTCATAAAAGACCATTTTACAACATGTTGAGTCAAAGTTCCTTTCAGCAGAACAAAGATTAGCAGCAAGTTGTCGGGCTTTTTGAACCATCTTCGTCTCGATATTCAAATTCTTCCAGTGTGGCTCAGAGTTGCTTCAAAGGTCAAACCAGTGTGGCATGTCCTGCTCTTATCTCAGACCATGTGGCTGCCCATGATTGGGATGACCGCCCTGCCGCACGTGGGGGGCATCTATGGTGGGTTCATCACACGCAAGCAAGTAAAGGAGTGGTACCCAACTCTGAAGAAGCCATCGTGGCGCCCGCCAAACGCAGCGTTCCCTGTGGTGTGGACGTGCCTGTACACCGGCATGGGGTAGGTGTGACCGTGGCACAGTGCTGTCGTCACAGTGGGGCCCCCTCCTCATCCGAGCGTTCTTGCTTTGACTCATTTCTCACAGGTATGGCTCCTACCTGGTGTATAAGGAGCTTGGAGGTTTCACTGAGGACGCGGTGGTTCCACTGGGACTCTATGGTCTGCAGCTTGCTTTAAACTGGGCCTGGACTCCCATTTTCTTTGGTGCACACAAGCTGAAATGGGTGAGTTTGGTGCATTGTTATTTTATGGAGGAATACTGGGAGTATCTCTGCCCAGTGTCTGACATGATTGATCATGTGAGTTTTGTTTTTGTTTTTTTGCATCAAATTTAGGCGCTAATCGAGATTGTACTTCTCACTGGGACTGTCGGAGCCACCATGTTGTCGTGGTACTCAATCAGCCGCACCGCCACGCTGCTCTTGGCGCCCTATCTCTCCTGGCTGTGCCTTGCCACCTCCCTCAACTACGTCATATGGAGGGACAACCCTGAGGGAAAAGAAGAGTAGCCATGTGCTTCAAGCTCTTCTGTTGTTATCGGTCACCTTTAATCCGTGTTCATAAATTTAGGTTGAGTGTTACATTTAAGCTTTTCGATTTATTGGTCCGTTTGAAATGACATGGTTGATTTACAAAAGCAGCTTGTCTGTGTCTGCACAAGGTGGGACAGAGATGTTGTCCCATTGTGCAGATAGCCCTGCTTCTCAGCCTGTGGCTTAGCTGCATTAAAAACCTTCCCAGGTGCTGTTTCTGAATAATCCAGTTTGATTAACAAGATGTAATGGATTCTTCACTCTCTAAGCTGTAATTCATTTTCAATGACGTAAGACTAGACATCATCATAGCCACGCTTTATGCAAAAATGCAATAAAAACGCCTACGCTAATGTTTTTAAGTGAATGAGAAGTGAAGTCTTTTTATGTACTTTTTCTATTAATCCCAAATGGGATTTTCCATCGAACAAAGTTATTTGCTGTACTGAGTTACCATTCATCAGTCTTATCAGACATGTAGAAGAATAAAATGAAGTAGATCAATATCACTGTTGCACTGGAGAAATAAAGCTTTTAACCACAGCCACTGCATGTCTGTGACTCGCTCATTTAGTAAACAGAATATTGCTCTTTTAAAAAATATCAGGGTCAGTTTCTAAATGATCAATTAACTTCTCAAGATCAATGGCAGTTTAATGCCTTCTTCTCATGAAACTTTTTATTGATGGGACATGTTACATGTGCACCCTCCAGGCCATATCTGATTCTGGTGATGTGGATCAGTTGAAGAGATCTGCAAGAGCCTGATAGTCAGGAACATTGAGGAAGGGAAACTTCTAAACCCTAGCAGCCGTCAAGGACCGACTTTGGGCACCCTGCTCTAGGCCCATAAGTTTAAACGTGACACCAACCAGCCCGTCTCCACCTCTAGCTTTGGCTCATTCTGTAATTGGCTGAGGGTCACGGTCATCCAGGTGGTCGGTCCGTCACACAGTTCATCCACAAAACGGAATACAAAGAGAAAAACACTTGGCTAAAGATACATCAGTTTAACTGAACTTGTTTAAAGCTCTTGGAAGTAAATGTAAAACCTGCAGTTTTTAATAATAAATAAAACTGAAGCAACACTGAACCGTAAAGACAACACTATTTATTTCTATACAAGCAACAAGACACACACAAACCAGTAAATAAGTTATTTTTCATGAGCTTTTTCTGGAACGTCCTCTGGCGATTTGGAAGAGAATCTATCCATTATCGTCTTCCAAAGACCCTTTTTTTCCTCGTCCATGCTCTGTTGCATGCTGCCTGTAAAAGAAAATAAAGGAGGTGAAATAAAGTGATTTCCTGGTATGTTTTCTGTTTGGCTTCATAAACATCCACATGGCACCCTGAATCCTTACCTGACAAAAGTACTCTACACTCCTCTACTGTGACACCCGTAAAGCTCGTGTCTCTCACACGTGGAAACTGAACAAAAAAAAGGGAGATACATTTTATGGGTTTTTCCATGGAAATATATTGAAGACATTTTTCATAGGAGATATTTTTCAAAAGAAATCAGAAATCTAAGGAAAGATCAGTGAACGTTTAAACTTGGACTAAAATGACCAGATTGTACAATTTCCATAGAACGTTTTCTCTTCTCGTAACCAAGGTACGCAACCAATTCAGAAGGTGATAAGACCATCTGTTGATCGGTGTCTCATCTGAATGTTTGTGCTCTTTTATAGTTCAAATTTACAGATGAACAATCCTCAATCATTAACCTGGTGTGCTTTGCTAGGACAAAACAAATGAGACCTTTGCCCTAAATATAACCTTTTATTATCATGACATAAGAGTAGCCGACTCAGCTGACACATTTTCACCTAACAGCAGGAAATAGGAGGGCGCTGCACACTAGAAATGCAAAATACAGGTCCAGGCAGTTAATGAGTCACCAGCATTTCTGAATGCTTACTTACTCGTTGTCTGTATATGTTGCCATTAATACGAGCCAAACTTTCATACATCTGGTCACATTTCTCTTGATCTGCAATCTGGAGGGAAACATGAAGAACTTATCAAACCCAAACAGTATACTCTGTTGACTGTCCTAGTATATACAACATGCATTGTGTCTGATACATGCACACACACAATCTCCTTTCTCACAAAGTATGCACATCTTTAAACATTTAAATACAAAATCTTGCAAAAATCACAGTTAGCTGAGTGGTAACAGTAATAATTGTGCTTTAATGCGAGTTATTTTCCTCTGATCCATCTTTAATTCCAATGATACTGTGTTGTTAAAAGAAATTCACTTTTTTAATGCTCAGTAGTCAGAGCCATTTGTCAGATAGTGACATTGTATCATAATATCCAATTCAGAAAATGTATCTTTTCTCTATCCTAAGCACGTACACATTGGAGTATTATTATATAGAAGGAACAAGTACTCAATTTATTAATAGCCCAGTTTATCACCAATGCTTCTCGAGGTGCTACATTCAGGTTTTACAATTACATTAAAGAGGCCACATGATTTATAAGCATACACGGTCTACATGAAAAAAAGACTTCCCAATTACAAACAAAACACTCCAAGGTCGACAGCTAGCACGGATTCGCTGTTATCTCCTTAGCATGGCTTAGTCCAGCACAGATGGAGAGCAATGTGGGCCTCTACCTGCGTGTTTTCACCCTCACGAAACGCGGAGGCGACTCTTTGCCGGAGAAATGTGCCCAAATCTCGGCCCTTCTTCGTCTCGTCTCGGGGCCATTCTTCGCACAACTTCAAGAACCGTCGATACCTAGTCGCAGACATCTTTGGTCATGTAATATTTAAGTGAGCGGAGATGCCTGAAGTTTGAGCTTTATCGCGTGCCTTACTTGTGCAACATCTAAACTCTTCCCCTTTCCTCTTCTGTCCGTGTGTGCTCTTTTGCTCCCCGTTGCTATCACCACATCGTGCATAAGAAAGATGAGCGGAATAAAAAAGGACCCTTCGTCCGGGATGATGGAGTGGATCAGCTCAGCTTGTCGTTTTGCGACAGACAGAAACGACTTTAGAAGGCAAGATGATGTGGAAAATGTATTTGTTTTGTCATTTGAAGTGTAGCTAGCGCTAGCACGTTTCTGAGGGTTAATTTGTCCTTGTGGTGTCTCAAGTCTGTCTAAGTCGATATCTTAAACATTAAGGCAGATAAAAACAAATAATCCAGCAAGCATGCATTTTTATGACTTGAAACCCGTTCATATCAACAGGAGTTCTGTGATATTATATAACCTCAGATGCGTAAAACATGCACAAGGAACTACACATCTGCCGAGCGTGACACCATATCACGATAAGCAAATACCTCGTGTGATATGAATCATATGGAGATGTCCTGCTTTGGTAGGCCGAGGTATCATACTTTTACGCTTTCCTTTTGTGAAGAGGAATATACTTCTGTCTTAATGATGACAGCTATGATTTTTCTTGTGTTCATTTGAGCTGACCAAAGTGGCTCACCGTCTCTTTCTGAATAAGGGGACATAGATGCAACCTGTTGAAATGATTAAAAAAAGAAAGGGAATTGATAAAAACAAGTCATATTCCTTCATGCCACTATAGCAAACGCTTTTTGGGTTCATCTCACAGTAATCTCGAATGGTCTCAATGACTTTGCTCTTTGCCTTTTTTTTTAGGAATCTTCTGGTCAACTTAGGTCTGTTTGCTGCTGGTGTTTGGGTTGCACGAAATCTCTCTGATTTTGACCTGATGACTCCTCAGCCTGTGACATAACGCCACCACAACTCATCACAGCCAACACCAGGGTGATGGTGAGATGATATTTATCGCCTGATGTTGGCCAAAAGTAGGATGATTCACCTCAAAGTCAATGGGATGATCAATCAGGTCCAAGAAAGGCTGATAAAATCCAGATGTTTTTGCCACGAAGATGTTTTGGTGAGACTGACACAATGTTTTTGCTCATTTAGGAATGTTGGACCAACAAAGAAGAACAAGGAACACAAACAAATACAAATGAAAAGTTGAAGTGACTACCTGTACTTTCAAAGCATCTCGTTTACATGAATGGTTTTTTTTTTTGTTGCAATTTTCATCCCTGTTATTGACAAAAAGACAAATATTCACACTTAAATTCTACCTGTTTCATTGAGTGGCTGTTATTTACCCACAAGCTCACCCACACCGAATCTTGTTGTATTTAGTTTTTTTTTTTTTTTTTCCAAACCTGCCATGTCAGCGCAGGAGCTCTTTGTAACTGCGGCGCGAAAATTTCTTTGCGTAGGGCGGAAATCCCTGTCGACTCCTCAGTGTCTCCAACTCGCTGCTCAGGTGTCGGCCGTTGACGTGGGGTTGAAGCCTGCCGTTCTGTACGACAGTAACGGCGCCAGCGCGGCGCAGATCCAGCAGTACCTGAGCTCCTTGCGGTCTGAGCGGCTTGTGTCTGGCTCCCTCGCCACTCTTGATTTGAACGGAAACGGTCTGGTTATCAATACCAGCACAGCCAGATCCCATCTTGAGCGAGTGCTTTGCGAGGACAGCGTGGCTGTGATGGACGTCTGCCACGGGCTGGGTAGCCCCGCCGTCTCTGGGCGGCAGAGAGAAGCACTGAGGGGTGTGACGCAGGACCTGCTGCCGCTTCTGCAACGCCACCAGGAGGCCGAGGAACCTCTTTGCGTGGGGGCCAGATGTGAGGAGTGGAACCTGTGCACCGTCTTTGGACTTTTACTGGGTTACCCTGTCACCTACTGGTTTGATCAGACCAAGAGCTTTGAAAACTGCTTGTCTATGACTCCCCTGGTGGTGACTACAGCGTCAGCGAGGTGGCAGGCAGACGCTTCAGGTCACAGATGGTGTCTCTTTTCCTTCAGTTTCCCGGCCTCTCTGCAGGAAGAGACGCGCTCCGAAGTGGAGAGCTGGAGGCTTCGTCTGACTGAGAGATTTGAGCAGCAGCACGTCCTGAAGGAGCTAAAGATCAGTCAGTCCTCAGTCACTCTGCCCTCGGTCTGTTTGTGATGCGCTTTGTCTTTCAAATAAAACCCTCTGGAATATGTAGGTTTATTCGTCTTTACTACCGGTCAAATGTGTTCGACTGAAATCAAAGTTTTCGCCTACATTTCTGAAGACCCAAACAGATGGTTCGTGTCATGGCTCAACTTTTTTTCAGGTCGATTCTGCTGACATAAGTTTTAGCTCCGTGCATGAGTCTGCATACCCGCACCTCACAAAGCCACTGACTTACAGTAACAGAAGTTTAAAAATAAAAAAGGCCGGACGATTTTAAGGGTGTTAAGAAAAAACCACCATGAACAAAGCAGAAATCCAAAAAGATTTTAGGCCAGTTTCTTTAGCATAACAGCTGTTGTTAACAATGAGCAACACATTTAAACAACTTTAAATGCACAAAAGCTCAGTTTGATTTTCTTTTCTTAAAATCAATCCCAGATAACTAAAATGAGTTCTGAAAATCAGACAAAAATAGAGATGTACATTTTCTATCAATAAATGTAAATTCTTAAACCTTGTCCCAACAGTCTGGGTCCTCTGACCGACAGTCCTGCACTCTGGATGAATTCGACTCAAGAGGGAGGAAGAGCAGGGGTGGTGCTACCACAGCCTGTGTAAGCACCATCAAAAATCCTTTTCACTCATTTTGAAATCTTTTTACACACCTCATGAACAAAGATGATTTAATGAGGTGAGAAATGGATTCCAATATTTAACTGTCTAACAATCTCGGCATCTCTTGATGTCCCAACATGAGAGTAAGAACATAACAAAATCAAGCATGTCTTGAGTCTGAAGCCTGGATGAATGATTTAAAATTACCTCTCCATTATGTGTGTTTAAAATGTGCAAAACAAACAACGTCGACCTCTGTTTTTTTCCAACTCTAACAGTTTTGAGGTTTCTTCAGCACCGTATTCACTATAACTCACTTAATGTAAAAGCAGCGTCTGTATGCAACTGTTAACAGAGTCAAAGAAGATAGAACCGTTCTTTCCATCTGCACCGTTTGAAACTCAGGACCTCAACAAGGTCAAGCCACAGTAGAACTTCAGTCTTTTTGTTCTCCTGGCAGAAAAGCAAATGTAGGTTCGCTCCACCTGTGGCTTCACTCCTGAAACCCAACTACCATCGTGACTCTCCAGCGAACTTGCAGGTGCTGACGTGTCCGTCTTTTGAGAGCAGGAGTTGGTTTTCCTGAGCTGCGGCCCGGTCTGGCTCCTCCCCCCGAACGCAGCGTCTGAGGTAGTTCTGGTCAGAGGACGATCCCAGCTCCCGGCGTCAGTGGAGGTGGATGGCGGACAGCACTTCACCGCAGCGACCGCTCACTTTCAGCTGGGCCAGGTGGTCCGCTCTGGTGGGCCCGATGTTCAGGATGGCCACCGGCAGCTTCCTGTCGCTCGCAGCCAGTAAAAACCTGTACCCTGAATACACCTGGTGAGGCAACAGGGAGAAGCGCAATGAGACGCTATAGTCTGAAAAAGCCGAGCCAGAGTCTCCGTGCGGGGCTCCTCGTGCTGGCCTACCTGTAAGGATGAGCCCACGACCAGCACCGCGTCCGACTCTGCCAGTCTGTCGTGCACAAACTGGACGGTTGCCCTGTTGACGGTATCGCCAAAAAAAGTGACCTCTGGCTTCAAGATGCCCCCACACCGCTCACAGGAGGGGACTCTGAAAGTGAGAACCTGCTCGTCCTCCAAGAAGACATCGCCGTCCGGGGCCACGGCCCCGGCCTGAGCCCTCCACTCTGGGTTTAAGGAGGAGAATCTCCTCTGCAGATCCTCCCTCGCTGTGATGGCACCACAGCCAAGGCACATCACCCTGAGGACGGAGCTTTCTTCCTTAAAATGTCTTTAAATGCGCAAAAGGCAAACTATTTGTTTCTGCAAAGCCGAGGTTTTTGATCATTTTGGCTGGAAAACACAAAACTAAACATTTACAGGGGAAAGCCGTATACCATCAACCCTTTAAATAACATGCTCTGGATGTAGGTGACACTGGATTTCTTGATCAGCTTGCTCAAGACATTCTTTACCAAAGTGAGAGAAACTACAATCATAAAAATAACACATCCACAGACATGAATGCATTACCAAAAAACATTCAGTGATACATTACACATGTTATTATGGGGACGAGTTGTCTGATTAATTGATGTATTTTGACTTTTGGCTATCTTTTGCACACAAAACTTTCATTGGTCTCCCTGGCATGACACTTCCCCCCCCATGCTTCTCAGGTGGAGGCTGTTTCTCACCTGTGGGCGCAGCCATGGAGCTCGGTCAGCCTCTCCTGACCCGCCTTAGAGTGCAGGGCGTCCACGTTCTGCGTGACCAGCCAGTGCAGCCTGCCCTCCCGCTCCCAGCGCCGCAGCGCGCCGTGCGCGGCGTTCGGCTGGTGGGAGGAGAACTGCGGCCAGCCGACGAAGTTCCTGGCCCAGTAGCGCTGCCGCGACTTGGCGCTGTGCACGAACTCGGCGTGCTGCATGGGCCTCCGGTCGGTGCGCGCGTACAGCCCCACGCCCTCCGAGCGGTAGTCCGGGATGCCGGACTCCGTGGACAGACCCGCCCCGCTGATGGCGAACAGCCGCCGGGCGCGAGACACGAAGTCCCGGAGCTGCTCTCGCGAGAGGACGTCGGTGGTGCTGCAGGCGGGCACGAAGCCCTGCTTCCCCGCGGGGGCCGAGGAGAGCCCCCGCAGCGGAGCCGAGGGACGGGGCACTGCCCGCCACGGCAGCCTCATCTACAGCGACGAAAAACACACGGAACGTGATTACAAACGACCCGTTTCGGAGAGCAATGGTGACAGAAACTAACAGGAGACGTCACCGACGAGTGTCATTAACACTGTCAACACAACCGAGGGCAGACAAACAAGTCAACGGGCTGAAGTTGTTCGGTCTACGTGTCCGGCTGGCTGAGGTGCCGTAGCTACTTCACCTTATTGGGGATAGCAGTTGATGGAAAGTGTCCGTAGTCCGCAGCGGCGTGGAGTGCCGACAGGAGTAGTTTTGTAACAAGTCAAACCACAACAGCCCGACATAACAGGGGAACCTTCATGCATAGCTAGAAACAGGAAGTCCCCGCTTCAATGTAACACCAAACACCGCCGCGCTGTAGTGTGGGTAATGGAGTCAGCTTAAGCTTGCGACTGCACGTTATGTACGCTTGAAAATCTACAGAGAAGTGTTACTTGTGATTTATTCAGATGTTTGCAAAGTTGAAAAAATTGCATTTACAAGATGTAATTATTTGTTTTTCCTGTTTCTTATTTCTATTAAACTCATGTATTTGTGGTGTATGAACAGTCGTGTAATGAGTACGAAAACCCAAGTAGAGACAGGAACATAGGACTGACACTGCATATGATAAAGGAACACCTTTAATTTGAAATCTGAAATCACTTTAATAATGTATCTTTGTTGCAATAAAATCTTCAGTCTCAGATACCTGAATAAGGACATCCTGACTTCTTTATGGTTAAGATATCCATTTGAGAATAGCGTCAATAGAGGATTGGCCGCACAGATTTTACTATCAGCTTACAAGGTATACTGTCTGGGTTACAATCATCTTCACAGTGATTATGTGTCTTTGGAGAACACAAAGATCAGGACATGACTGACTTCACAAGGCACCTCTGTGTTTCAAAGGGGAAGGCAGTGGCCTTGATCTGTTTAGTCTTCATATTGGTGTGATGATGGTTTCCAGTCCGACTCACACATTTGCACAAAGAATTGAATGAACGAGGAAAATTTGGTGTTGTTGTTTTTCCTTTGTTAGAATATGCTGCACACATCCTGGTTACAGAACTCCAGAATATCTGTTGTTAGAACTGAGAACATAAATGTTATAGTTATGCGTGAGGGAAACTTCAGTCAGAGATCCGACATTTTAGCTGTGGTCTTACTTGAGTGTGTGCAGTTGAAGACCGATTCCACCTGAGTGTGAAACTCTTCTCCGAGGATGGAGCGGTAGTCCTTGTGGCTGGTGTGGACGAAACACTCGGTTACGTCTTTAAACAGCAGATCGCTTTCTCCATACTGATGAGACTCGAAGAGCTTGAACTCAGCATCTAGGTTGGCTGCAAAAGTTTCCTTAAACATTGGAGGGAACAGTTTTTTAACAACACTTCAAACAAAGGAATTGTAGAGTGGTACTGCAAATGGTTGGTGTATGTGAATTGTAAGAGCAACTTAGATAGTCTTCAGAAAAAACAGTTATAGTTAGATCAAATTACTTTGATTAAATATCCAAAGGTCTAAGACCTTAATCAAAAGGGCTTTAAATCCATTTATTTTTCATAAGCCTGTAAAGATGGCTGTTATCATTTTATAAAGATTTTTTACA
Source organism: Menidia menidia (assembly GCA_907169785.1). Taxonomy (NCBI): domain Eukaryota; kingdom Metazoa; phylum Chordata; class Actinopteri; order Atheriniformes; family Atherinopsidae; genus Menidia; species Menidia menidia. The sequence continues at coordinate 11,337,929 of CAJRST010033334.1, read as the reverse complement.
CATATTTTATTACATATAATTAGAATAATTGAATAATGATTATTTCCAGCCATCGATAGAGTTCAGACTTTTTCCATTTTAATATATAAAGGTCTTTTTTGTTCTTGATATGACACAAAAACTTTTGGGTATCAAAATACTCTAAATTGCTTAATTTGCATTTATTTCTGATGATATACTGTTGTCTTGATTTACAGCAACGTATCACAACACATCTTTGTCCAAACAGCCACTTTTTATGCATCATATCAGGTGTGACTGTGCTATATAAAAAGTGTGATGTTGGGGTGTGTTCATTTAATATTTTGTGCAGTGGGTAATTATTTAGTACTTGCCGGAGTTTGCAAAAAAACTAACAAACATATGTCTGAATAGCTGACCTGTGACTTCATGAGGAAGTCGTACACTCGTGCAGCGAGCACTGGCCTCGTCATGATGGTGTTTGGTGGGATAATACCCAGGTTACAACTCTCCCACTCTGTCAGAGGAGCACGACGCCCATCTCCACACAGCAGCTCGAAATCTGACGATATCCATCCGTCTGCCCAACCGGTGGAATTCAAACCTGAATTGCATGAACAGGAGCGCACACGGAAAACATTTCAGTATCTACAGTTTGTGATGTAGACCAACGGGTTTTTTTTGGTTGTCTTTTGGCTAACTCACGAAGAATGTTGGCTTGGAGGTTGTGTTGCTCAAGAAAGGCCACATCACCATAGCTTTTCCCTGTTGGATCTCCTACCAGGCACCTGAAAATGGGAGGGGAATGGGATTGAAGGCATAACTGTCCAAAGGTTTAAACAACCAACTTTTGAGAATTATTCAAATATTTCCAACCGCTATTTTTCTAAAATGTCTAGCCCTAACCTAAAACATATTTCATCAAACCAGCCAGGAGGCCACATGAAGCTGAAAAGACCAGGTTTAAACAAATTTGTCTGCAAACATAGTCAAACCCCGTAAATTAAAACCAAAAATATCCTAATGTCAGCATTTATTTGTAATTGTATTTAGCCGTCTCGCTAAATTTCAGGTGGTTGGAAAACAGTCATACCTTAAGGCACCCATGTTGCCATAGTAACGCTCATTGTGGTTGTCAGCGCAGCGTTTGGTAGCAGCCTCCCCTGTGCCTCCCATACACACTTTGCACAGATTTCCCTCAGAGCCAGGGAGACAGCCTTTCCAAAACACCTTATTGTACACTAGGAAAACCATAAAGCTCAGGCTAAAAAAGTTAAAATGAAAAGCAGCCACCAAAATGTCGAGAACAGGTCAAAGCATCAAGAGAAGAGAACGGACGTGGTATTCCTGTCTGTGCGAATAGACAGCGAAGTTTGGGACACACTACCTTGGTTTGGATCACAGGGGGAGCTGGTGTTCTGCTCCTGGCTCAGAGTGTGCCTGTAGGGCAGCAGCCAGCCCGCTGGGCTGTACATGTAACTGTGGCAGGAGCGGCGGCCTCCCAGATTTCCCATGAACACGTTCTTGTTGGAGCGCTTTGTCACTGCGACGCCGACCACCGAGGGCAAGACTGAGAGTACAAACAATGCTTGTTTGTTTTTTGTTTTTTACATTTAAATGCAAAACTTCAGTCGTCAGTGCTGCACCGAGCTGCAGTTTGTCTTACCGTCTGCCTCTAAGTGAGGTGATGATCCTACAGCAGGGACACATTTCTTTCCTTTGGGTTGAAGTGAACACAGTGAATGATAAAAGCAGGTTTTAACTAGCAAAGACCACACATGATTATTTGAATGATTGCTTGCACAGCAGACAGCAGTTTATTAAATGTCTGCATTGATTTACATAATCAGAAGGGCCTGCCTACAGAGACGCTGTGCTTTCAAATACTGACTCTAGGAGGTGGGTTTAAATTTTCCAGGGTTTTTGTTCGGTGTTGTGTTTTGAACTTAATGTCTTCATATTATCAATGATTCCACTAAGAGTAAAATTATTTTAAAAAAATGAAAGGAATAATATTTGGATATTAAAATTTGACTATAGGAAAACTTATATACAGTAGTAATGACTACAGTTGGATAGAGTTTATAGAGTCCCAGTGAAAAGATCAGTACTCAACTTATAATAAAGATTTTTGCTAAAAATAAATGATCGTGCTCCTACCGTAGTATTCTGTCACCACGGGAACCAGTCCACATTTTCCTGCAATGAATGAGTGAGTTGCATCCAGCGAGACCGCGTCCACCTCGTCTCTCTGTGGTGAAGTTACACACTGCAGCTTGAACATTGCTGCTCCACAAAGTGCAAATAAGGTCTTGAAACCATGACATTTAGATGACCTACCTTTATTTTCTCAATACAGTCACCAATGGAGGCGGCTCTGACACACACCAGCGGGTCGGACTTTATGCTGAGAGCCCACTGCTCGCATTTCTTTTGCTCAGCATGGCTGATGCAGCACCATCGCACAACACTGTCCTCCAAGGAGCTTCCTGGATAAACAAATAGGCTGAGAGTTGCCATAAAGGTTGCATCTCGTCTGGAATGCAGGCTAATATGTAACCGCCATTGTCTAAAAGCATGAGCACCTTCATGCCCAAGGCCTTTGAGGAGGGCAACATAATCGAGCCCCAGCACCTGGCTGACGTCCATGTCGTCTGACAACACCACCAGTTTATGCGTCACATCTTTGAAGAGAAGATCGCTCTCTCCATAGCTTGTTGAGTTGAAGAGCTGGAAGCGCTGCTGCTCTCTTCCTTGCCGACCAAAGAACAACTAAAGATCCATCAAAAAAGTGCATTGAGACGATGAACTGGTTAAAGAACAGCTCGAAACATGAAGCACAAAATTAGTTATATTTGGGGTCAAAAGTGAGAAAGGAAATTACCTGAATGGTCATGAGAAACTTTCTGACAACCTTGCGAAAATTGTGTCTGGTGACCATTCCCCCTCCTGGACCACGACCCAGATTACAGCTTTTATAGTGGCTGAGAGGAGCCTGTGTGCCGTCAGTACACAGTAACCTGAACCCGTCCCGCTCACTCTCTGACAGGACAAAGAATACAAATTAGAGTGGAAAACAGATGTGCCTTTCATTGGGAATTTGTACAACTGTACAAAAAAAAAAAGCTCATTAAAAATTTTGTGTACAAACTAACAATAAAAAAGGGGCATCTGTAAATGTTCATGGCTCACTGTTTGGCCAAACCTGGTCAGGCAATATAAATTCCGGTTCCAAGAGAAACGGCAATGCCAAATTTCAAAGGGCATTGGTCTTTCAAGTCCAATAATATTGTAAAAAATATTCAGGGAGTCTGAGTTTATAAAGGCCAAGGATGGAAACTGTGAGTTCTTATTGGACCTTGAGGGAGTTCTGCATTAGAGACCACTGTGACATCATGATCAGCATAGTCAGGATATACCAGGGAAAACGATTTTCACTATTGTATCAAGAAAGGTCACCTGAACCTGAAAGTGGGGAGAAATCGACGTTGGCTTTGAAATGCCTTGTACATACAGCATGGCTTTAGAGGCACTGTGTCTCACCGAAAATGTATAGAGCATCACGGAGAGGAAATTCATTAAACTACTGGCTGCTGAGCAGCTGAAATATTGGACTCTACAGGAATAGATGCAGATGTGAAAACTAAACTTTATCTATTTATAGGGTCTATTAGATTAGGTAGCATTACACTGCAAACCCTTACCTTCAATACTTTCCAGAGCTAAATGGTCCACGAACGCAACATCTCCTGTCTTGCTCTTTAGACATCTGAGGCACACCAAAAGAGGCAAAAGTATAAAGTACCTTTCCTGTTTAAGTGAAATCAAATAAGAGGAGTGTCCGATGTTTTTCCTGACTGACCTCAGAGCTCCCTGGTTGTTGTAGAAGGGTTCACTGTGAGATGTTTCACAGTGATAATTCTTCTGGCGGATGTACGACTTCTGTCCTTGGCATAAGGTGCACAGAGGCGGTGCAATGGCCGCAGCTCCCGGAATGCAGCTGGCACTGAAAAAGTCACTCACATCTGATCCAGAGCAGAAAGACAAGTCAGAACCAGATCGGAGCAGAGCAATTTGCAGAGAGCTGTACTGACAAAGTCCACAACCTTGACTGAGAGGATGCTCTTTGGACCAGGTCAGGTAGTTCCGGGACAGCAGGAAGCCCAGCGGGAGGCTCCATCCGGTGGTCCAGCGGACCCCGCTGTGACAGCTCCTGAGGCCCCTCAAGGATCGGATGTCCAAGCTGCTGTTTGTCACCACAGCCACTGAGAGAAGGCAGCCCCCTGCAGAAAAACAGATTCAGACCTCTCATATCTCAGAACCAAAGAGGCATCTTGAAGTGTCCGTGGAGACGGAAACAAACCCACCGTCACTGTATGCCTCCTTAGCAATGGCAACAAGATCAAACTGCTTTACAGCAGAATAAACCTCTCCAGCATCCAGAGTCACTATATCAGCTCTATTAGCCTGAAACGAAAAAAGTCAGAGATTTTTTTAATTATAGTTTAAAATATAAACATTCCTTTCATCCCCCAAAAATAGACTGACATAAAAACGGTGTCAGTATGAAGTATTCAAGGTTTAGGCCAAGAGCAGAGCCATGGAGTTAATCATAGTGTCATGTTAATGGCATAACTGCCTATTGGGAGAAAAGGAATCCATAAATCAACATTTCACCACGCAGTTGTTTTTTAATTTTCATGGAAAAGCAAATTAATCTCAGTTTCTGGTTTTTATATTTTCTGATGTTTTGTGGTACATTTTTCTCAACCTCACTGACCCTTTAAGTGCACAGCCCATCAGCCTCACGGGCTGCCCTGCTCCAGACAAAATAAATGGGACCGCATTAACTGAAATTTGTACAAAGACTATAAACACTAATTTAGAAAGTTACACACCAAATGGTTAAGCCAAATGGTTACGCCCTATGCATATAAATAAAATAGAAATTCCACAGTAGTTTTTTTTAATAAAGTTAAAGAAAACACACCCACAGAGAACCAAGTAACTTAAGGCTAATGAGTTGTTGGGATGGCAAAACCTTTCAGTAACAGCTCCCCCTCTTGGCTTCACTCACTTTAATTCTGTCTATGCAGTCCGATGTGCTGGAAGCTCGTATGCATGACAGTTTGGCAAAAGCTGCCAAAGCAGCTGGCGGCAGCACGTCCCTTAGAGCTTTACCTAAGTCTGCACACTTCCTCTGTTCGGGATCCGACACTGTGCACCATCGCATCTTCTTGGCTGCCGTACAAGCAACAGTTTGAATGAGCCACAAAAGCCAGTCAGAGAAGCACTGTGCCTGTAGTCCTTGTTAGCGTGAAGCACATTTATACTTTAGACACATGCAGGTTGGAACATTTACATAAGTAAAAAAAAAAAAAAAAAAGATGACATTTTCTATTTTCCAAATCTGTTTAAATCATGCCATGAAAAAAGCTTCATAAAGCTGACAAAAAACTGAAAAAACATTCCAAACCAAGATGCTAAAAAGTCATCAAATTTATGCTGCAATGAAGCTGGATAACAAAACAAAAATAAGGATGAAAATAAATAACTGAGAAACATCACTTACCCCTGATGCAACATAAAAAGGTTACAAATAGTAAAAGACGATAAACACTCATTCTGTTCTGCTGAAGACCAAAGACCAAAGAGAAATAATGTGTCCAATACGGTCAGTACATCACCGTTTTCTCTCCGAGACCGAAATGGCAGATTTTCCAGCAGTGTAAGTGTAAGAGGCACTGCTACAAACATGGAAAAAGAAAACCTATTGCGCAAGGCCAACTCCTTTGAAAACAGTTAAGTCACTTTTTGCACACATATGGAAAATATTTAGCACCATCTGTCACAAGGAGATGGTGAGGAGGGGGATATCTGAAAAGTAAAAGTGTACATCTAGGGTGGGATTTAGCTTTAAAGAAACTTTATTCAATGTTTTTGAATATGTATATAACATTTCACGTTATACTTAACAAGATTACAGCGTGTATCTAAACGTTAACACTGCTGGATCGAAAGAAGAGGGCATATCCAGTTGAGGTCCAAAGGTTCTGAAGCATTTGTCAGTTTAGAACCAACCACACTTTGCTTTGCTGAGGTTGCAGATAGGTAGCTAAATGTTTCATGGCGTATGCAAGCTGTAAACAGTTATTTGTTTCAGGGTCTTTTTTTCTCTCTCAGCAGGCAGAACTAACTCCTGAGGTGCTGAAGAGAGACTGTAAGAGCTGAATTCTCTCCGTGTGCAGCAGCATCATTGGTTTCCTTTTATCCAGCTCGGTGGACAGTCTGTGGATGCGTTCCTCCAGCTGTGGTGACACAGAAGAGAACTTTATTTATCATAACAGTAACAAGCAGTGGATGGGATGCCGTCCACATTTAAAAAAAATTGGGAAAAATATACCAGTTACAATGGGCAACAAGAGATTGTATATAGAATTTAAGCCATGTAATTTACTATACTGTGTTGTTTTAAAACCAACATAAGCAGACGTTATTAATCCTACCTCCTTCAGCTCCTCACAAACAGCATTTTTTTCCATTGGCTCATCCTCGCCACTCGTCTGCAGCCAACTTTGTAATACGTCTCTTAGCTTTCGCCACGCGCTGAGTGGACACAGATAGACACGGTAAACATCAGTCAAGGCGTGGACTCGTGCAAAAAAAATAAAAAATAGAGTGAGATTCAAACCGAAGCTGCTTCCTGCTCTGCTGGAAGCTCCTCATGTCTTGCTGGATACTGAGAAGCTCTCCGGCCAGAGCTGATGCTGGATCAGCTGGCACATCTTCTACCCGAAGATCTACGGCCTTCCCATCAAATCCTCTCCGTTGCTTCTCTAGAAAAGGTTCAGATTCTCTTTGTAACTCCACAACTGTGCTTACCATCATTGGCATTTAAAGAAATCCGACTGGGAAGGAAAAAACAAAAAAACAGGTACCACACCTGAATCAGCCGATGAATGGTGCTCAAAAGGAGAGGCAGGCTGATGAAAAGGCACACACAAAGCCTCTCCCAGATGTGAACCACTGGATTTCCCTGACTTGAATAGGGAAAGAAGTAAATTAGAGACCAGAGTTATTCAACAATTAGCCTAGAGCTTGCTGATTTGGGAAGTGATTATTACCACATCTGTACTCCCTAAGGTCATGAAAGCAGAGGGAGGTAGAAGAAGCTCCTGGTTTGGGGTTTCCAGACCCAAGTCCACAGCAGACATATGAGGCTCAGAGGGTATGTCAGCAGATATGAGGGTGTGCTGATGTGAAGCGGTGGCTGGTCCTTTAGCTAGGTGGAGGTAGGATAATGCTACGGGATGATCTGTGTGTGATGGACATCTGCATGCAGAAAACTCGGCGCCAGGGAGGTCGGATTCCTTCAGGATGCTTTTGGACAAAAGGTTGAAAAGGATTTGTCAGTGCTGTCTTTTTACAATACGAGGAAATGCTTCAACTTGATGTTGTCTTTTAGAAAAGAGAGTGTCCAAAAAGAGGTGAATCTTTTGGAAGATAAACTCTTTATGTGGCAACGCTCCAGTGGAAGCCCAAAATGTTCTTTTTGGGAACGTGCAGAAAATGAACACTTTTGTTAGGCCTTCACTTGGATAGTGTGACAGCTGATGGAAGCACACACTCACTGCTTGTTAAATGCTCCGTCTGGAGCTGCCAGCTCCCCTGTGGAAATGTTGTCAAGAGGAGGCTCTTCCAAACAGAAGGTCACACTCTTTTTCGGCAGTTGTGTTCGGCCCGGTTGCTCTTTTTGCGGTTTACATAGCACCCGTTGCTTCCACCGCATGGCACAACGTTTAACAACTCTTTGGAGAGTCTGCGACCTCTACAATGAATAGACAGACTGGATGAAGTAACACTCAAATCCAATCGGGTGTCTGAAATCACAATAGGCACAAACAACCACCCACTTGTTGTTGGTCTAACTGTGTTAGGCCTGTTGTGAGATCGTTCATGTGTACGGCATACGTCAGGATGCGAGTCACGCCCTCCCTGAGCAGTTGGTCTCTGTAGGTCTGTGCAGCTTTGGCTGTTTGCTCCCGCTTCCTGCGCTGCTCGGACACCCACAGCCTCCATCCAAACAGCACCTGCAGCAAAAGCCAGACATGCTAACTGCTGTTAGCTAGGTTTCTGCAGCGCACTTGGTGCTACAATTCTGAGTGAGAGAGGAATGTGGAAGCAGGTGTTACCTTGGCCTGAAGAGTGAGGGACCAGTGCCAGAGAGCTCGCTCTGCCTGCTTCGCCTCTCTTTGTCTGTGCTGCAGCTGTTTGCAGGAAAAAGAACACAGTCACAGTCAGAATAACTGCACTAAATCAAAGCATATACATGGTGGTGAAAGAGCTCTGTGACCTTCAGGCTCTTATCTATGGACTCTCAACTACTAGTTTCATGAGTAAAACACAAAAAGGAAGAATGATTTTCAAAGCTTTGTATTCATCGCAATAACTGTGCAACTATGTCCTCTCCGGCTTTCCACTTCCATCTATAGCACAGAATGGATGCAGACGCTACCCTAATTTTCATTTGCATTTCCAAGCAAACTGTTTGTACCACAAATAAATAGGCACGACAACGTAATGGAGTGGCTAAAAGTAAGACACTCCTAATGCTATGACGCAAAAGAGACAAGTGAAGGCCATTTAAACACAGTGATGAGTTCTCCTTGTGGTCCTTGTGAAATTTAAATTTTAAGGTTAGGTTAGGTACTCCTAAATATTTTCCTGCTTCTAATTCTTTTGCGATTCCTATTCCTGTAATTTAAATGTGTTTTGCAGTCAATTGTTAATAACTCTTCATTTATTTTCACTTTCTTGATCACAGCTGTTTGTCAGGAAGTGCAATTTTTAGGAATCATCATCAAAATTAATGTGATCTGATGAAAACACAAACCTTGATTCTCCACTCTTCAAAGTACGTCTGGTAGAGCTTCAATTTCAGCAGCAGCATTCCCTGTCTCTTCATCACCTGGATTTTTGCACATTTTTTTAGGAATTCGTGTTACAGTATGGAGCCAACAATGTGGATTGCGTAACTGCGAAGGAAGAATTAATTTACAACCTTATTCCTCTGGTTCTGGTGGTGATGTTTGCTCCAGGCGGTCAGAGTTTTAGCGAGGAGTTTGGAATTGTGGTGCCGCCTAGCCTTTTCCATGCTCATCCTCTCCCTCCGAGCCTCCCTCGTTTGTTTCCTCCACAGTCTGAAGGAGCTCAGCAGCCGCACTAAGGAAAGAAAATATCAAGGAAAAAGTACATAAAAGTGAAAACACAAATGCTAAAGTATTACAAGGACCCAAACAGCTCAGAAAATACAACAAATCTGAAGATTTTCTTTGTTTCAGTCTTTTCTGTGGTTCTGTGGATTACAAATGCATGTGTGTTTTTCTTTATGTTTCCCCCTCAGGGCCACTATTCTCATTGGTACCATTAAGTAAAACAGGAAAGTAACACTGATGATAATGGATCCCAATTTGTTCTGAGAAAATAGAAATTGGAAAAGAAATTACTCTGGTTCACTGCACACTGAAGCCGATTGTGTGCTTCCCCCTGCTGGTGGCGCTTTGACACTGCACGTGATGTGGCTTCTCTCCAAACGAGGAAAACCTTGAGTGAATTAAAGCAAAACAAACGCACAGAATAAATAAATACGGAAAAAAATTTCAGACAAAATGGAACACTGGCAAACATGTAACCTTAAGTTGGAGGATGTGCTCAAAGTGGCTCTGTGCGCGTTGCTCTGCGACACGGACCTCCCCCCGCAGCACCGCTTTCTCCCTCCACTCAACAAGAACGTTCCTGATGATACAGGACAGGAAGTGATCATCCTAACTGTCTCTAAAACCGAAGGAGTAAGACTGTACAGTACCTGTGCTATTGTTTATTACCTGAGAAAGGACCGTGTCCGCTCTCTATAAAGTTCCTCTGCACGTTCACTGATCACAGACATCTGTGAATGATGCTTCTGTGAAGGCAAAATGAGGACCTCTGCATGAATTGAATCCCATCCAACGAATGACAGCAACCACAATCCATCTGAAATAAATACTTATTCACCTTCCAGGCCACACAGGATTGTTTGAGGAGTTTAACTTCATGGTAACGCTGGATCTCCATCAGCCTACTCTTCTTCAGTCTCTGTCTCTGAACAAACTGATAACCCACACAATGCATGAAAAGTAGTAAACGATAAATATTTTAACCATGTGATGGACTGGTGACCTGTCCAATTGGTACCCTGCCACTCGCCCAATGACAGTTGGGATATGCACCCCCCCAAAAGTAACCCTTAGTAGGTATAAGCGGAATAGCAAAGGTTAATTTAAGTTTATATCCTGGAGCATCGTAGCTGTGTTTCCATTTCTACAATGCGGATATGATGAGACATTCACTTTCAAGGCACCGCTGTTTCCCAATCTTGCCGCCTCCATGGTTATCATTTATAGATTTTAAGTAAAAAACACTTTTGCTTTCCAATAAACAAATATTGTGCACACTAAAGAGAGTGAGGGCTGACAAACGCACCTTTTTCCATTTGTCTACAGCCAGTCTCATACAGCGCAGGTCACCATGAAGACAAGCCTGCTGCTCTCTGTTTCTCCTGGCATAAAACAAACACACCAGTTATCACCTGATTCGCGCAGTAAAACATCCTCAGCGGCGCTCGCTGTGCTTCACCTGTCTCGTATCTCAGTGCTGGTTTCCTTCCATTGAGCGACGGCTTTGTGGAGAAGTCTGTGATGGTACAGGCGGTGTGAAGCCTCCTGTTTTTCTGCCTCTTTGACCTGAAGCTGTGTGCGTTGCCACCATCGGGCCCAGGCCCTCTGCAGGCGAGTTCGCTCCTCGTGTAAAACTGCCTGGAAACAAAATGTCCCTCATCAGCTGCTCGACAGTGGTTTCAATCAACACCGACCGTCCTTTTTCCATCTGCCGCCGGCCTACCATCCGCTCAGAGAGCATCTCCTCTTTGTGTTTTTCTGACTTTCCCCACCAGGTGTAGAACACCCAAGCGTACTGACGCTGCCTGCCAAAATCATGAAACACAGCACACTCAGTTATCTAATAAGCCAACAGCAGGTTTTACAGTCTGGCAAAGGCCCAGACTCACCGATTAAAGACCTCTGCTCTGTGTCTTCTGTGCTCATGCAGTCGTCTCTGCAGAGTGAACTCGACCCATGTCTTGAAACAACAAGGCAACATGCGCTCTGCAAACCAAACGTCTGCACGTTGCTCCAATTCCTGCAGAAAAACAAGTGAGTTTTTACTTTTTCTTTTACAGTAGTTTGTTTTATATATGTAAAACATTAAACAAATATTCCATTCAGGCTCTTTCCCAGTGTGAAGGATCCTTGTTTATGTTAGTTTGTCAGAGACTCATTTTAAAATGATTTACAATTTACTGCAATTTGCTTTAGCTAGATTTTACACAACATCCAAGTTTATCTGAAAGGAGCAATGCAGGTAGCAGGATGGTATAACGGAGTGTCCCAAAGTATGGCATGACAGATTATACTCCCACAATACCTGATTGTGTCTTTGTTCAGTAAGCTTCTCTCTCCAGTGGTAAAAGCACTCCCTCAACAGAGAAATTCTGGGATATAAAAAGCAGACAGGCCTGGGGATTAGTTTGCAGTTAATGCTGCTAAATGAGTTACATAGTGGAAATGACAACAAAACACCTGTAACTATTCTGTGCCATCTTAGTCATTGGTTGAAAACTCCGATCTTCAACTTCTTCCAGGCGGTCCTTCCACAGTGTCCAGAACTTGCTCATAATCTAAAAACAAAACAAATCTCACATAATAAGTCTCACAAATGTACTGAAGGAGCTGATTGTAAAGCGTTGATCAGTTAATGTGGAACAGTTACTGTTTGTTGGCAGTGCTGGACGGCTATGTTGTTGTTCATGCGATGTGCTCTGTTCTGCTTCACGTTCAGGGACAGCCCCTGAAATCCAGCACGCTGCAAAAGGAACACAGACTGATTCATCCACAGGGAGATTCTGTGTTTACTGAGGAAGCTGCTATAGTCAGTTACAGTTCTTCTTACCAGCAAGCTGTGGTGAAAATGTTGACTTGCTCTCTGATTTTTCTCAGCTTCTTCTTTGCACAGCTGCACATCTACTTGGAAGCTCAGGAGGAAAACTTCACTTTAAACTGATTCAACATCAGTGTTTCTGCTGACTTGTTTTATACACGTTTTGTTTTATGCAGGATACAGGTTCTCCAGCACAGCAAAGCCTTGCGCTGCATGTTTACAGCAGCCAGATGGCTTGCAGCTTGCAAATGGGTCTCTTCTTTCCTTCTGTTATCCAGTGCATTGCTCCACTTACTCCAACACTTCCACAACAGATGCAGACAATAGGAGTGCTGAGCCAAGGCTACAGGAAAGTCACACACACAAAAAAAACCTTGGGAAACAACCAAATAAGTCATATTTTAAAATAAAAAGTAAAATATTCACGGAAGGGACTGAAGCTAAAACATAAAGACCTGTTGCTTTTTTCTTTGCACGATGACAGGACATATAACTTTTCCACTGAGAGAAAGATCTCTTTTTAATGGTTATGATCCAGTGGAGAGCAGCTTTGGTTTCTTTCTCCTTTTGGCAACAAGCTCCTGTGTGCATCTCCTTCCACAGAAGCCAAGCCTTTAAGGAAATATATCAGTTAAATGTTATAAGACAAAACGCTAAGAATTTGAGTATGCCTTTAATGTAATGTCTACTAATTTAATGTGGACACATACACCCACTGTGGCTTTACCTTCCTCTGTAAGTGCAATGCCCTGTGGATCAGTGCTTGGTCCTCTAACATGCAAAGTTCTCGTTGCTTCTTTAGCCTGGTCTGCCACAGACTCCACGCTGATCTGGAACACAAAGCAGCGCTAAAATCAGCAAAATGACAATCATTGAACTTTTGATCAGTAAATTAAAGTAAATCTCACCGCATAGCTGCGATCTTCTTCTGCGCTAAAGCTGACTTGAGCACTTTGCTTTGAAATCTTCTTGTCTCCATGAAAACCTCCCATCTGCCCCAAACCACACGCATCAGATGCCTTTCAGCTGATGAGAGAAATCAAGCATTTAATGACACACATAGGATTACACAACCCTTTTTTAAAATGGTAAATCTTACCTATTGATTGTGCGCTTTGCATTCTAATCCTCTTCTTTTTCCTCAAGGATATAACATTTCTCCAACCATGCAAAGTTCTGTTGCATAGGTAATATCTAAAATACAAACAACATCATCAGAATACAAAGAAGAGCATTCAGGCCTAAAACTTAGCTGTGAGACTTTCAAGACCATCACAATCTCCTTTAATGACCTGTAGTGACACTCTGCCCGCATATTAAGACTCCACTCCCTCCTGGACTTCCACCACTCGTCTTTCCATCCTTCAAAGGTTCGTCTCAGGACCACATTATTATAATGAGATCTGTAAGATCACACATGGCATTAAAGATCAGATGCAACTTGATGAGCAACGATACATGTTTTTTTGGTTTCCTTTAGAAAACTAATTGAGATTTCTAATCATACCATGTTTGTTATGTAAAATAAGTGTAACGCCTCACCTGGCTTCATGGGGAAGAATGCGGCCAAAGGTTTTGTTCATCCATATTTTTAGAAACTTTCTTGCCAAATGTCTGCAAAGTTTAAAGGAGTTAATGTCACAACATACTGCAGCCATAGGGTCAAATAAGGTGCACCATATCGTACCTTATCCTCAGCTCCTTGAGTCTTCCACCTTTGTTCCAGCTGTATCCAACTCTGTAAGGAATCTTTCTAGTTTGAAGTCTTCGCTCCTGTTTTTTAGATGAGTTTCTGGTATGATTACTCGGCATTATGATTTAAGTCCCTCTTATCAACAATCGTATGACATAACGCACGGCTGTGGAAGTACTGTAATCGAAAACCCTTTACTTAATTTTAAAGTTGTTATTGAAAGGAAAAATCAAGAACTTCCGTCAATGTTACAGTATTGCTGCGTTTTGCCCAACTGCCGCGCGCTTGTTTTTTTTTTCTTGTCACGTGACCACCGTGGTCAGTTGTCAACGGCAACGGACTGCGACAGTGCTGTGTGCAGTTAGCTCTAGCGGTTGCAGTGTTCTAGGTGTTTTTTTATATCTATATATATGTTTAATAGTATCTACAATGTGGTATCTGTTATAATTGTGATTATGGTACACTTTGCCAAAAAAAAGCTTAAGCCGATTCATGTTTACTCCATTGTATAGTAAAGAAGCCAACTTGGGTCCTCAAAATGATATGCACAGACAATGTCATTCCTTGGCCCTCCGTGTGGGCGGGATTTTAGTTTTCGGACGCAGGTGCCGCTAGTCGGCCATAGAGAAACTCAAATCAAGCAAACCCCAAAGCATGGAATAGTTGCCCCTGATAATGCCTGTGATTTATTTGTATTTATTTTATCAAGCAATAAAACCATATCTCCAAAGCAAATTTGGCATTAATCACATTATTTATAGGTTGTGTGTCACAATAGTATACATTTTTCTATATGACTGGTTATATACCAAAATATTGTGTGTCCTGAGCACACTGGACTGAAAATATACAAAGGCGGAACGCACACGACGTAATCTCTCCCAGGACCTTCTTAAAGCGGTGATCGCAGAAAAATTGCTGCTACGACTTAGAAAACAGAGAAAGAGCAGACAAAAAAAATTGAGATCACACATATTCCGAGTGACTTTATTTGGACTTGTGTTATTGTGTTAACTTATCCCTCTATTTTGTGTGCTTACCAAAATCACTACAACAACTCAACCGGCTGACGATTTATTACTCGCTGGGTGGGCATTATCCCCATTCCCCGGCTAGTTAGTTAGCTAGCTAACTGTGCTAGCCCGGCTAGCTAACTAACGCAAAGTGCCGCTGCTCGACCGTGAGCTGCCAGTTTTCCACGCATAATTACCTGGGTAAGTTAAACGCTTGTGTTTGGTTTAATTATTAGTTGTTTATTCGTTCGTTCAAATTTCTGACGTTAAATAGAGCCGTTTGTTGGACGCTACCTCAATGTAGCTAACCCCTTGACACTGCTAATTGTTAGCAGATCATTTTCATGGTATTCGATGCAGGAATAGTTTATTCATAGGTCTTTTTTTCCAGTTAATGTTTTGCAGAGGGTGATCTTTTTGATTTGAGTAAAACCTATCTCATTCATTTACCAGAACCAAGAAACAATTAGGCAGTTATGAGAAATGTGTAATGATAGATAGTGACATGTTAATTCTTGTGCCAGTCGGCTCCAGTCGTTGTCAATTAACCTGCTAATTAGGGAGCAGCTTGTGGCAACAGTCCGAATGCAGGTAACTTGAAGTATTCTCTAAACGGTGATAGGAGAAGAAATTAATAGCATTTATTATAAGCTTTTTTTAACAGCGAAAATATTTAATTCGTAGTAGCTCGAAATATCCATTGTATCTTATCACAGTAGGTATACTTAACTGTTCTAAAAACCTTTCATTACAGGAGTCATTGTACTAGAAGCAGTTCATTCTGTCTTCTGTCAGTCATGGAGAAAGATGCCTGTGAACAGCAGAAGAACAGTGATGCAGCTTTGGAGCAGGCCAAGCAACAGCCAGCAGCTCCATACAGATACACCAAGGTGACAAGAAACCTTTACTAAGTTTTTTTTTGTATAGATGCCACAAGTAGTTCATAATCCATCTGGACTTTAATTTACAGGAAGAGCTTCTGGAGATAAAAGAATTGCCAGTCTCCAATGAAAGGCCTGATTGTCTCTCAGATAAATATGACAGGTAAGGTTTTTGTTTTCCTTTTAATAAAGATTTTAAGGTAAAGAAAACCAGCAAACAACTCCGGCCTAATTAAATGTAAAGATACAGATGGAATCTCTTGAATCAACTCCTTTTTCATCCATCTTTTGTTTGTTGTTGTAGTAGTTGCAGTCACTAGTTTGCGGTGCTTTGATTAAAAAAATAAATAAATGGTGTACCCGTACCATACAACCATGTTGTCACAGAACCCCAGTAGAATTTATTTTCTACCTCCATCTATCACACCTTTAATTATGCCACCTGTGTCATTTTCAAAATGACCCCTTCTTTAATTAAGAATGCTTTTTATTCTGTATTGCAGTTATGTGCATCTTTGACTGTTCTTTGTCACAGTGGGTTGTAACTAAATTCTGTTTTCGTCCACTGAATTGGCTTCTTGCAAGCACCAATACAGATGCACATGTCATAAAGCAGCTTCCATAGTATAAGTTTTTGTTTATCTTCAGATGCTAATTGCTAACAGAATAGATCTATGTCTCTTTATATTGGTGAAAAAGGAAAGATTGTCGTTTGATTTCAAAGTGCTCTGTCTCACTTCGGTAAGAAAATAATCCTAAACCTTTTATTGTTCAAAGTCCAAGTCATGTTTTATCCTATGAATGTTGCAGATAGTGTTGACTTGGACCCTGTGAGAATCCTGTTTTATGCGCATGAATTGAATGTGGCTGTTGCTTTACTGCTTTGCTTTTATCTACTCAGTTATTGTTTTAGTCCTATAAAATGTGTGAGGGCAAAAAAAAAACTTACTTGGTTTGGATTTGATGATTTGGTATGGAATCATGCAGTTGAACCAGCTACACTATAGGCTTCTTTTGGATGTTGCAAAGCTTGTGAATGACAGTTGAGAATGCAACATTTCTTTTTTTCAGTCTCTTTTCTCCATTCACCTCTTTCTTTAGATAGGTGGGAGAGGAGATGTAAATTGATATTTTATTTTTTTCAAATAATTATAAAAACAAGTAATCCAATTTGTGCGGATTATGCTCACTTTTAGTTAGTGGTCAAAGATAGCTTTGAATTCAATCTTATTTTATTTCCTTCCAAACATATGCTGGATTAACATAATTTTAAAATGACTCATATTTTTAATTTGTGGATTGATTAAGATTATTTTTAGATTTTGTTTTGAAAATTTTTTAAACATCTGATTTTTTTATTTTATTTTTTTCTCCCTAATTCAGTGATGGTGTCTGGGACCCAGAGAAATGGCATGCCTCTCTGTACCCCACCTCGGAGCGAAATTCTCCTGTTGAAGGTTTTAGGAAGGACTATATGGATGATAGAGTTCCTTTGAAACGAAGAATCCCAGGTACACTGATTATCTGAAGCCTGTATACTTATGTTGTTAGCAGATGTTGCAAGTCAATTTGTCAGAAAGCTTTTAAACTGCTCAGGCACTTGTGTGGGTGTGTCTATTGTTCTCAAATAACTCGCATCCCCTAAGTAACTTTTGTTCAATTTTTATTCATGGTATACTTGTACGATGGGTAAAACACCAGGTTCCATAAGTGTATAACTTAAGACATTCATTATTAAGCCTTAAACAATGTACATGTATATGTGCATGTATAGATTGTTTGATTTAAAAACAAAGAAAAATGGCAATAGAAAATGGAAAAACTGGTCTCAGTTCAACCCATACTGAAATATAAATGCAAGACAAGCTAACATTTCTTTGCTTTAATTGCACTTAGGAAGGTCAGAATGATATACAAGAATTTATATTAAATGGATAAAAGCAAATAAAAACTCGCTCTGCGTATGTGGCCTGTACCGTGTCAGTAAAGATTAGTCTTCCAAAGCTTTTTGCTCACTACTGACAAACTAAAAATATGTTCATGTAGCTCTTCATTTAATGAGATATCCTATTTATTTAAAACTCATTAGATACTCCTACTTTCTGATTCTCATAGATCCCCGTGAGCGGTTAAAGGAGGATGATTTGGATGTGGTACTGAGCCCGCAGCGACGTAGCTTTGGAGGTGGATGTCAGGGCAATGCTGCACCTGCACCCCACATTCGTCGCCCAATCAGCCCGCTGGAAAATAAGGAAAATGAGAGTCTCCGTCCAGGAGGGACTCGCAGAATTGGCAGTGGACGCATAATCACTGTTCGCGCCTTTGAAAGAGAAGCCCGTGCAGAAAAAGAGCGGGAACGTGAGAGAGACTTTAAAGAAAAAAGATTCAGGGTTGGTGTTCTTTGACTTCACTGCATTCATGTTGCATCTCTAAATAAGATGTTATCTTTTTTGCACTAATGTAAAAACTTAAGAATGAAAATTTTGTTCAATAATCTCAAATTTCACAGATCAGCTGTGAAAATGAACAGATTTAGGAGATTATTAAACTAGACTTGTTTAAGTCATAGAGAATTATTTACAACCACCAACATATTGAAATAGGGTTTTTTGTTTTTTTGAGTCCTGCTTAAGGAAGGCATACTTGTTTTTAGTGGATAAATTGTCCTATTAATTTAAAGTGTTGGTACATGGAAAACAATTTTATTCCCTTTCATAGTGGCAATAACTCTGTTTTTAATATTTTTTGTGTGTTTTAGAGAGATTTTGGTGACAAGCGTGTGTTTAGTGAAAGGAGACGAAATGATTCGTGTGCAGAGGAGGAGCCAGAGTGGTTTTCGGGGGGACCTACCAGCCAGTCAGAGACTATTGAGCTCATTGGATTTGATGACAAAATTCTTGAGGATGATAAACGACTATCCAAGAGATCAAGGAAGCGGACGCAGTCTGTGAAAGAAGGCATGTTAATTGTGTCCGTTGTTTAGAATCATTCTGAATGTCATAACTTTTTGAAAAAATGTTTCATTATTTATTTTCCATTGGGTGGCGAGGGGAAATACTTGACTTGAACCATATCAAATGTGAGATTTTCTTAATGTGCAGCTGTGGAATGTAACGGTGGGTTAGCTGAGGAGCAAGATGGAGGTTTGCAGTCTACAGCTGATCAGGAAGTTCCCCATCCTGATGTTCTTCCAGAGCAGTCAACTGGAGACTTTGACTTCAATGAGTTTTTCAATCTAGAGAAGACTATGCCAGGACTCGCCTCTGTAAGTACTGGGTTACATGACCTTGTCGCATTTATTTATTTCCATTTTCTTTAATGGATTTAAAGGTGTGGGGAGGGGGGTAAGGTGTTGGCCTTCAGCCTTGCTCCATGTCCCCCAGTGTTGTAATCTGCCAAGGTTGTCCTGCTCTCAGGTCCCAAGGCAGACCTGCAGGTCTTCTTCATTTTTTTCATTTTTTTTCATTTTTTTTTTTTTTTTTAAGGAATCCTTTAATTTGGCTGTTTTTAAGATCACTTAATTGCTTTAAAATATATATATATATTTTAAATAAATGTAAAGGGAAGCTTTGCCCTCTTTATTTTTTCTGAACACAAAGCTCTCTGCTGAAGTGGCTTGGTATCTCTAACTTTATTAGGTGGTGAGCACTCTCACTTAATGGTGCACTTTCTCTGTTCTATGGGCTCTTGCATGTGAGTTGAAAAGAGGTTTAAAAGGTATCAACAATCCAAATTTATGCCCATCATACTTGTTACCCCAGTTAGTAGTTTAACAGCAAAGTGAAACGGGCTCTAAACATAATCTTATTTGTGGTGACAAATCACTACAATGCTTAACAGCAGTGCATTCACTGATAATGCCCTCACCCTTCAAGCACTTTTTGTGCTAAATCGATGGAAAGCGCTCTAAACGTAAGTGTCACCTTTGTTCTTGCATCCTTCAATCTGCAGGTTTTTGTTTCCTGGTCTAACCTGCGGGCTCTTTGTCTTTCAGATGATAGAGGATGTTTTGGGAGATGGCCCTGTATCAGCTAGCCGCTTCAGTCAGTGGTTTTCCAGTACCCAGAGCCCATCAGGCAGCCAGTCTAGTAGTTTGAGGTCCACTCCTCACGAGGAACTAGAAAATCTAGCAGGTGCGTAGTAATTCTTTTCATGTGGCAAACCCTAAGAAATTTTGTTCTTGATATTTAAACTTCCTTTCTATCTTTTTCTGAAAATTTTAATGCAATGGCATTGTAATGTGAGGGAAATATATGAAGATGCTTTAATTACTTAAACTGGAATATCTTGCTTTTCTAAAGGGCTTCAACCACGCTACATATCTCCCAGACAAGGCCCTGCCCCTTTCTTCACACCTATTAATTCATCAGATGGCAAGGAGAAAGTAGATATTCTGGCACTGCTACACAAGGCTAAAATTGATCTGAAGCCCGATCTCCCTGACATCTCAGCCAACAAAGCTCGGCTAAGGGAGAGTGGTGAGTGCTAGTTATGTTTAACATTTCAGTTACGTCTGAAGCCTCTTGTTAACTGGTTAAAAGTTTTGACACTTGTCTTTCTTTTTTTTCTTTTTATTTGTTGTCTTTGTTTTGAGAAGTCAGACTGATTCATTGTCATTTTTATATATTTTGTATAAGGATGTTTACAGCTGTTGGGTTTAAAACAAATTGATCAATGACTTTGAAATGTGAATCAAATTCAAGATTAAGCCTTAAGGCTCTCTGAAAACTGTTTTACTAAGCATTTAGTGAGCCCTATTACCTAACAAAACATGTGAATAGAATAAAATGTTCATTACCAAAAAGGACCACTGATTTTGAACGAGCTTTTTCTTGCTAACTCAGGAGCAGTGTTTTCGCTGGAGGAAGTTGAAGGTGAAATGAAGGGAATGAAGCTTGGTCCGGAACCCCATGTAAAGAAAGCGTCGCCTCCACAGAGAGGAAATGGCACCCCTTTCATGGCTGAGCATTTAGAGGAGGCTTTAATTGGCGGTTCCAGAAGCCGTCCACACTCACGTGACACAGACATGTCTGCCTTTAATAAATTGGTCAGCAGCATGCAGGCAAGTGGAACTCTGCCAACTCACCCCAAACCCAACACAAACTCTGTAAGTATTTCAGTTGCCCGCCCCTTCCCCTTCCCCAGGTGTACAGCAATTTGCATGCTGAAATGGAATGAGTAAATTACCCTGTGATGCCATATAGGTGCATTTAATAGATTGAAAAGAGATTACCCTTTTGAAACATGAAGTAAACCAAAAGATGATGGGCATAAATTTACACAATTTTCTGGAGGTGTTTTGTGTTCTGATACACGTCTTTCTGAAAACTGTCCTTTGTGCAAGTTAGGAAGGCCATAAACCAGATCAATTTGGAAATGGAGATGAAAACCATATTAATAGTCTTTGGATGGAGGATCATTATGGAAATATGTTTAGTAATTTGAAATGATTAATGGCTTGCATGATGGACATAAACTGGCACGTGTGTGTGTGTGTGTGTACCCCCTCTCATTGGGCCTGCTGTGCTGCAGTTCAGGGGGTTTCAGTCAATTTTACTACAGGAGCTTATTCTTGAGCTGGAAGTGACTGAGGCCTCCCACTCACAATATACTCGGGAAAGACAAATGCCTACTGAAATGGAATTTTAGATTATGAGTAAATGGTTTAATGCTGCAGTGCCACCTGTACTTTTTTTTTTCTTCCCCACTCCCACAAATAGCAAAAACCACCAGATCAAGGTATAACTGCGTCGGATGCTCACATGTCTGTTCAGCAGCAGAAGAACATTTTCCAGGTTTGTATGCCAACCTCACTTTGGATTTGAAGTGTAGACCAATTTGGCTCATTCCTTTGTTTTGCAGGTTTTGGTTCAGACTATGCTAAGATGTGTAGATTGATAAATATTGAAGAATTGAATAATGATAAAGCATCACTACTAATTTATTGTTTTAATCCAAGTTCAGTGTCATAACATTAAAACAGACTTCTTTAGAAATGTTCAATTTATTTTAGGAGCTCTTGGGAGGTCGTAGTGGCTCCCCCACACCTATAGGCAGTCTATTGGGCGCATCTGGGGCACCAGGGACTGCTGCCCCTCTTCATGGCTTACTACGTAAGGGCCCATCACCCCCCCTCTTTCCACAAAGGGCACCCTCCCCTGAATACTTCAATAGCAGACTGCCACCTTCTGCAGGTGAGCCTAATGGGAAACATCCAGAAGTTTTGTTTAAATGTTGCAGTTAATATTTTTTGTTTGTATTTTTGCGGTAGATCGTAGCTTGTTAATGACTTATTTTTGCTCTTACAAGGATTTCCAGTTGGTCATCAGCACATGCTGCCTGAACACTTTGCTGATGTGCACAGGTCCATTAGCCCTGCACAGCAACAGGTGACTTAAGAACTATATGATTTGGGAGCATTTATTGGGAGACATCTTGTATTGTCATACCAATGTTTTCGTTGGTGTGGTTTCACATTTAAACTTTCTTTACATTTTATAACAAAATTGGCTATTTTGTTATGGGTCTTTCACTTTGAGTCTACAAACATGGTGAAGGATTTGCAACCACAGATAAGTGCAGATTAGGGGTATTCAGGAAATGGATGTTTCAAATTAACAGAACCTACATCCCACATTTATTTGTTAAATGTTTGAACTGTTCAGATGCATTCAAGTCTAGATATGTACAGTTTAAGAGATTATGCATTCTTCTAAATTCTGTGAGACTGGTGAGTAATTTGACTTTTTCAAATTGGAATGAAAAAAACATTGTCTATGATGCAGAGCGTTTATCAGAAGTTGCACCACCAGCTCAGAGATGAGGCTGGTGACAAATGTTAAAACATTAGAGTGCAAGTGGTTCATATTGTTGTAGAAGGCCTTCAAAAGAAAGAAAACATTATGATTTGGATCCTATATATATATTGTTTGTCCAGATGAGGGCACTCTCTATGCCCATAAATCAGGCTGACCTGGAAGCACTGGCTTTACAGCAGGACCTCATCTTACATGGTCAGCACCCATTCTCATCAGGCTTCAGCAAGCAGACGCAGGACAGGGCTTTTCGTAATAGGTTTGTCAACCTTTTTCTTTCTATACTT
>CAJRST010033334.1:11276136-11315146 GCA_907169785.1 Menidia menidia | reverse complement strand
GTTAGATATTTGTTAGATGTTTGGCTGAAAATGTGTGTGTTCAACAGACCACAGCGTAATAATCGTTCCCCAGGACCCCAACCTGCTGGAAGAAACTCACCTGGAAATGCAGTCACCAGCATGGTAAGGGGAGAAAACCTTATTATCCGGACCATTTTACTTTCTTTCATCTGGGAAAGTCTTACTTCAGATATTGTGGGCGTTCTAGTATTTACTCATTCTGTCCCCGGACAGCTGTCCCCATCATTTACGCCGACATCTGTGATACGCAAAATGTATGCCACAAAAGAGAAGAGCAAGGATGAACCATCAAGTCGTTCTGAGACTAAGGACGAGGCAGCAGCAAATTTGCAAGATGGTAAAGAGTATAAATGATTTATACAATGTACTTGATGTACATGGTCACTTGATATAACTTTTGTCTCAGGAAAGGGTGCTGTGATGCTCAAATCTGGGCTGTTATTACAGGAAGTAGCTCTCCAAATCTCTTCCTTGATTCGCTGGATGGAAATATTGCCCAGTCCGGAGGAGTGAAGACTGTCTCACAAACCTTGCAAAGCAAAGACCAAGAGCGTCTGCGGCCTGGCGCCACTGGACACCATACTCCAGGCATGGTACCTCCAGGACCACCATCTTCTTTCCCTCGACCCGTATACCTGTCCCATGTGCCCGTGGTGCGTCCACCTCCTCAGCTTCACCCTAATGTGGTTCAGCGTATGCTGGCACAGGGGATCCAGCCCCAGCAGCTCGGACCTGCACTTGTGCAAGCAGGTTGGTGTCTTATCACAGACCTTCAAACAAAGCTGAGTTTGATATTTCTGATGGATCTTTTTAATTGTACTCCCAAGGTATATTTCCACCACATGTTGACCTTGCACATCTCCAAGGCTTGCCCCCTGCCCTACTTGGACAACCACTGTACTCTTTAAGTGCTACAGGACATCCACTTCTACCTCCTCGAACCAATACTCAGATGCAGTTAGCTGTTCTACAGCAGCAGCTTCAGCAGCAGAGACCAGGTGAGTCAGTCGGGGGACTACTTGGTGGAAGCGGTAGCTTTCTGTAGAGACAGATCTTCATCACGTAGTTGTGCCCCCCCCCCTTTGTACAGGTATAGTTCCAGAGTGTTTTTTTTGCTTTTCGTATTTTTTTGTCAGTTGGCCTTTTGTCTCTTCTCACAGTACATACCAACGCCCCAGGCACCCAGTCACAGAGCCAAGGCCCCCACCGGACAAATGGCTCTCAGCGCCCAGGGGGCAGCCCCCCGTTAGGCCTCGCTAAGTGGTTTGGAACAGATGTGCTAGAGCAGCCTCTGCCCTCCATGCCAGCCAAAGTCATCAGTGTTGATGAGTTGGAGTTTCGGCCATAAGAAAATAAACGGAGAAGATTTTTTTTTCCCCTTTCCCTCTGCCTATCTTTCCCTCTTGGTTACCATGAAAATGTGAACTTTAATTTGAAAGATGGTGCACAGAACGGGACATTGTAACCATGCCAAGCTTTGTCTACAACTTGAGTCATTGCTTTCTAAGAGGCAAGTGACGGAGCTCTGTTTGCCTGTTGTGAATTTATTTTTGTTATTTTGTATTAGACAGTAAATAATGTATAGGCCCAATTGTACAGACTGTGGGAAGGAATCTTATTCTCCTTGTATATAGCTGTGGTGTTTTTTTTTCTTTTTTTTTCTTTGGAAGGTGAAAGAGTCCAGCAATTACACTCACAAATGTGAGACAAAGTCACTGAGAACTGGTAGCATTCCTTCATCCACCTTGAACCCCCCCCAGCTCTTTGAGAGAAGGCCACCACTGATGAGAGAGATGGAAGTGTAATGTTAGTGTACCTGCCACCTTTCCTTTGTGATAAAACTGTTGGTCCTTCTGGATGGTTGAACATAAGATGCCCCCAGGGATGCAGCAAGCTGGTTGTGCCTTGTGTGGATTTTTTTTTTTTCCTTTTCTCTTAAACTGTACTTTCTCCTGGGGGGCATCACTGCTCACACTGTCATTTTTGAGGGTGACTGAGATTCAGTTTGTGTGCTATTAAGTTATAAGAAGCACAAATAGAAATGATAAATAAAATCTTGACTACAAAACTGCTTGTGATTGTTCTTATTGCTGACAATGTGGGTAATTATGCTCTGGACTGTGCAGAAGCGCAAGGTCTGAACCAAAGATGTGATACAGGACCACAAACTACTTTTTTTTCTTTTTGCCTCTTAATACGACAAGCTCTACTTGGTACATGAAATATGTTGGATTGTACCACACGGGTGTGCACATGGTGTACATCTGAAACATGTTAAATGTATTTTCCTCTTTCAGAACTTTGCTTTGCAGGGGCTTTTCAAACGATGTCAGTGGTATAGAATTGTGGTTAACACATTTACACTGGATTTGTATGAAGCATAAATCTGTCATAGTTGGGCAAAGGTATGGATTCCAAGTAATGCGGACTTGGAATCCTACATAAGGGGCTGCTTATGATGTATGCTTTCATGTTTTTAATGACAGAACTTTGAAATCAATGGTAGGTTAACTCTTGTCTTAAGGCTTGGTTTGGATAAATATGACAAAGGTGTGTGTGTGTGTGGTGGGGGGGGGGCTGTATCTATGAAGTCAGTTTTTTTCTTTTTCCTCAATTTGAATTCTTTTTCACAGTGCAGTTTTGGATTACCTAAGGTGACTTGTACAGTGCGGTGTTTTACAGGCGGGCCTGAATTAGATTACACACTGCGCTTACAGAGCAAGGGGGGGTTTGGTTTTGTTGGGGGAGGGGCTATCGACACACGCAGGAAGAGACAACATTTAGACCGTAAAGCCATCAGAGACCCCCGCGGTGCTGCTTCTACTCTTCCAAGTGACTGCAGTGAGAACCAGAGAACAGTGAAACACTTTTCTACATCTGCTGCCAAATAAAAGAAGCATTTGTCTTAAACGAGAGCGACCCCCACCCCTCAAGAAAGCAGGGTCAAAGTTCACAGGAAGCTGGGGGCTGCCATTTTTCCCCCTGCTGTTTCTGCTACTGCTAACGCTTAACGGTAGATGCTAAAACGACGGGAGGGGCGACTGGTTTGGGGTTTTTGGAGCTAGCTGGCCTCAGTTGATCGAAATCGTTCCGCGCTGTCCGTCATTTCTCCGACCGTTGTCGCTAACTACCATTGTTATTTGATGACTTCGGCATGGAGAAAGTAGCGGAGCCGTCTTGGACTTCTTCGTACACCTTTCAGGTGAGCAAGCACAGTGCGGAGATGCTACACAACCTCAACGTTCAGAGGAAAGATGGAGGCAGGTTCTGCGATGTGGTCTTGCGCGTTGGCGAGGAGATCTTCCCCGCTCACAAAGCGGTGCTGGCGGCGTGCAGTGAGTATTTCGAGACGGTGTTCAGCCGTCCAACGGAGGGCGACGGAGACGCCAAGGAGCTGGAGATGCACACAATCAGTCCGAAAGTTTTTAAAGACATACTGGACTTTGCCTACACGTCCAGAATCGTGGTTCGACTGGAGTGCTTCCCGGAGTTGATGACAGCTGCCAAGTTTCTGCTGATGCGGTCAGTCATCGAAATATGTCAGGAGGTTATCAAGCAGTCCAACATCCAGATCCTGGTCCCGACCGCCCGGGGCGCAGACGCCAGCCTCTTCCAGGCCACGGCGTCCGCGGAGCTGGGCTTCCCCGCGGCTCAACAGGATCTGGTGAACGGAACGGGCATGCTGTTGAATGGTCAAGCGTTTGCTAACAATACACAAATGGGAGCAGATGGGAGCGCGGACCCAGCTGCCGTGCTGTTGGGGGACTGCGGCGGGTCGTCGGTGCCCGTATTGGAGCCCGTCGAAGGACTCCCCGTTTCGCCTCCGACGGAAATAACGGGGAACACGTTTAATCACGACACCGGCGGCTCTCCCGCGTCGAAGAGGCCGCGGGGGAGACCAAAGAAAGCTGGCGGAGCGGTGAGTGCCGTCCACTTTAACCACGGCAGCCAGAAAGACAACGGACTGTTTCCTTGCGGGACCTGCGGGAAAGCCTTCACGGAGGCTTCGCGCCTGAAGAACCACGAAGCCCAGCACGGAGCCTCGGCCGGCGGCGTGCAGAGCCTCGCCGACAGCCTGTCCGCCGCGGGCGGGTTGTCCCTGCTGTCGCAGCCCATTCTGCTGGAGAACGGCCTGCAGCTGCCCGGGGGGCTCCTGCTGGACAACGGACGCAGGCGGGAGCGGACCAGGCGGCATGTGGGCTGCGACATTTGCGGGAAAGTTTTCCGCGACGTGTACCACCTGAACCGGCACAAGCTCTCCCATTCCGGGGAGAAGCCGTACGCGTGCCCCGTGTGCGGGCTCCGGTTCAAACGCAAGGACAGGATGTCGTACCATGTGCGGTCCCACGACGGTTCGGTGGGCAAACCGTACGTGTGCCAAAGCTGTGGAAAAGGGTTCTCAAGGTGAGCTGGATGTGAGGTCTATTGTCCGGTGTTGTGACTGGGTCTGAGAGTCCAAACCTTGAAATAAACCCTTTTCTTTTATTTGAACTTTCTACTTAAAAAGAAAAAAATAAAGAAATAATTATCCTTCTACGGACAAGAATGGTGGAAGCAGCTCATAAGGTGGTAGTTTTGCAGAAAAAAACTTTTGGGAGCTGAATGTATAGACGTGTGTATGAGGGAGCTGGCATCTTTCTGACTTTTCATGGAAATTAGGAAGCCCTGAGCCAGACCTACGGTTAAGCTGGAGGAGGATTTACTTGTTATTTACTCTTATGCCCATAAACTAGTTGAACAAACGCAGTGATCTGTGGAACGGTTTAAGCTCACTGTCTCCACCTGCTGGTCCGGCGGGTTAAAGACGAGTGAAAAGTCTCCGGATGTAAGAATTGAAAACAACTACATTCACATCAATATTGGCATCAAAATATAGAATATCTGTGTGCAAATAATTTTTTGGGGAATTATGTTGAGACAGTCACATTCAACATTCACCATGAAATGTAAAAGCCATAATCCAGCGGTTATGTAAATGTAAGTAAAGGCCAAACACTCTTTGGACCAGCATATGCTCCGTCACTGAGTGTTGTTCGGGAAATAAGCGGGAGAAGTCAATGGAGTTGGTGGAAAGTCAAGCACTTCTTTTCATGACCATATGCCATTTTTCATATTTCTTTCATTCTTCCAGACCAGACCACCTGAATGGACATATCAAACAAGTGCACACAACAGAGAGACCCCACAAGTGCCAGGTAACTGCACCAGGATGAGGTTTTATTGTGGTCCAGTGTATCACAGCGGAGATGTCATGATGCATTGATATCTGTCTTTCAGATTTGTAATGCCTCCTTCGCTACAAGAGATCGCCTTCGGTCCCATCTGGCATGCCACGAGGACAAAATTCCCTGCAAAGTTTGCGGTAAATTTTTGCGAGCCGCATACATGACGGACCACCTAAAGAAACACAGCGAAGGGACTCACAACTACTGTGGCATTTGCAACAAAGGTAAATCCCCCAAACACATGAACCTGTCCGGCTGTCAATGCTGACTCACATCCTGAGATACTCAGGGTTATAAAACCCAGACATCTTCCTGTTTTTGTATTTGACTGCCTGCTTTTTATAAAAAAGAAATCATTTTTAAAAACACAAGAGTGTAGAGTTAGAGCTGGAATAACAGATTAGATTTATACTTATTAGTGTTTTTTTTCTACTCCTCCTAGACCAGAATATGACCCGACCCTAAACACTTTTAGCCTTCTGTCAGAGGTATTTCTAGGAAAAGTTATATGCTTCCATATCACATATCATTTTCATGTTGGGACAGTTTTATGTTTCTGGGGTATAACTTTTGATTAAAGATATTCTTCCAGATGCATAAAGCGTTCTTTCAACCAAGCTTTCAACTAATTTAATGTCTGGCTGAATCTATATATTTTAGAGTTTCCTGTGACTGAATCAGTCGCCTTCACATGTGCAAGGAGCCGGTTGGCTCCTTGCACATGTGAAGGCATTTACTGGCAATTTCCTCATTATCCTCTAGAGAATTTTAAGGGACACAATTGTTTTTAATACATGTAATTTAGTAATTTCACATATCTGCTGCTTTCGTTTTTATCTGGTTCCAATGAGAAGATAACAACTTTGTCCAATAATCAAGCCCATTGCATGATTTGACAAACGTCTCCTATGTTTTTGCTTGTTTGATATTAACTAGTATAAGCCTGCAGCTTCCTTTTCAACAGCTATGGTGGTAAATTTGCCTTCATGTGGAAAAACAAATCCAAACAACAAAAAATATATATACATATTTGTGATGTTTTCTTTTGTTGTTTTTCTTTTACCCCAAGTTAATTCAAAATTCTATCTAAGGTAGGACAGTTTATCCATCCACTTCCTCTTTGCTTTACACTATCCCTCTGGGTTGTGCTGAGATGAATTGTCAGTGATGTGAAATCAAATGTTTACCATGACTCTACAGACCAGGGATATCCCACTCTGTTCTTCAGGAGCCACTGTGCTGCAGCTTTTAGGACTGTCCCGGCTTCAACACACCCGATTCCCATCGATGTGTCACTGGCAGGCTAGTGCAGAGCTTTTGAATAGATTCGTTTAACCAGGATCAGGTGTGCCGGGGTAGG
Organism: Menidia menidia; assembly: GCA_907169785.1. NCBI lineage: Eukaryota > Metazoa > Chordata > Actinopteri > Atheriniformes > Atherinopsidae > Menidia > Menidia menidia. The sequence goes on along the minus strand of CAJRST010033334.1, from coordinate 11,308,540 downwards.
GGAACCCATAAAACCTGCAGGACAGCGCCCCTCGAGGACCGTAGTCGTATCCCCATACTTAAGTATCACACATTTACCATTGAACATGTAGAACAGAGTTGATAGTGTGTAATTGGCTGAATGTTAAGAACTGAAAACAGTTTGTGACAGTCACAAAGAAACAAGAATAAAATAAAAATCTGTTTTTCTTTCAAATGTGTTTGCCGGGTTGAAATGTTATTTGTGTCCTATATAGGGTCAATTTAGCCTTGACTCCAAAAGGACTGCTGTCTTTGTTTTTTGTCTGTAAGTTGTTGTTTTTTTTTCTCACTGGTAAGTAAGAGCAACTCCTCCCTCTCCCATAACAAAGCATGAATAACTATTTTCATGCATTGTGTAATGTGGCAACCACAGTTCTTAAAAGCACCTTGATAACTAGAATGGAGACTAAAATGAGAGCAGACTGATAGTGAGGCCAAGAGATTGTTGAGTCAGTCAGAGATGGAGGATTTCCAACTGGTTGTATCTTCAAACTGTGGCCCTGGTTTGTGTCCACAGGAAGTCCTCGGGTCAAATGTGCTCAAAGACTCACAACTGAGTTAAAAAATGATTCGGTCTGGTCCACCAGGAGGTGCTTTGTATCAGGCAGTCAGAGCTGTGTTACAGTACAAAGCAGTTTGTTGGCTAAGCTTCCCTCACACATTGTGTTTCTCCTCCCTGTTTACATGCAGTTCTAAAGGTGGGTATAGCTCAACCACTTTTTAAAATCACCTTGATGTTGCGAGGGTTCTTTGAGCTCAAGCAGCTAGGGAATCGGATCAACATCAAACAGCCTTTGTTTCAGGTTGCCCCTCTCTTACTTGAGGCTTTGAGTGTGTTGAGCAACTGCCGTGTTTCTTTGTTCTTCTGGTCTCAGGTTTCTCCACTGCCTCCTACCTTAAGGTGCATATAAAGACACACCACGGCTCTCCTTTCCCCCCGTCCTCCTCAGTTCACACCTTCCCTGAGCCACGGGGGGAACTGCAGATGCACAACGGCACCCCTTACCACATGGGACGCCAGTGCTCAGTGGAAGGCAAGCAGCCGCCCGCCCCATTCCAAACGCTCACGTTTCTGGCCGTCATTTGCTCTGCTGCTGTTTGGGAAAAAACATCCTGCCACATTTGTGTATATTTTAACACGAGCGTACATCTGTTCCTGCTTCCATGCTTGTCGCTCCAACATTTACTGTTGCAGCATCATTTGCACAGACTTCTCTGAGGACATTTCCATAGTTTTTCAGTTTGACACACTTTGTAATTAAGACTTTCAGAAGAAGCCATTAAAACCTAAGATCGCTTTAAAAAAAAATAATTCTAAGTCTTCAAAATTGTTGGATTCAAAACACACTTTTCTGAGAAATTTGCCACTGTTGGTGTGCAAACTCCCAAAGCCACTTTTAATGTTGAATAAACTCCAATTGAGATTTAAATCTTTCAGATTTGATCAAAGATGAATGACTCTGCCTTTACATTGACCAGTGTTCGCTCTATGTCTTAATAGCTTCAAGCTTGAAAGAAAACTTGCGATCACTGTGTCCAGTTTTATTGGCTGGAGTGGTCCGTGACTATGAAGTCTGTCGGCTTTTAAAACATGAAGTGGTCACAGCAGCATGCTGAGGACCCGGGCCTGAAGGGCAGGACGGTAGGAATCACTGTTGAGAAGTGCACCTACTCAAGCAATAATCTTTATTTATGAAGACCAAAGGTTGTTAAAAGGCAGAAAAGTCATTCATGTGAATACATAAAGCTGGACTGGAACTACATTAACAACAATTGACCCAACTCAGTCACCAACTGATGGCCATCAAAAGAGCACGTTCTATGTTGAAGAGGATATTTACCTCTTCATTAGCCATAGAACAGGACATTTGCGGTAAATTAAGATTTGTTGGCTTCTTATAAGACTATTCTTTCTTTTCTTTTTTTTGCTGATAATGTGAAATTTAGAGCTCTGACCCACGTTTGCCTGCATATGTGTGTTTGTCCAGCATGGCTGTGGCCGTACAGATAACAGTGTCTGTTTCTGCTTGGCTGGTTCATTAGCAGTTGTTCAGCACATTGTTGCATGAATGTCCAAATGTGTGCTCCATTTGCCCTGAATTCATTGAAACTTTTGCTGGGGGGAGGGGTTTTTTTGGGGGGGGGGGGTTAAGAGTTGCAAAGAGACAGCTGTGGCTGTGAGCCACGGCCTCCACTGGGTTTCAAACAAATGCATGAGGGAAAATACTCTCCATCAATTATGTTAATTTGTAACTGCCTTAAAGCTGATCTGCAAACCATTTCAGGACACTTGGGTTTAACCACATCTATTCCTTAAAATAGATGTCTTATTTCTTTGTTTCATCAAGTTAGAATAGAGATGACTTTTTCTAAAAGGCTTATCCTACTTCTTATAGACAAGATTTTTTTCGACCTGTGTCTTAATTTCACTTTATAAAATTAGGAGTTAAGACTGTGGTGTTTTAAGTCTTTAGGGGAAACTTCTCACTGTTTTCAAACCTGAAAATGTCTTCACACTACTTCTACTCTTCAGGATAACTGTTGAGATAACGTTTACCATTTGTTAGCACACAGGGGTGTCAAAAGACACTCACTTTGTGCCTCAGTTTTTCAGAGGTTTCAGCGGATGAGTTGAGTCCTTTATTTGTCATTTGTTCATGGTGAAAAAAAGTGAAATTTGTTTTAATCCTAAGGTTTAATCTTGGCATAATACCATATGGTCCTCACTAGGTCTTTAAGATGTAGAATCTAAAACTTCAGATGGAGAAAAACCATGGGATTGTACACTTTGAATGATTCATTAAAGCTGAAAAGGACTTCAGTTTGTGTGTGCGTAGTTCAGCTTTGTGTTGCAGTGATTTAACTGAACTGAATGGGGTGAGGCCAGCCTTGGAACTACTTGTGAAAATGATGATTGAAATAAGTGGAGGATATGAACCTTTGGAAACCTAAAAAAAAAGCGTTGCTCGAGTAAAAATGTTCTTGTTAGATCTTGGATCACGCTGAAGCCGTTAAAAGTCTGACTCACCCTCTGCAATGGCCTCCAAAGTAGCTGCTGTCGTCATAGATGACTCTAACAAGCTCACACCGAACAAAAGATGCCCATGGCTCTTATCATTTAGTCATGGCGGTTTAAATTGGCAGAGTGCCTCCTTCTCGCATCGATATGAAATGTGATCGTTGGTGTTGTCTTAATTTAGCTGGAACAAAGGGTTGAGAGAAGTGCTTTATCATATTTTGTTCTAATCGCTGGCCAGTGGATGAATCGAACCAGGTTTTTTTTTTTCTCCCTCTTAATAATGGAATGTTTGAATTGCTTCATCAGCTCTTTAATATTAGGCACGCTGCTTTTGGAATTAGTTGAGTGGAAAAAAAGTTGATCCATTCCATCGCTGACGGCTTTAGTGGTTGGACTCACTCGGCATGGACGCATTCATACTACACCCGTCTTAACACACTGTGTCTGCACACGGCACCCCAGATGCTGTTAATGAAATGAAGGTAACTGTCCATATGGTTTCCGCCGGCCTGTCATGTCTGTCCCCTCCTCTCTCCCCGGCTGGGTGTTGTGTAGACCTGTGCGCCAGTCGCCAGCTGCTTCTCACCTCCTCTGAGGCAGAGGGTCGCTGTCACGGTCTGTCGGGACACCCAGTTCTTCCCCAGCCCGGCCAGTCAGTCCTCTGCCTGCAGCCTGAGCTGCTCATGGGGAAGCCAGGTGGGGCTCCGTATTTCTGGGAATGTCGCTCTGGCGGAGCTCCTGGCTTCCCCGCCCTCGGGCCTGTGGCAGGTCAGTACGGTCCAGCAGGAGGGTTGGTGGGGGCATGGAGCTAGCATGGCTTACTGGTTGGATGAGCACAGCAGAAATCTCAGTGGAAACTGGGCAAATGGACTGAGCTGTATGGCTGGTTACATTTTCTGAATAAAGCCTTTTTCCCCTTTGAACTTGATGTATGGATTGCTGTCGTAAATAATTGGACGTACTGTAGTTGGTATGCATTTGTGCTTTGTGCTCTCAACCTTAATCCCAGCTGCCTTAAACGTGTTTTTGCAGACAACAGCTACCTATTGGTTCATGACTAAATTTGACAGGACCTGTATTATACTTATTTTTCCTAATTCATGCCTCTCTTGTCTCCCATTTCTGCTTTTCTTTCTCTTTTTGTATCGCCACCCATTCTCTGTGTTGGCTTCAGACGGTCAAGAAAACGATGGCAAATGTCCCCATCTGGAGTCAGAGGAATCGGACGCTTCGTTCAGGGAACTGTCCAATGGCGACGAGCTTAAGTCTCCACACAAATCGGAAGAACAGGAGCTTGACCTGCCATCCTTAGCTTGCAACGGGGCGTCCGACGGGACTTTGGCGTCTCCAGAGGGCTCCAAAGCCAAAACAGACCCCGAGAAGAAGTTTACTTGCGGGATCTGTGGTCAGGCCTTCCGCACCAAGTCCTACCTCAACAAGCACCAGCACAGAGTTCACAAAGCTCCGCGGGCCCATGCGGCCCCGGCTTCTGGTTTAAGTGACATGACTCCCTCCCTGACTTCCCCCTTCTCACCGCAGCAAAACATGTCTCTTCTTGAGTCCTTTGGTTTTCAGATAGTCCAGTCCGCTTTTGCCTCCTCACTGGTGGAAGCTGAGGCGGGTCAAAGTGGAATAGACTTTGGAGGGAAGTGAGTGTTTTCTTATTTTATTTTATTTTTCTTTTAAGGCTTTACAAGATGAAGTTATTCAGCCCCTACTTCTTAGGACAAAGCCGGGTTGCCCTCAGAGGATGCTCTGTGTTTGGGAAATATTTTTGCCTCAAGACTACTTTTCTGTTTATCACGTTGCTTAATGTGTCTCCTATATTTTTGTCAAAAAAAACTGCCATAAAATTCCTACATTTTGTACTTTTTCATTGTAAAGGAACGGATGTGTTTAGTGTTTAAATGTTCTCTTAAGAAATGAAGGTTTCATTGCCTCTAACTGATGTGAATCGGTTTAAATTCTGTTTAGCCTTTTCTCTGACTCGTCTTATTTACCATCTCGATGTTTCTGGACTTGAGATGATTTAATTTCTGCATCTCTAAAATGAGTAATTGCCGTTTCACCAATCAAAACTGCTCTGGAAATCCTGGTTTATCTATGCCAAATACAGCGATTCCTTTCTATTATAAGTAAGCAGATTTACCTCAGAGCAGCAGAAAGGCTAAATTCTATATTTATACAAATTCAGTTTCTTTTAAGTGTCAGTTTTGACTACAGTTCTTTGAATATCTTAGTTGTTGGAGAGGAAAAATTCCCAACATGCTCATGGGAGACAGCAGATATCCTCTGCCTAGTTAAGGTAAGGTACCTGCCAGTCAGACCACCCATCCCCTCAGTTAATAAGCACTTTTTCAAAGAGTCCCCATCATGTTTTGGCTTGGGTGTCTGTAGAATAAGATACTCGATTGAGAGAAAAGAAAACCTATCAAATCATGTTACAGGTATAGTGCAAAGGAACCTTTTATTACACTTTTATAGTGTATAATCTGTCGTTTCCGTGCCAGGGCAATGGCCATTTCCCCCTTTTTCCTTGTTTGTGCCAGCTGGCCTTCGGCCCTGTCCTCCCACCTGTGTTCCACAAATCGTCCTCAGTAATTACTTCCTTTGCTAAAACGGATGAAACACGCAATGGGCGGCGCTTTTAGCTGCGAGCAGAGATGAACAGCTGTGTGTTTTGCTCTGGTCCTCAGCATACCTGAGAGATTTCATGTGCTCGGTCATTTTTGACAAATCTCAAAATGGACCCGTGGGCTAAAACAACATGATGAAATGATGATGGTCTGTAACACACAGTGTATGTATCTGTTTAAAATGACATCAAAAACACCTGTGTCCTCCAACTGCTCGTCCTGCTTCTGAAAAAGATGCCCGGGAAGACAAACTGGGAAAGATGTGCGGCGTCCTGTCGGTTAGTTGCTGATTCGATTGTGTGAATGAAACGGTGAGCAAAGGTCAAGTGTATTTTCAGTGTGTATTTTAAGAACTGCAGATTATATTTGATAACTTATTCTCTGTTTTGAGCGGTTCAGTTTTGTTCATTGTCAATCAAAACCATTGCGATTAGCTCTCACCGATTCAAGTTATGATTGTTGTGCAAAGAGAGGGTTCGAAGGAGGACCCGCATCTTGAGCCACCCGCCACTCTACAAAAAAAAAAAAGGCAAATCCCAAATCCCAGTCTGCTTCTTCGCCCTCCACTCCTGGAACCTTCTGCTCGTGCTGCCCCTGAGTTGTTTGCACTAATGCTCTCGCTCAGTTAAGTTGGGCGATATCCATTTGGTTGACGCGCACTGCAAATTTTTAAAGATTCCACAACATTCCTGTTATTAATATGAACCCAACTCATTTTTTTTTTTAAAATCCTGAATTAATTTACAGCGGAAGCCTCAGATCCACATTTCACATTTAATTCAACCTGGAAATGGTCAGAGAAATCTTTTTCATGCCTTAAACAACTCAGCGAGGTGTTGATTCATCAGAGGACATCACTTTACTGTGTTTACTTATGTTTAAAGATGTAACACTTTATGTATTATTGATCCAATCAGTTTCCTAAATGATTTATTAGCAGCCCAAAAGTTGAATATTTACTCTCTGCTGACAAGCAGGAGTCTGAGGTGAAATTGGAATTCTAAAGTTTCTATTTTCTTATCTTAACTTTTTCAAAGTTTTCTCCCAGTACTCAATAATCAAAAAAGTTTATTAGCTGTGGTATTTTAGTTTAAGTGACCCCCTTCACAATGACTCCCCTCTCCCCTTAATCCCGTAAATTATGGAACTAAATCTAAACACAATCTAAAACCCTTTATAACTCTATGAAATCATCATTTTTATCTGCAGCTCACACATTGGATTAAGTCTGTTTGTTTTTTTTCATTGTCATGAAACCCCATGATGCAAATCAGGCTCACTCCCAAAGTGATGGGGCTGGCTCTGCGTGTGTGTGTGTGTGTGTGTGTGTGTGTTTGTGTGTGCGTGCGTGGGGGGTTTGTGTGTCTCTCTTTCTGACTTTGTGTTTAATTATTTGTGAGTAATTTAGTCTGTTCATTTCAGTACATTCCAATATTATTTATGTTTATATTGTGATTGTAACAAGTGTATATATCTTTCATATACACACACATCCTATAAATATATATATATAAATATATATGAACCAACCAATATGAACAGTGTTTGTCAGTGGTGGTCCTGTACATATAAAGATTTTCCTTTTTTCTTCTTCTTGTCTGTTGTGTGGAGGGATGTTAAGTTATGGCCGTCTGAAGTGTAAAGTGCATGTTCTGCCATGCGAGCTGAGCTGGGGACTGAATGTCGATCACTGGTTGGTGGCAGTAACAGGTAGACTGCTCACTGTACTATCACGCTGCTGTGGTAGCGCTCACACTGCCAGCTGCTCGACCCCCCGTCTTTCACCAGGTTCCCCACCCCCGTTTTGATCCACTCTGCACTAGTATTTACTCTTTTCAAAGGTTATAAGGGTGTTTTCTTTAATTATGATCACTGTTTGAAGATATGTGGAAAATGCTGTAAGATTCTTTGTTTTGTTTTGTTCTGTTTTTCACTGGGAAGTGTGATTTTGTTTCTTACACGTCGGTACTCAAATGTAAAAGTTTTATTTTATTACCTTTTTCTTCCATCTTTTAGGCTTCAGTGTTTTGCTTTCTGCTTTTGGTCTGTTGCAAAGTGCCTTCCAAATACGTATTGTGCACAGCAGTGGATTAAAAAAAGGTTCTTTTCTAAAGGGTAAGAATTGTATAGAGTGACTTGCATTGACACTTTTGTATGAAAGTGCAAAATGTACAAAAGTTAACTTGGTATTTTATCGTTGTACCTAACAAGATGGCTCTTAAAACATGTGAGCTACATGCTTTGTTATGACGTCTTTGGACATATTTCACTATAAGCTTACTTTTCTATAAATATTTGTTTTTGTACTCTGTTATTGAGTCTCAACTCTTCTTGGTGCAGAGACGAGCATCAAATAAACTGCAGCTGAAAATTGAGCCTCTCTTAAAGTTATTGATGAGGAATGATGAACCAGTTCAAACCAGTCAAACCGGGCCGGCGGCCAGGTTTGACTTAGTTCATACTGTAATCATACTTGAAACTGATTGCAGCAGGAATGCGTGACTCGAGCCTCAGATAATCTTTACTCATTCTCAATGCTGAAAATTAATCTAAATATTTGTGAAATGGGCCAAAGATTTCAAACATTGTCACTTTAAAATTGAATCCAACTTATTTTATCCTAAAGATAGACTTTGAGGTAAATGAACTTGGATCTTAGAATCGTGCAAAACTGAAGTGAATGATCCATATATCTTTTGAAAATAAGATAAAATAAATAAAGCTAAAAGATGTGGAGGAAAAAAAAGTTTATTGCAATATATTACATGTAATATATTCACAAGCTGAAGACTGTTAATGTCAGCAGAATATTTGTGCTATCCAGTTGTGTTATGGATCTATTTGTCTATTGTTTTATCATTTCTCTAACAAATAATTTTTAAAAAAAGGTTTTAAAAGTTATAATTTAGTTGCTACATCAGTGCTCTCAAAGTTTTCTCCTCTGCTCTTGTAGTTCAGTTTGTTAAAATCCTCCATAATTTCCACCATACTCTTTCCTTTGGTCTCTGGGACAAAATACAGTATAAATCCTGCACTGAAAACTGAGTAAACCACAAAAATCAGGAAGCAGAACTGCCCAAGTCCGTCCTATGTGGGCAAAACAAGAAAATGGAAAAAAAAAAACATCATAGTCTTGATCAAAGAAATACAGATGGAACATATGGCAATGGACAACTGAATTGCAGATATCTCACCACGACATAGCCGAACAGCATCCCAACCAGGAACATGCCCAGCCAGTTGATGGTCCCACTGATCACATAGGCCGACGGACGCCAGGCTTGTAGGAAGAGGTCAGCCGGCAGAGCCATGGACACACCAGCTATGGACAACGGACATGATCAGATAAGTTTGGCTGCTAGAACTTGTGACCTTAGGTGTGGGTAACAAAGAAAGTGACTCACAAGGCCCGAGTCCATAAATACAAATGACACAAAAGATCAGGCCGATGTTCACATAGGGGATATGTGGGTTCACGTCCTGTGGAAAGAGAAAAGTTACAATTTATCTTTCATTAGAAAGATGAGAGAAACTCAGAGGTGTCTCGCTGGGTTCACCTTGAAGGACAGCGTGACGGTCAGTACACACATAGTGGCGGCCATCAGCAGATAGCCAATGCCCATCAGCTTCTTCCTGCCTGCGCGATCTATCAAAAAGGACTGAGACACAGCAGACGTAGAGAGGATGAATTCAGCTAGAGGAAACATACTTGGTTGACAGGAATTCATTGTGCACCTTGTGGGCATAACAAGAAGTCCACATTTCAGATTCACCCAGACCTCATTTATCTTCTCGTTTTTCACTGATACCTACACACAGTGTGATGGTGATGAGCTCCGTTGCTCCAATACCAATAGCCAAGTAGTGCTTCTTGTCTTCTGGCACCCCCGACTCACGGAAGATGTCAAAAGCGTAGAAGTACAGCTGATGGAGAGAAAAAAACGGCAACTGTCACAAAACATAAAACAGCTTTTTTTTTGTGGTTGTTGGGCTGGAAAGCCAAGGCCAACCTACAGCATTGATGCCACAAAACTGAACCCCGGCACAGGGGATGGCGAGAGTCAGCAGCTGCCAGCGCACGCTGCGTGAGCAGAGCACGTCCTTCACCGTCTTCGCCTTCTCCCCCTGCGCGCGCTCTCTTTCTTCCTGCATGTCGTCCAGCTCCATCTTCAGGTTGTTCTCCTGCCACAGCCACTGCAGAGCTGTTCCACGCGTTTCAAAAACACATGTTAATCCTTGTCTTGTCTGTTAACCACGTGAAAAAACGTGAGGCAACCACATAGTTTTTGCTCAGTTGGAGTTAAAGTGAAACAATGTTTGGGGAAAGTAAAAGCTGGGGCAACAAGATATTACCTCATGGAATATATGTGCAAAGGTATATGCATTAATATATTGGAGAGTCATTTTGCACATATTTTATATATGTATAATTGAAAGAACTTTCTTTTTCAAGGTGCCTCACTGCAAAACTAAGAAAATGAACTTTGAGTTTTGGGAAAAATTGTTCAAGATCATCTTGTCAAAATAGTCCTGATTACAATAGATAACAGATCTTCTTTAGTCCCTTTTCTTTTCTCATCTCTTTGTTTTTTCATTTTTTTCTCCAACCATTGGACATTCTTAACGCAAAAATAACACCTTAAAATATAAGAGTTTTATCTTTAACTATTTTTAGTTGCTCAGACATTTCTGATAATACTTTGTTTTAGCTGATAGATAAAAGATGACAATTTGGGGAAATTAATCTTCAGACTGCTGCAGGGCCTGAAGTGTCTTACAATAAAAGTTTATATCAGACTATCTGTATCTTTCTACAATTCAAATCCTGATTCTACTGCGTCAACTCACCATTTCTGCTGCCTTCGATGTCACCTTTGTCAATGTAAAGGTATCGAGGCGACTCGGGGAAGAGAAAGAGCATCACAAACTGCAGGATGGCAGGAATACCGCTGATGGCTAAGAGGTATGGCCACATTTCTTCTGTTCCCATTATCTCCCTGAACGCAGCAATAAAGACAGGTGAATCAGAAGAGAAACACAATGGGTTTGGTGGTGAAGATAAAACAGATGAGAGATTTTAAGTCTCACAGGAAATATTACATTTAGTGCTGGGATCAGTGTAATCAAGTTAAATGATGTGTGATACTTTCAACTGAAACGAAACATGGCTTTAAAAGCAAAAAACAACTGCCCACGTTAGAGGAGTGGGTGGAAATGTAACCAGGCCTCCTTCTTTTACCTTATTTGTGTGTATACTTGTGCTTTAAAGTGCCAGTGGTCAGTCCTTACTTGATACCAATGATCTGGCCCGTGACTTTTCCCAAACCAATGAAGATGGAGGTTGTGAGGGTCAGGAAACCTCTAAGCTGCTTTGGTGAACTCTCTCCGAGATACATGAGATGAACGCTGAGGCCGAGGCCTTTGGAGAGAAACAGGGTGAGGAGGACATAGAAAAAACAAGGACCAAAGAAAAACAAAAAGACTCTACACAAAAGCATGACACACCAACATTATATCCATAGAGAAACCTTCCCAGCAAGATCATCTCAAAAGACTTGGCCATTTGACTGAAAACCATGAGCAGGGCAGCGATGATCGCCACGCCGTTGTTAATCAGAAGAGCTTTTTTTCTGAAAATTCAGGGAAAATGTCTGTTCAGAGGAGGTTCACGGTTCAAAGCCCTTCATCCATGTTTTCACATCATTCTTTCCCATGAATGTTTGCAACCCAGTTTTGATATTGATGTTGACTGAACAGCTTTGTTTTTAACCCACAGATAGATGAAAAAGTACATTTAAAAAAACTGCCGGTTGGCTGCGTTCTGCATAAAAGCAGGAAACAGCTACTTCACTTTGCTATGTTTGTCAGCATGTCAGGAATCGTTTGTATTCTTTTATTTTCTGTAACACATATTGAGCTGAAACAGAATTTTGAAATATATGTATCTGAATGTGTATGTGTGCTGTGCACAGTGTGGCCATATGCAGGTATGAATTTAAAAACGATGAATTTGAACTAATTTTAGGCAGTGAGTCGAAAGCAGTAAAGCAATAAAGTATTGTGTCAGTCTCTCACCGGCCATACGTGACAGGAAGGCTGCCGCTGTGAATGGCTCCGGCCCAAGCTCCCAGACTCAACACAGCCACGATGAAGGACCAGATCAACTGGTTAGTGGATTCACTCACTGGAGAGCCATACCTCAGAATCCATGTGTGGTTCACAAAACTGTGAATATGCTGCAGAAGAGTCAGAGAGGTCAGCGGCCCTGAGGCACTCAAACATGTTACAACAGCAGGCTCAAGTCCTCTGGACCTCAGGATGGTGATTGCTATTCTGAATGTTGCTGGGTTGTTTGACATATGACATTTTAGTAATTTATTACCATTTAATAAGTCAAATTTATTGTTGTGTGGTCTCCTGCCCACTGTTATAAGGTATAACCGATTGTGTACGATAAGGTTTTCAGAATTAAATGACGAAAAAGCTCTCAGATACAATAGATTTCAGAAATATGGTATTAAAGGGAGGAGGAATTCAGAATACAACTGATACAAGATTTCTAAGATTTACTTGCTGGGTGATTCAGCGCTGCACTTTGAGGAAAATGTGCGAAGAGAGAAAATTATTGGGAAGTTATTGTTTGTTTTATAGGATGTTTTTCTTTTTTCTTTTACAGAATCACCTTGCCATGGGCCTTTGTAGATAGCACATCTCACCTCTGCAGGAGAAGCAATGAGAGAAACTTGGATTCCATATTGAAAGGACCCGCCAATTCCCAGGACAACAGACAACAGGTAAAGCCTCCAGTACTGCAGCTGCCGTGAGAAGCAGACACCAAAATGTCGTATCAATTTCAAGCCAACAAAACATTTTCAATGTAACATTTTTCACAAAACATTAACATCTCTGAAAAACTGACCAGACCCTCACTCTCCGGACCCAGGTGCATAAGCACTGTGCTCACTGCAGAGAGGCAGTTCAGGGGTGTAAATGCGCTTAAATTAATCCCACTGCCTGGCAAACCCGAGACTAGCAGGTCCACTTTTACGTTGTGCAACACTTTGGGACGGGAGAGGATTTGGAAGAGAAGTACGACTGGGCGTAAAGGCACACTTTATAAAGAAGTCAAAAGCAATATATGAGTTTCACAGAATGGGGCGAAAAATCATTGCTTGAATTTTGTTTTATAAGTTACTATTGGCCTTTTTATTACTTCCATTGTGCGAATGAAATTGGGCTTTTGGTATTGCTTGGATCATAACAAAAGAAAAAGAGAAAAAAAAAGATTGAAAGTCACCTCACTATTCTGGGAAGCATTTTGGGCGGAAATCATGTATTTATTGGTTTGTTTTTGTTTTTGTGGACTTGTTTTAGTCTAATATTCTAGTAATCAGTTTTTTTCCCCCTGGTGTTGTTGCCTATAATTTTCTACAAGTTCTTTTAGAATTCAGACTGGGAATATGCTGAAACACAATCTGTTAGACAGTGTAGAGATGCTTAGAGTTTATTCTATAAAAAAAAAAACATTTTTGACATTTTTGTTACTCTGCAGAATGTTCAGCCTTGAAATTGCATCAAACTTGCTCAATGGAAAAGTCTCAAGTTCACAATGAACGCTTGCAATAACTGAATCTGTTACACTTAGAAAAATAAGAAAGTAGACACAACTGTGGAGATGAATCATAACTATTCTATCTTTTCTCATAATTCAAACAATGATTATTGTTTTTTGTTTATGGCACAGAAGGGTATAGCCTATCACAAATCACCTTGATTTCAAAATATGACGCTCATCATTTTATCTACAAATGCAAATGTGCGTTTAATCTCTAGATACTGGCAGATGTTTCTGAACTATTTTTCTCATTTGTCCTCTGTTTAGACACTGTTATCAAACGTGAAGGTTATAAATCTTCTTCTAACACTGTGACAGGAGTATAATGACGATAGAGACAGTGTGAAAATGTTTTTACAGATAAAGACATTTTCATGCAAACACTGTAAAGTTACACGAATAGCTGAAATGCAACAATGCCCACTTACCTTTTTGGATGCAAACTCCATATTTTTGCGCTGGTTTAGTGGATTCGGGTTGCAGAAGGAGTGGATGAGGAGTGGATGTCCAGCATATTTGAAGGATGTGACATAAAGTTACACTTCAACAGGCTCTGGTTGTTCATCCATGCTATTAGAGCATGCTCGTCATGTTTTGACGTGGGCGATAGGGATGAATACACGTTGCTCAAGATTAAACCTGGTCTGTCTGGCTGTTTCCTGTGATTCATACAAGCGCAAACGGTCCTGCCAGTATACTCTGTCAACTGGTTAGCTATTTTCTTTCGAAGCAGGGAGGAGGAAGGCTCAAAAGAACAAAAGCACAAACATTACAAATTAAGTTAAAGCAAGGCATGCAAATGATGGGAGCATCATCAATTATTTACAAAGTGTTCAGATCTTAAAAGAGCTTGTACTTCTTATATAATTAGTGATGCAATGTTATCAGCATTTTTTATCCAAGGTGCTGGGGGTGCTTTGTATTAAGCACACATTTGCAACAAGCTTCACATTTTTGGGATTACATGCACACCTGCACTGATTATATTGCATTATTCAACTTTTGGAGCTTCTTTCTTCAGCAGCGGTCGTCAGTATTCATAGGGGCAACATTCTACTGAAATCTATGACACAACAATTGCTTGTTTTATGTATGTATAGCTTAAAAAGTATATATTTTCACAACTGCCCCAAACCAAGCAGAAGTGTTATAAATGCCATTTGCATTTCTACCTCTACCTCAAAAATGGTTCCCCATTATTTTCCACAAAATTTGCAAGACTGGGTGCAGTTGCAGCCTAACAATATATATCTTAAGTTTACATTTTAAAATCTTTTTACAGAAGCTGAATTTACATAAATAGTAAAATGAAATAGATTGAATAATAGAATAGACTCTTGAGCACAAACAGGTCTGGCCCGTCTTTATCATTATTTATTCAGTTATCACGATAAAGCAATAAATGATAATGCCACAATTAAACTGTTATTGCAACAAAACAAGCCTTATTGTCTTGAGGTGAATAACTTATGATATCAAGATGAATATCAGCACCAACATTTCAACTGAACATGGTTGTTCTTGTCTTTGCTACTTTTGAAGATAGAAGATACATAGAAGATAAATAAAAGATACACTTGTTTGGACTTTAAATTATTATTTGTTTGCCAGAATCATTTCTAAGGTCTCAGCCGGTCTTCATCCACACTAATAGTTTTGCAAGGAAATCCTTGCACGTATCAGCAAGACGATGTTAATCTGTATACATAAGTTTTTTCCTTTTTATTAAAGTTATCAAATCACACAGTAATATGTCTTTCATTTCTTTTCAGCTGTCTTTTACCTTATAAATTGAATAATTACTTTTGAACAAGATCTCCTCTCATTTTATGTGTCACAAAATTCAATATCAAAGTACAAGACAATACTGAACAACTACTCCATGTACTGAACAGCCTGCACGCCAGAACCTTCTTCAGTTTAGGAACATTTGGTGCCTGAAACACAAAGTATGACAAAGTAGATCGAAGATCCAGAATCTTGAATTCCATGTCAGACAAGATTGATTTCCCATAAGTCCAACAACCTCTTTCTTTGTGCTTTTCCTTGGTTGTTTTTTAAAATTTTATTTTAAATGTGTTGTGTTTTTATGACCACATCTATTTATCCATTCGGCTGTGTTTTTCCATAGCCACTTTTTATGATTCAGCTCAGTGCTGAAAATTAATTCCTTTAGGAGAGCATTCTTGTACTTTAGTAATGCCCTCTTAGCTAACAATGAAAAGTGAAAGGCTTGCTACGGCTGTAGGAAGATGCAAATTTCTTTGACGTTGCAAACATGGGGAGGAATTGTTTTAATTGTCCTGTTAGGTAAGAAGAAAATACAAAAAATCAATCCGAAATCAAGAAATGTATTTTATTCAAGGCTGAACATTTCCTTCTTTACAAAAAAAACCCTTTTTAACAAATGTACAATTTGTGGTTCGGTCATTTTACATTAATATACCATATCACATGCTCAAAATGTTAATTTTTTTATATCATATAGTTAAAACTACAAGAGCTCCATGAGAACTGTAAGGAAAAAAGTGCAAAATATAGAGAAAACACTCCGGATAAAGATGGAGTTGGAGTGAAGCTATGTATCTCTCAGGTATCAGTGCTCCTCTCATTCTGAATGACTTCTAGCTAAAGCAGGCTAGGTCAAAATGAAGCACATGGTGAACAGATTGTTTCAGGAGAAAAGGTTTATCTACAAGGCCGTGGAATGACACACTTCTCCCAGCTGATACTGAGCTTTGGGTAGTGATTCCAAACTTCTGTCCTGGCCTTTGAAGTTGAGCTTGTGGAATTCACTTGTGATGACTGATAGAGACTTCCCCTTGGTCTCAGGCAGGAACAAGACAATGTACAGCGCAGACAACAGGCACACGGTTCCGAAGGGCACAAAACAGTATTCACTCAATCCACTCTGCAAAGAAAAGGCAGAAAGACGGTGATTTACACTGGGTTTGGTCAGAGGATGTGTTGAAGCCACTGGGTGCAAAGCTTTTAAAACTTTTTGTTTATTTCACAGTTATTTGACTTTATGGTGGCTGTGATAAATGGATGCACCCACAGATCCTGATCCTGAGCCATACTGACCACTATGAACGGGAAGATCATTCCAATAATGAACAGGTTGAGCCACATCATGGAGCCAGCAATCATGTAGGCTGCTGGCCGAGCGGTCTGGTTGAAGATCTCTGTGGGAAGAATGCCGGTCACTCCAGCTGAGAGATAGAAAATGTTATTTCCAGTCAGCCTTATTACCACATGCCTCACATAAACTTTGTTCAATTTTGAGTTACATTATAAAAATCACCACAGTTAACATTAGTTAACTAAATCTATGACACTAACAAAACAAAATTCTGAACAGTGGTGAATGTGCTGATTTATTTTCTTTGAGAAAATGATTAATACAGTTTATTTAATTTTAACTACATTTGTGAGTTTTCAAAATGAATATACTTCGAAAGTGCCATCTTGGGGTATTTTCAGATCTTTCACACTGTAAAATTCTGATTAAAAGGTTGTTCAGCTGACCTGGTCCCATGCCAAAGCTGAGAATGTAGGTGAAGATGCAGCCCATGCTCAGGTAGGACATCCAGGGGACAGACGTCTGTTAGAATATGATGCAAAAAAGGATTAGAAGCACACTGACAGGAGAAATCAGATAAAGTTCAATGCCAGCTAAAGATAAAAATAATATCTGAATGAACATACCTGCAAATGAGCATAACCATAAAACTTGAATACCTCTATATACGCTTGAAGTTAAATCCCCTTTAAAAAATCTCCCCATAGTCCCTCTGTAACCTATTTCTGGAATGTGGGCTTGTGAGGCCTCCTGGTGGTGAGACTGTCACATTAAACTGAGCTTTTAATAGCTCATAAAGTAGGAAATGAATGCTATGAACTACTTGATTAATCTTCATATATTATACTTGGTTTGATGACAAACTCTAGTTCCAATAATTGGCTAAACTAAAGTGAAAAAGTCAGAAAGTCACCTCTAAGGACAGAGCGATTGTGAAGACGATGGCCCACATGGTCATGAGGATGAACCCTCCTGCTAACATGAACTTCCGGCCTTTTCTCTCAATCAGCAGGTTCTGAAAGTGTAAAAAAATGTTCAACGTGGTTCTGGGTTCATGCATGCTCTCAATAATATAAGCTGAATCATGACAGGAAAGGACAGCTTTACATTAGTTCTGTTTATGGATTCATTGTCATAGGTGTTGTTTATTGCAACAACACTAGTGAAGGCAGTAGATGGTGCTCAGTAGCTAATTCTCCATTCAGGTGCAGAAGGAATTAAGCAGGTGCCACAGGAAGACATCAGAATTGTTTCTTTTGAACTTTAAGATAAACACGGGGCATTGTGCATACATTACCTTGGCTATCAATAGATATGAATATAAATACCAATAACCAAAATATCAAAGTGTTTCCTCAACAAGTCAAAATGTCCTGAAACTCTTTCTTAATAACCCCTAAATCCAACCTTCATGAGAAATCACCTGGAAGCTTTACAACTGGTGGATTCCTTCCTGTTAAGATATCATGTCTTTTCAGTATGCAGAGATATAAAACCTGCACTGTATAAAGGGCATGAGGCTATTCTCAGCTCTGTGCCTGTTTTTATAAACGCCTAATTAAGAATGCAAGCAACAGTCTCCTTTTGTTTTCAGCTGGTTACATAAACAGAGTTTTAATGACGGGTACTTACACACATTATACATGCCGTGAATTCACATGTCCCAGTGCCAATTGTCACATACTGGATTTTATCATCAGAGATTCCAGCCTCTTTAAACACATACGATGCATAGAAGTAAATCTGAAAGGACAGAGGATGTAAAAATATTTTAGAAAATCACCGTTACTCGTTACAAGTATTTTATTCCCATTAAGCAGATTATGCAAATATTTGTACACTGAGTAACGGTGTTAATACTCTCTAAACCCGCTGAGCATGTGGTTAAAGCCCTCGAGGCACAAGTATATTCAGTCACTACTTTCTGCTGCTAAGATATCGGTTGCAAATGTGAAGTGAATAGATTAGATCGATAAAAAAAACGTGGACTTCTCTCCATAGTGCCCATTAACAATGTTAAGCCGTCTTCACATGTGGAGCATTAAAGTAAAAGACGATGCTATGTTGTCAGCATATATTATTAATGTTCTCTGTAACAACACACCCTAAAGAAACTTAGACATGGAAGCAACTGCAGAAGCTCCATCTCAAATTTCTAATCAAGTTCCCAACTTTGGAAAAGTAAACAGTGGCCAGAAAAACATCTGATCCATCCCCTGTACAAGGATCAGTTACGCTGGACAGCGGTAGCTATGTTTCAGCCACCCACACCATCAGTACCACAGCACCAGAGATAAATATCCTGTGGATCAACACAATGTTCAGGGAGAGCAGGGCATTTTGTGTTCTCACCGAGTCATTACCACAGAGCTGCATGGCACTGCTGATTATCATGACAGATATGAGCTGCCACCGCACGGAGCGATCGGTGAAAAGCTCCCAGGGCCGCTTCGGTCTCATGCCTTTGGTTTCAGCCTGTTCCTGCAAGATCTCATCCAGCTCGCTGCTTTGGACCTCACATCCTCGCAAACGCCGAAGGGCTGACACAGAAATGATTTTTTAGTGATTTACACTTGAGAAACAGATAATATTTCCTCCAACTTTTTCCAACATCGGTGAAATCTGTTTCAAACAAATGCCCTTCTTGAATACATGAAGACAAGCCCAGATTTCAAATAAAAGGTTCATGAGCAGAGTGTCCTACGGAGGAGAAGACTGTCCATTTTATGGCTGTCATTAGTTAGCTATTCTAAAGTGCATTTCCATTTTGATACCCAAACAAGTGTAAATGTATGTTACGTGGGTTAAACTTATGTACTTCGAATCTTCCAAAGAAGCATGACAGCAATTGTCACCATAATCTGGAACCAATGTTACCGGCACAATACTTTGATTTCCTTAGCCATGCAGAATGCCTGGTTAGCAAATAAAACTCTACAGGTCATCCAACCATGTGGTAGTTTGAAGAATTATTTTTAAAAGATTTGTAAAGGATTTATATTTTTTACTCTTTCAAATGACTTCAATGCAAGTGTCAGTGTCGCTCACTTTCTAAACATTGAAAACATTGTGATCATTGCGGCATCTCCTGCTTTTTTTAAGTGAGAGGGAAGCGCAACTCTACCGGTTAAGTTTGGAAGCATTTTTCTGAACTTTCTCTAAATTCCATCATATTTATTTTATAATTCTATTTACATGGAGGTCTTACATTATAAGACATTTGAATTAAAATGAGAAACTTGAGCCCAGAATGACCTGGGATATTCCATCGCTGGTTAGCATAGCACATTAAAAAATCATTACCATTAATACAAGCCTCCTTGTCTCCTTTGTCGATAAGCAGGTATCTGGGACTCTCTGGGAACCACGGAAGGGTCAGAAGCTGAATGAAGCCGGGAATGGCATTACTGGCAAGTAGGTACTGCCAACAGGACTCACTGCCCAAAATCTCCCTTTAAACGAACAATTTAAATTGTTATTGTACATGCTACATAATAGAGATTACCAGTCTAATTCTAAAGGTAAGTGGTTTAACGCAAACATACTTGAGTCCAACCACCTGCCCTAACACAACGCCGAATGCTGTGAAAACAGCTGATGACAAGGAAATTGCCCCTCTTAAGTTCTTTGGTGCGCTTTCTCCAAAATACATGGGCTGCACATTCATGCTGATTCCTATAAAACAGACAAAGCTTTGAAGCACATTTAAATCAGACGGCCATCAGAGATTTGACATCATTTGAAACTGACATACCTGCATTTATTCCAACAAGGACACGTGAGAGTAGGATCATCTCAAATGACCTGGCAGCTCTGCTCGTCAGTGCTAAGACAGCCCCACTCATCAGAAAGATGTTGTTCAGCAGCATGCATTTCTTCCTTATGGAGGGAATAGATAACAAAGTTACATTTCAAATAAATCTGTGTGCTTTTTTAAACATTTTTACATGACGTCGCACGCATCCACATCACATGTGCAGGTTTCATAAATGAACAATTTTGCTTCATCTGCTTTTGAATAGCAGGTTTATCATTCACTCTGTTTCTCCATTTCGTATTACCTTCCAAAGCGTATGGTCATGGGTCCGGCAATAAGTGCTCCAGCAAACCCCCCCAATGAGAAGATCGAGACAATGATTGTCCACACCAGCGTCACCTGGTATTCCTCCAAACGTAGCTCCCAGCGGTCCCAGAATGTTTCATTGATAAAAGCTTGAATAAACTGTAAGGACGGAGATTAAGGCTCTCCTTTAAAATTTGACAGAGTTAACCTAACACAAACATGTCATCAAGGCAGAAGTTAAGACTGACACTCATTACCTCTGCGTGCATAGATCCCTGTTTTAGTTTGTATGTTTAAATCCAGGTGGTGATCCACATTAAAGGTGTGGTTTTACTCATTCCAAAGCAGTGTTGGTCACCATGCATCTGCAGTCTAGTCTGAATAATCAGGACAGAATATTTGTGTCTAGATGCGAGTTAAAGTATTGGCAGTGTTTGTTTGGTTTATTTTTAGTTAGTTAGTGCCCTTGATTCATGAAACCCTTTCCTTCTAAAAAAGGAGGGATGCATTACCACAAAGAAACACAAGAAATCAAACTGTTTCTGTGCTAAATCACACTGTGACCTTAATCACAGGGGTGCTGGTCTGCACAGTTTACAGTGGAATCACAAGACAGAGCTTATAGGTGGTGAAATAAGTTATCAATATAATTTTACCACAAATTCAAGGTTAATGTATTTTAACTGTCACTCGTGACGCTTCACAACAACGCAGTTTTGAACGGGTGTTTTTTTGGGTACAACATAAACATATCTCCACTTTTCTGGCATACACTGTAGACTGGTGACTAATGATATGTGGTAACAATCTTTATTTACTGTATTTCAATCCCCACACGTGGCTATATCCCACACTCACTGTGGAATCACACACGCTTCAGCAAAAACTTACAGTTGTAGGAGCATTCATTATTGCAAGGTTGTAGCCATACTGAAGCGTTCCTCCGATGGCCGCAGAGGCAACCATGAGCACCAATGTCAGAGGAGTGCCCTGCGAAAATGGACAGAAAAATCCATTTTGAGGACATGGACTGGACAGTCAAATCTGAAAAAAAACTGAAACAGCTGCAACAACAATCTCTGAATAGCAAACGTTTAAAGTCTAATATACATATACTGTAGGTGGAAAAGATTATGAAAGAAAAACGACTGTCTTTCAACACAGATGCATAATAAACTTTGGCATGAACTGTATCCAACTTAACTACAGACAGCAACAAATGTAAATCCACAAATAGAAATAAAGGAAATCTATTGCTGAGCATAATTTACCTTCTGTTCACCTGCTTGCGACATTGTTGAACAAAATCGGTGATGAGGACGTAAAAACCAACTTTGACAGGTATATGAGAACCGCAGGGGTCAGCCCACCTCGTATGTCGCTTCCATTCGTCATTAGACACGAACACGCGCCAGCATGTACGCGCACGCGGACGCAACTCGTGATAGGTTGTGCAATTAAGTGGATGACGCCCAAAACCTGCGTTTCAAAGACACTTTTTAAACGAGGCGACAATAATTCACAGATAACAGCCATGGTGGCGATGTACGCTGTATCCAGCAGTCACTCGTGAGCAACAGCGCATGCGCAGAGAGGCTAATGAGGGTTCTCATTAACTGTACTGAAGTGATGCTGGTGCAGGTGGATGGACACGTGAGGTCTCACTTAGGTTTCACTTGAGTGAACTGGTGTATAGAAGGATAACTTCTGGTCTCTAATCTACGAATAAACTCACTAGACTGTGACGCAGGTTTCAGTCATTTTAAACTGAGTTCACATTTACCTTTCTTGATGCAAATCTGGATGAATTTCCATTTGTGCCATTAACGTTTATGCAATTCTTGTATTAAAGATTTGTGAGGTATTCCATATATTTCCAGTATTTTTTGCCATAATACTGAGTTGC
Source organism: Menidia menidia (assembly GCA_907169785.1). Lineage (NCBI taxonomy): Eukaryota > Metazoa > Chordata > Actinopteri > Atheriniformes > Atherinopsidae > Menidia > Menidia menidia. The sequence goes on along the minus strand of CAJRST010033334.1, from coordinate 11,286,199 downwards.
TGGGTTGAGTTGAAATCATGTGTGCATGCAGGACAATCATTGACTGAATTCGATACAAACTTACGTTAATGCCTTAATGAACAGAATTGCTTTTGTTTAATGAAAACATTTATTTAGGCCACGGAATGGAATGAAAAGTAGAATAAATACATAATACAAGACACTGAAACAAAATACACTGGCTTTTTTTTAACCATTTGTGCAATTTTATTGGACTTTCTTAGTTATTTTCTTTACATTACCCCTTTTAGCATTGTATTTTTTTTTAGGTAAAGGTATAAAAAAGTCAACTCTGTGAAAAGGTTGTTTTGTTCCAGCAGATGGAGATGGTGTGCTCCTGTTGCTCTGTCCATTGGGGGCCCTGAGGAGAGATCAACTAAACTGGCATGCACATTTCAAGCAGATACAACATAACTAGACAAGTTATAGTCAGTTACACTATAAAACTCTCATGGGCTATTGTTAAACTGTAATTTCAAAAAAGAATTCAAAGATTTATGATCTGGTTGAAAAGTTTGTACATGAAAATCCTGTTTTTTTGTGTGTTTCATGCTTTTTATATTTAGTGTTTGATTCTGTGTGTCGGAGGAATGAGAAAATATAACATACAAATGTAATTTACATCGTTTTTCTAAAAGATATGCATATATATTATAAACATTGCATGGATGCAGGGTATCCCTCTCATTATCAAGTTAGAGTTAATTAAACTTAATTTAAAAAAAATTCAGATAATCCAAAGAATGAGCCAATAATCTCCACATAGTTCACAACATTTAAGAAACAAAAAACAAACAGAGTGCCATATTGAAGCCATAATGAGACCTCTCCTCCCCCTCCGCCTCTAATTGGTCCGCTCTGACGGGATTACACGAGTTTCCTCAATTGAGCACCGAGAGGTTAAACGCCCGGACGTCCAGGAGAGGGAAAAGGAAAAACTCGAAACCGGTTCATTTTCAGTGATTTTCACTGAAATTTCCTGCGGGTCAGATGTTTGTGTTTGACACCGGTCGCCAGGTCTGCTCTGTGATCTCCGGATTAAATGACCTCCACCTTTTCTGTCGCTGCTCATCCTGGAGCCTGAAGCACTAATGCTGTCTCTCAACAATCCCGTGTTTCAGTGAAGCTGCACTTCGGACACTCAGTCGTCAGAATGATTCGGATTTTCTGGGATACTGTTTTCCTCTTAAGTGGTGAGTGGGTAATGGGACAGTGGAGGAGGCCAGTAACTGAGCTCAGACCTGGGGAGACTGACAAAAGCATGCGGATGAATTTAGAAAACAGCTGTTAATCCTAATTGTACTTGAAGAGAGACCTGGAAAAGTTGTGTAGGATTTGAACTGATCAGTGGACTTTAGTCCCCCAGATTTAGCCCTGCTTCACAAGTGTGGCATTGGTCTTATTGTGCCTTCATGTTGTTGTTTTTGCATGTTGCCCTCTCAGGGCTTGCTGTATTCAGTGTTTTGGGTTGATCCTTTTCGTGACTTCTGACCCTGTTAACCATTGTTTTATACCTGGTACACCGCCGTCACTTGCATGTAGACATGGAGAGTGCGATCACCTTAATATCAATCCGAATGATTATGAGGTATGTGTTATTTGGCTTTTGTATGAACTGGGAAAAATAACTTTCAACTTAGACAATGAATGTCTCAAAGCCCTGGGACACTTGGACAACGTCCATGATGTTCAGTGGAGAGTTTGCTGTAACTTTGTGATATTTATATGTCGTCCGGCTCTGGTCCTGCAGTGATTTGTTGTCCATTTCTTTCCCAGGAGGCCCCTCATTTAAAGTTGTCTGTTTCTCGCTGTGCAGGTTCTCTCTTTACATTTGGAGCAGGACCAAGCAGTTCAGCCATTATTGAAGTGAACGTTCCCATTGACTCCAACTCCAGAGCTGCTCCAAACGCCTTTCTCAGCCACAGCTCTGGGACAACCAGCGTCAGAGGTGCAGCAACAACTGATCCCCCCGCAGCTGAGAGTGAGTCACGCAACAGAACTCTGTGTTTCATACGTCCTGTCATCTCATTAAAAGCTCATTAAAGCTGCCTGCCGTGGGGCTTTCATTAAACTAGACTTTAGGACCTTTCTGATTGAATTGTTAAGTTATTTAGATATTTTTCTTATACGCTTTGTGTCATATGTCTTCAGGTATTTCCTCGAGAGAAGAACAGACAACTACAGCAATTTTTGACGCCTCTCTTTACACCAATGAGACGTTTACTGCTGCTCTCAACGTCTCAGTGAGCAGCTCGCTGGAACCCACGAGCAACAGCAACAACAGCAACAGCAACAACAGCAACAGCAACAACAGCAACAGCTCCTCCGCCAAAACACCTGTTGCGAATACAACAGAAAAACATCTAGTCAAAAGTAGGTTTCCTCTTAACTTCCACAAGTAGAGATGCAGGTTGAAGTTGGAGGTTAGATTCTACATTGGGAGGAGATTTCTGTGTGGTTTGAGATAAACTGAGGCATTAATCTTCATGTATGGCACTGCCTGGTCCACTCCCACTTCCATGCTCCTTCCACAGCAGGAGGTCACACTGTTTTCCCATTCCGCAGACAGTGTGGCACACACTGATAAGTGATCCGCTTAGCATGAGCAAGGGCAGCTATTATGAGAGAGCTGAGACAGTGAGACATGTAGTTGGTTATTTCCCAAATGCCGTCCCTACAGTATTGAATTATAATCCGAGAAGCACCAGGCTTTCCCTCAAGGCTGGTTTCTGTGTCAGTGTTCCTCATGTCCGACTGCCAAAATCACATGGAACGAGAAAGGGCTTGGTGAGCAGATGCCTCAGGGACAACAGAGGGCTTTCACAGAGGGAAGGAAGGAGACAATGCATGTAGGCTGCAATCCAAAGGCCCATTTACCATTGGAATGGAGTGTTTGACGATGGCTGCTATGTAGAAATCTGTCTAGATGTTCATCCTCCTTCTCACCCTTAATGTAACACTGTTGCATCTGTTGGTGGTGCTTGTGCAACACTGGGTCTTTAAAGAAGGAATTTGTCTGACTGTACATTTTAATAGTTAGAAATTACATCTTATATTTTGAAATATTATTATATCGTTTTTTTATTATTCAGTTTTTTTATCTAGTTGTTGTAGGCTTTTGTTAGTTTAAGTAAGATAAATACTTGCTTAAAGAAACTGCAATGTGGTTACAAGTTGTGGTTGCTAGTAGGATGCTTTCTCTAGAGCCCAAATATATGTCCCCATTATATATTTATTGTTTTTTAAATCAATTCTGCCTCCAGGGTAGAGTGATAGATGTAAGCCGCCAGAAATGCACACGTAGCTGAAAAGATGAGGAAGGAATCTATTGTTGGGCGTTAGGATTTAGTACACGGTTCCGTTTCAGGCCTCAATTAGGCTCGTGCTATTTTAGATGTTGGACTGTGTCACTTTGGGAACAAAAGTCTGTTAATGGCATATTCTGTTTTTGGGATAATCTAATCAAGATTCGACCACAATAGGTGCTCTGCTCTTAAAGGTCTGTTCAATAATTCTACAAAATCTCAGAGTAAGTTTCTTCCAACGCTACCTTTAAATATCCCTCTCCAGCCCATTTATCTCTTTCTTTTTACAGCAGCTCTTTTCAAAATTCGTATTCTCTCAAGCCAACTTGCCCGAATTTCACCAGTTTTTAATGTAGCCACTGTCACCAAGTACTCAAATTCAAAGAGCGAAGTGAAATGCTCTCTGTAATCTGTAGGGTATGACATATTATCCAACATTATGCACATTAGAACACTTTTTGTTCCATCAAAGAAGAAACTTTCAGGTTTTCTAACCAGTTTGCTCAGTTTGGTTGACACACTAATTGTTGCGGACAATTTGGCACAGAAACAGACTGCAGAGTCCAAAGCCTGATTAAAATGAGTATGACTGCTCACCGTTAAACTCGTGTCCCTGTTGTGATCTGGCCATTTGAATCGGGTGTATTGGAGAAGTGTGAGATGTGCTGCTTTTGGATTGTATTCTCATTCATTAAGTATTAAGTTTTGAAGTCCTAAAAGTTGGAATTTAAATTTAAACTCCCCACTGACAGTCTTGTGCACTGCACTTCTGTCATGTGTGCACAACAGTCATTCTGAGTTTTTTTGGTGGGGTGTCGTCCATCTTGTCTGCAACATAACATACGGAAAAAGTACGATTTCTGTCATTGCATTTATGCAAATATTTAAAAAAATATTGTTGTTGGTTGTCAGCCTTTTGAAATTCACTTTCAGTGTGAACTTCAAACCTTTTATAACTCCTCAAATGTTGGTATTTTTATCTAAAAGGTGCTGTCAATGTTTCTTAGTTCAAGTTTTTTAGTGACATTAAAACTATAAATTGAAGTTTACTCTTTTAATATACTTTTGTCGATTGTTATATTAAAATTAGATATTTAATTTATTCATAATAATCTTTACCAAAAAGAGCCTGTTTTTCTATATGTAACTTAAAATTTGGTATGTACACTTTGTGAAATGTGAATACATGTGCATAATTGTAAGTATGGACAATGAAATACTGGAGCCGCTGTCTAGCTGTAACTGCTCCTAAGTCCACAATGTGGTGAGCTGTGTTGTGAATTAGTGGACGTTTTGAGCACAGCAGTGTTAAATAAGAAAGGACCCGGCTCAGAAAAAGGCTAGTTGAAAGTAGAGGCGTGTAGAATATTGGGATGTGGAGGCTAGTTTGGGCTGCTGTCATATGTTGGTAATATTCATATGGATGTTGCAAATGTTACATTTTAGAAACTTTAATGGTTGATACTACTGTAGCAAGTCTTTACACTCGAAATGTTGCATCGAATGCAATTAATGGAATATTAACATCAGCAATATCATCTGTCCTCCAAACAGAGTTTGTGGCAGCTGCTGTTCGGTCCCATTTTGATGACTGTCCAGACACGCACCAGCATTTCTGCTTTCACGGCACATGTCGCTTTCTCATACTGGAGGAGATACCTGCATGTGTGTAAGTCAGTAGATTTTGTAATCATAAAATAACAACTTAATTTCACTTGGGAACTGAAAACACAGTTCCTTCTTCTCTGAGCTAAAATGACTATTCTAATTGGAAATGAGAGGGATAACAGAGTAACGATTACCCTTTTACTACTGCAGGATCATGGATTTGAATGACTTGCTGTGGATTGCTCCGGTCATTGTAGTTTTTTAACTTGTGCAAAGCACTTTGAGATAATTTTAAATGAAACCTAATAATTTTTTGTCAGCAGAGATGTCAAATTGTATTGCTATGTAATTGCTATGACTTGCACTGGAATTCTAGACTCTATCGAAATGCTCTTTCTTTTTTCTGGAGAAATGGACGAGTTGGAAGACGGCTGCTTTAATAAGACTAAAAAAATCCATAACCATATAAGCTGCAGAAACCTGTTTCAATTGGCCACATTTTATGCTAAAAAATCTACATCCGGCTTAGGTGACTGTTGTTATTCTTTAAAATGACCAGCCAGCAATTCCAGTCAATGGTGCCATAAATTAATCTGTAAATAAGATAGACAAGCTCCTTATCTCTATTTAAATTGTGGCTCTGCTATGCAGGTGCCATCCCGGCTTCGTAGGGATGAGGTGTGAGCACGCAGACCTCCTCGCTGTGGTGGCAACCAACCACAGGCAGCAGGCCGTTGCCACCGTGCTGGTGCTGTGTGTGGTTGGGTGTGTGCTCATCATGGTGTTGTGTTCACTCTTGCAGTAAGTTACACTCATTCTCGTACATCGCTTGGCTCGTCGCTGCTGAGCGGCAGTGTTTAGGACCGTGCACATCTGCTTTAGTAGAAGCACCGTTGTTTAAGTCTCTCTCCTTTTCCTTTTGCAGTTGCTGGTGGAGGCAGGACTGCCATCGGCGGAGCCATGCGCGTCACTACATCGAAGAAAAGCACGGAGCATCTTTTTATCCATCAGAGAGCGGTACTTATCTCTATTTACTTAATGTCTTAAAATGCACTTTTGAACTTTTCTGTCTACATGTCACATTCCTCTGGTCTTAGTACAGATGAAGAAGGGAGGGTTGCTTAGGGTGTGTCTCTTTGGCTCCTTGTTGTGTGTCATGAATTAAACGGTCACACTTTTGGAGCAGGTCAGGAATGGTAGATTTGTAATCACAATTGTATGTCCTTAAACATCCCAGAGTTATCGTCTACATGCTTCACAGAACCATTAGCCTATGAAAGTCTCTGTTTTTAAGTTTCGGTCATTCACGTCCATAGAATGCAATCATTCCTATGAACAGGGTAAGCTGGTTATAGAATTAAATGCGTTTTTTTAAAACCTATGTGTCTCTTAAGGAAGTTTAAAATCACTCATCTGCATTAATGTCATGGAAAAGTTAAGATTTTTTTCTTTTCTGGACATAATGAGTGTCAAAACTCCCCACCTGAAGCAAGTTTTAGTTTGATTTGGATTATCAGATTTTTACCAGTGTTTACCAACACTGGTAAAGAACACTATTTTTAATTTAGTTGTGCTGTGACAAGCTTTTAGTTTAAATGAACATACAGAATTCAAGACGTTTTAATGCTGTTCACATTGGAAAATCTTGTTTTCATGTACAAGTGTTATTTTGAGGTCTGTTTGTCTTTAAAGATGGTTGGTCCTGACTTGGGTGAAACAGTGCACCAGTAAACAAACAACTCAGAGAATTTCCCAGCCCCTTGGATGAATTTTAAGAACAACTTTGTTTGTCTTTCAGTGGTTTGACAACACACCTCATCTGTACACAAGCTGTTTGCATCGTTGCATTTTTCTCATCTGTGTGGCCTGCAAACTCTGGGGATCCCGTCTAAAGTGGCACGACTTGCTGAAGTCAAAGGGGGGTTATCCTCAAAGGGACTGTGGTAGGGAATACAATGCGAGGTTAAATGTTCCATGACAATCTATTCCCTGCTTTTTTGGACTTTTGAACTTCGAGCATCAAAGGACATTTGTGCTTTACCCTTTGTTTTTTTGTGGGAATGCCCTCAGAACAGTCTGTTTGAACATCTGAGAGTGAAGATACTGCCAAATCCTGCTTGGGAAGAGTCCCGCATGCCCTGATTTCTGTTTATAGCTGGCCTAGGGGACATGAGAAATAATCTACCAGGCCATTAATCATCCTGCCGGATGCCAAATGGCCAATGTGCTTCATTTTTGGCTGCAGGACAACAATAATTCATTTATGTTAGTCAGAAGGCCTCAATTCCTATTTTTGTCTTTTAATACATTTTTGCACATCGGAACCTTTCGAGCACAAATGACATTTTTAATAAGTTATGGTGGGGAAACGGAAGCTTTAAAAACATTTTAGGGTTTGTTTTTAAAGATGGTCACTTCACCTGACGCAAGTAGGAATTGTTAACTGGACTGACTGATTTTTCTGGACTTCAATTTAATTTAAGCACGAAGGCTGCATTGTTGACTTGTTCCAGTGTTGCTGTGATGTGATCTGGGGAAAACAATCCTCTTGACTCCAGTTTTGCTACTGAAGATGAAGCGTTTGTCAGATTTTTCTATTTTTTAATCCTAAACTATACTTGAACATGATCACGCATCAGAGGTTTCGCGAGTTATACTGTACCAACATTAGCACATCCTGGGTGGCCCCTTTGCCCTTTGCTACATTTATAATGGTGCACTTTTGCACAAGTTTGCTTACCATTTATTTATTTGTATATAGAAGCACTTGACTCACTGCGCAATGCTGTCACTTAAAAAAAATGCATCCACATGCGCGAGATGCCAAATACACTTGTTTCTAACTCTGCCTGAATGAGCACTGAGGGGGGGGGGGCACATCCACCTAACCATGCATGCACTTAAATCACAGCCTGTAATTTTAAAGAAATAACACAAACCATTCGAGTGGTGTGTTATAGCTTTATCTCTGCTTTAAACTGAGTAACTTCTTAAAGCAGAGCAGCCTCTGAATGCTAGCAAAAATGTCACTAATGAAAGAATAGGGGGGAAAAAAACTGACACCGACTCTGTTAACGTGCTTTGTATGAAAAAACTTAAAAGATGAACTTGATGGTATTTACATGCCAGCGGACTGAGAAGATGATACACTTGTCTTTGTTTACAGGATTGTTTAATATTTGGTTTGCGTACTTTTTGTTATTAAATTGTAAATATTGAAAAAAAAAAAAAACGTTTGGGCTAAGCATGGAATGTCAATAGAAAAATGCTGTTAATCTTCTCATGTGTCATATCTATGTTTGATTTATGTTGTCGCTATTGGAAAGCCTCAATCAGATATTTGCCTTCCAATGAAGAATTAAATGAGCAATTGATTGTGTGTGTATGCCTTTTATGTACATCCATCGCTGCTCCTGTCTTGGTTCCATCATGAAGTCATTGCTGGACCCTATACTTTCTTTTTCTTAAAAAATCCTGATTTCCTGTATATTACTTCCTGCTCTTCTTTTTTCACCCTCTCTTCCAATGAATATTTCAGGAGGTAGGAATACTTATGCAAGACTCAACTTCAAGCACAATATAACAAAGAATCTACCTCCTGAGTGCTTTTACAGATTTTTTTTTCATTCACAGAATCCTTCCCTACAGATGAAAAACCATTCATTCTTTGCACAGAACTGTGTTTACCCTACTTATGTTTTAACTTGACTTTTTTCTCCTCCTTTTTGCACTTCCCTTTTTCTTAACTGGGGAGGCTTCGCTTTGAAATCCTGTTAAGGCAGCAATTGGATTTCTGCAGAGCCATTTAGAGCCGTCTGAATTAGCAACTAAACCAGCTTTGAATTAAGCAGCTGTTGTGGGTGCATCTCTGAGGATGCCCAACAGGCTTTGACAGACCACTTATATGGATGGCCAAACAAAGGCAAAGGACAGGAAAAGGTTCAACTAATTAGTATGAACTGATCCAGCAGGTAAAATTACTTTTTTTTTCTCTTTGCACAATTTTCAAGGATTTTCTGTTGCACTATTTCCATCTGATTTAGACAGATAAGCCCTATTCCCCATTAAAGGCTGGGGCTCTGGATTGAATCAGTGCAGGGATTCTCTCCGGGGTTTTCCCCTCTACTTTTTTTAGGAGCTTTTTTTGCAGCTTTTTAGATCCTCTACTTATCATCCCTAGTCACGGCTTCTGACCACATGGTTTAAAATAAGAGTATTTACAAAGGTATTAAGGTTGGGCAATCCTGTCCTATTCTTACTGCTTAGCACTGGGGCAAATCTTTAGGAAAGGCCAAAGCTGAGTAGATCCAGGAAAAGGATCAGTTCACCCTGTAAGGGATTTTTGCTAAGACAATTGATCCTTAAAGCACAAACTTATATAAATTAGATTGATCATTTAATAGCTAGACTCTGAGATTACAGTCACTTAATAAGATGCTTTTTACATTTTTGTTTGTATCACATTTTATATTCCAAGTGTCTGTCACCATCCAATGAGTGTTTGCCTTTAAGCACGATGAATGACAGCCTGAAATATTGTTTCTTACTGGTGCCAGATTTCCTACTTATAAGCTTTCCATTGGTAGACTTCTTATTTTTAATGAATCATATCATGGAGACTTTCACAAAGAGTGGGTAAGACTTACATTTTTAAATGTAAGTGCAGGGCACAAAAAACCTACCTTACTTGTTTGGTCGTGCACTAGATGAACAAAGCTCTGCTCAGTTTGACAGTTGTCACTGGCTAAAAGACATGCTCCTGAAAATATCATTACATTTGTCTTGAAAGAAAATTCTATAAAGGTACTTCTCAAAGTTTACAAGACTAAAAACAAACATTTATATTTGGGCTAATATGGCTTTTGAATATGTTGGGATCAGTGCAATCTTTACAGATTTTCTCAAAGCATAAACATGTGAGATTTAAAAAGCTGTTGGAAATGGGCCGCAGCGTAGCCTAATGGCTAGAGCGGGCGGCCCATATGCGGAGCCTCCGCTTGCAAGCGGGTGTCCTGGGTTTGATTCCAGCCCATGGCCCTTTCCCGCAGGTCTCCCCCTCTCTATCTCTGACCCCCTTCCTGTCAAGCTACTGTCATTAAAGGCCACTAGAGCCAAAAAATCTTTTTTTTAAAAAGCTGTTGGAAATAACA
>CAJRST010033334.1:11243086-11271136 GCA_907169785.1 Menidia menidia | reverse complement strand
GCTATCCGCAATATTCAACAATCTTTTAGTTCACCAGTAGCCAACATATTGCTCCTTGATTTTATACTTTGTTCTGAACCTGCCGTTTGCACTTCGGACATGTTAGAGGGCTACGTCAGTAAAGGCTACCAATAATAAAAACATAAATAAGGTTACCAATGTCAAATCGACGCAACCGTTAGCGGCTATGAAAAAGGTTAGCTTAAATTAGGTGCCCTGCTTTGCCTGTTCCTTTCTTCTTCGTTTTATTTTCTAGGGGAGTTCATTACCTGCGTTGCCGTCTGTTGGCGATGAAGCTCTTAAGCGTATAATGTTTAGTCAAAATAAGAATAATTACTTTCCAAGTTTATCAGAATAACTAATTCACCATATAATTACAATGAATGCTCAGCCCAATCTTTTTAAATCTATACTTTTTTTTCACTAGACAGGATTTATCATACATCCGGACCAGCAGGTGGCACTGTGCAAAAGGAAGCCAGAACTGTAAGGTCGCTTGCTGCGCCTGCGCGGCGTTTCACATGGTAAACATCGCAAACTCTGCATCTGTGAGAAGACAGGACAGCATGCAGATGTTTAGTACTTTTCAAGAAATCAGAAGGGTCAAGTGCCGCTAACACAATGGCCACTCCAGCAGTACGGATGTTTCGCAGGTTAGAGGGCTTGTTTTGTGTCTATAAACCCTCTGGTGTGCACTGGAAACATGTTCGGGACACCATCGAGACTAATCTTCTCAAAGGTGAGATGGTATGACATAAAAAGCTCTAAATGCTGCGTTTGTTGTTAGCGTTAATTTTAAGTAAGTAATTGTATTCATTTTCAGAAGCTTACTGGCCTTTGAATTTGTCACTCGACAGGTGTGAACAGTACACCTGCTCAGCCTCTTCCTCATGAGGTTCGCTTCTTGGCCCAACCAAACAGTGGCACTGAAACAGCCAAAGGACTGACGCTGTCTGCAACATTGGCGCCAGTACTGTCCAGCCACCCTCTAGGTATGTAAATCAGTGTTTCTGCCCTATCAAATTCTCTATTAACAGCATGTGAGCCAAATGAAAATAGAACAGTTCAGCTTTTCTTTCAGGTGTTTGCAGCTGCAAATAAACAAACAATTCACTTTGACAATTCACTCATCCACTGCTGAGTGTCTGATCATATCATAATTCCAACCCTAAACCAGGTTTTGACTCCTTTAAAAACCCTTTAGATTGATAATGTTGTCACCAAACTGTATGTTTAAATAAACAGTGTTGGCGGGCTTTTCACCTTCTGATTTAAAAAAGTAGTAAGTAAAACAATTATAATAGACTAACATGAGTCAGTGTGACGACCTGTTGTTGTAAGACAGCTCTCATAATGATTTTAACGCTGTACTGTACCTAATTGCATTCTATGCGCTGAATGATAGACTGAAGACACTGTAACAGGTTTATTGTGCTCATTATGATCTAAGTGAGATTGATTTTATGTAAGAAATCATATTTGAAGATATTTTAGATATCCTAATATTAGCTTCAGCTAATTCCCCTATTCACCTCTAAATGTGATCCTTTACTTCATTTTACAAATATAAAAAGTGTTCGTGTGTTATGCACTGTTAATGTTTCTTTCCTCCAGCTTGTCCCCGGGTTTTAAAATATGCGTTTTTCCTACACTCTCGTTTTAGTGACTGGACCTGAATTCCAGCGTATGCGAGTTGGGGTGGGACATCGCCTGGATGCTGCGTCCTCTGGGGTTCTGGGTATAATTTTATAAAAGTATTCTTGAGTACAGTTTTTTATGTGATCAACAAAGTCTCACAGAATATTCACTTTGCTCTCCTTGATAGTTCTCTCTGTTGGGAGTGGAAACAAGTCTCTGAATGAGCTCTACAATACACGAGTCACAAGGGTAACTCCTGGTTTCTGCTCATTTTAAATCAGCCGCCAAGATGCAGAATGCTTTTTTAATTTTTTTTTTTTAGTTTTGACAGTGTAATCACCATTTATTTTGCCTTAGGACTACACCTTGGAATGTGAATTTGGCACTGCAACACATGATTTCTCTGACACGGGCCGAGTTGTGGAAAAGACCACTTATGGTACGGTTCCTTTTAAAAAGAATATTTATCATCCTAAAAGTATCATCTGACGTAATCTTCTGCCTTTAATTGAGTGCGTCGGGAATTCACGCTCGCTGTTAAGATTGGTTTTCACTTCATTGATACGTGTTGTGCGTTTTTCACTGGACTTAATATGCAAAATTCTCTGTACCTGATCTACGTATCATTTAGATGCATTTTCCAATTAAAAACAATCTCTTTCATTAGATCACATCACAAAGGATAAGCTGGAGAGAGTGATTGCAATGCTGGAAGGAGCCAACCAAAAGGCACTGAGAATGTATGTCAATCAATTTTAATGCCATCGCATGTCTAAACACACAGGGATTTTGACTTATTTTCCTCTTTGTCTCCTCCATCTCCCATCAGTTTACTAAGAATGTCATACTTTTTACAAATAGCTCATCAATTCCATCTTACAGGACTTGCTTTTTATTTTCTTAAAGGTACTCCAATTTAGACATGAGTTCACAGGAGGCCTATGAGATGGCTGTGCGAGGTTTGCTGGGGCCAGAGGGGAAATCGGCTCCCATTTTGACAGGCTTACGCTGCGTTCACTTCCAACCACCCAGCTTTACTTTAGGTAAGCTGAACCCTAACCACAGGGAGCATCTCGCTTGGCATTTTCTGAACTGCTGCATCTTTGTGATGCTTGTGTCTACTTTTGCAGAGGTGCAGTGCTTAAATGAAACTCAGAAGTACTTGCGTAAAGTTGTGCACGAGCTGGGGCTTGAGCTGCGCAGCACAGCAGCCTGTAAAGGAGTGAGACGCACTCGAGACGGACTCTTCACTGTGGAGGATGCCCTCACACGGAACCACTGGGCCGCTGCTGACATCATGCAGGCCGTCCGACTATACCACTCCAAGAGAAAAAGAAAGCCCTCAAAGCAGCCCATCCAGAAAGTGCCACTACAGGTTCCTGACGAAAGTAGTCGGCCGACTAAAGAAAGTTCATCAGTAGATCCAGTTCAACGCATCGTCGCTGGAAGTAGCAGCTAATGTCTGTCAGCTGCAGAAGTCTGGACGCAGCTTCAGTTTATACAATTCACTGCTGTTGGAGAAGTTTCTCGACCAGAGATTTTGGTTTTAGCGAGTGTGGAAAAGGACGCAGATGATCCCACTTTCATCTGCAGATTTATCTCGGTATATCCATTTTGTATTACTTTCTTCAAACTTTCTGTTCAGATTCTTTTTTGTTGTCATTCTCAAGAAATGAAATCCTTAATCTTTAAAAATACGGATGCATTTGATTGAGATTTATAGGTCGTCATTTGACATTACAGGCCAGTAGATTGGATGTGGTTCACTGTAAAATCCCACACACTGTCTTCATCCTAAGAATGCCTACAGGCATCTGATTTCAATAAGTAAGGTATAAAATATTTAACCTTTGTTGGGACATTACATTTATGACTTTTGGCATTGATATCATGTTTAACTTATTGTGATTTCTTGACTCTCGTTCAAATAAATGGGAAGGACTTAAAAAAGTTTGGCCTCTTTCAACTTCAGAATAGAAACACCATTCATCTTTTTGTGTAAACTTAAAGCCGCTCTGCCTCCCTTTGCAAAGCTGCTGAGAGCAATGCTCCGTTTAGAGGGGAAGTGCTGCCATCTCCTGTATGAGGGCTGAACGTCTTTTGTTCTTACAGACAGGTCTGCTCTCCTCTCTGACTACATGGCTGCCTGTGACACAGGTAACCGATCAATTGGATGACTAAATTTATTCCAAAATTAATACACACCGTCCGGTGACATCTCCTCTGGCTTTGGGCGTGATGGCGTAGATTCCGTCCAAACTAAGTGACTCGATTTCTGGACCAAAACAGAAGTGGTGCAAACGGTCAAGACTTATATTATATAATTAGCTTTATTTTTGCTTATTGTTTTCAATTTTAGTTTTTTAATATATTTCAAAACTTGTTATATAAAAGTGATATCAAACTAAGAACGGGGGCAATGACTTAGTTTGTCTTTAAAACATTTTGTGTCGTAAGATTTACTGCAGCATTACTCAAATACATTTTTTTCTTGTTACTGACTTTCTGGCGTATTTGAGAAAACAAGGGCAGGGGGAAAATTCTCTGGTGGGTAATAGCATTGGCTGCCATCGGTGCCAAGCACTAAGATTTAGATCTAGTGTTTTTCTTTTTAAATTTTTAAAACTCCATCCTCTGGAACCATCCTCTTCATGAAATTGTAATTAAAACAGTCTCTTCAGTCAGAGGCTTTTTCAGATTGGTTGTAAAATGGAGCACTACAGAAGAACTTTCCTGCCCACAGCCATTAGAGTCTATAATACCTCCTTAATTAAATGAGTTACATCAACATTTAACTTTCCTCTGGGATAAATAATGTATTTTTTAATTGAATTGAATCATCTATGATCTCTAATGATGCTCGCTCTGCATTTGTTTTGGGATCTTGCAGAGATATTGCCCTGGCGCCATTGTTCACATGCTCTTCATACCATTCAAGGACTTGTTGTCCCACTGGGAACACAGTTTTCATTGTCAGTCTGGAGAAACACAACTCACTTGAGGACACAAATTAAGTAAGCAAGCAGACAAATTGTAGTCATGGAGATTTATTGAGCTTGCAAAATGACAAAACAGTTTTATTGTTTGATTGTGTTTCTGGGAACACAATGTGCTGTGTAGGTACTCAGGGGATATAAACTATAGCGAAATACACAACCAAGTAATAAAAAAGTGCATTGAAACATTTACACTCGCACTGTATTTAATCATAGAGGCATGAAGTGTATTTATGATTATATGACCGACCAGGCAGCTGTGACAACTGCAAGGGAGCTCTGCGGTTCTATTTATCTAAAACAGATAGCAAACGCAAAATAACAATTCATTTTATTATAGAGCAACACCGTGTACTGGACAGCTACAACAAGATAGAAACATTGCTGACCACCCCATATGCAATAGATTACCAAAAAAATGTTTTTTACCATGAAATGTTCATTTGCTCAGACAGAATATACCATGTAAACATTTATCCACACAAATCATGCCAAGTGTAGACCTTGTAGAACAAACTTTAAAGAGCTACAGACTGACTTTGAGAAAACTTAATATGAATGTTTTTCTCAACTGAAAGTGCATGCGGATTAAAACTTACAGTCTGTTTTGCTATTACAGCTTAAAAAAGTAATATTCGAAAAAATATTTTAGAAACTTTTCAAAGGTTAGATTTAAGTAAAGAGGATAATTCCAAGTTTCGCAAGGAAACACAGCAACCCATTTTTTGGAAAAAAAGTAATCTCCTTACTTGCTAGAATATGATTAAACATTTTTTATAAAAAGGACATTTACAAGCTTTGTTTTCACCTGTCAATGTCTTGAAACAACAAGCACCATTTAACAGATGTGGTACAGCAATAGATAGCCGAAGCTTAGTGTGAAAAGGAAATTAAATGTCTGCAAATGTAACAACCCTAAGTACATACAGCCTGTTGGAATGAATGTTAAGGTGTCAACTGAAATGTTGTTCAGCAACACGTTGACCTTTTTTTCGGCGCTGGCTGGCTGTGCAACGCTGTGGCTTCCTCTGTTGAGTCAGGCCTTTGACTCAACATCCTGGAAACAACACAAACACAAACGTTGTCAGCTGATGTCGCAGCAGGCAGTGTTACAACACTGGCCGTCCAGATTTGCACAAAAATATTTCGAAGAGGAAAAAAAAAGATAATCAGATGTAAATTACCTGGCTACAGTTTCCAAAGCCTCAATAACATTTTCACCAGTGGCAGCGCTGCACTCCATAAACTCAAAGTTGTATTCCTGTGGAGGGAAAAAGATGTATTTACACACTGCCTCACACACTTAATGTACATTCCATCATATTTTTTTTTATCCCATCCAAACATATAACATTTTTCAATTTCCTATTATTACATTTCTGTTGTATATATTAAAATGAATATATGGGTTTGATAGATTTCTAATTCCATTTCATGCCGTTACAATGTGAATTTCCCAGCTGTGGGACTAAAAGCTTTATTGTATCTCATTAAATGCTTTATAGCTAAAGAGAATGCAAGAATGCCAATGCACCAAACTGATACCTTAGCAAGAATCTCCCCCTGCTGAGTTTTAACCTGCCGTTGTTCATGATCACTCTTGTTCCCAAGAAGTAAAACTGTCACATCATCTGCAGCACCCTCCTGTAAAACATATTCATTTGATCTTTTAGAATCTGTAAGCAACAGGTCAAGTCCAGCTTGGATGTTTTCATTTGGAAGTATTACTCAATTAACATGAAGCATTTCAGGCATATGCTACGAATCTTGAGGAAATCTTTGATAGGATTAAATCATTTTGCTGCACCAACATAGACCGTTTCAGATCAATGTTTCCGTCATAAACGCTGTCATATCCCTCACTGTGGCACAGTCTTTCTATTTGTAATGGACAAACATTTGAAGCTGTAGCTTTACTTTTAAATGGGATCCACATAGTGGAACATCTGCATAACAAAGATAATTTCTATGGAAACTTCCATGACACACTAGTAAAGGAGTCACTAGTTCATGCTGCTGCCCACTTTTGTAAAGCGTTACAGCATCTGTAATACTGTAATAGCACAGGGAGCAGAAATGTCTGAAGGTTTGAGCATACTGTCAGAGATCTTCAAGAAAGAGGTTCATCCTATTAAAAGGCAGACTGACAGACAATACACAGGTTTAAAAAAAAAAAAAAACTGCTCGCATGAGAGAGCAAATCAAGTTTTGACAATCATCATTAAGTGAAGAGAAAACAAAATAGAACACTCAGTTGAGTGTGAAGTGTCTTACCTGAATGGAGTTTGCCCAGTAGCTTACTGCAGAGAAACTCTGAGTGCAGGTAATATCATACATCAAGAGAAATGCCTGCGCTTTGTGGAAAATCTGCCGCGTGATGCTACGAAACCTTTGGAGACATATCAGAATATAGTCAAGATACACTATGCCTTAAGATTAAAATTTTTAAAAATAAATCAGGGTGTGACTCTACTTTGTAGTCTGGCACAATCCCACACTTTATGTTGAGGCATGATTGGATATTAGTAGTCTGCCCCAGTACACCCAAAAAGGGCGGATAGTGCTCCTGGCTGACAGGAGATATGTGTCTAACCAGTTCTCTGCTTAGGCCTGAAGGAGACTTCTCACCAAGGATGTAGTAATATATGTATTTCCAGGGCAATGTGGTTTGGTGCTGAGGTGTACACATTGCTGAGAACAAAGGGTGCCGTTTTTGGTATAGAGGGCAATGAGAAAGCCTCTAGGATGACGACACAGTCTGTTTTCAACCACCACAGAAGCAAAGATTAGATGCACTGACAAACACTGATGCTTCCTTGCAAAAAAAACAAAACCTGCATGTGGTCAAACATTCAGGTAAAAGTAAACCACAGAACAGAGTATTTTTGACAGATTATACCCTTCCTTCAGATAGACGTCCACACGACTCTGTGAGAAATGAATCTTCTTACTGGTTATTTTCAGGCATGAAATTAGCTCTTTTAGCTCTATTCTTTAAAACGTACCTTTCTTGACCTGCTGTATCCCATAACTGTAGCACCACCGGTTTTCCCTCCACTACCACAGTCCACATGCAGGAATCAAGGCCTTTGAATAATATTCAGATTAACAGGGTGAGCCACTTCTATAAACTGGCACGTTTGTTGCAGGATTCTTAAAACACAGACTGAGATCTTACCAACAGAGGCAGATAAATCTAATGAAAACTTCCCATTTTGGGCTCTTTTCATAAAGGAGGTTTTCCCCACATAGCTGTCTCCTATCATCACTACATTGTAGCCCTTTGACCCGAAGTCCGTCCCTCTGGAACCACCTGCTGACAATCACAGTACAGCCACATCACAAATGAGTAGGGGTCATTTTGCTCAGTCCGTGAGCATGTGCATTGTGCTGATGCTGGTCTATTCACCGAAAGGAAGATGACTTCCATGAGTCAGGCTGATTCCAGGTTGGGTGGAAGTCCTCTCACTGCAAAGCCAACAACACACTTCAGATCACATATCAATTATAAAATTTGCTACCTGAAGGATTCAGCTCTTTTTGGCTTTCAGGCTAAAGTAAAATGAATAAACAGAGGAGATAAATAAGCAATACAATGTGCTGCAGGTGTTTATGTGTGTGTGTTTATGTGTGTGTGAGAAAGAGATGGGGATGAGGAGAGATAGATGTAGATATGGAGATATTCCAGTCAGTATGGGTCAGAGCTTTAATGTTTGTCAGTAGTTGTTTATATGAGACACACCTCACACGTTCTGAGAGCTCTTTGGGACTTGAGATGCTGAAGTCGGTCGAGGCCCTCTCGTCATTTTCAGCAACCTGGAGAAACATGTTGATCTATTTTCATTTTTTTCTTGCAGGTTATGATACTCATTTGAGGCATGCATGAGGGAGCTTTCTTAGGGCTGCTAGTGTATGTTCTCCTTTCTGTTGTGTGAAACACATAGCGCTGACCGTATGTTCCTCATTTTACTTCATCGTTTCATGTTTTCTCTTCAAACAAACATGCTTTCAAAGTGCACAATGTTTGATACAAATAGGAAGCACAGACCTGCTATGTAAAAAAACACTTGTTAGTAAAAAAATAACTTTTCATATCAGGGTAAAGTTTGCCTTGCAAAGATCAAGAACTAGCAAAGATTGAAAAGTTATTTGAAAAGCCAACACTGAAATAACTGTTTGAATCTGTCTGAAGCCTCCTTCATTTAAACATGTGCTTTTCTTTTTTCCTTCAGATGAATGTGAGTCCTGCTGTTTCAGGATATTGGGCTACTGCCTGACAGTAGCTGACCGTTTTAATTTAAAAAAATATCAACAATGGAATTCTCTGTGCTTATTAAAAAACAAAACATAATATCTGTTTTGTGACATCATGAGTTCTAAAGTAAAAGTGGACCAATATTCAATGTTCATATTAAAAACAGTAGAGATCATAGTCCTTCAAGACAGTGAACAGCAAATACTTTGGTCCTTACCTCTTGTATTTTGTCCAGAGCAGGTGATTCTTCCCTGCAGTCGTCAGGTTCCTTCTCTGCAGCTTCCTCTGTGATTCCTTTCACATCCTTCTCATTTTCTGCCCCTGTTCTGGCCTCTCTTCCAGCATGGCTGCTGCGTAGGCCTGTGCCCGACTTCCGGTTGGATCCAAACTTTTTTCTCCTCCCTCCATAAGCCGACTCTGACTGCGGATCATTTGTGGGAGGGTTGGACGGAAGGACACTGGGACTCTGCTGATTTTCCGTTTCTGTTGGTTGGCTCTGAGAAACACCTTCAGCTTTTTGCTCGGACTGAGGTGTTACCAGGCACTCCATAACATGGCAAATTTCCACTGTTTCATTTATTTTCTCTTTCCTTTGGTCAGAGTCACCTGCTTGGTGCTCTGCGTGGGGTTGGAGATCTTTTCCTGTCATTCGGGGGTCGGTCTCTGTTACAGCCTCCGCCGCTTCATTCTCCAGCTCCTGGTTTTGATGCAAGTCTTCTCTTTTGGTTCGTGAGCTGAGATTCTTTCGAGTGGATCCCAATTTTCTCCTCCTATTGGGTGAATTTAGATTTGGACTTGGGCTCTTCCTCTCAAGATGAAATCCTTCACTAGGGTGAATTGGGTTTTGCCCATCCGCGTCTTGGACTTTCTCGAGTTTCACACTTTCTGGCCTATCCTCATTATTTTGTGTACACGGTGTAACCTCACAAAAAGAGGCTGAGCTCCCTGCTGTCATGCCGCTGTTTGCCTCACTATTTTGAGGCACTGACTGACTCATTAGGCTACTATTTGTTCCAGAAACTTTGTGCACCTCGATGCTTGTAAAGTCATCTTGTTGCGATGTTTCAGCTCCATGATCAATTATTTTCCCTTCAACATTTTCATCAGCTCCCGTACTGAAAGTAACTGGGTCGATTTTAATCTCGTGCTCCTCATATCTAATGCTTGTGTTTCGGTCAGTTTCTTGTTGCTCTGCGCCACTCTGGACATTTTCACTCTGTGCTACATCTGCAGTTAACAGTGACTCTACCGTCACCTCCATCTTGTCAGGATTCCTCCCAGCATCCTCTGTGCTTACAGAACTTTCATCTGTTTGTTCTTTGTTGTCCTCCTCTTGTCTCCTGTGGAGTGGAGTCCTGCGAGTAGAGCCCATCTTTCTCCTCTTCTGTTGGGATTTCACCTGCAACTTTTCACCCTCATCCGAGGGAAATTTTTCTAGCAGGCTGCTGTGTTCATCTTTTGTTGTCGAAAAATCTCTTTCGGAAGAGGCATCCTCTGCTGGCTCTTCTTTTACATCCATTGAGCTGTCCACCTCTGTGCTGCAGTCTTCCACTGTGAGACATTCAACAGTTTCTGTCTGCTGCGAGTCCCCGTCATGAGACAAAGCTCTTGTGGTTTGGGCTTCTTCTTGATGGGGAACAGGCACAGTGTCTGACTGGGGGTTGATAATGTGATCATGATACAGGGCTCTCTGCATATCTGAGTCACCTTCCCAAACAGTGGCTCGTGGTGATTGCATCAAGTGCTTTTTGACTGTGTCATGTCCTGCAAGCTGACATGAATTATCAGGCTCGCTGATGTGTTTTGTGGATTTCTCACAGAGGTCTTCATCGGATTTGAGAGAATCTCCATTGTCAAACTCTGGATTAATATCTGACGCTGCAATGGCCCTGTTTCCCCAAGCATTGTCTTTGCCCTGCTGCCTTCCCTTATGCCTTCGGCTGGACCCCATTTTCCTTCTGTTAACTGCTGGTTTGGGTTCTGACAGGGTTTCATCTGTGAGACTTTGATAATTGCCCAGAGGTTTGGAGTCCACAGGAGGATCTGAATCAGATTTGTGTGTTTGAAGAGAAGGATTGTTCTCTGTACATGTAGTGTAATTGATTTGAGGCATTTCTTGTGTATCTGCTGAGTTAAGCTGCTCTTCGTGCTCTTTACTCTCTACATCCTGTGGACATAAAACTCCTGCAGCTTCAGATAGGTTTAAATTTTCTTCTTCTTCCCCATTTGAGGGCACACACTCTTGTGACGAAATTGTGTCTTGAGCAACACTGACCTTAAGCATGGTGCTATTTTTTACTGTGGTTGTCTCTGGTATGATGGAAAGGTCTGAATTTTCACTTGATGAATTGGTTCCATGTGCATCTCCACATAGCCTTAATATTTCTCTGTCCATATTCTCTGTTGTGGTGGAGGCGGTGGGAGGTTCATCTTCGGGGAGCTCCTTGAAATTTGACTTGATTAGCTGTTCCACAGTAAAGTCTTTGGTTGTTAAATCAGAGAGGCCAGAAGCAGTTCCAAAACACTCATTTTGTTTATTGGGAAGAGTGTCAGATGTGCTCATTCCCTCCAACTTAATTTCTGCTGGTTTTTCCTGGCTGGACCCAATACCTCCACTGTTCCCTTCAGCATTGAAATTCTGCGGAAGCTGAGAGTCCAGAGGAGCATTCGTTTCACATGGCGGACTTTGTAAATAGTATGTACTATCACATATTTCAGAAAGGACTCCTTGCCTGATGTGGTGACCTGTTCCCACCTCATTGGGATTCATGGCATCCTTCAGTTGGCTTTCAATCTCACACTGATGATGTCCAAGTGCAGTCTCTTCTCTTTCTATGTCATCCATCTTTGTATTAGGATGATCAGCGCCTGTCACTGAAGGCTCAGACTGGCTAGCTTCCCCAATTTCAGTTTGTTCAACCAGGTTTCTGGATATGTTCACAGTATTGACTGTGGCCTCATCTCCCTCTGTTTCAGTTGTGTAATCATTCTGAGACATGTTACGTGCTTGTACTGACTCAATGTCCTGTTCAAGCTCTTTTTCAGCAGCCGCCCCTGAGTTCTGAGCCACACCCACACCGATTAATTCTTCCTCTTTTACAGGAGCCTCCTCTTCTGGTGACAGTTTCTCGAGGTTTTGTCCAGGATCCGCCTGTATCTCTGGTATGATTGGAAACAGATGAGGTTCAATCTCAGAGTGCTCTTGCAAATTTCCATCTTGCGTTGACGGCTCTGTACATTCATGTCTTTCCATGCTCTCTGCCTTTGCTGGCGAAGACCCGTTGGGAAGTTCCTCATCAGGCATCTGTCTGTTGCATGAATTTCCAATTACCTTTTGATCTACTGTGGAGGTTGAATGTACGCCAGCAGCAGTTAACTCTGGAGCGCAAACAAGAGAGCCAAAGTGTATATTCTCTTCCTCTGTTTGAGGAATATTCATTTTTTCCCCTTCCAGTATGATTTCCATGAATTTTTCCTGGCTCTCTGTCACTGGTGTTGAGTCTTCACTAGACTGATTACTGCTTGCCTTGCCATCAGCTTCCTTCATAGTTTGAAGGTATGTTATGGGAGCTGAGTCTTTGGCCTTATGTTGTCCTTTATTTCTACGGCTAGATCCCATTTTTCTTCTGTGGCCAGTCTGGTGGAAGCCTGTGTTTTCTACACTTCCAGAACTTTCCTGATGCTGGTAGTCGAAGGAAACAATCGCTCCAGTTTCAAACGGTGATCCAACAGGTTTAAGCTCCTCTGTCTGAGAAAGAGAGTTTTCCTTTTCCTGATCAGTAATTGATTTTATGTCATCCTCTTCTTGGCCCTTTAACTCATGAGCCTGACCAGGAGCAGAGACGATACTTCCTGGGTGACTAATGTATGGTTGATTGGTAGCCCGAAAAGTGTAATCCTCATTTTTCAGGTGTACAAACTCTAAACTATGTATTGCATGCTCATCTAGTCTTTCTGCAGGAACTTCCTGCTTGGTAGCAGGATTGTCATTATCTTCAACTGTGAATTCAGTCTGGTGAGCGCTAAGGATTTCAGCGTGGTCAAGTGGGTTGGCAGAAATGACAGCATCACTAGCATCTTTAGAAGATCCAATGCGGAGAATGTCGCATTCATCCACTTCACACTGCTCAGCTTCCACTGCTTCATCTGACACTTCAACATTAACATCTGTCTCTCTCTCATCCTCTTGCTCTTCTGGAAAACTTTCAGTTTGAGGAAATACCTTTTTCTGATCATTCTCAAAGTATATTTTGGGCGTACAGCTCTCTACTTCAGAGGATCCCGCAGAAACAGATGATGGTAGCATTGAGTTGTCATGTGACACAGGCAAATTAAGACCATGCTCTGTGTCTTGACTTAATTTGTCCTGATTTGTTATCTTTGTCTCCAGCAGTATTTCTGTTGTTTCTGGGTCTTTTTCATCACTATTTCTTTCTAAAACTTCCAGTTTAGATTCTTTAAATTTCAGCTTTCCCTTATTTCTACGACTTGAGCCGAGCTTTCTTCTGTTCCCAATGTGGCCAAAGCCAGAGTCAGTTTGTTCAGCCGTGCTAACAGAACGGTCCGCATGTTCGAGATCAGAAGGAGAATTTATTTCTGACAGGAGAGTTTCCCGTGAGAAATGATTGTTCTCAGCTTTTAATCGGTCACTGCTGTCATCGTGATTAACACTTTGTTCAGGACAGAGTGTTACATAATCCTCTGCTTTGCTTTCATCCTCATTTATCTCCCTAAGTCCTGTTGTGCTTTCTGTATTACTGGTCCATGTTTGCGGGGAACCAACCTGGCGATAATCCTCTTCCCTCATGTCAACAGTCTCTAAGTTTCTCTCAGTTTTAATTAAATCACTTTGTTTGCTAACACCAGCTGAAAGTTTGACAGCAGAATCATCTGTACTTTTCTCTGTGAGCTCAGACGTGTACATGTTGTCTCTTGCAGCTTGGCTAATCAGGTTTTCAGCAATTATTTCTGGATTCCCTGTCATGGTCTCAAAAGTATAATCAGTTTGGAGAATTTCTTGCACTTGTGTTGGACGAACCTTATCTCCCTGTATTCCCCTTGCTGAGAGAAGAGCACTGTTGGTTTCTTCACCATGAGGAAAGTCACATTCATCCACCTCCTGCTGCTTGCATTCCGCTGCTTCACTGGACACTTCAACATTAACATTGGTCTCTCTTTCATCCTGATCTCCTGGCAGGGTTTCACTTTTTGGACTCTTGTCGGGGTCAGTTTCAGGATACATCGCTGTGGTGGACTTTTCAGAAAAAGGACCACTTGCAGATGTTGAAAACATGGCGCTCTCTCGTGAAAAGTCAACATCATGCTCTTCGTTTTGGTATAAGCTTATCTGACTTGTTGCACTACTTTCCACTGACATGTTGATTGTTTCAAGAGCTTTAACATCTTTGGCATTTTGTAAAATATCCACTTCATGCTCTTCAATTCGTCTTCCTTTACTTCTATGGCTTCCAAAGTAGCCAAAGTCTGAGCTGGCTTGTTCATTCACACTCAAAGAACAGTCCTGAGGTTGAGAGTCGACAGGGTCATTTATTTCTGACGGAAGGGCATGCATAGATAATTCTATTTTCTCCCCGTCAAACACCTCCTCTTGATGGAGGGTCTGCCTGTGATTCACATCATCCTCCACATGACTTCTAAACTGATACATGTTTACAACAGCAGTTTTGATGTCTTCTGTGCTGCTGACCTCAACATCATCGTTAGGTCTCACGTCTCCCTCCAAATGTTCCCCTGTTGAACACCGTTTGTCATTTGCTGTGGAGCTGACTTTATGTGTGTTCATATCTGGTTTGACAGTGCATATAAGTACTGAGTTAACATCTGACTCACTCATGAAGTGATTTCCTTGTGTACTTCCATCTTGCCTCAACAAGTCTATGTCACTGCTTTCATTGCTCTCTGATTCTGGCACAGAATACATGTTACAATGTGCAGCTTGTTTGTTTTTTAGCTCTTCATCTAAAACACAAGCAGATTCACTGTCACTGGTTGACTGGCTGACATGTGCATTAAATTTGATTTCTTCATTTTCAAAAAAGTCCGGTTTTCCAGTGCTTTCCTGGTCTAACTCGCCAACAGACTGCAGATAACCAGTCTGGGACACTGAAGTTTCTATGTCATTCTGCAGGCTGATGGTGGGGATCTCAACCTCAGAGTTCTCAGCTGAAGTGTCTGAAAACAAGAAGCTGCTGTGCATTGTAGACATTCTTTGCTCACTTCCCCGAGTTAATTCTTCCTGAATGTCAGGTTGTGTTGCTTCTGCTGTTTCTAGAGTTTTAATATCCTCGGTGTCTTCAACATCCTCTCTAACTTCGAGGTATGGCTCGGTTTCTGAGCCTTTCGCCTGTCTCTTTCCTTTATTTTTCCGACTAGATCCCAGCTTTCTTCTGTTCATTTTGACTTCAGGTGGATCAGCTTTTGGCTTTTCAACTGTCAGTGTTGGAAAATATAATTAGTGACCATGTGCATTAATTTGGCTCACAGTGTTCAGACACATCTGTCGTGCGGTTGTCAAACTTAGGTTTGGTTTTGCTTTAATGCCCTCGCACAACATTGTTTTCCTGTCCCTCTCGACAGAAACGTTCTAATCTTTGTGCCTGGAGCGTGAAACATGCGGTTGTGCAACGCGTTATGTGATCATATTCAAGTACGGTTCACAAACACAAATTGAAAAGATATGAAATAGTAAAACTGAAGTATGTGAAACCAGATTTCATAATAAAAAAACAGGGCAAGTTAAATTTTGTAGCATCACTCAGTTAAAACGGTTACACTTTGCACATAGTTGCAAACTTAATCATTTTCTGTAAAAAAAAAAAAAATTGGCTCATGTAATCAGTTATTTAAGGGTTTCTAGTAAAGTAATTACCCCAGGTGTACTTACCACTTAAATCTGGCTGCTGTCGTCTAGCAGCACGAGCTCCTCTGAAATGTCATGTCATCAGTCTCTGCTTTTTCCACGCATGGGGGAGTGTTTAACAGCTAAGATGTCTAGTGCTTCCTGTGTGGGTTAAACGTGCAGCCTATATTGGCACCACACAGTAACTTCCTGAACCTGAAAGCTCAAATTTCCAAAAATCTCTCAACTGAGGTGTTTGATCCACACAATCCATGTAAATTTAAAATAAGGGCACAAACAGCGTGGACTGTAACCTTGGAAAAACATTTATTGAAGTTGTCAAACGGCATCATCACAAACTGTTGGCGCTCAGTCAAGCAAAGCTTATGAAAAAGTTTCATACAGCGGGTAAAATACAGTTACTGATGAAAGTTTCAGGACAACTTAAGTATAACAGCACCGGTATTTATAACATCTGAATACATGTTCTGTCACTCATAAGGTACACGCCCTCTACAGCGTCTCACAGTAATAATAAAAAAAAAAAAAAAAGAAAGCAATCACAACAATGACAAAATAAAATAAAAAAATAAAAGAAATCACAAAACTTTGAGTCATCTGTTAAAATAAATCATGTTACCTGTTAAACTAATTGAAGTCTTAAACATGCAGGACAAGACAACAATATTTATTTGAAAAGAATGTATGCACCACTGATATGGGAGATGTCGCTTCAGTACTTTATATATAGTTTGGCCACTGACTGCCTTGAGCTTGCAAACAAAACCTTAAAAAGAACAAACTTGACTTAAAAAAAAAAAAAAATCAAAAGTCTTTTTGCAAAAACGATCCTGTAGAGTGATCCAAGTCTTCACTTCCTGTCAGTAGACCTGGAACGACTGCAAAGCCAATCGTTTAGTGTTTTACTCACATCGTCGTTAACGGTTTCATGCTAAAGGATAAAGTTAAGAACTTACCTCCTTGAGCGTGAGAAAGACCTTGAGCGCTTACGGTTCTTGTCTCTGGAGAGAGAACGATATCTGCGTCTGTCTCTTGAAAGAGACCTGAATGGGGGATTAAAAAAAAAAAGTTAGAATCTGAATTCAGTCTTCACAGCTCAAAGTAGAGATGAAGAAAGTTGTCCGTGACTCACCTGCTGCGACTGCGGCTCAGGCTCCTCCTCCTTGGGGATCTAAGATTTGGGTGAGGTTAAAAAGTTGAAAAACAAAAATATAAATTAAGACAGGAGTACCCCCAAACAGTACTGCAACCTTTGCCATTTTGACCCTTAAAAGAAGTATGGGTTACATGTGGAAACATGGTTACACGTTCCCCCTTCATCTGCAGCCGTCAACTGCAAAAAGATCAAATCCTCAAAGGAAACCTTTCCCAATGAGCACCAATTATGCAGCCGCACTACAGAATACAAAGATCAGGGCTCGACATTAAGACTCAAGTATTTTACGCTTTCGTAAGAGCAGGGAAACATTCTCGGACTGCCTGCCGCAGTCGTTTTTTAACAACATTTGTGGCACGCAGCCTGTCCACAGTTCTAACCAAAGCAGGCAGCTCTGTAAGGGACCTGCTGACCGTCTCCATTTTTAGTTTGGAAAAACAACCTGCAAGTGGGACATGAAACTAAAACATTTATGTGATGGCTTTAGGGATTACTGCACAACAATTTAAAGATGAAAACAAAAAAGAGGGACAGCATCAAAACTACAGAACGCATCTCACCCATTTCCACCGGAAATGACTCAAGATGGCTTAATGTCGAGCCATGAGAATGGACTCAGCAAAGTTACAAAAGAGCAAACACAGTTCATTTCAGAAGATAAAACTTAAGATTGATGGCCCTGACCCTGAAGCTTTAGATTTTAATCAGTGCTGCACTGGAATTGCTTTAAATATCATAACTGCTCAGAGAAAACTTTCAAGCAGCTTTTAAAGACAGATTAATCATCAAAACTACAAAGAGCAGGATAAAAGCAACTTACTATTTTGGGGGATTTGGGCAAGAAAGAAATGACGCAAGGAAGCCAGACTGATGGTGAGAGAGGTCGAATTGCAGAGAGGATTTGCCACATGATGCAAATGTTGCAGATATGAAGTTGCTTGGTGGCTGGTTGGAGGGGGGTAGTTGTAGATTTTTTCTGCCCTTTTTTGGGGGGGGTGAGGGGTTAAGGAGGGATGTAAGCCATGGGCTGTTCCCGTTGATACAGTAGATGTTTGGAGAATTGAAAGGTTTAAAGACGCTGATTGGTTGGTAATGTGAGGTGGGCCGCTGTCGATTGGATAAAGGTCGAAGAAAGTAGAGGAGGATGCTGGGAACTGCATGCTCAGGAACCAAAAGCTTGGTGGAACCTGACGACTGGCGCTGCGCCTGGGTCATGTGACAACACCAGCCAAGCTGATTGGGGCTCGCTGGTCAGCAGTCACATGATGCTGAAAGAAGACTAGTAGACTGACTCAGATGGTGAGAAGCGTGGTGGTGACTCTGCAACGGGGTTCAGTTTTATTAATAGATGGCAACTGAACTCATAGAAAACAAAATTTACACCCAAGAAAGTGACTCTAAAGAATGTACAAAAATGTCTGATGGATGAAGTTCTAACTTGTGCCTCCTCAGAGGTCCCCGTAAGGCAGCGTTGCTCAGGTGGAGCCCTGTGTTTTACTGACATGAGAATTAACAGTCATGTTCTGATGTAAACTGGCTTTGATTGCGAACCATGGAAAAAGAAAAATACAAAAAGTCCCCTGAAATTAAAAATCATTAGTCTCACTCCATTGAATGTGGAATCATAGGCCATATTTACAAAACATCCTATGGACTCCTATGAAGGAAATACCATTCCGGATGAGTCAAAAGGAAACCAGGTCAGGAGATAAAGCAAATCCCTTAATAAATAAGTTATATATATGTAAAAAAAAAAATCTAAAAAGGAAATGGGAGAGGCGAAAACAAAAACAGTTAATCTTTTTCAGAGCCACTACATACAAATTCATGCTACAAGCACTCATAGGAAGAGAGATATTTTGTAAATATGGCCACAAATCTTTCCAAATGAAAAGAAGGAGTGACATCCGGCCAGATCCAGAGTAGTTATTGATGAACCCACATTGCATAAATTCTAGTGGTGATCATGAAAATGGGAGGAAAAAACTAAACAAAAAACATTTAGCTTTACTGAAGTTGTGTGGACCACTAACAGTTCTCGATAGGGGTCAGGTCATGGCGTTCAAGGCCCACCTATCTGAAACCATGGGGGGGTCTGATGTTTGTGAACTGAACCCAAATGGAAGTGAGTTGGATCAAAGGGTGTTTTGTGAAAGAGTCAAATGTTTAAAGTGTATGGGTGAAATGTAATATTGGCCTGTAATTAACACTACTTCTGAAATCTATCAAATGAAAAACAAACAAACAAGACAGAAATGCATACCTGCGTCTG
Organism: Menidia menidia; assembly: GCA_907169785.1. NCBI lineage: Eukaryota > Metazoa > Chordata > Actinopteri > Atheriniformes > Atherinopsidae > Menidia > Menidia menidia. The sequence goes on along the minus strand of CAJRST010033334.1, from coordinate 11,251,939 downwards.
ACTGGAGGACTTCGTCGTCTAAAATCATCCCGAGGGCGTCTACTCCAAGATGGAGGAGGACCACGGCTCCTAGAGCGTTTCTCCCCCGTTGATAGCTCAACACGCACTCGACAGCCGCACATAGTTCTTAAAAACAAAAAGAGCCGTCACATCACAACTTCAGCACAACAAAAGCTGGTCTAAAAAAGGAAGTCGTTTGTTTATTACCTTCCATCCAGTTCTCTGACAGCATCAGATGCATCTCTGGGATCTTCAAACTCCACAAAAGCAAAACCTGGGGGATTCCTGGCAACCCATACACTTCTTAGAGGACCATAGTACCCAAAAGCTCTTTCTAGCTCCGTCTTATTTCCACTGTTTCCGAGATTCCCCACATAAACCTTACAGTCCAGGGGGCAGTCTCGATTAAAAGCTGGGTCTGGAAGGACAAAAGAGAGAAAATAAAATAAGAAAAAATGACAAAATATGCTTTACTTTTGACAAATCCACACAACCCAAACATTTGTATCGATCTATCTACATTCTTCTCAGCTCACAGTTGAAAAAATTGTTAAATGTACGTTTTGAAATGTTTAGGAAATCTCCACCACTGACAAGTTACCATACCTCCCATTTCAAGTATCCTCTTGGTAAGAGTCCTACAATCAGTTCTGTCTGAAAGGAGAAAAACAGAAAAATGATAAGCTTAAATATCACGTAGCTTAAATATACATACGATCTTGAGGCATGGGAAAGAAATTCGGCTCTAAATCTTTATTGTAAAGGTGTATTGGGTTTTGACCAAATCATCAGGAATTATTAAATAATTAGAGTGTTTTCAAGACACTGTTTTACTTTTTGTCAACAATACATGATCAATGAACCATAACTTCATTGGACACAGATGTTCAAAATTCGGTGTCTCCGCTCTTTGTACGTAGAAATCTGGGCCACATTACTCACTGTGCCCCTGATCTGGATAAAATAGTACAATAAATCAATTTAACTATGTAACAAATGCACAGTAAGCGCACGTTGCTGTAGTCGTCCACAAAGCTAATGTTAGCTTCACATTTGCATACAAGCACATCCTCATATCACAAAGTAAATAGTTTTAGATATCGGTAGTGTCTTGCATCCTTTTGATTACGTAAATTACAAATATTTTATTTAATCCTGCCTTTCAAACATTAAAGTTGCTCTGTTGCCACCGCCAGAAAATAACTATGTTAGCCTGCAAAGTGGCTAACAAGGTTAGCATGTAATTACAACGCGGCCAATAAAAATGAACATGAGCACCAAGCGAGCAAATATCTGATGAATTGCAGAGAGGAGCAACGCCATTATCTTGTTAAAGAAACACAGCTCACCTGTTTTAAGCTCCAAAAAATGTTCACCGCCGCTTTCTTGCCTCCTGTTCGATCAGGGGGGGGAAATTCACTAGCTTGCTAGCACCAACAGCACGGCGGAAAAGGGCACGCTTTTCTTCTTTGGTGTGTGAATTAATGGACGGAAAAATGACGGTAGAGCGCCATCTGTTGGAACAATGAGGAGAGTCTTTTCGATAACGAGTCCTCCAAAGTTCGGATGTTGTATAAAATGCTTAAATAAGTGAACAAGTAAAAAAACAAAAAAAGACAAGATAGCAGACAAATCTTATAAACCAAGGTTCTGGTTTGTTTTTACGTATAGTGTCACTACTTTGTTGTATTTAACCTTTACTGAACCAAAATGTTTTTATTTTTTAGATGAAATGTCTGGACTACAGCATCTGATCTATCCATCCATCATTACCGCTTATTCCCTGTTGGGGTCGCGGGGAGACATCTGATCTATTATGCTACAAATATATGCTTTTGAGAAAGCTGCAGTGCGTGTTCCTGCTGAAAATCCCAGAAAATGTCTCTAGATTTAATAAGAGTACAGGTTGCATGGTCTTCCAGGCTCTTCTATACAAACATATCTCCCTTTCAGTATTTGACAAGCGGTAGATGTATACTATTGTGAATAAGATATTGATCAATTACATTTTTAGTTTCAACTATAGTGTCTGAAGCTCAGAGTTTAGCAAAGACTGTTCTGTTCGTAGAGCATAAACATTTGGGAAAACACATTCCTAAAGTAGAGTGTAGGGAGAATGTTTATGATATGGATAAAATATATTCTAGCTGCACGCCTGGATGGAGACGTCCTGGCGGAGGACAAAAAGTTAATGTTTATGATATGGATAAACTATATTCTGGCTACACGCCTGGATGGAAACAGCCCGGTGTAAGGCAAAAGTACAGATATGGGATTACCAAATATAAGGGCAGTCGCACCCAGAGTTAGGCATAGTTTTCTCTGACATCGGGCGATGAGACCTCTCCGGAGTTGATGCATCAATCGGAACTTCTGACTCAGACCTGGCTGACAATAAAATCCTCTTTGTTCGACCAAGTATGCCTCAGCAAAGTCATCCCATAATTCACCACACAACCATGAAATTGTGCATAACAGGTATCAAATGAGATCAAATGCGTTACTCACTACTTCTTTTCAAATACAGATAAACATGTGTGGAAAGTCTTTAACCATTTGTAAATGTTGATACAGCATTTTTCTGACACTGTGATGGACTGGCAACCTCACTGGGGAGTAGCCTGCCTCATGCCCTGTGACAGCCGGGCTGGGCTCCAGTGCCCCCTAACCCTAAAAGGCACCAGCAATATAGACATTGGATACATGGATTTTTCTGTCAAATTTTAATATGCCCACCAAAATATTTAAAGAAAGTTTATGGTATCCTTTGTTGTATTTTAATCTTTTGCATTGACATGAATAAACTAAATGAATCCCAGCTTTGATTTATGTCTACAGTGTGCTCAAACAAATATGAAAACATCGGGTACCAATAAAAGATGAATAACTATAACTGCTCCAACTTTGATGGAAGTAAATAATGAAACATCTTAATTTGCCCTTTGGGTCTCCTGGCAGATATTATCCTTTGACAATGTTTCTGCCTTCTCAGGACACTCTTCATGTTTACCTCCATTTGGCAGCTTTTGAATTATGTCTCACTCTGTTCCTGGGCCCCTTGGCCTTGTGGATATCTTCTTTCAAATACGTTCTATGATATATTTTCACGTAATAAGGGTATTTCTTCCTTTGAAGATATCCATATTTCTCAGTATCAAGCTGTTTATAGACATCACATGGCAACATGATCAGATTACCATCTATTTAAAACCTCCTTCATCAAATAAAGAAAAAGTAAATAAAGTTTCTTAACAGAAACACAGACACAACAGAAAACAAACAGGAATGTCTTTGGATAAGAGCATAGGCAGGAGGCAGTAAAAGTATAATCAGAAAAGAACATTTTTCATTTCTGTTCTTTAGCTTTTCATTCTTGACATAAAATAGGGATTCTTAATGCTACAGCACGCTGAAGTGCAGTTATAAGGTACTTACACGAGTAATCGCCAGCAGCTCATTACTTTAAAAGGTTACCAAGCAACAAATTCTAAGACGTTATTTTGAGTAAAACTATAAAAAGAATAAATGTATCTTACTGTATCTTACAGTAGCTGACTATGTGTTTGAGTTGGTTTTCAGAATCTAAAAACATCCCTGCTGTTAACTCACTGTTTGAAGTACCTAGTGACTCAAAGTTTTCATGAAAAAAAACGTTGACATTTGCAGTAGACTCTCAAATCTCACTTTTGACTGGTGACCAGCACAAGGAGAAATAACATGTTGTAAAATGTACCAGATTATCTGGTATCTACAGAGCCCAGGGTTTTTGTTCTCCCGTCAAAGGAATGAACAACAAAAATTGGTTTTAGTACAACGACCTTCACTCCAGCTGTATGATACCCTATATCAATTGTCACAAAAGCATTCTTTAAAATTTTCAGACAGATACTTTGAATTTTAATGTTTTAATCATAGCTTGCAAGATTGAAGCTTTAGGCAGCTTTTACACACAGTCATTTCATTGCTGTACTGGTGGTAATTTTCTTTATGTTGAGGATCTATTGTTCAGTTGATCACTGCTAATAAGTTCAAGAGGATAAAGCCTTGGGAAATTCGTTGCCAGGCTTTTTCTGCACCAGATACATTAAGGGCTTGGATGTAAAGAAGAGCTTTATTCAGCCAGTTTGACCTGAGAAAAAAAACACATCACAGGGAAAACAGCTGCCTGCCATTTAGTGATTACGTAAGAACATTGGTAAATCAACAGTCAGAGTTGTTGCTCAACAGGCAAAATCACCACAAATGACCCCTTACAAGTGGGTGGGGAGACACTGTAGACGTCCTGTAAAGAGACAAGTTCAAAAAGTGTGAGTCTGGGGAGGTGGAGTGTAACAAAAGTTTTTGTTCTTTTCTCTCTATGAAACTACAACAACCCTCAGAAAATTAAACAAAAGGCTCAGCCCAAAGACAATCACCGTTTACACTGTTAAACACCCTGTTGTGTGTACTATGAAGAACAAATGTTGAATTCCCTGACGTCACAGCCAAAATTTGAATTATATTTTGTTTACCAAACTGACACGTGTCATGATCAGTCAAGTGTGTATTTTTTCCCCCAGAAGATTTAAGACTAACTGCGCTGAAACAGTTGAGCTATTGTGCATTTTTGTTACTGCCTCCAAGTTGACCTATCTCGTGAAATTGCTAAGTTGTGTGTTATTGATTTCAGATAATACAACATAAACCTTCAATAATTCAAGAAAACTCTCTCTCTGCACTGGACAGAGGTATTTCACACACAAATAATGATAATAATAACACTATTACCAGCTATTTTTGAGAGACATAAATTCAAGTGACACTCTGCAAACTGTTCTTATATGACAGTAACAAGATAAGGAAATGACCATAAAGCATTGTTATTACAACAAATAAGGAAGCCTGTCACGAGTTATAAACATGGTCACATAGTTTTCGGTTTGATAAGTACACATCACATAATGTAGTTAAGGCAGACGCACGTCAGGATGTTCCAGTAAAAGGAACATTTTTCAGTCAGGTTGTGATCAGTTTTTCCCGTTGCTGTTTGTGCTGCCAAGAGATTGTTACAAGACACACACAAGTAGTCCTAACTTGCTATATATAAGTTAAGTAGAGATCTGTACATTCAAATATTTCCTTAGTATAAAAACGTCAGTAAAAAAAAGAAAAAGATTCAAGACGATTTGATACTGAGACTCCAAACTGATATAATGCATTGCTCTCTGAGGCAGGTTCATCAGTTCAAAGCGTACAGGCAGTTTACATAATACCAGAAAATGTGAGCTGCAAAAGAGCACTCAGGTCCTCCAGGACTCCAAACAAAGCACTGCATTTTTCCCCCTGTCTTTCCAAATTGTTTAGAAATGCATTGAAATTCAAATGTGAAATGTTTAATTCCGTACAAGAGCATAAACTAACAATATGTCCAACAAAACATAACAATAGTCTTTTACTCTTACAGTAGACACGTCACGTATGACAGCCATCTTGTGCTGTGGCAACACAAAAAAACAACCCGAACTCCCACAACAGTATGGGGAAAAACGGTCACAGAACAACATCCAAAAGGGCACTGTAACTGAGATGGCATGCCAAAGGGGATTTAAAAACAGGCACAACCAAAAACCGTCTTCCTGAACCTGTCAGCGTGTGTTTGGCTGCTCAAACATCGGGCGCATTGTGCATTCATGAACCATTTTAACACCCTACACACAGCAATAAAAAGTGTCTTGCCTGAACGAGTATGAGCTCAAACCTGCCCTCATTGCTGATTGTACCCTATAACGTTGTGCTTTTATAAACATCCATCCAGCTCGATCGCACCCAACCCTTCATATGAGAGTCTTTATTACATATTCAAATTAAACCTTATTTGTATAGGACAGTGTAGTCATGTCAGCTTCAAGTTAAAACAGATAAATAGACTCCCCTGAATAACTCACTGTTCCATCTTCCTCAGTCATTTATTTTGGGTCCTTGGCAGACAGTAGTAACAAATACTTTCTTCGGAGGGCAAAAGTTCAGGGATAAAAGGGATCACTCAAGAGATTACTCCCATGCACGTAACAGGGACGCCTACTACACAAACAAAGAGCATTATGCTGCCCGGCTTTATTTCAGTCGCAGCATGCACTTTCTCCGACGTTATCCCCACCTTTTGCCTTCACCAAACGGAGATATAAAGCTCAATTTGTTTTCTTAGAACATATCCTCCTGCTGCCATAAGTTCTCCTTGAAGCTGTTTAAATGAAACGGCTCTTTTTTTATACATCCACACAGGGCTGTGTTTTTCAATCAGATTAGTACGGCACATTCTGTTCTGTTTCACTTCCTGATGACTGTGCAGTCTCTATCCCTGAATGAACTCACCCGCGTGCTTCTGGTTACAGCGAGACACCCATTCAGAGTAAGGCATTTTGGCGACTGCCGGTCAGATTTTAGAGATTCACACACATTTTGGCAAATATCTCGAATAATTATCAGCCCGACTGTTTATTGGCTTGCTTTAATGAAGGATGGGTGTCAAATTGAAACCGTTAAATTAAATAAGCTGCTGTAAGATGCTGAAAAACCCCAGTGTGTGCGTGATCAATTTAAATGTCCTTTAATTATTGCTGTTTTTATTTATGTCAGAGGGTATGAAATCTATGTCATATTATTTCTGTCTTATTTTCCTGTTTCTGACAAGGCTGCTGCTTTCATCACAACAGAAACAAGATGTTGACTAATTTTGAGGAAGGAGAACACCGTCTGAGGACATGTGTTTCTTTACAAATCTATTCATGCATTACATGGCTGCTCAGGTCAGTGAAGTTCACATGACCTGCTCTGTCTTACTGCAAGGCAGAAGGATGTGGGAAAGAAGCTACGAGGTCACAATGATTTAAGAGTTAAGAATTAAATGTATTGAGCTCACTGACATCATATTTTCATTTCTAATTGTGGAAGCTGCAGGTGGCTGGGGAGACGAGAAAGTGGGTATTTATCTAGATCACAAGGCCACATTTGATTTGTTTCCGTACTATCTGTTTTTTTTTTTTATGGTAATAAAATGTTCTAAAGCAAGCGTGCATAGAAAGTGCTTTCTTGTGATAACCAGATGCTCAGAGGATTACTCAGTCGGTTGACAACGTCCCTGAGGGATTGCAGCATCAGGTTCACTTGTGTTATGTCACCTTTATAATGATCAGGATCATCATGTTCCCTTCAATAGCTGCCTGCTCTCTGCCAGCTGGTGCGTGTCCTCCCTACCTCTGATTGTAGGATTCACCCACCAGAAACCCTTAATAAACTGTTAAGTGTTTTCTCCCATTGTCTCCCAATTGTCAAATCTTTGGCGGCTTTTGTGAAAAATACACTCACAACAAAAAAACATACCATGCTTTTAGCTTTTTTTAAGGAACATATTTTAATGCAAAAAAACATGACAAACATCTACACAAGAGGCATCCATAAGCGTGCTATATTTTCACATTTTGTGGACTAACACTTTAATACTAGCGACATCAGACCACAGAGAAACAAAGGCAAAGCCATAAACATCTTTTATGACTCTTGAGGGAATTTCATCTGCTTTCTCACACCCATGATAAAGTCTGGGGGACTGTGAGCCATTTACATTGTATGCAATCACAATAACAAACCTTCTTTATTAAAGACGAACATTATATTAATGAGCTTATTAAAAATAGAAGTTCATTATTTGTGGAAGGTGGGTGGCCATTGCCATTGATCTGCAGTATGACAGCTTTAAAATGTTTCTTATATAAAATTTTTTATCATGTCTTTTCTTCAGAACCAGATACATTTGTGGATTTTACCTAAATACCGACTGCCTTTATCACTCTGTAGAATTTAGACCTAAGCTGCTTGGGTGAATTCGTCACACTTCTTTGTATTTCTCAGAAAGCTTTCATCTTTTTGTGTCGAATACTATTTGACTTGCAAAACCAGCCACCATAAAGCAACAAACAGGACCTTACATGGAACAGGCTAGTTATTTTAAGTTGTTATTTAACATGGTGAAACACAACCAACTTCAACCACAAGTTTTAATTAATAAAGAATACATACTCATCTCGCAACTTAGTTACAGATAAAAAAATATTATATAACTTTTATTCAAAGGTTTTGTCTGGTATTAAAGAAAAAGAATCAGGCTGTCAGTGTGAAGTTTTACTTTTAACATTCTCTGCACTTGAGAGCCTTTAAATGCCATAACCATGACCAAACCACCCTAGCATATTTACTCCTGTGCCGCATTCACATCAGCTCTCTGACACATTACGGGAGTATTTCCTGCAGGACATTACTAAACTCTTATTGCTTAACACTGTATTCGATTCTATTCGTTGTAGTATTTTTCTTAAGCTTATCCTTTTAAGTAAACTTTCAGGATATCACAGGGTTACTTCAGAACAGCTTTCAACAGATACAGTTCTGATTTAAAATAAAAATAAAACATGAAGTTGTAAATCTTCCTATATTAGATGCCATCAAGACAAACTTAAAAGTACATAGTACTGTGTAATCAGAGAAGAAAGAAGCAGTCAGCTTGAACCTTAGAGTGAAGTTCTGACACAATTAACAAAATCATCAACTGAACATTTTACACTAAAAGTAAAAGTAAATTCAGAATGTCATATTTGGGGACAACATCTGCACTACGCTGTGAGAAGCAATGCAGTGTTTAGTACTGAGGATGGTATTAGTGACTAAATGGTTGTGAATATCTCTTTAAGAGGAATTAAAGAATCAATCAAATTACAGCATAATTGAATGTTTTAAAATGTTAGTGTTTTATAAAATTAAATATCAGATGTACATCTATCTATCTATCTATCTATCTATCTATCTATCTATCTATCTATC
>CAJRST010033334.1:11184113-11243076 GCA_907169785.1 Menidia menidia | reverse complement strand
CTGAGAGATAGCTGCACAACGCATCTCCTTCATCGATATAATTTACCTATAAACCATGAACGGTTTTTCAAATTATTGTGTTACACAAAAACTCGGCGAGCTGTCGGTAAAGTATTTTGGGGGGAGGGGGTGGGGGGGCGGGTTGGTGCAACGGTACAAGATATGGAAACGAGACATGATGCATTAACGGTATAAATACACATTCTCTGGAATCGACAGGGTAATTTCTTACACAAAAAAAAAAGAAAAAAAAAGAGAAGTTGCTATCCGGGAAGCAAAGATTAAAGGCGGAGTTTTACCGTCCCTCTCAGAGCCAGTAATCCGTCACATCGCGCGTCTTATCGGGCAGCGAGGTGCGCTTTTATTTCGGTGCTTGCACATCCTGGTCTGGGTGTGCAGGCGGGCGGGCTGTTACGCAGCTCTGTTGTTGATATGTGTTGTCAGCTGAGCGGTGAGGACAGCCTGCTGCGGAACAGGCTGTTCCCGGCCTGGCACGGAACGGGTTACAGGTCAGGGTGTCTATTGGAACACAGTGTTCTCATCAGCCGCGGCAGCGGTACAGCTACAGTACAGCCGGAACATTGTGTTACTTTGTGGCCGCTTTCCAAGACCTGCCCTTAATTTTACACTAAACGCCCTCCCACAAACTCTTCTCGTTTTCTACTCCCTCCTCTCTGTGTCTTTTTTTCTTATTCTATGCGTGTCTCTGCCTCTCTACAGTATCTCCCCTGTGTCATTTTGAAGTCAGAGCTCCATGTGGCCGCTCCACCGGCACGTTTATCAGTGAGGACAGAGTGAAAGAGGAGAGGGGGGGGGTGGCTCAGAGACAAAAAGAGCGCTATCTAATAACCACATGGACAGAACATTTGGTACCCAGCCGAATACAGTATAAGAGGGGAAAAAAACAAAAACGAGGAGCATTTTAAGATTGACCCGGTGAATTTTTAGCTGCCGGCCGGTTCGGGGAAGACATTTGACAAAGCGGCTCTCAAGGAAATGTAAGTCCGTTCATTCTTTTTTCTCTGTTTAGTTGTCTCTAATTATTCTGTGGTTGGAAAACTTGACAAAGGGATTATTGAGACATTAAGTATAGAGGCGTTATAGTTCTCCTGCTCGCGCTTGACACAGTGAAATGGACACTTGTTAGGGCTCAGCCAGGGGTTTTGCCTTTAAATCAAAGTCGTGTCTAATTATGAAAAAGTCATAACGAAGATGAATGTTGAAATTTGCCGCACGAGTCAAAACAATAAGGGCTGGAGGTGTGTGTAGGTAAGAGTGTATGAATGTGGTCCTCGGTTGTGGGTCCCTGAGGAGAGTGGATGAGAACATCCAGGATCCCAGAGGGCTTAGGTGTATCTTCATAAATTACAGGCTTCGTCGCTGTTTCTTAGAATTATGACATTATCTCCTAGTATTGTGCGGATTCATTTTTTTTTTACCAAGTTGCACATTACAGGGCATGATTGTAGTTTGTAAGGAACTCTAAAATGTAAGGCTGTATTCAGATTCGGACCAGGTGGGATGCAGGCAAAGAGGACTTTTGAAACTGAAATTGCTAAAAACCCTTCATCTGTGTAAAAACAAAGAGGTCTTTGGAGCCATTCGGGAAGTTTCTTCCACTGAGACACATATTCAGAAGGATCAGATCCTTTTATTTATGCCTGACACCCGAGAAAGAAAAACGTCGAAGTTGATGGTTCTGCCACCGGTTCACAATAAACGCACACAAAAGCTTTTCCAGTCTTGCAGTATGTTTAAAAAAAAAGTGATGTGAGGACAGGCCACTCAACAAGTTTTCTCTGCATCATTTTAACACTCTGTCCTGCTGAAAGAGAGGACTGTCGGATGACAGTGTATAGGCTTACCATGCACAGAGTGTACTCAGACGTTCAGGTATGAATCAGCAGCCGAGTACGGATGTAAGACAGAATGTACAGATACACTGTGTGTGTCTGTGAATGTGTTTGCCTCATTGTGTTCTGTCCCTGCATTCCTCCACAGGGTATCTTAATTTTGGTATATGAAGTCTACATGCCATCTTATCTGCATTGCAACTGTTTGTACTCTGTTACCTTTTTCAGTGTGTCAGTGTTTGTTATTTTTCATTATGGGAGAGAATAGAATATCAGAAAAGATCAAACTGATGTACCCAGGAAGTTTCCCTGATGAATATTGTTAAAGATTATGCCTAGTCAGATCATCACTCCCCCACCTCCAACTTAAATATATTTTAAGCATAACTATGAGTGTATGCTCAATTAGACATATTTATACAGAGTGTTTTTGTCCAAAAATTGAAGGCCGCTTTTACGTGAGGGAGTCTTAGATTGGTTAAGACCGTCAGGCTTTGCCAGTGGGGAACTGTGAATAGAAAGAACATTGTGTTCAGAGACACACACACAGACACAAACGTGATGGTGTCACATCTAAAAAGAAGTACAGGAAATGTCATAGATACAGGTCAAGGTGCTGCCACTGATGGATGGACATTTTGTGCTGCTTTTTGCTTCCGAGCACTCGATGTTTGAGAGAGGAAAAAAAGAAACAAAGAGGCAGAGCTAACTGACTCCACCGAGACAGATCTTTGTGCCTTCACCCTGTCGGTTGAGGCTCATGAAAGATGCCGTGCCTTATGGTTTTTAAGATACCATTCAGGTTTTGATCACATCTATATCTCAATCAATATTTAAACAGAGTTTGGGTCTTCAGCCTCAGGTTGAGGGCCGTTGTCTAATGTTCGCACATTTACCGACAGGATATTTATCAAGCTCGTCACCACAGCCAATATATAATAAAAAAATAAAATAAAGTACTGTTCACAAATAGGTACTTATGAACTCCTAAGTGACCAAAACTTTGCCTTCATGATGAAGACTTTTCTTGAGTTATCAAATAAAATTCAATTTTAAAAAAAAAAAATTCTTGAGAAACAGAGCAGCGAGGGTCACATTCGTTCCTCTAATTACATGTCTCACCTCTTACCATTATACATTTCTTTTAGTAAACATAAACACAAAAAGTAGCGTCTATGTACTTAGAAGCACAGAACCACCAATTTGGGATTCATGACTTAATCCTTTAAGTAGTTTAAGTAGCACATTCTGCCTGCAGGAGTTTAATTTTGAATTAGAAAAATATTGTCTCCTCTTTGGACACATACATCATTGTAAGGATCTAAAAGTTTTGCTGCTGACCTTTGTCACATTGCAGCATTTTAGAAAAGAAAAACCTAATTACACTCAGAAAAACTCTGTACCTGACGTAGAGTCACTTCGGGTTACACATCTAAATTCAGTCAAGCTTTTATGAGGCATGCTTTTTGGCACTGTAACAACAACAAAAAACTACTTCTCATTACTCTTGATGTGGATTCAGTCATTGCAAAAAACAAAAAACAAAAAGATGACTTCCCAACTTTGACACAGAGTGCTAACCTCAGTAACATCCCTCCGTGGTCCAGAGCAGCTGCGATCTGATGCTATGTGACTAAGCGTTAACGTCTCAGCTGCTGCGTGTGATGAGAGTCATCCAGCGGTGTCTGCCAGCATGTTAAACATAGCCAAGTTGTTTTTTCATTGTCTTCGGTCAATGTCAAGATTGTTCCAGGGCACGGTGCTAATTTTGCCTATATCTGAATGTAGAGGACGCCTGCTGCTGCAATGAAAGAGGCAACATTTAGCAGCTTTTAACAGCAACGGGTTATTACTGTTTTTATTGCTCTGGCAAAACCTGCTTTGAAATTCCTCATGACACATGGAGGTGTGAGGCTGTGGCTATAAAGCTTATATCTGTCCACCAGGGCACAAACTGAAAATTAAGGAACAGAAATAATTCCGTCAGATCAAGTTTCCAATACCTACCATCACTAAGTTTTTTTATAGATTATATTTCAGTAATGTAGCTGTGCTGCTGCTTCTGTTATGGCAACAATTCACATCCTGTTGATTCATTAATACTGAAACCGTCTCGCTGATCAGTACGTGGATGAAATCATTTGAATTCTAATCTCACATTTATTTGGACTTTCATTGGACTGCACGCTGTATTTGATTTTTTGTCATGCAGATAACTTAGATTTATTTATTTCACAGATGCAACACCAAAACTGTTGGAACTTAAATCTTTTACCCCTGTAAAACAAGTCTATTCCTAGTTAAAAAGACATTTTGGCAGAGAGGACAGTTTTCAAGTAGTCCCATTTTGTCCTGTAAATATGCCGTAAGGTGTGGGTTTATATAGGGAAATATCAGTGTCACATTTTCTCCTCTCAAAAATTTTCCACACATTCTCTCACTGGGATAGGTTTGAACTGCATTCAGTCCAACCCAGCATCAGTATACCCTTTTCCTCATCAGCCATACCATTGCAATGTACTCTTGATGTGGTTAATATTTTTTAGAAATATGTATAAATGTTCCAGGAAAGAGTCTAGTTTTGATGGCAGAATAAGCTTCTTTAAAATCTACATGAGCCTTTATACATCAAGGCCCCCATCACAGAAGTGTAAAGGGCACCATTAATTTGACCCCACACCATCTCAGAGTTTGACCTTTGGACTTAATGATTAGAAATGTCAAAATGGTTATTTTCAATCTCAATCTCTTGATACTGACCCACAAAAATGAATCTGGTTTGGACTGGGCAGTGTTCTGTTCCACTGTGTGATGGTTAATCTCAGATGCCCCTGTGGGGGACGCTGCCTCAAAATATGGTTAGGTTACGTTTTTCTAGACAGTTGAGTGTTGTTACAGTGTGTGAGTGTGTGTGTAGAGCAGCTCCTTACGTCCTGTTCCTGGTTAAACTCTGTGACCGCAGACAAGAGGTCACAGCACTGAGGCTATGACAGTGATGATGGCAACAAGTGTCTCATCAAATATTTTTCTATTTATTCAGCTTGTTCTGTTTGAAATGAAGTCAATGCAATGCCCCTAAATGGATCTGAAGCCCATGTAAAAGTGATGAAACTCCTATTTGTTCTGATACCATGTCGGCTAAAATGTTGGCGACGTGCTAATATGTAAACACCACAAGCACTGTTGTGGTCATCAAAAATGATCAAAATCATCTCCACGGGATAGAGCCAGCCAACACTCAAGAATCAAATATTTGAACATGTTTCAACTTTTTAATACTGACCATCAAAGCTGTATTCTACATGTGTTTATATCAACTGAAACAGGATGTATGATATGTATCATCTTCATTGTTGATCTCATCAAAGCTTTGTTTGAAAGAAATTAGACATTTAGCAACACGAAATGTTATCTTATTGATTTATTTTCAATCCACAGAAGAATAATTATTTTCATTACATTGTACTCACTGTTTAAGAAGACAGTTGAACAGAAGCATTGAAGAAAAAAAGGGCTAAAATATAGCAAATGGCAAAGGCCCCCCATAGTTAGAATATAATTTGTACCAGTTCAAATTTTGATAAGACACCAAAAGAGTGTTTACTAATCAGGTGGAGCTGAAGCATCTATCTCTATCTACTGTATCATGACTAATGTGTGTTTTGTGTGTGAGGCTCTCAGTTAAAAGACTTCACTGATATTCGAATGCTAATTAGAAAATCAACAGCAATAACTTCTAAGTTTTGCTTAGCTGGCTTTTAATTCTGGAGTTTTTCTACTCAGCTACTTGAATGTTTACAAAAACGAGTTGAACAAAGACTTGCAGTTCAGTAGGGTGATCAGAAAAGGTGGAATACAGGCATTTGTGACCAGTGGTAACAGAACAGTGCAAGACATACATTTTGACTCAGGAGTCGAAAGGATTTTGTCTCTCCTGGCCCAGAAACATTGATTTATACCATGCTGTCTTTAATGCTTTAAGTTCCCTAAATTAACGAGACATTTAATTGATTTAGAGTGTTCAGATTGTTAACTAGCATGTTTGTGTGTTTGTTCATATCTCTTATAGTGTTACCCTGTGATGCCCACCCACCGACATGACCACTGACCAGGATTTGCCCATGGAAGGCCCATCAGCCACTGCCCTGTTTGCTGCAAAAGGCCTAGATATAACACCAAATAAAGACCAAGGAGTTATTAAGGTCTTTCAGTTTCTCGTTTCAGTTCTGCCATTGTTACTGTTGGTGTTCAGGCACCACTAAAATCACTCTACCACCGAGTGACACGTCACAAATTGCTAACTGTGAAGTTGTCTCTGTGCATGCAGGTTGTGAAGCGTCAGGGGTTCGATGGGGAGCAGCCAATGGTAGGTGACAGAGTCACAGTCCACTACACTGGAAAACTACTAACTGGGAAGAAATTTGACAGCAGTCGAGATCGCAATGAGCCTTTTTGCTTTAATGTGGGCAGAGGTAGGTACCAGTATGCATCAGTCATAATGTGTGCGTATTGAGTTTCTGTCTGGATTTTGTCTTATGATATAGCTAGATTTACATTAGGAAGAGTTATATTATTACAACCTCTTTATTATATGATTATAACCTTTTGCAGGGGTTAGGTTAGTCTTTTACTAAGTTTACTTCTGTTGCCCTAATTCGGTCAGTCTTCAACTAATTTTTGCCTGTTTTGAGTATTTTGGTTCATTTTACCTGTCTTACTTTCTGTTTTTTTCTTCCTTTATTAATCACAGTTTAGTAGTCTGTTTATTTATAATTTATTAATCATTTAAATTTCCTTTGCCTTTAAACTGTTTTGTTGGTCAGACCCAAAGTGGTTTGTCTGTTTTCTTTTTTTCTTTTTTTTAGGGAATAATATTTAGGGAATTTTGGGCATCATGGCTTGGAAATTAACGATACACTTAATAATCTTTATATTTGGACATCTTTGGTGGTCATTTGTGCATTTGGTATGCAGATATTACATCACAGTTTATCATAGTCAGGTCCCACTCTGTCTGTTTAGTAACACTATACTGACTGAATGAATGAATAAATGAATGAATGAATGAGAGAAGGATTTGAACATGGAGGAACTGTCTCTAACAGCTGCACTTCCTTTGTTAAATCATTACTTCCCTCACTTCATATACTCCTTTGTTGTCTTTGTTAAAAAAAGATCTCTGTGATTGTTTGTCAATGTTGATCTGTGTACTGGTCCTAGTTTTCTGTTTTGTCCCAGTTCCTATCTCTATAGGACTTTTTAAAACAAAGGTTAATTTTGTTTTTTATTCAGTGGCTTCCTGCACCACTTACGTTCACATTTGTTTCTGCCCTCAGTCTCAAAACATGATGATTACTGTCGAAGCAGGTGGTAATCTTTAGGAAGTTGGAGCTTCAGCTAGTTCATTTATCATGTTTGTGTCTCATGTGCTCACAGGACAAGTCCTCAAGGCCTGGGACATTGGCGTGTTGACCATGCAAAGAGGTGAGGTGTGCACCCTTCTCTGTAAACAAGAGTATGCTTATGGAAACGATGGAAATGCTGGCAAAATTCCTCCCAACTCTTCAGTTCTGTTTGAGGTAGGTGTGCCATTTCAGCCATGATTAAATGATTTGTCCCTCCAGTAGACTCATATCATTTATAAAATTTCTCACGTGTCTGAAGAAGCTGGTGGGGTCATGACATTAACTAGCATTCTGTACAGTTGTACTGTAGTGCGATGTAGGCATTTCTCAGGTTCATTATGTATCCTGTGATAATTAGAATGGAGCTCGAAAAAAATCAAGAGCTGTATTTCCTGTCTGTTTGAGATTATCATTGATATAACTGGCGTTTGGCACAAATTTTAGGCCTCACCAGTTAGTAATGGATAATAATTTACCTGTTGAGTCTATTGGATACTCTAATATGGTTCTCACTTAAATGGTTCTCTGCATCACTAATATGCTGAATTATTTATTTATATATATATATATGTCTTCTTTTTTATATTTATAATTGTGGTAAAGATTGTTGAAATGATATTTTTCATAAATCAGATGGAGCTGCTCAACATTGAAGGAGAATTACTCACAGATGATGGTGGTATCATAAGAAAAATACAGCTCAAAGGAGATGGTTCCAGTAACCCCAATGATGGAGCAACTGTGGATGGTAGATACAATATGTTCTATGGATAATTTTCATTATTATGCCAGTTGAAATTTTAAATGGGAGATGAAATAATGAGGTTAAATCGGGACATATTGTTTACAGTGCACCTGGAGGGGCACTGCGAAGGCAGAATATTTGACTGCAGGGACGTCAGCTTTACAGTTGGTCAAGGCGAGGACAAAGGCGTTCCCCTGGGAGTGGACCGGGCAGTGGACAAGATGCAAAGAGGAGAGTGCTGTTTACTTTACTTAAAACCAAAGTAAGTTACACACTAACCTTGAAATGTGTGCAATGTGTGCTTACCCTATCAATGTTGTTTCTTCAAATCATGAAGTCTTTAAAATATCTACAGAAATCCTGAAAGCCATAACATTTTGGTTAATGCAAACCTTTGAGCATGTGTCAGTTAGAAAGAGCTGCGTCATTGCATTCACATGGATGCAAATTTAGCTTCTTTTGCTGCTCAGATGTAATGGTAGGCCACCTAAACTGAGAGGGGGTGGACGAATTATGGCATTGATCCGGGCTTGTATCTGAGGATCAAATACTTACATGTAATGAGTGAAAAGCAGAGAAGCTGCTAGCATTAGGCTCTGTGAGGAAATTCCAGTAATTTGCTGGATGTATGGGAGACAAAGTTCTGCAAGACAGGCATCGACCTTATCACGCCCGTATCACTCCAATACTGACTCACCTTGGTATGGAAATGCCCACACCTAGTGACGTGGTGAGTGAAGCCGAGTAGAGCTGACTAGGTATAATGAAAAAAAAACATTATAAGCATTAAGAAAGTACGTAGAAATACAGATGAGTAACAGAGACACAAAGCACATGATGCACTTTCTCAAACCATGAAATATCAGTGCCTCATCCCTACACACTCCAACCGTCCCCATCAGTCATGTCAGGCAAAAGTATTACAAAGCTGTATGCTGCTGATTAAATACCAGGAACTCTCTGCACACTAAAAGATGAAAACCTTGAGATCGTGCTAGGAAATGTTCAGCGAACAATTAAAGAAAACCTTTAGAAGAACAAAAGCAACTGAGAAAATCTACACTTGAAAGTGTTTCCACAACTCAGACTTTAAAAAATTCACATTTATCCAAAGCGTGGAAGTGTTGTTGTGAGTCAGAATTAATCAGAGCCAGCCAATTCCACGCAAGCTACCCTATACATCTTTAGAAACTCCACCAAAGAGAAAAAACATTATGGGCTTTCTTCTGTAGCATCTTGTTTAAAGTTCTGAAAGCCATCACACTCCAATGTCTCTTGTAAGTCACATCCCACTTGGATATGGCCTTGAAAATAATATGGTTGAGCTTTAATTGTTTTCTACCGAGATATACACATTTTTATAGATGTAACATGATACATTCTCATCAGTGGTTTCAGAGTAAATGGTTGGTTGCCATATATCTTAAAATGAAGAATAATGTAATACTTTGTCCTGTTTATTATCATTATGATGGACAACTTTGTTGCTTTTACAGGTATGGCTTTGGAAGCAAAGGCAAACCAGAGTACAAAATTGGACCAGACAAAGACGTTTTATATAAAGTAACCCTCAGAGACTTTAAAAGGGTGAGCACTAGCTTTTAATTTTCATGGGTTAGATTACTATTGTTATATTCGATAAGAATAAATTCAGGAGCTGTATAGGGTTGATTTCATTCGAAGATAAACGTATTTTGAGTCAACCTGTTTTCAGACAACTTCTTTAAACGTGAATAAAACAATTTATAACTGGATTTTTGCTCTTTTGGCACAAGGCTAAAGAATCCTGGGAAATGGACTTGAGTGAAAAGCTGGATTTGGCGGTGGGAGTAAAGAATAAAGGGAATCAGTATTTTAAGGTAAACATTTCACACCAGTCTTTCATTAAAATCATTTTCATTGCCTCTATCATCATAATTTGTTTTATCTCCCTTTATTAGGCCGGATTGTACCGACAGGCAGTCATCCAGTACCAGCGCATCATTTCCTGGTTGGAGATGGAGTGTGGTTATGGGCTAGAGCAACTAAAGAAGATAAATGACTTTGTTTTGAGAGCCCACCTCAATTTGGCACTATGTTTCCTGCGGCTTAAGGAGTTCTCACAAGTTGTGGAAAACTGCAACAAGGTGAGCTGTTGGACCCTTCTGACATAACTAGCCCTCATTGGAGCTGCTAAAAACGTGCTTTACACCAGATGTTTGACTGCTACTTCAATACACTGTTTCTTTGTGCGCATGTGGGTGTTTATGTTAGGTGATTGAGCTGGACGACGGTAATGAGAAGGCTCTGTACCGCCGTGGGGAGGCCAGGCTCCTCCGCAACGAGTTCAGCCTGGCCATGGCCGACTTTCAGAGAGTGCTGCAAGTTAACCCCTCAAATCGAGCAGCTCGTGCTCAGATTTCTCACTGCCAGAGCAGGATTAAGGAACATCATGAACAGGACAAGAAGATCTACGCCAACATGTTCCAGAAATTTGCAGAGCAAGATGCCAAGGTCTGTAAACTCACTGTTCTTGTCTAATTATAGTTCAGCTGTCACTCTCTGTTGTTTATGTCCTTTTTGCTTTTCCTCTCCAATTTTTCTTTCCTTTAATTTTTTGTTTTATATGTCTTTTTTAATAATTGTAGTTTTGTCTATTTCATCACATTGAAGTGAAATGAGATTCACACATTCATAACTACTGTAATTTTTCATGAGACTTGAAAACACTTGTGTCCCAACCCACCCACACCCACACACACACACACACACACACACACACACACACACACACACTCATATGCAAAAACTCACATTCAGTATGTAAGATGATATGTAGATAAAGCATGACTCCTTAAGGAAAGATTTTGCTTCTTGGACTTTGGTGAACTTTTAAAAGTGAACCTGACTGAGTTGTTAATCTTTTTTTGTGTTTCTGTTTGGTAAACTATGCTGCCATATTTTGCATATTCAGTGTTATACTGACCCCTAGTGTTAATGGAGATTTTCCCAACTATATTTGAGGATTTCTTTCATTGGTAAAATTATCAAATGTTTGTTTTACAAATGATTTTTTTTACAAGTTATAGACATCATATAATGGACAATTTGATATAAGGTCCATGATTTAATGACATGCAAGAAGAAGTTTCCACTAGATGACAGTAATAACATTAGTTTTATCTAAAACTGTGTCCTTTGAACAGACCGGGAGGACGAAAAGGAGGCGGAATGAAAGTGTGAGGACCAGCATGAACGGTGAAGTGGGCATTAAACGACGGCGGCGGAGTCAGGACCATCCATGGTGACATTTGAAAGGGACAGGACAAAGCTTCCCGCCCAGGGAGCAGAGGCAGGATTGACGTTGAATAAAAAGCGCTCTGCTCCAAACCTTTTCATCCCAAAATTCAGCGTGACCATTCCTGCATACAAAGCGGAGAGTGAGCAGCAGTGTTTGCAAGCCAAACAGCGTTTCCCCACATGAACTGTTGAGCTGCTAGGACATTCCTCCCCGTGGGGATCGTACTACAGATTCACTGAGTGAAGATTGGTGAACACTTCTGGCCCAAGTTTCAGTTGAAAAAAAAAAGATTTCCTCTAAAACACTGAAGAATCCCATATTCTTCATCAATTGTGTAGAGTCGATATGTGCCTCCATAGTGTGTCTTAATCCAAGATAGCACTCTATGGTTTTCAGAACCTTGTATTTGGTATGGAGCCTTTTTAGGGCAGCTGCATGCGTGTATCATGAGGTATTTGGGATTCAGACTTGAAAATTTGCTAATTTTTATATGTGCAATATGTTTTCTGGATGAGAGGAAAAACAAGTCCTAACAATTTCTTCTTTGCCCACAAATTGATGTTAGCTCCCAGTGAATAATCAGTGTGAAGGCATTTACAGAAACACTTTTTTTCTTTAGATTTTGTAGAAATGGATAACTACAATTAAAAACTTTATCCTGTCACTTCAAGAGGATTTCAAGTTATGAATCCCTGATCAAAAGCACATACTACAGGTACCAAAACTGTACAAAAACATTTAAAAAATGTAAAACTGGGGACAAATTTATAATTTACTGTAATCAGTGTTTGGCACCAGTTTTTTCCTTTCCTGTTTTAAAAAAAATCTCTTTGCAGCGGAACCCAAACTTATGTTTGGAGTGGTTACTTCCAGAAAATAATGTAAATTGAGCCCTTTCTTTTTTTTTCCCAAACGTACCAGATAATCATTTACTAAAATAATATACAACTCATACAGTGATGATTAGTTTTTTTCTATTTTATCTACTCAACATGTCGGTCAGAATACATACACAATTTGTTTAACAGAAATAAATCTGGTACTGTAATTAGTCAAACAAACAATGCCAGACATGTGGTGAGTGATAAACCTAGGAGACTGTTTACATTTCAAAAACAGTTGGCAGCTGCAAAAACTTTGATAAGGTTAAAAAAACTGCAAAAGATGAAACATGCTGAATTGAATGTTTGTGCAGCTCATCGTGGTGATGCAGTGGTTAACACTGTAACCTCACAGCAAGAAGGTTCTTGGTCAACACAGGCCTTCTTGTGTAAAGTCTGCTTGTTGTCTCCGCTGGTTTTAATCTTTTTCTTCCCACTGCCTAAAGACTTTTATGTAAGGTTAATTGGTAATTCTAACTAAACCATTATTGTGAGCATGAATGTTTTTTAATGCACCCCATCTCATGTTCCGTGTGAGTTGGAATAGGCCACAGGCCATGACTCACTATGTAGAGTAAAGTCCAAGGGATAAAGCAATTATAGCTGATTAATGGATGAATGTTTACGCTTCAGAGCTTCAATGGAATTTAGAGATTGACAACTCAAACTGTACTTCTTTTTTCAGCTGATGTAGGGAAAGCAGCACAGTTACGAATTCATATCGATAAACCATACAGTGGGTAAACACCTGCAGAAATTTTTCCTCTGCTCAGCGAGAATTCCTATCATAATGGATCCCAAACACAGAAGGATTCCACTCTCACTTTTGTTTCTGACAAGGCTTTGATCAGAAAGTCTATGGATAATTTTGAATGTCTGGTGTTGTGATTATCTACTTGGTGAAACTCCTTTGCAGTGACTCTGTCTCAGCCCTGAAACTGGTCATTCTCTACTTCATATTCGATCAATTTTTTTTCTTTTTCCACGTGTGTATATGTCAGTGTGGTGGACAACATTGCACTTTGGTAGCTGTCAAGTCGACACTGTCATCTTTTCATGTAACGTCCAGATAAAATCTGGACAATAATATTGAGATGTGTTATAAACATGGGTTTGTTCAGAATGAAAACCTTTTGCTGTCTTAAATATTTAGCGTAAAAAAGAAAGTGACAACAGTGTGTGAGTGTGCGTGTCGACATAAAATGTTGTATGTTTGCAAGGTTTTTTAACCGCTTGTTGCTAAATGTTTTCAATTGCTGCTGCCTCTAAACATTCAAATATTTTGTACATTGTAACTGAGCATGAAGTACTTTTTCTAGCCATTAAAAAGTGTAGTCAACGATTTACAGACTGTTTTTCCCACCTGTCAATTGTAACTATAAGTCAAATGTTTCCAGGTGTCTTAGTGCTGCATTCGTTGTTTTATTGAGAATAGGGGTTCCAAATGCAATTTTCATCAATAAGCAAGAAGAAAATGCAGCCGGGTAGTATAATGGGTTTCATGTGAGATAGTTTTAATCAGAACTGAAACTTTCTGTCATTAAAACTTGTTTACGTGTATTCAGACGATCGTTGTCCTGTAAAGAAATGATCGATGCTTCAAAACGGCTATTATGCAAAAGAAATATTTTCAGACAAACAGCTCATGTGTTTGCTTTGTTCATGTTGTTTTTACACAAATCACACACACAAGCACACACACACCCTGACCAAGCCTTTGCAAACTGTGTCGGGTTAAGACAGGTTGAGACACTACGGCAAATATCTAGACCACTGGTCAGCGAGGGGCTGCTGTCCTGCACGTTTCAACACACCTGACTCAAACCCGTAAAACCACTGGAAGACTTGTGAAGAACATAATCATTTGAGTTTAAGATCCCTGCTCCATGGTCATCCTGAGCATTTTCGACCACTTGGGGGCAGTAGAAACTAGTTATGAGAATATCCAATAACCCCCACACATCAGCACATCTTGGTAACTGGTTGTTGCATCTCCCATGAGGTGAATGTATTTTTTATATTGTCTTACTTTCTGGAGCTTACTCCAGCAGTCTTTGGGTGAGAAGTGGGATAGATTCTGTACAGGTTGCCACAAGGCCAACAAGCTGGAGCTACAGATTCAGACCTTGAGGGGATTATGTTTCCGTGTAGAAATTTGTTTCTTAACAAAAAAAAGACGTTTAGGATATATTCTGAAGGACATTGCTACAAACAATATCATGTGGCAGCTAGTGAAAACAACATATTTCATATGTAAAAGATGTAGACGAGGACAAGATGTTAATCTCACCTCTTTCTCTAGTGGCTTGCAAAATTACAAATAAAAGTTGCCCTGCACTGTCCAGTCCAAAAATTTGCACTGCCAAACAGTATTAGCACCCAGGCTACCACTTTCCTTTAAAAATTCTAATTGAATTTAAATCAAAGGCCTCAAACTTGGTAAGAATACCACAAACTTTTTACACAGTGTGTTTATTTAAAAGCAGGTAATTACATATATTCTTAGTGGGTTCTCTACAGTGAACCGTACTCAGTAATTCAGGAGAATTCAATGCATTATAATACAGAATGGAACACAATACAGTCGTGTTGGTATGGAAATAAACAAATGAAAAAGTGGCAACAGTCCTGCTACTTAGTTACAGTTTAAAAGTAGCTATAGGCACTTACTGACAATATATCTGTAAATAGGATATCGTGGTGGCTCAAAGGTCACAGTGCTGTCAGCAAACCACAGTAAAAATGCTCCAAATAGTCTAAAGGTGTCACAGTTCATTCATTCATACTTTAACTTATCTCTAGTAGATCACTGTTACGTACAATTTATAAATGATTTATGAAGAGTTTTTATACTGTGAAGCACTGATTCTCTTTCAACAGTTGAGCCAACTAAGCTAGAAGAAAATGGGACACGTAAACAGTTGGCAAAAAGTTCATGATTAAAAGACAGGTATAATCTTTAAAACATTAAAACATTGACATGTACACCATAACAATCTTGACAGTTCAATTAAACAGAAACATGGCTGAATATACTGTTTGTTCTAGGTATAGGCTGTGGTAATAATGGTTAATAGGGAACTGAATATTATCATTATTGATAACAAACACACATTTTCACAGTTTCTGCCATCTATTGATAATGGAAATGAGAGTGTTTCCTAAACATAAAAAATGGCATGTTACAGCATTTGTATGTCAAACCATTGTGTTATGGGAATTCTTTGAAAAACGGATAAAGTTCAAATACAGAAAAAAGAAGAAAAGATTAAGTTAGTGTTTAAAATGCAATATATTAATTCAACTGTGGGGGCCATCAGTTTAGCAAAAATGTAAATTTTCATTCAAATCTTTCAAAATATTAAATGGTGGAGAAGCTAATGCTGATCAACATTTCATATGTGACTATATACATAAGTATGTAGTCACCCTCTGTATAACGACCAACATTAAAATGCTGGAAGACATGGTGACTCAACAGCTGAGCGCACAATATCTAGGCGTCACGCTAATTGTTCTCCTCAATTTATGACACCGTAAGGCGAAAGTGACACTGCTGATTGATGTATTCTGATGTATGGCTTTATGACTGAACGTTATGCAACCTTGGCCACGTACCACAAAGTGAGACTGACTGATTATCGACACAGGATTCTCTCAGGAATAGCTGTACAAAGTTTACAATAAGGCATCAGGTGATGCAATTCTATGCATTCTTTTTAGCAGCATGTGTAACAAAAACAGGCCAGCAGTTGCTTTTGTTGTGTTAAATTGGCAAATTATTTTTACTGTGCGGCACATAAGAAAAGGGTTACAAATAATAATAATTAATAATAACAAATCTCATAAGTGCAATATAAATCTATTTCACAAATTATTGCACTTTCTAAGTGTAACATTCCACTTTCCTCTGGTCTCTTGCTTTCATACGCATGTCATATTCACACTGCTCCTCATTTTAGAACCGTATGAAACAGAAACATCAAATAGATGTCCGTTTTCTTGCAAAGAAGAAACAAATTTCTTATTTTACAATGCAAAAACATAATTGTCACCATAATGGCCACAAAAAATATGCAAGGGTGGGGAGGCAGGGTGAGAGGTAGGGGTCTCCTCTAAATCAGTTGACAAAAATATTGCAACTGATAAATGTCAGATTTCCATGTTGATACAATATTCCAGTATGAGTTTGCACTATTATCATAAGCCAAGATTGCACCTCAGACACCCCACTCAGCTGTGAAAGTCTTGAATACACTTTCACCCTAGCTTCACTGTGGGTTAAAAGCAAAAAAAAAAATCTACCAACCAGTGCTGATCTGTCCTAAACCATCCATCTATTATTTATGCTGGAGCCTTTCCCATCGGCCATTGGGCGAGAGACTGGCTGCCATTCGACGACAGGACTACACGGACTGTGCGCACTCATTCACTCCTACAGGCAATTTAGGGTCCCCAATTGACCTAACATGCATGTAAGAAGCCATGATTCGAACTGCGAGCCTTTTCACTGTGGGGAAAAGATGCTAACTAACGCACCACCTCTCAGAATCTCAATAATAAAACATTCAACCCAATCGCTCAAAGTCATGTGGACTATACCAAAAGCGATTAACATTAAATGAGTAAAATGGTATCTGACAGATTATGAGTGAATGATAATGCAGATAGTACTAACAATAACAAAGATAGTACTAACAATAATACCAATAATATATAAGACATGAATAATGAGAAATGTTCAAAACTAAAACAAAAGTTTTGCTGTACAACGAAATACAAAAATGAATGAATCCCTGGTTTCCTAAAACATATTTCTATTTGAAAGTTGCTCAGCAATGCCCAATTTGAAAAAAACTATTTTTGTATTTGCACATTCATCTATCTACACATAACATAATGCAGACCTGAAATGATAGAAACATTGCTCAGTTAAAAAAATACTTTCCCTCTATGGGGTCTGATATAAAAGACAGATTTTTTTAATGACTATTGACAAAAATGATTAGTGGTGAAGGTTTAGGCATGCCAAAAACATAAAACAAAACAAATCTATGAGTTATAAGCAGCTGGTGACGAGTGGCTCAACTTCTCCCTCAGACATTCCAGACATTGGTCTAAACACCTAGTGATTTGGAGATGCTTCTACAAAGCTTGCTGTAGAATCCCTTGATGGATTGATGCTTATTCTTATGTTTCTATGGTGTTCAACACATCTGACACTTTGTCAGATCATATTCTCGCTACATTGGGGCAAGGTTAGCAGTTCTAAGTTGTTCTTCTCTGATTTGGTCACGGGAAGGTCTCGAGACGGTGTGCATAAGACAGAGATCCTCTAAGAGAGAGAAATACCGGTTTCAATAAAAGACTTAAACTCAAAACTCTTTTTAAAACGATGTGTTGTCACGACGACAGTTTACCTGCTGCAGTGAACCAGGAGTGATGTAAAGATTGTACAGCATCCGAAGAGGAACAAAGAGGGTTGAGGAGAGCGTGAACCACCAGCCGAGGGCGTAACCCCACCAAGGATACTCGATTGTATTGTTGAACTTCAGAGGAGTGTATTTAACCAAAGAGAAAACAAATGTGCCCTGGAAGTAAATGTAGAAAAACTAAATTACTCATCCATCAGATGTGACGTATTGTTTAATAAATGTGTTTTTATGGCAAAATGTATGTTTGTAGCATTAACCTTAACTAATTTTTATTCAAACTCACCACACAAATCACAGGTGTGACATATTTCAAACAGTATTTAATTAAGGGCAGGGGCCTGTATCCAATCATGTCCTCTATGATGTCATAAAACCTGTCAGCGCCTGTAAATAAGCCAAAAATGAAAAAGTTAAGACCATGACAAGTCATTGAGAAGAAGCCATGTGCATTCCTCGTTTTGATCAACTCACCATATACCCATCCAATACACACAGACTGCAGAATGGCAAAGAGTAGCAAAGTCATTCCGCTGCAGGAATAGTAGTCAAAGACCTGAAATATGTACAATCCACCCTGTGTGGGAGAAGCAGCTTTAGCGTTTTCATTTGTCATCATCAGGAAATGGTAGTTTCTCTCTTAATCTTACTTCTGTCACCATCACAAGACCGATGCAGAAACTGAAGACACATATGGCAAGCAGGAGGAGTTTACGTCGATGGCCAACGTGGAAGAAAGGAGGGTTCAAGTCAGAGATAGCTGTTGCTATAGCTTCCAGGCCCACAAACTGAAAAACAGACATCTCTGTCAAATTTCCTCCAACAGGCCAAGTCTGGAAAAATCTAGGAGAAAAATTCCACTGTGTCCAAATGAATTATTTCATTAGATTTGAATGATTTATTGGTTTCGGGTTAGTTTGTGCTTAGCCTGTACTGGTGGTATGATGTTGGCTGACCTACGGTTGACATCCTTTCCAAGCAGATGCACAGTGATGCACCACTCGCCTTTTTGTAAGCCGAGTTTAATCCACGCTTATTTAATAGTGATCAACTAGCCTTGATTTTTTCCGGTTTGATGAGTGCAAATTGAAAACAGAAAAAGAAACCAAATAAAGAAGCCTACCTCACTGTCCAGTCCAAGCAGGATTATCATAATAAAAAAGAATATTGCCCATATTTGGGGAAATGGCATCATAGCAACTGCTCGCGGATAGGCAATGAATGCCAAGCCAGGCCCTGCAAAGAAGAACATTCATATCTAATAAACTTCTATTCATTGAGACTAAAATTTCCTTCTTTTATCACAAAATAGTCTTTAATCTATTTTCCAAAATATTGATTTAAAAACTCACCTGACTCTGCAACTTTTGATATGTCTGTGTTCTGCTCATAAGCCATGAACCCAAGAGCAGAGAAGATGGCAAAACCCGCCACAAAACTGGTTCCACTGTTCAAAAGGCACAAATATACACAATCCCTACGGATAGACAAACCAAAGTCACAATCTGTTTGACATCACCTTTACATGTGTTTATTGCATTCAAAGGCTGTTTCTATTGTGCAATTTTACCTGTAGCAGTTGTTGTTGTACTTATTGTAGCTGCCAAGTGCAACTAGGCATCCAATACAAATAGCATAAGAATAGAATATTTGAGTGCCGGCATCCATCCACACCTGCAAGATTGACGAAGGTCTATTTTTTTTCCATCCACAATAAATTACATATGAAACAACTTGCATTGTGTGTCACTATATGCAATGAATTTTGATGGGACATCTGATAATGTTTTACACGACTGTTAACCATTGTGACATCTGTAAAGAAATCATTTTCAAAATTGGGACCATGGAAAACTAAAAATGAGTAACTTATATATCCAGTGACCTGACGGCTGATTTTAATAATTAAAATCTGTAAGTAGCTCAGTGAGCCATATTTACTGTACGTACTGTTCACCATCAGTGTGCTCTAACGGTGCAATAACCTTGCATCAAACGCATTAAATGTATACAAACTAAAGACTATCAAATGAATAAGAAATTTCCCCATTTGATGAAAACTATTATCTCTTTTTTAAAATAATGGCAGCAGCACATCTTAAAATGATATTTGCCTGACCACAGAACTCATTCTTTGACTTGTGTTTTTTTTTTACAGCTCTTTGAACTGTGCACATAGACAAAAAATGTCCAATAGATTAGTGAAGAAGAAAAATGTGTTTATACCTGTGGATCACTTAGCCGGGAAGGATCTGGGTAAAGATAAAACTTGATCCCATCGAGGGCCCCTGGTAGTGTGAGTCCACGAATAAGCAGCACAGTTAGCATCAGATATGGAAATGTAGCGGTAACGTAAACTACCTGGGAAGGAGCCATGGACAGGTTGGGTCAGAGGAACAATTGTGAATACAGGCGTTGCCATGACATCTGTTGTGTGATCAGATGTCTATGTAAAATAATGACAATTTAGTCTATTTTCTCAGATTTAGTGTACCTGGGTATGTAAGCACAGTCTCTATGCTTCACAACAATGGCTTTTCTTTGAGTGCAGAATACATATAAACGGGGTAATACACAACTTGGGGAAAATACTCTATCAATAGCTTTGGTTAAGTAACTACGTCAAATGCTCCTCTTTGTAGGAGTATATGTTTTAATGTTGTGTTCTGTGTAGGAAGAGCTCAAACTTTGTTTACTCAAAAACAGAGACACATCAATGTTCCTGCGTGAGTTGTGTGTGAGTTTATGACATGAAAAAGGAGGTTATGAGCAGGAATGAAGCAGACAGCGGGAGACAGGTTATTAGATATTGCAATTTTAACACAAAATAACCAATTAAGCTTCAGAGTATCATCTTCAGATTGTTAGTCTTATAGAAAGTAACAGTCAAGGACTGTGGAGGGGGAAGGAAGGGAAAAAGAGAGGGATTATATAATTACTGCTCAGACTTTGTTTTGAAATGGCATTAAAAAGCACATGCTCTTTATAAATATAATTCCTTTGTTTCACCAGAACTTTGAATGAAGGATCTAGAAGCAGCAGGTTTTTGGGTTATAGGACAAAATAATAATCAACGGGAAGCCATAGTCAGATATGTTTACATCTGAGGAAAAACCATTACCGCTTACCCATGATCTTTTCACAAACACATCCTGTTCTGAATGCATTTTCGAGCTCTAATGGCCATGACATCTCGGAAAGTGATAAAATTGGAATGGAATGTTTTGTTTACAACATCAAAGATGATAAACGCATGGCTTACCTTCCCCGTAGACTTCACTCCTTTCCATACACAAAAGTAACAGATGATCCAGGACAGTAGAAGACAAAGAACCAGCTCCCACCGTAAACTGCCCAATTCATTGATGCTCCCTGTGATGTTCAGAACTCTTCTCCTGCAAACAGTTACATCAGGCTCGTTGAATGCATCTGAATATAAAGGAATCTGATAAGGATTCATGAATATTTTTACTCACTCCCAAAACTCTTTCACTGGTGATGTTGCATTTTCAACAACAGTTCCGTTAAAACCAGGCATCCGATCAAACTCTACACAAGTCTCTGAAATATACACAATATTTTGAGTACGCTTTTTAAAGGAAAATTTACATATTTCTTAAAGCCTGTCAAAATTATTCTAGTGTAGCATTAGTTATTCTGCTCCTGTGAGATGTATTTATTGTAGCCTCCTCTTAAGACCAATAATGTATTTCAAGATAACAGTGAGAACGTAGTCACATTAAAATAATATATAATATAAACTAAACTTCCTAATGTTTGCATGTTAACCAGTTACCAAGTCAATACCCACATTATCCAAATCTGCCTTTGAACATTGTGAAATTGTATGAATAAGTTGTTCCTTTGCCAATATAATTAAGTATTCAACATGATAGGTCACATGTTTGGTTATTCATGTTGAAAAACTTTGGCACTAAATTATTTTTATCCACAAACCTTAAACAAGTTACAACACAGTTGTTTGCAGTTTGAAGTGTGCGTTGGACTACACCTCTGAAGCCATTATTGAGGTATTTAAGATTGAGCAACCATGGATCTAATGTGTTGCTCAAGATAGACAAAATCCTAATCATGAGTGTTGAGTGGGTCCAGAGGGGCACTGGCTCTAGCTAAGATCTGACCACTCCCTAGAAACAAACAACAGAAACCAAAAGTGCACCACAAGAGTGGATTGAAGAAAAACTAAACAAATCAAAGAAGAAGGAATGTTAACGGGGTGCATTCAACCACATGAGAAAGGAAATAATTATCCTAAAGAAAAAAAAAAATGCCATGTAAAAAGAAGACATGTCAGTGTAAAAAAATAGTCATCAAGATCATGGTAATCCTAAAAGTTTGAGTAAAGGCAACTGGCAACAGTTCAGAACTGAACCTTTTGGATTAGAGGTGAAATGTCTTTAAGATCCAAGAAGAAGTCCAGGTACCTTTACATAAACTCTGAGGATAACAGAAAGGAAAGATCACACACACATCCCCATTCACGGAACTGCAGTTTGTTGCACAAGCTGCCTCTTGTGTAGGAACATGTTCGTTAACACAAGGTGCGAGCTGTCGATGAAGACATTTAGAGCAAACTGAGTTTTTAAAAAAAAAAAGTGATACAAAAAAAATGGTTGCTGAAAATAAACACTCGACAGAGCCCACAACACCAAATGAGTGGTTTGTTTTTCTTCTTGCCTAAGCAAGTATGGGTCCTACCTGTGTTCCAGCTGTTTTTGCAGCTGGCCCAGGGAAGTTCAGAGTTGAAGGAGGAGAAGAGATACAGGAATGCCCAGGCTAATATGACAATGTAATAAATACTGGAGTACAAAACAACCACTTGACTGCCATAACCCAACCCTGCAAGTACAAACAAAAAACAAAAAACTAAATGAAACACAAAACAAACAAATACAAATGTGTAAGATATGATTCATACAGCAAGTAATGCTAGCTGACTGATTTACATTTCTATCAGCTAATAGGTGTTATTTCAGTATTTGCTTTGAAACTTTTTGAACTGTATGGAATAATTTTTTTTTTAAAATATACACAATGGGAAATCCGTCAGTGTTCCCTTTGCTGCTACATGAATTATAACAATTGGACAAGCAACTTTGTGAGAGTACAACAGATTACTTATAATCTCAAATTCTTTTAAGAATCAACACCCAATAATACTCAGCTATTTTCACACAAGTCATTTTCACTGGGTTCCTTTTAGATAAATATGAAGACATGAAAAATATTCAGCTTCCTTATATTATTATAAGTGTTATTTTCTAATTGTATTTTTGAAAAAATAAGTAATATATGATGTATATTGAACATATTTAAATAATTAGTTCTGTTTTTAAATGGCACTCATGTAACAGTTAGATGACAAAGGTACTGCCTGGATAAGTACAATTGGTTTTGTAATTAATCTTAGTGTAATCACAGCAAAGAGAGCTGGCAACATATGTATCTGAGGTTGGATTATCTATATTGGTTAACTCAGACAGTGTCCAGATTATTTGTCATTGGGATTGCTTTCTTCCAAAAGTTCTTCACTGTTCCACTAACATACATTTACTACGGACAAGAGTCCATGAAGATAAAGTTGGAGGTCATGTATTTGTTAAAATGTTAAAACAAAACATGAGGCGCAAAAAAAAGGGGGAGGTAATGCTTCTTTGGTTGAGGGTTTAAGATGAGGCAGTATTGAGCCAAAGAAAGTCACGTCAACCCAAAAATGCTAATTGGATTCCTATTTTAATGGCAAAAGCATCTGAGAAAGGAAACTTGATGAACTTCCTCTTTAAACACTCTTAAAATAACCATTTAGTTAACCAGTTCCCTTTACCAGAAATTCAGTTACTGCATATATGTTTATATCAACATATGCTTTGTGCTGACCTCATCATTTAATCGTTTAATGATACTGTATCAATTACATGTCCATGTAGTCAAAATGCTTGTCCATGCGAGGGTGGGGGGATTCCTTCATGAAGTCACATTTCCTGGTTTATAAATGTCTTCTGTCTTTAGGTCATTTAAGTCAATTAGAAGTTATTTGTCCTTACCGTCAAATAGTGGACATATTTTTCTCCAGCAGGTGATACTTCCCTGCTTGGTATACTGGCCGAGAGACGTCTCCAGGAGGAACAAGGGGATGCCACAGGAGAAGAGGAAGAGTGTGTAGGGGATGAAGAATACCCCTAAAGAAAATCAAATGTTCCAGCAAATATGCTGGTGTTACATGACATTTCTTTGTGAAAGACAAGAGGTGTTGTGAAGCCTGTGTTTTCTTTGTGGTAATGAAACTCACCTCCTCCGTTTTTGTAGCAGAGGTAAGGAAACCGCCACACATTTCCAAGGCCTATAATCTGGCCTGCCACAGCTAAGAGGAACTCAATTTTGCTTGACCACTGTCCTCTGAGGGGCGCGGAATGGATTGTGCCCACATCCAGCTTGAATGTGTGATCTGGACCATGCATCTTATCCATCGTGCTGTGAGGAGAAGACATGTTCCCTTAAATCCAACAATGGTGAGTGATTTCCCCTGAGCGCAGCATAGATATTAAATGCTAATTTAAATACTAAATATTAAATACTAATTTAAAACAAGCATGTTGGCTAGTGTAGCCAGTAGAGTCAGACAGTGTACATTTCCATCAGTCTGTATGGACTATGCAGAGAAGTCTACTTCCCCTTTTGCCTTCAGTGAAGCGTTGTACAGTATTATCGCCCCAGGTACAAATGACAACAGTGGATGTGAGCTAACACCAGATGTCAGTGACACCGGTCAATGACGATAAAGTATGATCATAATCATGTGGTACATAAAAAGAACGGGGCAAAAAGAGGATCTGCGAAGTCCATTCAGCTCAGTTTGAGAATGCCTGAAACTGAATTTCTACACATGTGAGACTCTGAACAGGGAGGTTTTCTGCTGTAGGTCTTGTGTTTCTCTTCAGCTTTATAAACCACATAAATAGAGGCGTACATAACATAACATTGAATGATAACCAGATCAAAGTTTGGTTTGAAATAATGATCTTATTCTACATGTTACTGTGATAGATATTTGAAAAAATGTAATGTTAAAGTTTAAACATTTAATGAGATATTGCCCATATTCATTTGAAAGCAGCATTCCATGAAAAAAATGTCTTTCATTATTTATCATCTCCTGTTAATTTACCAGTAGTCTTTAAATGTATGTGGCCAAGTATACCAGTGGCTGGACGTTTCCCTTTGAAATTTAGTCGAATCATACCCTGAGAAGATTTTGGCTGCTGGGTGTTTTTGTTGGTTTTTGCAGTTCATGATACACCGAACACCTTCATATAGGGAAGGATCTGGACAGGGCCGGCCCAGCACCAAACTGTGGATATCCTGAAGTTACCAGTTACTCATGCATCCTGTTACTATGGGAAATACAGAATTTGAATGGTCCTTTTCCTCTAGAGAAGTGCCATAATTTCTAAATAAGAGTTCCAGGCTTT
Source organism: Menidia menidia (assembly GCA_907169785.1). Classification (NCBI taxonomy): domain Eukaryota; kingdom Metazoa; phylum Chordata; class Actinopteri; order Atheriniformes; family Atherinopsidae; genus Menidia; species Menidia menidia. The sequence continues at coordinate 11,217,990 of CAJRST010033334.1, read as the reverse complement.
GATTTGTCATATGACAGTTTTCTATTTAGCCTCAGTCTATTTTAAATGAACTTTGGCCCAGAGAACATGGCATTATTTCAGGGTCATGTTCACATAAGGCTTCCTCTTGGCCCGATAGTGCTTTAGCCTGCATTTGCAGATGAGATGGCGTTTTACAGGCAATGGTTTCTATGACAGAATCATGCTACAACATGCTTCTACAACATTCTACAACTCCAAACTTGTTTGAGACTTGCAGCTAATATCCGTTTTCAAGATGAGAAGAATCAACATTATATGGAGCATTTTTTTCATTTAGTTTTTTTTTTTGCTTACAGTGTTATGTTTGTCAATCTAATTGCTGTGGGAAGTCCAGAAAAAGTTGGTGTTTCTTCATTCAAAGGTTCCATAAAAAGAGTCTTTCTTCCATAGAGAACACATTTAAGAGATAGTTAAATTTGACCGAATGATGGTTTGGGACTGTGCTGCTGCACAAACCTCAGTAGGTAATAAGTTAGTTTGAAAATATTAAACTATATCTTGCATTTGCTGTTGTACGTAGTTTTACAACATTAGTTCTCATAAAGATCTGAGTCTCAATTCATAAGGTTCCCCGCATTAACGCTATAAGGCTGTTACACTGCTGCAAAACCCTACAAAGTCGCAGGGTGTAGTAAATGCCTCATGTTTACCATCTCTTCTGTTCATCAATGGCGTACATGTTATCCTTAGAGACAACAGTCTGTTGAAAGATGGTCATTTACCATGAGTCTCATTCATTAATATTTGCAACAATGACAGCGGCAAACCCAGAGCAGAGAAGTGCTGAATGACACAGGAACCCTCAAACAGAGGTAAACAACCTGTTATCCAAACATTAGTCACTTTTCACAGGGATTGCTGAACTATCCTTGGATTGAATTATGTCAGCGAAACTCATGAAATGTGTTCTCTAAGGTTACACTGACTTCTGACCTTTGAGCAAAAATAAAATCAGTTCACCCTTGAATCCGATTAAATGTTTCTGCAAATTTGATTAGACTCCCACATAGCTGGCAAAGGATTATGCATTCAGGAGGACGAGAGATATGCTCCCCTTTGTGTACAACAACTCAAACCTAGGGTGTCATAAATGATCATAATGTGCTGAACGATCTAGCTGCTTATTAATTTTGTATTATGTAATCCTATTATAGGACACTAACCAGATAGCTGTGGAATTATAGTTTTCTACAGTATGTATGATCCTATGTGGCTTTGTTAATCACTGAGCCATTAAAGGATGCTGGAAGTAAAGAAGAAAGATTTTCCTCCACAGTCAATCGACTTTTATGGGAGGGGTTCAGGTAGAGTAAATATGATAGTGGACCATTAAAAAAAAAGGACTTGCAAAAACAGGTTGGACATATAGGAATGATATTGACAAGGTGATGAGACTCAGGGCTGTCAGCAGCAGGTGGTTCACCATTCATTGTGTATGCCTGACTTCTATAAGCATCCCAGAAATGTGGTAGGACGGGTCTATTCATTTAATCTCTCTCTATCATCTGCAGAGAAGAAGAAAAATACATTTTCTGTATTTGCATTACTGTACATCAAGTTCAAGAGATGTATTACCTTTATGATTTCAGATGTTGCCATGAAGCAAATTTAGAGTCTGTATTGTATGAATAGAATAACATGCCATCCTTCCTGTTAGAGCAGTTTGAATGAGGAAATATGTTTAATAAATCTTATAGGATACTCCATTCAAATATTTGATCAAAGTTCAGATCAAAGTTTTGCTATGAGTGTTTGAGTTCTGCAAACATGGCAAGCACAAACAGAGCAGCCTGAGGTGTTACTCTAAACAAGGGAAATAGCTTCCCTCACTGCAGCGTAGCCGGTAACCTTTGGCCTACTTATTACAGCTATGAGCGCCAAGCCTAAACCCAGCTTTGAGCTGAGTGGGTACCATTTGTTTCCCTTTTTAGAAAAGTGAACAGCTTGTGTGAACTTGAAAAATATAGAAACACAGATATAAATGTACACACACACACACACACACACACACACAGATAAAGCATCCCCTGACATTAAGGAAATAGGAAGAGTACCTGAGAAAGATGCCTCACGACAGTAGTGTTTGGCTGTTTTATTCATCCATTCCAAGTGAATCTATCTGGTGCCTTTAGAGTGAAATGCTGATCTAGATCCTCTGCTCTCACCGGGACAAGTGTTATTCCCAGCTCTGACAACGACAGAGTCCATGAGTTTAGGTTTGAGAGAGCTGAGTGGTGTGACAATGACTGAGAGCGAAAGAGCAAAAAGGACAGAGAGAGAAGGGGGTGGGGTGTTTCTGAACGATTAGCTTAAGGCGGGACTCTTCTACCAGGCCACATGGTCTCAGTGTAAAGGAGAGGGTTTGCACATTAGCCATGCTGGCTGAGTGGCTGTAAATTAGCCTTTGTTTTGCAGGTTGTCAGTGCATTCTCCACCCCGTTTCCTCTCTGAACCCTGCAACTTTATGACTCTTTGACATTCTCCTTAGTGCCACCACAAGGTGAACAAGGGGAACATTACGTGAAGTGATCCCTCAAGTTTCAATATATGGCAGAGAGGAGACAAACTGGGCCTGCCCGGCAGTGTGGTGGTTAGCACATAACCTTTGGTCTTTTAAACCAGTGTTTCTCAACCCTGGTCCTCAGGGAACACAGTCCTGCATGTTCTCCAAGTTCCCCTACTCCAGCACACCTGATTCACAAGAATGGATCTTTATGAGCCATCTGCAGAACTTAAAGAGCTGAGGAGCTTTCCCATTTTTTATTTTACAAATGTGTTTCCATAACAACATGAACTTCCTGCCAACACTACGGAAGCCTAGTTTATCGGCAAAATATGTCTAACTCAGAATTTACTGATAAACAAACAAATAAGAACAGAAATATGTCTTAAACTTGTAATAATAAATTCGACTTATACTTTCTACAAATGAGGCTTACAGGTGTATATAGGGAATGAGTAAAGAAACTTTTTATTTGACAACCATTTTCTTCAGCTGGTCAGCAGAGCTGCAACGGGCTGATTGGACCACAGTGGAGGGTCCATTCCCGCGCTGCTGGTGCCAGGTCATGATACAGACACAACCTCCTCACAGTCAGGTCAAGCTCATTAATAGCACAATAGCGCGAAATGCCAGCCTCAACAGAGAGAGAATATGACACACAGACAAACTGCAGGGATTTACAAAAAATGTATGTGTTAGGGCACAGTGCAGTGCACCAAACCAAAATGAGAATAGCTGGACTGGTGCTGAGACTCGATGTCATTTGGCCGGGATCATGCTGAATTCCAAAGACATTCCAAAACACGCCAACGGACCAGCTGCACTAGGACACAAACTGCCTCTCAAAGTCAAGGAAGAATTCTACAATGCTGCATTTCTACTAAACATTTCTGCATTTTTACTCCAATAGAAACTGCATAGGTTTATGTTGGAAATATATTTCAGGAAAACAGAATATTTCTCGGTCTCAAATATTTTTCCTCCATTTTTATAACCTATTAAATCTTCTTTAACTCAAGCTAACTGCATGTGCTGTGTCAAAGAGGAATAAAAGAGGCAGAGAATAATAAGCGGCTGCATGTACAAGAGTGTTTTCTAATGCTAATGGTTTAACCCTTTGACATTAAAACACAGGCACTCCTGCAGGTAATATCAAATAATCAATTCACCAAACTCACAAGGAAGCCAGAGTTCCTGAGACAAACACGCAAACTCCACACAGAAAGGTCACCAGCTCCTGGGGATTCAAACCAGAAAGCCTTTTGTTGTGAGGCGATGGCACTAACCTCCACACACACCACACCACACCGTGCAGCTACGTTACACAAGCAGACACACTGAACAAAAAGCATGGACTGAAACGCAGCTTCTTAGTGGTACTTGGTAAGGAACTAATGCAGTCCACTGAAGGGTAGATCACATCTTTTCTGAGCAAAACAAGCAGAAATAAATCAGGTAAAATCTCCCTGTTGATGAGTTATGGAGATCCTCTGAGTAATGGAATATTTTTTAATAAAACAACAGACATTGTTTACTGGCTTGTTTTAATGCTATTTAGAGACAATTCCTTGCATGAACATCTTGTGGACTCACCTAATGTCAGAATCCAAAGTTTCTTGGCGCTCTGGGAGAGCTTTTGACATGATATCAGGTTTTTGCATCTGAAAACACTTGATAGTACTCTCTGTGCCTGGCAAGTGATGTCGGTCTACGAATGTCCAGCCGAAGAGTTTTCAAAACGCAGAGCAGAAACCAGTAGTTGTTGTACAAGTTGTAAATTAATAATCTTTGGCAATCTCCTTCAAAGTGACGCTCAACCCAGGTTTACTAGGGTCCAAAGAAACACAGCTGTCTCCCTCGATAGGAGGCTGTTCTTATGGAACATAAGATCAAGGGGTAAAAAAAAAAAAAAAAAAAAAAAAAAAAAGAACATAAGATCAACACAATCTGAGTAGCATGGGAAATTTGACATTTTCTAATATTACTTTACAAATTTGTAATTTTGATTTATGCCTCTCATGTGTTATGTACTGTATATAACACATATATAATATTTTCAATTATTATGGCGAGCAACTGAAACATTACTACACAAATAGTTGCCTCAGTCCATATGACAACATGGAATGTCCTTTTCAGAGCAAGTCTATTCAGCAATTGTCTTATCTTACAATCTAGGACTGTGTGTTTTGTCATGTCTCAGATTTAAAACGGTACACGATGTCAGTTATTCTTGACGGTTACTGAGAAAAACTGGGTAAATAGAAATTAATATTTCATGAGCAAAAAGAGTAAACAACACATTATGAACATGCTAAGCTTACATTAGCCCAATCTACTCATGTCATGCATTCACCTGTAGTTCACCAACTACATTCAGACTAGCTAGTGACCTCTAGTGGTCATTAAGAAAGATGTCTTGTCTCAAGTAGTATTTCCTGACCATGATCTTAAAACAGGGGTGGGCATCCCGGGGCCTTGAGGGCCGGCAGACTTTAGAGGTTTCCCCGCTTCTAAACGCATTGTCTATGAATAAGATGGGGAGAAGCGGGAAAACCTCTGAAACCTGCTGGACAGCGGCCCTTGAGGCCTGGAGTTGCCTGCCCCTGTCCTAAACGCACACTGTCCTACATCTTTTCCAAATTGTCCTGCTCCTGCACACCTGTTTCTAATAAATGGGACTGCTCCTCAGCTCTTCAATCTCTGCGGACGGCTGATGGAGACCCATTCATTTGAACCAGGTATAATGGAGAGGGAAACCTGGAGAACACGCAGGACTGTGTGCATTGAGGACCAGGGTCAGGAAACCCTACTCTAGAAGAAAGAAACAGGGTGTTTTGATTTAGCTAATCAGATTTCCTTCTTCTACAAGAAGAAAATCAGTTGTTACTGTGTATATACAGTAACAGAAACAAAAACAGCAAGTTTTGGGATGAGAAAATTATGCGTTTGTACTTGAAATGGCTGTGTTTAGTTCTGTTTCATTAAATGGACCAACATTTTCCTTATGCTAACCTTTTTTTCCTGTTCTGTAAACTTGAGCAACATACCAGTGTATATTGTTTTTCTAGTTTTTCCATAATTTTACAAAAACAAAATTTCAGTCTGTAAATAATGAAACACTGGGTTTACGGATAATAACAGTGAACAAAATACTTTTGTGAATTAAAAAGTAAAAAAGCGCAGCTTACACACATGAATGTATTGAATTTGAATAGAAGATCCTCCATTACAAAATAAAACTTTGATTAACATATGGGAGAGTTAAAAAACGGTAACTATTGAATATCCCACATATCATTTTACTTTCAGCTCACAGTTTTCAGCTTAGCTTTCTTAAAAATGTAGGGGCTTGTATGAAATTTGTGTGTGTAAAATAATTATTTTGTCCATCTACAAGGTTTCAAGGGCCTATTCATAAACTCATTTTATTTGTCAGTGAAATAAATATTTACATAATAGGACACAACCTGATGCCAAATTCAACTGAGGTCTTTTTGTTCATATCCTCACAGGGAACAATGAGGAAGGGAAAGAGAGGTAATCTTATACCCTGACAAAGTACTTTAACTGCTTTTGTTAAGCAATATGAGGTGAAAGAACAGAATGAAATGTCTGTCAGCATTCCATTGAATTAGATCGAAGGTGCAGTTTGCAGCTTAGTCGCTGTGATCCAGTAGTCCAGTCCAATATGAAAAAAAGCTGTCTTACAAGTAACTAAACCAACATCTCAAACTCACCAAACTTCTTCAAAATGTTTGTCAGAACTAAAGGGAACAAATAAGTTAGCTGTCAGCCTGTAGCAAAAAGATAAAATTGAATGAGCCTTTTAGGGTACCCCAAGTGTTTATCAGTTTTATCTACACAAACAGACAGTGACATCAAACTGTACACGTGTGTGCGTCACTGGTTTCTATTGGCCCTTAACACAAAACTCGCGTTTGTTTCACTGGCCACTCCTCAAAGAAGGCCATTGTGCGTCCAAGAAAGAGGCGAGAATTATAATTTAGAGGACAGTTTCCAAAGGACAAAACAGTTACAGTCTTCAAGGTAAGAAATGGATTATTATTAATTTTCTGTTATTACTGTATGTCTCTTCTCTCTCTCCATGTTTATATAATTTTATAAACATACATGTATATACAGACATATTGGTAGGGCCTCTTCAAATGTCTAAAATCCCCTTTACAAAAAGTACATTTATCTGTTTCTTTCAGAGTCAATTCTTATCTGATTGTGTGTTGTTGTAGATGTGTTTTTTCTTACAATATTTCAGAGCTAGTTTTAGCCCAGAGAGTTTCGCTTTCAAGTTATTTACAGCTGATGGCATTGCTGGAATTTCACATTTCTAACCTTCACTTCACACAGACTGTTTACTATCCAATTTTGAAGGTTCAAAATGTTATTTTTTTGCTTTCTTTTTTTTTGTTCAGAGTATTAAATTCTTATAAATATACAGAGAAGATATGTAAGAAACATGTTGATTAATTTTCAGTTTACAGTCCCTTTCTCTCTTTAAAATAAAGGTTTAAGTGCATTTATGTAAAAGAAGGAAACCCATTTTGGCAGGAGTCTTTAAAAAAACAACTTTAAGAGCACATTAATTTGCACTGGTTAATACTCTAAGAGTAATTTAAACAAACCAGTCTTACAATGAATGCAAAAAGCAGCTCAAAACGATACTTTTTCAATGTTTTTCTCTAATGATATCGAATTACATTTTTTAACTGTCTGAGAATACTAATTTGGGTCCAATTTGTATTTCAAGTGTAAATATTTCAAGTTAACATTTATCATCTTATTTGCTATACATTGATTAACTGATGGAATGCTTGCATTTCCTCCAAGGGTGACATGGAAGAAAAGCAAAACTCACAAATGAAAATAGTTCTGTTCCCTGGAAACAAACCACAGCGTATGCAGCCCAAACCTCAGGAGAGGGAGCAGTGGGGCAGTAAGATCGAGTTCATTCTGGCAGTGGCTGGACACATAGTTGGTCTGGGAAATGTCTGGAGGTTTCCTTACCTTTGCTACAAAAACGGAGGAGGTAAATGTTTGGTGTTGTAGTCTGATACATTACTGTGTTTTTGGTCTAACCAGCGTTTAGCTATTGGCTATTCCAAAACCTTCAAATCTGCTGGTACAGTTGGAAATTCATATGGAAAAAAAGAGAGAAAAATGTGGAGAACAACATGATCTGAAGGTTAATAAACACTGATATGTTTGCTTTTAGGAGTTTTTTTCATCCCTTATATTTTGTTTTTGTTCACCTGTGGCATCCCACTCTTCTTCCTGGAAACATCTTTGGGCCAGTTCACCAGTCAAGGTGGGATAACATGTTGGAGAAAGATCTGCCCTCTTTTCGAAGGTAGGAGTTAATATTAGATATTGGAATGAAATGTCAAATTGTACAAAAAAAGTGTGATGATCAGAATGGAAACGTTCACCAGATTCTGTTATGTTAGAAAAACATATTTTTTGCAGTGCAGATTTAATACTCAATCTTTTAGTCGTGTTTTATCCAAAAACAAAGTTTTCATGATTCGCTAAACTGTCATGTTTAAAGTTTTTTCTTTTAAGTGGCAGAATAACTCAAATCACAGTACAGTGTGAGTGGTATTGTTAGCTATTTGTGTGAATGCAAACCGTGACAGTAAAATGTGTGGCAGGATTATGATAAGTTTACAACCATAGTGGATATAGTGACAAAATATCAGATGCTCATACTTGAAAACCACGCAGGTGTAACCAAACCCATGATATATGTGGAGGGCTATTTGATACATATGTATGATTTGTTCCACAGCCCAAAAACATACTGTAACTCCTTAATAAATACTGTAGATAATTACACATAGCACTAAAACAAATTCATTAAATAAGAGATGTAAAAAGTAATAAATCATAAAGAATAAATCAATACAACCTTCGAGACTGGTGAACGGAGGTGTAGGCTCAGAGATGCAGGAGACGGAGGGGACGGTCAGTGTGGAGGTAGAGGTGGAGCCTGAGATACAGCACGAACTGTTACTTACTCTAACTTTCACTATGTGAACTTTAAACTTACTTAGCTTATTTATTTTTACCCAATTTTTAACTTAATTTGTATTTTTCTATGACATCGACGTCATATGTTGGAAATTTTTACTTCGGGTGTCGAGTCGAATATTAGATCAAATTTCGCTTTGTATGTTGGAAAATTCGTATGTTTAGCCAATCGTAAGTAGAGGTTCTACTGTATACATTATGGTGTCATAGTGTGACATACTTATCTCTCTACAGGGTTAGGTTATGGAAGCCAAGTGGTTGTTTTGTACACTGGGGTGTATTACATCATCATACTGGCTTGGACTTTTCTCTACCTGTTTTCATCCCTCAGGGCTGATCTTCCATGGGTCAGCTGTGATAATTACTGGAACACAGGTACCTGCTGCATTGCGAATCTATTACACATACACAACACTTTCTGCTTTCTCGGTTAATAACAAAATATTTTTCTCTTTCCTGGAAGATGCTTGTTTTGAGCACAGTCATAACAAGTCATCATCCGTGCACCTGTATGGAAATGCTACATCTTCAGTTGTAGAGTTTTGGGAGTAGGTATCAAATTTCATATAAGAAATCAAATCATATAAGTGCTTCAGTTGCTATTTGTTTCCTAATAAACTTTATTACAGGAGGAGAATCTTGGGGTTGTCGGATGGAATTGATAACATTGGCAATATCCGCTGGGATCTGGCTCTGTGCCTACTTCTTGCATGGATATTGTGTTATTTCTGTGTCTGGAATGGAGTCAAGTCCACAGGAAAGGTACAATACAAATAAAATATTCAGCCGTAATGTCTGATTTAATCTCATTACCATTTGCTCTTCTGTGAAATATCTGATCTCAAGAATGTACTAAAGCTAACGTGTGTTTGTTGTATCAGGTAGTGTACTTCACTGCTACATTTCCATATGTGATGCTGGTGGTCTTACTTGTACGTGGTCTTACATTGCCGGGAGCCAAAGAGGGCATTATGTTCTACCTTTACCCAGATCCATCACGCCTCGCTGATCCAGAGGTACAAATTCCTTATTATTATTATTATTATCAAATTTGTGTCCTAAAGTTCAGATTAAAAAAATACTCTTCGGTTTTTCTATATTTGTTGTAGGAGATTCTTAGTTTTTATTATGCATGACTGTTGGAAACAAGCACCGGTCTATGTGTGTTTTGGTCAGATTAAACAGATTTGTTTCTGACACTACTTCTGTCATGGACATAGTTGAGGTCTGGCCTCAGTTTGCCCCGTGTCTGGTTTTGCCTAAATGCTATAAAAAAAAAAAACATTTTCAATTTTTATCTTTTTATTTTCAGGATTAAAATTATGTTTATGTGCACTGTGCTTTTAACAAAATGATGAACATTTTCAAAGTCCAAATAGACACTTTTAGCATGTTTAGCTTTAATCCAACAACAACTAACACAGTTTTACCAGAAATGTACTATGTGCAGTCTCAGTCTCCAGGCTTTAGCACCTTAATAATGACTGTTTTGTAACCCAGGATGACAATATTTTATACAAAATTAGCACGGGTAAAGTCAAGGATTCCCAGCTGGTGGAGATTTGTAACATGTAAATGTAATTTATGTATCACGTGTATTTCACGAATAATGCTGAATACGAAACAATCTCTTAGGTGTGGATGGATGCCGGCAGCCAGATATTCTACTCTTATGGAGTTTGCACAGGGGTTCTGACATCATTAGGAAGTTACAATAAGTACAGCAACAATTGCTATAGGTCAGTATTTCTAAGGTTTCAGCTCACACCCAAAATGATGAATCTCGATATAATACCAGGTTTTCTGACATTTGAATATCTCACCAACAGGGACTGTATTTCCCTGTGCCTGTTAAACAGTTTGACCAGCTTCGTTGCCGGCTTTGCCATCTTCTCAGTGCTTGGTTTCATGGCAAAGGAGCAAGGTGTGGATATATCGATGGTGGCTGAATCAGGTACAGAGTGCTGCTGGTCGGTGTTGCATAGAAGCCCAAAGTAATGCTTAACAGTATGACTATGTTTGTTTTTAATGAACTCTTACAGGTCCAGGCTTGGCATTCATTGCATATCCTCGAGCCGTGGCTTTAATGCCATTGCCCCAGCTATGGGCAATTTCCTTCTTCGTCATGATCATCTTCTTAGGGTTAGACAGCGAGGTATGACAAGGATTCAAGTTGATAAAATCTGTAGCATGTGACTGAAAACCTAATTGTAAAATCACACAAATAGTAAAGCAAAATGTCTCTCGTCCCCAGTTTGTGTATCAGGAGGCCCTGGTCACAACCATCTCTGACATGTACCCTACATTCTTTCTAAACGCCTGTCGTCGTAAACTACTCCTCCTTCTCATTTGTACTGGAGGTTTCTTGTTTGGACTTGTGATGGTAACTGAGGTAAGAGATTTGAGATTTTGATAAATATAATTAAAATAGTTTAAAAGAAATGCCCTTTATGTCCAACTGGAATACCAAAACGTTTTTACTAATAGACCAGATTTGAAACTGAGATGTGCTTAAAAATCTACACACATCATGTACAATAAAATGCAACCCAATAAAAGTTTCCAGGTAGTGTCACTGAAAACAAAAAATTTGGATTTAAAGCGATTTTAACAATGTAAATACAAGCTGAAGGAAAGAGTTTTGAACAAAATTGTAATATTCCATAAATACTGATGTAAAAAATTAGGTATCTGGTTTTTATATAGAGGTGGCGGTGTGTCAGAAGAAAAAAATATTTTTAACTGTATTAATTTGGATTAATCTTTTCTACTATTGTTTAGTTTGCTTATCTTTATGACTGGTTTTCAGTTATAGATGATGTTTCCTGGTATTTGCAGGGAGGACTTTATGTTTTCCAATTGTTCGACTACTATGCCTGCAGCGGGATGACTCTTCTGCTTTTTGCAATTCTTCAGTCTGTTTGCATTGGATGGGTGTATGGTATGGAGCTAACTGAAATCTTTTGAGTCGCATAATATTTGTATTACATGACGAAAGGCAAGAAGGTTGAAGTAAATATTTAACACTACGTATTTTATTCAGGTGCAGATCTTCATTACGATAATGTAAAGGATATGATTGGATATCATCCATGGCCTTTTATGAAATACTGTTGGAAGTACTTCACCCCAGCTATCTGTACAGTAAGTATTCAAAATATAATTATTTAACCTAAATAGCCTCCTTAACTGAAGGCCAGTGTCACTGACAGCTCTGTTCTCTGTCCATTTCTCAGCCAGATGGGAGTGGAGAATTTAGCACTATATTGGCCTCTATGTTTGAAAAGATATGCATGTTTTTGGAAAAGTATATTTCATATGATACAGCTGTGTTTATGTATGTTCATGCTTATTTTAGGCTAATACAGCTCTTGAACCAAACAATCTATTGATTTCAGAATACAAATTATCATAAAGGCTCATAGCCAATCAACTTATTTGTCATTCCTGAATATGTAACACGGACTTGCAAAAAAATGATCTTCAAACTGACCCATAAATAATGAAAAGGGGGAGTGCTTTAAATGGCCAATGGATATTCGCAAAATCTACAATAACACCTTTTACAAGAAAAAAAAGAAAACACTAGAATTTAGTTTGTATTTTTGTATTTAGTTTCATTTTTTAACTTTAGTATCAGTTTGTATCACTTTTCGTAACTGTTTTAATGACTAAAAATGTCCTTGTGTTAAACAATATTTTTGTGTCTTTGTGTCCATGTCAAACTAATTGTATTGTAATGACACAGTCTTCAGTAAGAGTAACTCAGAGATATGACTCCTTAAGTCCATCTTAAAGGTTATAATGTAAGTAATGGCTTCATGTCAGTTTGGTTGTTGTAGTTTATGCCTTGTCTCCTGTTCTCCATCTCTTTTAGTTCACATTTTTGTTCTCCCTGATCAAATACACACCTCTTAAATTCAACAATACCTATGAATACCCATGGTGGGGATACGCCATTGGTGGATTCTTTACTCTCTCTTCCACGTTGCTGGTTCCTGGTTGGATGCTGTACACTGTAAGCATCACTCCAGGAACACTACAACAGGTAAATTAATCTACTCAAAAATTCAATTCACTGAAGTGAAATTATGTTACATCTTATAATATCAAAATTATGTTTTTCTTTTACTACACAGAGACTGAAACTTCTGTGCACTCCAGCAAATGACTTGTCAACTGCAGCATCAAAGAAAGCCAAAAATCATGAAGCTTTTCAGACTTTTACAGACTTGCACACCCTACGCAAGACAGAGTACAGGTGACGGATTTGACCAAACTCACAGAGACTCACTGTCAAACTCATACTAATTTAGTCCTCAGCTAAAAATGAGAAAAAAAGGCTGCGGAAATAGCATCAGAAAAGAAAAAATACATAAAATAACAAAGCAAAAAGAAGTGAAATTGAACACTGCTTTTAGGCTAAATATTGTAGGGAACAAGCTCAAATGGACACAAAAATCCAATATGAAATTTATTGAAATGTTACATAGTACCTCCATGTGTTTACTCAGGATTTATTTGTAGGGGCATATTTTGGTTGGATTTCACCCAACCATCATAAATGATCCAAGATGACATTTTGATGTGGGAGAAAAAAAATAAAGTTAATCCTTAAGATTTTAGAGAACTCTGCTGGTAAACAAAGACCATCCATAGTCCATGTAAATAAAAAAATCACAAGTTCTTATAATTTGTATTAAAAAAAGCTGAGATGTAGTTCACAAAAGTCTTTAACAGAACGTGATACTGGCCTGGGTCTTTTGAGGGGATTTGCAGTACTCTTGCTTCTGTTACCATTCTACTTCCAAGGCAAATTTGTGAACTTGAACATGTGTGACAAGTTACACGAAAGGGACATGTTCCTTTCGTGCAACTTGCCACTGTGTTCCTCTTTGTCTAAACAGGAACTGATGGAGACCCTTGCTGTGTTTCTGTGAACTACTGGTTAGCCTGTGAGATTGACTTTGGAACGGTCTCAGCATTGACAGTTTGAATGTTTTCTCTGTGTTTGTGGGGATTTTCTCGGCAAACTTGCTCTTTTTCATGCCTCCACTCTAACCCATGTAAATGGGTGACCTGTAATTCCAAATGGACTGTTGGTGTAAATGTAAGTGTTTCTGTGGGCTAGCTTTGTGATGAACTGATAGCCAGGTGACAGAAAAATGTTTTTCCCATGGAAGACCAGGATTTTTTCTTTAGGTTTTTTGCATTTAGCTGACGCTTTTGTCAAAAGCGACTTACAATGCAGACACAATAAAACAGTTATCACCGACCTAACAATAAGCTCCATGGAAGGAAATCACTAATCAGACTCTGTTAGAGACATTAGTGTACAGATAGAGGGAAGCACAGAAAGAGGAGTAGAGAGGGTGGGGAGGTACAGGTAAGTATAAGGGTTTTATATTCTGAGCTTTACAGTCTCAGCATATTCATGCAGCATTCCCTATAATGACCTGATTTTAGGTCAGCTTAATGTCCAACCTCTAGAAGAATGTCTTTAAATCAAACATGTCATCAGTTGCCTCTCTTGAATTTTCTCAAGCCAAAATGATAATGTGAGTTCATATCTTTGATAGCTGATGCTTGTGAAGCCTTCAGGTGTCTTGGCATTTTCATTTGTCACAGTGCTTGTAGAGCCAGTAACCATGAGGTGTTGAGGATTTTAAATCTAATAGAATAAGTGTTCATTTACCTCAAACTCAGCACAATTGGTGCTCAATGAATGTGAGGTAGAGAAATACTTAAAAATAAGACATGGGCACCGATAACATTGAAATAGGCCATATGAGATGAGAAAATCTGAGAAAGGTTTGCTCTAAGTGGACTGACACGCCTTCAGTATCTAAGGCAGTGGGAAAACTGGGCTCACTGGTTGAACAACCCTTTGACACAATGCATATTGACAACTTTGATTACAGACTGATTACAGTGTATTGTGAGACCTCTGGATTTAACTGTTTCACTCCTGAGGTAAAGTTTAGGTGCCCTTTAGTTTAGTCTGCTATCTAAGATTTTCCTCTGGCTTATTGTTTTGGTTTCAGTGTATTTCGATCATATGGGCAAGGCTAACAGATCAAATCCAATACCAGATTTAGTAAGGTTATATTTTAACAAGCTGAGATGTTCAAACTTTATAAAATTAGCACGAAAATCTACAAAAATCCCTGATGGGTCAGTCTCAAATCTCAACTTGAAGAAAACAGCAGCTCTGGCAGCTTCAGTCAACCTCCAGCTGTGACCAATTGTACAGTTTTTTTATGTTTGTTCCGCTGAATAATGCCATCAGTAAATTGTGTTAATACAGATATATGTATATATATTGTGTGTGTGTGTGTACATGTGTGTGATAATAACTCTGTAATTCTACTTTTTGTCCAATATTATGTACGTTTTAGATAAATATAGAAAAATAATCTGTTTCTATGAACAATGTATATTTTCAAATGAGTTATGTTTAATTATCACTGCACAAATACTGAGCTATTTTGAAACAGGACCGTGGATAAACTATGATTCTATGGAATGTACATTTTTACATAAACAGTTGTATGCCTATACTGCTGTACTACTATGAGCCATTATAAGCTGTTTTAGAAAAACAAAAACTACCTGTGTACTACCTTGGAAGCTTCCCTCACCATTTTTTCTTGTTCTTGACTCTGGTCTAGATGCTCAAATCTGAAAATGTTTTTAAAGATCATTAAATCTAATTTGTTGTGTTTTTATCACAAATGTGTTGCCTCAATGTTTTTTTTTAACTTTCATAAGTAGTTATTGTCAATAACTATCAACACGTTTAAGATTATTTTGCCTACAAAGAATTTAACTGTTGCTAGAGTTCACATCCGCAGTAATACTCCAACTGTGTAAGTCTGGCTAAATCAGGCTTATTTATGGGTTTCTCATAAAAACTCCATAAACACTCCATCCCCCTAACCCGAATATGTAAGAACTCCAACAGTTAACACGTCTTCTCTTGTTTTAAACACATTGTTCTTTTCACAATATTCTAAAGTTGAGGATATTGTCAATGTATTTTTTAACTGCAATTTTTGTACCTCATGTGCATTTTACACAGATTGAAAGACAGACAAACCATGGGCCGCTGTTCAAAAACTTTAGTCATATCTGACAAACTCTTCAACTATGAGCACCAGGAAGATTTCTGGAACGCGCCTTTCATTTTTAAATCAAGCCACAGTTGTTTAAGTAATATTGAAAGAGATGCAGGAGATATAGTGTATTTGTCCAATTTGGCTGTGATATTGCACACTTTCCCCTCTGAGAGGCAGTAGAGGTCAGTTCTGAGAATTCTGTTTTAATCACTGCAGTGAGAAAAGTGTCTCTTGTTTGCAGAAATATCAACATGCATCAATGCCATAGGTTTTTGTTTCACATGCACAAACACACACCATCATAATCCTCATACGTAACCCACAACACTGAAGAGAGGAAGCCCTTTCAGCATGTGTTGCTAAGACTCCACAAGAACATAACTAAAACAGATTAACAGATACAAATAAATACACTGCTGGATGATTTCAGTTTGCATTCAATTTGTAAGAAATGAGCAAATAACCAGGATGTATATTATTAAAACCAGAAACATAGGAAGCTTTCATATCACACTCTGTCGTGAAGCACATAGAAAGTGCCTAAACTGTATCAACGTCTTCAGCAAAAAACAAACAAACAGGATAGCTAAAGAGGTATTGTAATATAATAAATTCCTTATATTCCATTGCAAGTTTCGAGTTCCCATGAGTAAATTAGTATTTTCAACACCAGAGGGCGCTGCTATGGCAAATATCTAAATAGTTTTCTCAATCTCAGTCAGTAAAGACCATCGTAGAGACTTTCTGCACAGCAACAGCCCTTTAACAGCCCGATAAGCAAGAGGGGGAGTAGGCAATATGCACAATCATGCATAATCTTGCCTTTCTAGAATAAAACTTTTCTTCAAAAGCCAATTTTATTCAAAGTGGAGGAAATGAGTCTGGAGGCTAACACATGATTAAATTAAGTCTATATTTAAAATGAATGAAAAGCGTGACAAAGTTGGGAAACCAAAAATAACACTGAGAGTAAAAAGAGCTAAATATAGAAAAAACAGTGAATAGAGGAGCAGGACTGCAGGTAAGACTAATGTTGAAAGTGAAGACAGGGAGAAGACAAAGACAGAGAAAAACAAACAAAAGTTAAAGAAATACTGTGAGGGAACTAATGAGAAAGTGTCAGCTGCTATGACTGATTCACAGCATAGAAATACTAAAGACACCAGGGGAGAGGACCAAGGGAAGAATATCTCAGAATAATAATAAGAAGCAAGAATTTGAAAACTGAGTGCAGAAAAATAAAACAGAATACAAGAAATGTAGGTCAAACAAAATACCAGCCCAGAGCACTGAGCAGACTTTAAACCAAGGCACAAAAACAGCTGAACCAGAGCACTGAAAAAGGCAACTTCACAAAAAACATGGACAATGAAAAAAAGTGGGTTGTAAGCTGTACACCCACCAAAATGTTGAACTTTTGTATTAAACAAACAATAAAAAAACATCTTCAACAGTGCGCTGAGAACCAACCCCATTATATATTTCTTTGTGAAAACTAGAATAAGGGGGTAAAAAGAAAGCATTTGAAGTGTTGCTGATTGAGTATTGATGGGTCAAAATATTTACTGTTGGGAAAACTGAGGATCAGGGGGAAGGTTATCAGGGTGTAATCCATGACGACGCGAGTGTTAGTGCCACCCTGCAGGGGGGATTAGTCCAGGAACTGACCTCATCATGCATCACGCTGAGTCTGGGACAGGCGGTCCTAAAAGAAAGTCTTTCCCCATTAATGTTCATTTCACTGAAGGAGCAACACAATAGTTTATAAGTCAATCAATTTGTCACCCAAACAGACTTTATATAGTTTTTCTCACATTATTCAATTATAGACCAAATTTCCCTACAAAGTCCATTTCCAAAAGCAGTACATTCTTTACTGCCATTTGACTTTAGTTTATATATATATACCTACATATAAAGGAGACATGCCCTACCTTTGACACATCTTCACCGAAAGCAATATAATTGTCAAATATCTTACAAGTAATGAATGATCTTGTGCACATTTACTGGTGGTCGAACTCAAGTCACTGTTAAAGTTTTTTTTTTAAACTATGCATTCAGTGTGAAATGTAGAAAAAAATTCTGTCCACAACACTGTTAAAAGTCGCTAATACCATGTTCGGTCTTGACCTATGGAGATTTAAATTGCAGTTCCTGTTTGCTTCCTGTTACACTTTCAGTGTAATAAGAGGCCACAAGTGTGTTAAGTACTTGTACCTGTAAAGTCGAGAGCTTATGCCAATTAAGTGTTGTTAGCGTGTGATGGTAGGTGTGCGGCAGGGCACACTTGTGATATAAGCTTTTTTGGACTTCTCACCTTGCTCAGGATTTGATAGAAATCTCATTTAGTGCTCAGCTCTCATATCCTCATTACACCAGCTGTCCTATCTATCTATCTATCTATCTATCTATCTATCTATCTATCTATCTATACGTTGATCTATATTTACTAGATGACTGCGTGCGTATCTATTCATCTTTTGAGAACCATGTGTCTTTCAGGTTTTAACCCTCAATCTTATTTGTAAAGAACAAAAATATTAACAGAATGTATTCAATCTGGATTGTATGGATCATTTTATTCTATCTTAAAGACTCAAAGAACGATTTAACTATGGTAACTATATTATTATAAAGAGTAAAAAAAAGCATATAAGCTTTGAATACAAAAATCACGCAGCTCATTATGAATAATAAAATGAAAGAATAGCTTAAAGCCTTCATTTTTGGCCTCAGAAACCTTCTGCTTTCCCCAAACAATTCAAACAGCCCAGTTCTGCGGTAATCATTTATGTGAAACTATGTTAATTAAAGAAGACAGGTTTCACCCCTAACGTGCACTGTGACTCCAAGACAACCTACTTATCGCTTCTGTCTTGCGTACAAGGTGTGAATCCAATTTGTGAGACTGAAGATTAGGTAGTGTCAAACCCCTCCGGTTTAACAGCTTGCTAGTGACAATTTTTGGATGCTAAGCGGATGAACACAAGCTTCTTGGTCAGGAAATCCCACTTGTTGGAATTGGCATGCTTATGAGAGCTTTGTGACAGATGGTTTCCTGTTAGAACACCAGGCAACTCCCATCAGTATTGTTATCAAAATTAGTATATAATGTAGATAACGTTCCAGATATACATTGTAAGATTTTAATTGAATATTGTCAAAGAAAACAGAATTTGGAAACATTTCTGAGCTGATTGAAAGAAATGACACATAATGACATTTCCTGCATGGGAATAGTCCAGCCTGAATCAAAGAGTCAAGTAAGAGCGAGGTCAGACAGCAAACCATTTCAATCTTAAAATTAGTCTTGAATTGTAATACAACAATACAACATTTGTGGTAATTTAAACTGCTTCAGTTCTACTATAAATAGTTTAATATTTTTTTTGCGTACAACCTAAATAAAAAAATGTTAACTGCTGATTAGTCAGTAAATCTTTCCATGACAACATTATAACATTATAATAATTTAAGTTAGCTCATGGTTAAACTGGACATTCAATCTACAAATATGAGACATTTGAATTTTTTCTCAAAAATGTTCTTATTTAGTATCAAGTAAATTTTACAATAACAAATATGATTATTATGTGTTTTTATTATCATGCGTAGACCACTGGATACATTTTTTTAGCCAGTTTTTATCACTCACATACACATAGTTATGAAAACTACATGAATGACAAGTCCTTTTTCAAACTAGACAGCGTTATCCATATTATCAATTAAAAAGTTGTGTAAGATAGAGTTAATGTTTGTTCGCTCATCAAAAATACACAATCCTGCACCGAGTAAATGATTTTAACTTCTTCAAAAATACTTTTTAACAGTGACGTCAAAGCTGTAAGGCTTTAACAGATGAGTTTTTTCTTTTGTTTTTGTATCTTTTAGCTTTAAATAAAATTATTTGGCATTTGTCTATGGAATGATGTAAAAAAAACTGACGCTGTGTGGTGACGTGGTGGTTGGCACCATTGCCACACAGCAAGAGGGTTCCTGGTTTGACTCCCGGGGGGACTATGGGCCATTTTATGTGGAGGTTGTTTGTTTTCCCCATGTAATGTGTTCCCTCTGGGTACCCTGACTTCTTCCCACAGTCCAAAACATGTCAGTTAGGTTCATTGAACACTTTAAATTGCTTGTCCAAGTGTACCCCTCTGCAGGACTGGTGATCCATGTGGGATGTGCCCCCAAGGAATAAGCAATATTGACAATCTATTGATGAATTAATAGATGGAAGTAAGTTTGGCAAATTATGTGCATCTGTTATGATGCGTAATCACGGCAGCAAGAACATTTGATAGAGCTTTCTAAAGGCAAAGTATTAATTTGACTATGACTTTAAATACAGATGACTAAAAGAAAGGTAAAATATATATTTATTCCTCTATTTTCCACACCCGCTAACTACTATTAGGGTCTCGGCCGGCTACACCCTGGACAGGTCACCAGCCCATCACATTCACTTCCAAGGGGAATTTAGAGTCTTCATTTGACCTAAATAGCTTTTTATTGGACAGTGGAAGGATATACATAGATATGATTTATGTTATAAATGAGCAACAACTTAATTCTAATGCCAACAGAGAGCTGAGAGTGTACTTTTTATTATGTGATGTTTGCTACATGTTGCTGTAGTTTGGAACAGTAGCAGCAGCTACTGCAACTTAAACTGAAGACAATGGAGAAGGAAAGGCGTGCTAAGAGATAGGAGAAGTTGACGTACAACACTCTTACGTTGTCGTAGGAGTGTTAAGTTTTTGAAAGCAGCTTCAAAACTTGTATGTGTGTGTTTCTGCGCCCAGTCAAAGTCCACATACCAGCCAATCCTTGAAATGCGAACTGGTAACCTTATGAAAGTATGACTAAAGTCAATTTTGTAAACCTCTTTTCACACACACTGTTGGTTGAGTTTGACTTAAATAGGTTTGGTTCATAAAGAGGACTGGGACATTTTTGTTATTTTTTCTGGGCATTCAAAACCAGAGTGCCTTTTCAGTGCTGATGTCACTGTACCTTCACCTCATACGTAACTCGTACTAAAAGATTGAAGAGACAGCAAAGTGATTTAGTCAGTATTAGGGTTTTCTCCACAAATGTAGCAAGTTAATAGGATTGTAAAATCTCTAATGATGTAAGCTTACTTTTGTCATCACGGTTTGTAGATATAAAGGGATTACCTCAGGTGCTCCCAAACTTTATTCATGACAAGACAGGTCAGGCTGCCCAGGCCAGTAATCTAGTTATTTAAATAGGTATAAGTATCCCTATAACTCAAGGCAGCTGGTATTTTCTGTTCAGTTTTAGTTAAATGAAAGCGCCACCTCAGTCAGTTCAAGAAGCAATGTGCTAACCTTTGGCTAAAACCAGAAAACATGGTGATTATAGTCACCAACTCACAACAATAATGCACTTTATAACTGTTAAGAAATTATATTGACCAGTCCAATACTTGCCAAAATAATAAGAAAAGCCACATACATCCTTTTCTATCTCCTATGGTAACGCCTTATGTTGAGGTCGAAGTTGATGCTTTTTGACTTCTGCAGTGATTGGTTGACCTTCACACACATGAGGAACTTTCTAGATGGACTCTTGCTCTCTTTTTTTAAAGCAAATTGATACTTGTTGGGATGTTCAGAAAATTACACGTATGGTGTGTCAAGAGAAATGGAATAAAAGCAAGTTTAACTTAATTTATGAGATCTGCTGATCAGGGATCACATTTGCTCTGGTGAAATACTGGATGGTCCATCTGAGATATGTTCAGCATTTAGGTGAAAGGAAAAAATAATAAAAAGAAAAACAAGCAAATACACAAACAGGCAAATATAAATCAACCAAAAAAACAGCATTGAGCTTTTATATAGAACAGCAAAAACATCTAAACAATGCAGCACAGGTGGCAGGGTGCCACGATTTTCAGTCATTGGCTAGTTTATCAAAGCCACAAAGATATTAGTGACTATTGTGAGCATAAATAAAGTCAATGCCTTTTTCAGCAATCAAAGAACATTGCCCTGGGATCCAGAATGAAGTAATATCTTGTAAAATAACAACTAAAGTTATTAATCACACATGTAAAAGGAGTGCATGGTAAAAATAGTTTGGTTGGAGTTGGAAACATTGTGTTTTTAAGGTTACTAGTGTCCCATTCCATTTGAGATTATACATCTACTATGATGTCACATGTGAAATAACCTTTAATTAGAACTCATTGATGAATTGAACATTATTTGATATTCAAAAGTCACTGTGGATGAAGCAAGTAAGTAACTACATTTTCTGTACTTCACTGTTTCATTATGACTTTTTTTTTAAACGATCCTTATTCAGCATCACGACACAGCATAAAAAATAAATAGGTTAGGGTTAAGTGATGTAAACTGTGGCTTTGATTTTTTGTTGCTGGTGACACCCAGGAGCCTCTAATTCTAGATTAATTAAGGTAGCCGGATCCTATTACTTCAATATTATTGGCTTATGAATGGACATCTGTTGGGGCAAAACTAGTTTGAAAAGTTCAAGGGAGTCAGGAACCTCTTAGTTGACGACACAGTTGACTCCATTGCCAGATAATGGGGATCACGTTCTTATTTAATTAGATAGCAAGGAGCCATTTAATTCATTATTACTGGCTTTTGATTTGTATCTGTTGATTATAAACAGCCAGTAGGTACTCTCAAATAATACCAGACATTTCCAAACAGCTGTGGAGATTGTCTTTCAGTTTGATGTCACCATCTGCAAATTCATCTGACATCACACTTTATGTGTACTTTTGACAATGTCCCTGTGTCTGCTGTCATGTCAAAATGCATTACTAGACATAAATATTGTAGAATCTTCCAGAAATGCAGCAAATTTCATTGAAAGAAGTTCATATCCACACAACATGTCTATTAATGATTAAGGGGTCTGGGTCCTATTATGCTCCAAACCAACAGTAAAAACCAGCCCCTGAAAAGGGACTCCATAGTAGGTCTATTCACATTTCCAGCATCTGAGCATCATCTGGACACATGTAAACATGAAATGTTCAAGTATATTAGAAAAATTATAAAGAACTGTTATGACCTTTGTATGTTAGGACTAAAACAATAAAAAAAACGTTATTATGTTTTGTGTGTGCAACTTTATGACAATTATTATCTCTAATCTTCTGTAAGCAAGCCATTTTCATTCAAAACAAAGGAAAATAATGCATCAGTTAGACCAGAAAGAGGTACCGGTCATCATTGGTGTATTTGTCTACTATTGAAAAGTTACTTGGGATACAGGTTTGCTCTAACCTCTTACAAAACTTTCTTCTGTGGATTAAGGCTGTCTTCTGCCCTTTCAGGTAATCCCAGACTAGCTCATGATGTTGTGATCAGGACTTGGTGGGGACAGTACCATCTGTTGGAAGAGTTCTAGCTCTTCTTTTGGATCTTGATGCGAGTCGCTCATAGTATTCAATAGCTGATCTTTCCACACTTCCGAAGCAATAAGCCTTTTTTCTTAATGTCTGACTCTCACTGACTCTACAACAGCAGAGTTCAGTGAGTATATCAGGGACATGTTGTACTTTAAGTCTCAGACTAACAGAATGAAGAGAATTGGCAGGAGGTGAAGCTCCATCTCCTATCACTATCTCTAATACACAACCCCTCAGTCGCACAAACTGATCTGTTTGTGGTAGTCCAAAATTCAGAAGACTGTTGCAACATCAGATTCTCATTCGAGAAGTTGCTGACACAACGCAGACTGAGGTATGTCAAAAAAAGGGGAAAAATCAGAGGACATGGGGCTTTTTTCAGGAGAGAGTTTGTTTATATAAGATGAAATATTCAGCATTGACTCCAGAATGATGAACTTGATTGAAGGGGATTAAAGAATGTGTTCTTTGTGTGTTTAGTGACATGATCCAAAAAACAGTCTCTCCAGATCTTTACACATATAGAACATGCAAACTCACACAGAAAGACTCCCAGGCCCCGGGGATGGTCCTAACTACCACATCGATGAACAGCAATTTGCAAAGTTATTGTAATGAAAGACAAACACAGGGATGTCCAGCCCTATTTATGTAACTCTTTAGTGTCACACTGCTTATGCTGCCCACATCTAGAATGAGAGCGTATGTGATGGAAAATTGTGCATGGACATGGAAAAGTAACGGCAACTTCAAAGAGAGATGGTGACTTCAGATATCACACACCTAATGCTTAAAAGGCAGCCTTGATCTTTCTCCCCAGGCAGCCTTAAAACCATTTGTGCTGCACTTTGAATCTTGGACTCAAATCATCGCACATGGTGGCGGAATAAGTGAACTTTAACAAGCAACCTAAACAACCATGGATAGGGTCTGTCAATAAATTATACATGACCTCAATAACTCTGAATAATATTGATGTGAAAACACCAACTGCAAACATCAGACAGAAAGTTTTTAGGGCTTCTGCATTTAGGTATAACTGCCCCTCTAGAAATAATATTTTCTTTTTATCAACTCTGAAGTCACTGTTTGGAATATTCATTTTTAAGTTAATCTTATACCTGTGGCTACCTGATTTTGCGGTCTTTTTTTCCTATTGTACATTTGAAATTTGTTAAATAATCTTCAACATCTCACTTACATCTAATAGCTCCAATAAAGAGCTAATGATAGTAAAAAGTTATTTTTGGTGAGGGTTTTATATAAACAATTTAGTGCCTTGCCATTTGTATTTTCAATGTACAAGATGCCCCCAATTTTAACCTAAAATAAAATTAATCTTAAATAGCAAATTCCAAAAACAAAACTTTTTTATGTTAATGTTTTTATTAAGCGCCAAAACTGGCAGGACATAGCCCAGCATTGTCTGTTAAATCTCTCCTTTGACCTAGAAAATATATTTGCTAATCAAGCGCTGGCTTGTTTTGAAAGGAGGCGGAAGGGGAAGGAACTAAGGTTTGGCATGGAATAATGAGCTTATAACTATTAGGAGCACCGAAAGTCGAATGCTTACGTTTCCAATTGCGGTGGACAAACATCTTTAACTACCATGGTTTTTAGGTAACATGAAAACATTGTCATATAAAACTATGGCCTTTTGACAGAGTATTATTCAAGCCCTCAGAGAATGTTTTGTCTCATAAAAAAGAAGATTTTAGTATTGAGGCTTAAAACAATGGAAAAACCCCCAATGGTAAATGAAAATGTCTCTCATTTTATCTATCTATCTGCCTGCCTATCTGTCCATCAGCCTACCTCGCTATTTTATCTAGCAGCATGGATGTGCTGTTCACACTAACCAGTTCTCCGAAATCCTATTAGGAAATAGTTAGCTGCATCCCATCTAAATGGATAGTAACCCAACGTTTTAAAAACAGTCCACCTTTGATAGTGTCAAAATCGTGTTTGGTTAATTCTTTCTTAATTTGTTCAAAACCTTCATGTAAATGGGTGCTTTTAAAATTCATGTAGATACATATTGGAGGAAAAGTGGCCGGCTGCTTTAGTTTCAGGGTTTAAAATATTTTTTTTTACAAAGTTTCCCATAGAGAAAAGGCTAAAAAAACAAGGAGGAGACAAGGGATGTATTTCTCTGTATTCACCAGAGATATGGACGTTAAGTGATCATAATGCTTCTGTGACATGAATGCTTTCAATTAGTAGACTTGTCCTTAAAAACTGAAAAAGAGATCACTGCTTAACAAGTGATTGTCCTAAGAGATTATGGGCTGATTTCCAGATCCTCTTAGCTTGTCGTCTTATAACGTCTCTAGTGGGTATATAACCATGGCTCCTGAATCACATGGAAGAAGTTAGGGATCAGAGACAGCTGCATAGACTGAGACCAAGGGTAGCTGTACTTTGTTGATAGAGAACCTACATTTTGAAAATGGAGAACGGCACAGAAGGAAAGAATTTCTACATCCCCATGAACAACAGGACGGGGCTTGTTAGGAGTCCTTTTGAATATCAACAGTATTACCTGGCGGATCCCTGGTTTTTCAGATTGCTGGCCGCCTGGATGTTTTTCCTGTTCTGCACTGGCTTTCCCATAAATGCTCTGACACTGGTGGTCACAGCTCAGAACAAGAAGCTTCGGCAACCTCTCAACTTCATCCTGGTGAACTTGGCTGTGGCTGGACTGATCATGATCATCTGTGGCTACACAGTCTGTATTTATTGCTGCATGATGGGCTATTTCAGTTTGGGTGCCCCAATGTGTCAATTTGAAGGATTCGCTGCTACACTTGGAGGTACATTTTAGGAAATGAATGAATGTTTCATGTGTTGATCATGGTACCACTTGCTTGTTTCTAGTTTTTAATGAAGTTGGATATTTGTCTTCTTCTGCCAAAATACATTACATGATTGATTGTTTCTCAGCAAAATTTCTTCTCTTTGTCCTTTTTCTATTAACAGGTCAAGTTGCCCTGTGGTCTCTTGTGGTTTTAGCCATTGAGAGATACATCGTGGTTTGTAAACCCATGGGAAGTTTCAAATTTACTGCCACTCACTCTGCAATTGGCTGTGCATTCACGTGGTTTATGGCTTCCTCTTGTGCCGTTCCTCCTTTGGTTGGTTGGTCAAGGTACTGTTTCCAAAAGCCACTCTAGTGTAATACCATGTCCTTTAAATTCTAGATGTCATGAAGTTCAATTATTCATGAAATAGATATGTTCTTATTTAAATTAATAATTGAATGCCTTAAGCTAATAAAAAAAGGTTTTAGGCGAAGGGTGACCATCATTTATTTATTCTAAAATCTAAACCTGTTAAAGGTTTGGGCAATCCATATTTTTCTCAATGAAATGGCAAAAATGTGGAAAGGTTTGGCAGAAACTGTATATGTAAGATGTAAGATTTGAAGACAAGCCAAAAAAAGGGGTGGAAAATAGAAAATGAAATTGAACAGGTGGACAGATAGGCATTTTTGAACATGTAATGTGCACCGGTAAATTTAGCCTCACTGGAACTTTAAATGAAAAAATTCTGTGTATGTCTTCAACAAGCATGTGGAGGTACAGACTTAGACAATAAGCAATTTAGGTCAGTGACAGATATCAGCACAAAGCGTAGTGTATCTAAAAAAGGACCAAGACAGTCAGACCTTCAATTATCTGTCCGATAACTCTTTCAGAACTGCCACTGAAGTCATTATATCCATTCTCTTCAAAGCTACCAGACCTGCACATTCTTCTGTAAAAAATAAGATTTTTGGAGACTCCTGCTGACATCCAGCACTGTATAGAGTTGGTATATTGAAAGGGAAGTAATCCTACCAGTCTAACAAAGTATGTCTTTTGTTAACAGATATATTCCTGAGGGCCTTCAGGTTTCCTGTGGACCGGACTATTACACTCTGGCCCCAGGCTTCAACAATGAAGCATATGTTATGTACATGTTCTCTTGCCACTTCATGGTCCCTGTCGTCACCATTTTCTTCACATATGGAAGCCTTGTGATGACAGTCAAGGCTGTAAGTATTATTAGAGTTAAA
Source organism: Menidia menidia (assembly GCA_907169785.1). Lineage (NCBI taxonomy): Eukaryota > Metazoa > Chordata > Actinopteri > Atheriniformes > Atherinopsidae > Menidia > Menidia menidia. Next base: position 11,190,820 of record CAJRST010033334.1, on the reverse strand, counting down.
CGTAAACGATAAGTCTAGAATAAGATGTGTCATCTTAAAATTGTATTGATCACCTTGCAAGCTTCAAGCCACATATTGTGCAGTCAACCCAGGTGCCTTATAGAGTTTATGTTTAGTCTGTCAGGCACTGATGGTGTATATTAGATCTTTAAAAACTGGGCCTTTATGGATTTATCAAACACCTTGATCTATTTGTTTTCTTTTTTTACAAAGCTGTTTTCCTTCAGAAAAGAAGGAACTTTTAGGAAATAATATATTTGGTCTTAATATATATTTGCGCAGGGCTGACACGCACTCATGATTACAATGGAAAATGTTATTTAGATCTCCAATACTTAACTGGCATTCAGTGACTTGATGGATGGATAACAAGAAACAAGTACTGACAAAAACTTTTTTCCAGGCCGCAGCTCAGCAGCAGGACTCAGCTTCAACTCAGAAAGCTGAGAAGGAGGTGACACGGATGTGCGTCCTGATGGTGCTGGGATTCCTCATCGCTTGGGTCCCATATGCTTCCTTTGCTGCATGGATCTTCTTTAACAGGGGGGCTGCCTTCTCACCCATCGCCATGTCCATCCCATCATTCTTCTCAAAGAGCTCAGCATTGTTCAATCCTATTATCTACATTTTAATGAACAAACAGGTCAGTTTTTGTGTTATCTTGTAATGTTGTTACTGTTGATAGAAAAGTGGAAAAATCATGATCAACATAAATCTGGAAATTGATAATGTACCCATAGACCGAAGTTCATGGGAATTGATTGTGATTTCTACTCTAAAGAGGCAGGTGTTGATCACTTTCCACATAATTCCATTTTTGTTGTGGAGTTATTTTTTATGAATAAAAAGACCCTCTGGGGGAGAACACAAGATGTTTCAATATGAAATGATAGATATGGGTTTTATGTAGAAATGTCTGATATGGGACTAACTGCTACTCTAGTGTCTCCTCCAGAGAACAATACATACACATTAAGACCTTACAGCTTTGTTTTGCTTTAATTTGACAATTCATAATTTATTGTTCGAGTGTGATCTCAATTTCTTCTTTCATATTCTTCCTTTCTGCATTTCTTTCATTTCAGTTCCGTAACTGTATGCTGGCTACAATTGGAATGGGTGGAATGGTTGAAGATGAGACCTCAGTTTCGACCAGCAAGACAGAAGTCTCTACTGCAGCTTAAGGATAACAATTACCCATGTGCGGACAGCCTCCTTTACGTCTTCCTGGTTCTGAGTGGCATTTTTGACATGCAAATAAACAAACGGATGCAAGATAATACGCTCTGGAACAAATGGACAAAACTTTCTCAAAACTCTCTCTCAAAACTATGGAAAGCATTTTGCTACTCAACACCCATGATCATTATATTTGTCTAGGGGGGACTTAAACACAGCCTTGTTTAACAGTGATGTTAACATCTGCTTGGGAAATGTTTGGATGGGTGGGTGAGATTGACATTTGTATATTCATGATATTGAGAGGTTTGCATATGTTTCAGCCTTTGTCACTATAGCTTGTAAATATTTTATAAGGAAAAATGTAGATAAACAATAAATGCATGAATGAAAATATGTAAGGGTTTATGTCTTCTCATTTTCAATTGACATTATTGAGTGACTGACATTTATTTCTTATTTAGGCACTTTTGAACTGATGTGCATTCATTCATTCATTCATACATTCATTCATTTATTTTCTGTCTGCAAACATTTATTTGATCCTTTCTTTTGTTGCAAACATCATATAGATTACTGATAAATGTTAATTTTGCAACCAGGTGTCACAATGGGGTTGAGAGCAAGTGTTTGGGAACGGGGATAAGGAGTATCCAAAGAAAACATGAACTAAAGACATCTTGGAATAAAGGTTTATCAAAACTACAACAAAAAGCGAAGCTGAGCCGGATAATAAGAATAAACTAAACTCGACCACACAAAACCCAAAAGCTAAAAACTAAGAAAGACCTGTCACAAGGGGGGGAAACACAAAGACGATGACGTGGAATCTATACATGACAAAGAAGTTTACATAGAGGGGAGAGTAATTACTGAAATGACGAACCAGTGAGAAAGTACAGGACTTGAACTAATGAGGGATGGCAAAGGAAACCGAGGAACATGAAGATGGAGGAGGCATAATAAAACAGGAAGACCATACAGAAACCAACATAAAAGCACAGGAACACAAAACCTAAATCACTAATCCTAAACCATATAACATGCCACCTGGTTACTACAGAGATGATGTGTGTTACTACATGGACATCTCTCAAGTGTTGCCAATGTAAATAACTGACTTAGATGTGATTATGTGATTCAAATTCTGTTAAATAATTTCTAAAGAAGCATTGCAGGTTCATCGTATGTAGTGATATTTTGTTCTTTTTATTCAAAATAAGAAGCACTTTCTGATTACTCTGTTAACTGGTTAAAGTTACAGTTCTGCCAATGAACTGCAGTCACCAAAATATAGTAATTACTATGTTACAATCATGAAACAACAAATCCTTGGAAATAAACATCTTTCCCAGGCTTTCAGGGCTAAAAAAGCGAAATTACATTAACAGATAGTTTTATAAGGTGGCAATCCTTAGCGATGTCACTCACGGGGAAAATAGTGATCATAAAAATGGTAGTACTTCCCAAAGTAAACAAACGGTTTTAAATGATATCCTCAAGACTTTTTCTACTTGGCTTAAGTCACTAGATCTTCTATTTAAACATTTCTATGGTAATAAGACAAACTACCATAAAACCATCCTAAAAACTCTACCAAAGACCAAAGATTGTAATGGATTAGACTTGCCGAAATTTTCTCTGGCTCTCCCACGCTATTCCCGACTGGGGGGATCAGGGCTTGTCCCCTTTTTGCCTTTCCTTTGTGCTCGTTGGACTGTGGGGGGCAGTGGGGCGTGTTCTGGCCTTCCCTGGCTGTCTGTCTGGTATTGTCCGTGTCTGGCGGTTATTCTGCTGGGGGCACTCTGGCATTTTGGACCCTGGGTCCAACACCTGACTCAGGCCCTGGTCGGGCTGCAAGTTTATCTTTCCTGGTTCCTGGGGAGCTCTGTTCCTGACTGCAGGGACTCTGTCCAAGGCTTTCTCTGCTATCTTCTGGGTAGGTGTGTGGTATCCCTGTGATGGGCTGTCTGGTTTCTGTGTTCTGTGGGGCTCCTGATGTCCTTGGATGGGAGCGGTGGCCGTGGCCCTCTCCAGCCATCGCTGAGCACAATTCATTTAAGACCTACATCCTATTTTGTGCATGCTTACTTTAGTCACACTTTAGTGCTCATTATGTGTTATCTGCAGTGATCTGTAGTATATAAGTATCAACAAGTTTGTTCGATGTTCTTGCTGCTGGTGTTGTTGGTGTCTGTGTTTTGTTTTATGTTAGATTTGTCTCTTAATACTTGTTACTAAAATCTTCAAAAAAAAAACTTTTCATCTACATTCAGGTGCCGAAGAGATCCAGGGAGTAATTCACAAATGATTAATTCAAATATTAATATTTATATTAGATATTATGTGATAAAAACGGGAGAACTATAATAATGATATGCAGAATAAAAATGCACAACAGTAATAGGAGGACCTGTCGCTGGCAGTGGCCTCCCTAATTCAATGTACAGAGAAAATTACATTGCATAACTCACATATGGTTTTATATGATGTGAAATCGTTATTTTATTTTATCTTATATTATATCATGTTAGCAATGTTACATTATCATTGAACTATGTACTGAAAATACAACAGTGTATATATAATAACCAGAACCACATTGGATAGGAGAGCTTGCTCTTAAGGATTGTCTGTGCTTAAATAAATGTGATAAATGAGGGAGAAAAAACTAGATAAAACATCAAGACAACAGTATGAATGTTAAAAATAAATGGGAAACAATTGTTTCTCACATTAAAAAACTTAATTAATATCATGGTTTTGTTCCCATTTGTCAACAGGAGCTCTGTCTTAAGAGTCTTAATGTGTTCTCGGTCTAATTGACTTTCTCATTCACAAATTGGATTTCCCCTTAAGTCACATTGAACGTAAACAGTTTCAATTACATTGTTACAGTTGCTTTTTCCTCTAATCATTTGCTGTTTATATTAACGCTCAGCCATTAATATAGATTATTCATAATTCAACCCTCAAATTTTCTGCAGTACGATTGGGGAAGCCCTTTGAATCTGATTTTGAGATCAAAGCAAACATTTAAGACATAATTTGACTCTTTTACGTGAATGTATCTTGAACTTTTTCTGGGTTTCAATTTTATCTGTTTGACACAACTTTTTCATTCTCTTGAGCATTTAATTGTGGTTCAGTGGTGGCCTCACAGACAGAGGGTTTCTGGATCGAATGTCAGCTAGGGCTGTTCTGTGTGGAGTTTGTATGTTATCCCTGATTATGCCTGGTCCCTCTCCAGGTGCCCCACTTGTGAGTTAATCGTTGTTTCTGAATTGTCTGTAGACCTTAAATTGACCATATTCGGTTTTCACTGTGTGGTACCTTTCTTTTTGCCCTCTGACAGTGGGGATATTCTCCTTGCGTAATTAGATAGCATAATAGTTGGGTGGATGGACATGAACAAACACATCCCATGGCCTGTGTTAAAAGGAATTAGGGGCCATAAGGGTTCAATAAGTCAATGTTAAAGTTGGCTATTTGGGTAATTGAACTCTGTCTCACACAGGACTTACGAATCCTATAACACAGTGTTACGGTTTTCTTTCCTTAACTTCAGTTGCAAAACAGAAATATATTGGTCTCAAGAGAATGGTTTCAAAATGTGAATGTCATATAACTCATCATATCTATGACTTTGTTGTAAGCATTTTAAATATACTTTAAAAAATTTATTGAAATACGGTTCGGTTCATAAGTGTTCACTCAATTTATTTACAGCAATATGATGCAAAACATCTCTAATTGAACCAATGGAAATGTCAAAGTGATACTGTTGTGTTTTTGGTTTAATTGCAAGTAGTGTTAGTATTGCTCATACGACTTGGGACCAAAAAATACCCCTCGCCTCCACCATAAAAAAATCACTCTTAGCAGAATTGTCAGGCCAGTGCAGGGATTGTTATTGTGTTAATGTGCTTAAGTTTGAGAGATCATTTGCCCATAGGCTCTGAAATTTTCATTAAAATTTGTAGGTTTTCTCAGTTTTACAACCCAGTGACCATTTTTCTTCTTCCTCTTGAAGAAGAAAAAGAACCCACCTTCTTTGGAAAGTGGTTGCTGTACCTTTAGTAAACATTTATAGCAAGGGTCAGCTTGACCAGAAGACAGTGACCTTAAGATGCCTTGTGTGGGAGCTAACACCCTCTACTGGTGGGATACTGGACCATGTCCATGTTCATCGTCAGGCTGAGAAATCTCCATCCATCGATTGTCTACACCACTTATTTTTAGTGTGATCGAAAGAGGGCTGGTCCTCACCCAGCTGACAGTTAGCGAGATGCATGCTATACCCTGTACAGGTCACCTGATGTGTCATGTTTCCTATTTTGTATAACCATGTTTCATTTGTTGGACTATGTGTCTTTACCTATCAACTATTCTGAAATCATTTCTGTTTCTTCATTTTTTTTCTATTGTCTTTCTCATTACACTTTTGCATGTTATTGTCAAATATATCATTGCATTTTTCATTCATATGCAGAAATATCTGGGAAATATTTGCCCATAGTCATTTCCCAGTTCCCCACCTTACCTTGAGTGGGAGAAAGGCATCTGTCCCCTCCCACAAAAAAGCAGATGTCTACAAATTTACAGAATTTGTTGTGTATGATGAGAGTAATAAATAATGAAATGATTAATTATTAGTTATTATCTGTCCCAGAAATTTGGGGAAGAAGGAATAATTCAGAGTACAGTTGAACTAATAATTTCCGCCCCAGGTAATTCTGGTAAAAAAAAGGGAGCAAATGTCTCACAATTCATGTTAATATTTAAATATAGATAATGAGATGAACAATTGAGCCAAATCATGAAATGATAGATTGTTGTTTCTCCCAGAAATACGTTTATAAACAACCTTGATAAAAGCCAGTTTCTGGACTTGATCACTTTACATTGCTCAGAAAGCAGATGTCATTAAGATTTCAGTCTTTTGCTCTTTGGGTTTTCCAATAAAAGACTAAAGTTGACTAGAGTATTTTACACATGCATTTATTATCTATTCCACTTGTTTTTTATGTCTTTCAGTACGATACAAAATGTTTCTTTACACCAGTTAGTTATCTGCAAACACTTGCTCAATTTCTCATTTTCATGTGCGTACTGTTTTTGCAAACATTTATAAGGATTTACTCTTGTTACAATACACATTTTAGCATATATGACACTAAAAATCAGTGGTTCATTTGGCAAAAGTTCAGATATAGTTGAATGGGGTCTTTTAAAATTGGAATGCAATCATCCTTAGGACTGTCCAAAAGCCTGAAGAAGTCATCACGATTCAGACATGATCCTTAAGCAGCAGTTGATACTTCTGTCTTGCTTGTTGAAACTGACGTCTCATCCTCAACCATCCCACCCATTCCCAGAGTGGTCAGCATGCAGTTACGGAACTAAAAAAACAAGCCAAGAAGAACAACTTATAAAAAAATCACGTTAAAAAAACAGAAAGCATATAGTGGAAACTAACATAAAGAACAAACCTGTTTGTTCAACAGCACATAGATTATAGCATTATA
>CAJRST010033334.1:11024449-11183713 GCA_907169785.1 Menidia menidia | reverse complement strand
TATAATGCTATAATCTATGTGCTGTTGAACAAACAGGTTTGTTCTTTCTGTTTGTTTCCACTATATGCTTTCAGTTTTTTTACGTGATTTAAGTTGTTCTTCTTGGCTTGTTTTTTTAGTTCCGTAACTGCATGCTGACCACTCTGGGAATGGGTGGGATGGTTGAGGATGAGACATCAGTTTCAACAAGCAAGACAGAAGTATCAACTGTTGCTTAAGGATTACGTCTTTGTATCACGTCTTCTTTTCCCGCATGATTGGATTCCAAATTTGAGTATTTAATAATGTCTTGAACTTTTGCCAAATGAACCACTGATTTTCAAACTTCACCAAGCATAATAATGACTTCCTTTTGACATGCACAATTGTGTAAACTGACAAGTGTAAATTTAAATCGGAAGTTAACTTGAACTGCACTTCCGGGAACGTGTGTGAGTGGAGTTGAGAGTGTGCTAGTGTTTAAACAAGCTCAACTGTAAAGACACACATCAAACCTCTAAACAACCAATACATTTTATTTTCAGGCTATTTGGTAATCATGCAGCACTGTTCAAACAGTGGCATATTTTGTATGTATTTTATGAACAACAAATAAAACTGTATAGTGTGAAATATATAATAAATGCTTGCATGAAAATAATAGTGCTTGTGTGGTTATTTAATTGATAAATTATCCTGAAAATATTACTATGTTTTAAATCAGAAATTTTCACAGTCTGCCCAACACGAACAAGTATTTGGATTTATACCAAAAACAGAAACGTTTTTAAACACACGCCAAATTCAAATATTAATCAAGATTGACATTAAAAGAGAAGAATAAATAAAATGCCATGATGCTCTCATTTAAGGATTCTAAACCACAACTAACCATCAGAGCTTGAATCAGTACAAGTCATGGTGCATGTGGGTTATTACATTTCTTCTTTTAAGTTCCACTTTAAGAGTGGTTATATAAAATGTAATACTGAACCCCCAAGACTGAGATGAAACGGTTTGTACATCACACGGTTCATGTACACAGTTGTTACACCCTTGTCAGGCCGCCAGTCCATTTCAGGGTCACACAAATGCATACAACACAATCAGCCATCCAGACTCTCACACCAGAGTCTGAGCAAAGATTCATATCCAGACTAATAGCAGATTAATATCCATGTCCCTTTGCCTTTGAAATGAATGAAATTCTGACAGAGATTATTGATAAGCACAAGAAATCTAAAAAAAAAACTATTTGTGGTTTTGTGGCATCTTGCTGGTTCAATTGAAAAATTGTAAGTGATAACATTTCATGTGCAGTCATTGTAAAAAAAAAAGGCAGTATAACCTGTTTTCGTTTTACATTTTCTGCGCTATACTACCCCCATGAGGCAAGGCTGATAATGTGCACTCATGCAAAGTACATGCAATACAATTACAGTGAGATTTATAATGACATTTATTTATATTAAAATACAAATGAAAACAGGAATAAAAGGTATTGAGGCTATGCAATATCATATATTATAATATTTCTCCAAATTTTCTTTACAGAAATGCTTTGTGTAAGAGTTTTAAATTGATGTCAAAAAGCTGCAAAAAAATATTGAACCAATATCCCCAGCAACCCTTAAAGCATATAATATGTCTCATTCTGTGCTCTATTTAAAAGAGAAAGTCAAGGCTGTTTGCATGGACAAAGAAAGAGTTTCACTCCAATCCGTTCCATAATATGTCTCAAGAGGTTTAATTACTACTAAACATATGCTTTATCCAACCAAAGGGGCCATCTATGTCATGGTGTAACCCTTTATTTCCAGTTGATAACACCAACCTACTTGTCATGCTATGGGCACATGGCCTGTAATTTTCTTCAAAGAGCCTGCTTTGGACACCTGCATGTGCTTAGTCTCTCTGTCAGGGGGCTAGATGAGGCAGGCGGTGCCTCTCTTTGTTGTAATTGCTCAGATCAGGTAGGAGGGGCTGCATGCAGAGATCTTAATAACAAACTCAGGGATGCACCAACAGAATATCCAAGCAGAGACTAGAAGATGACATCATGTTCACCGGTTCAAAAAAGTGTTAAAAGATTTTTCTCCATTTTTGCACAAAGTTAAAGATAATATAGTAACAATAAGTATTATGATATTTGAATTTATTTGTACATTTTTTATGTTTCAAAATAAGAAAAAAAAAATGGATCCAAAGCAAAACCCTAAAGAAGCTGCATGACCCATCCATAGCCCTTGTGTTTAAGTAGCAGTTATGCAAATTCTGAGTTTGCTCACACATTTCAAAGTAATTAGGTCAGGGCTTTGTGAGAACCATGAAAAACATTTCTGCTCACATCTCTTTTGATGATTCATTATTGATTTCAAGTGTGCTTACGTTCTATGCATGAGGTCATGCCCATCATTTTTGCCTATTGATTTCATTTGGCTTACTGAGTCATTCATCACCCCGTCTGGCAGCTCCTCTCCCACTTAACAGCTTGATGGGTTCTTTCCATGAAATTCTGCAACCACCCTCTTCTAAAGGGGTGTCCAATTCTTTTCTTTGTTAAGGTATTTTATTCACATTTCATATGCATTCAAATATGTATTAAAGAGTGCCTTGACAGTGTTTTTTCAGTATAATGGACTATTTACTAAATAAATATTGTAAAAGGCAAACAGAAAGTAACATCATTGTAAAATGTAACCAAGGCAACCAGCAAAAGGCCTCCACAGTAATGACTGTTGTGTTTTAAAAATAATCTATTTGAGACCTAACATAATTTTGTTCTGCCTATAATTGAAATAAGGTTATCATCTAAACCAAACCAAGTCACAAACATGCATTCATAATTTATTTCCATACTTAGTAGATAGCAGAACATGTGGTCTAAATGTCACATTACACAAAGGCCCCTGGTTGAAGGCTGTGACAGCTTTACTGCTCCATCTACCAGCCCCTCCTTCCTCCTTGTGAGAACTTAGTGGCACCTTAAACAAGACTTGGGAAGGACATGTACTCATATGGAAATGCTCGTATGACTCATATTTTCTACATGCATCTTGTAGGGACAGCAAAAAAACAGGACACCATTAAACAAATGCAATCTTTACTTTAGGAGGAAGTATCTTTTTCAAGTCAATCTGTTTTCAAATCTATGCTGAAGTATTAGCCCTTTTTTAAAGTGCTGATCAAGATATGACTCTGACTTCAAAAGGTATGATTCAGGCACATGAAGACCGACATGTTGTGTCCATGCTACTTCTTATGCCATTTTGTCTTCACTGATTTGTCAGGTTTGGTGTCAACGTTAATGTAAACCATTTCCATTGTCTGAAATCTTTTTGGGTGAAATATTTTAGAAACTCAACTGGGAAACTTTGCAGCGAGGCAATGAAATCAAAGGATATGTCAGCAAACTAGACTCCACAAGGGTCAAAGATATTGGTAACAGTTACTTGAAGGATAAGAAGACTTATTGATCAATTGACCCCTTGTTGTAGCCCTTGTTGCAAGTCAAGTCTTTTTCTGGTAGCAAAAGTGACAGATGGACCTCAGTGATAGATTTCAAACAGCCGTTTGTGATTGTCAGCATGTAAGTGGTTTTACGCTTCGCTAGGTATTACTTTAATCGTCCTTAACAGGATGAAAGGGATATTATTAGGTATCAGTCCTTTGTCTGCAGTTGAGATAATCTTGATACACAAACAGAAAATTCCTTTAACATATGTTGGTATCTCCACAAGATTCAATAGTCTTCCCAGACTTTTTTTCGACAACGTAAAGAGACGTACATCTATCTGTGAGAAGAAAACAAAACCAAACGAAACATACCAGGTGAACACACTCATTTGTATTCAGCCACTTGTTTGTTTTGTTCATACTGTCGAGGGTCTGACTGAAATGTAGGCTTTTTAAACCCATACAGTGCCTTGGTATAGTGATGAATTTAGCCTCAGTTTCTTCTGATTTTAAAAGAGGTATAAAGAATAAAAAACGCTACATGAATCACCATAAGCTTTTCGTAAAGATTATTTTGAAAAAATGTATTTGAACTTATGATCACTTAAAATGGCACAGACATCACAAACCACTGAAGCTGAAAGAAATGGAGCAAAAAAGGCCAGTTTAACATATCGAACAATATAGATCTTTGACATCTGGTGATAGGATCTGACATTTTTTTTTTTTCAATATGTGACCTATGGGGCCCATTTCATCAGTTCTTCATAAATTTCCTCATGGCTAGTACCATAGTAACATAGTATATATATATATACTATGAGTTATGCTTTGAAGCAGAAGTTGACACAGTTGACACAAATAATCACAAGATTATTGATAACTAGTAAAAAAGAATCAAATACACTTAAACTGTATAGTAATAAGAATATCGTGAAATACAATGTTAATCACAAAACGAGTTAACTATAATGGAACATCTGTCAAAAAAAACACACACACAGGTTCATTTTTCTTCCCTGATTCTTTAACTTTCACATGATTTACTTCACTCAGTACGACAGCTCAAAAGAATAAACCTTGAGTGTTTCAGTATTCACATTACAGGTCAATTTAAAAACTTGTTTATCACAAATGCAACAGATGTTCAAATATTCCAAATTTGTATGCCTCCAAAATACAGTCAAATAAAAACAGCCAATAGTTTATACTGTAATATGTTAGCAAACAGCTATGCCGTATAAGTAACCTGTTTAAATGTTTCTATGTAGATATTGTAAATGTTAAACGTAAATCTTTGCGGTTCCACCACAAGGCAATTATTGATACAAGTGATATGATCTAATTTACTACGCTCTCCTATTTAATGAATGTGCTATTTTGAATGTGAGCCTGTTCAAATTTTTAAATCAATGATAGGCAATAGAACTGTTCTCATCTCAGAAACCTGCAGATGATTTTGGAAGATTGCTGTGACCAAACTGCCTTACATTTTTTTCAGTGTAGTGTTGTGTTGTTGTTTAAATAGTTTTAATTGTGTTCTGTGGTTTACCATTTTGAACGTACAATACTTAAGTGGACTATATACATGATGTGGACATTTTGACACCTAGTTACATCTCATTGACAAAAATCGTGGGTCCTTGAGTTACCACGTTATTCTCTCTTTCATTAAGACCATTTTTTCCAAGATATGTTTGAGGTAAGCTAAATCTCACTTGCGACTGATTAATACTGGCTTGTCTCTGGACCTGTTTACTGAAATCCCCGCTTGGCTGATTGAAACTGTCTCCTCTATAGGGACCAAAACTTTCCTCTGGCTGGTCGAAGCTGCTCTCGCTGTAAAGTCGTTGTCGCATTTCACTCGAACGTTTCCCAGAAGCGCTCCTAGTCGGGTATCTCTGACCAGTCTTGTACCAACCTGTCTCTTTGAAGACAAACCAAATATTCCCAGACCAGAGGACAAGATTAACAAAACCAAAAACCTGTAGGTTAAAAAAAGGGACGGTGTAAGTGGGTTGTTTCACGCAGACAGGGGATGATTTGATAATTGAACACCTACAGCTGACGTATGAAGACGAGACCAGAGAGGCTCCTGTGTGGCTGCACATCTGTTTTCCCGAGCTCTACAGGCAGCGATGAGAAGAAGCACTTGTGTTGGGTTTGTAGCCGTCTTGATTTCGGAGAGAGCTTTTGCCCAACAACAACTGCTGACCAGCCACACGAGGGAAAAGATGACAGTAACAACAAAATCCTGCTCAGGGTAAAAAACAAGAGAGGGAGAAAGCCACAACAGCACTGGATGATTAATTAAATGCTCTTCCTGTCAGAAATCGGCACTGGGTGCCTGTTTTAAACATGGACATTGGGACAGGAATTGTTAGCTAAATTAAAAATCACGAACCACAAGAGGCCCTCTGTTGTTCTTCCGGTACTTGTTCTGGTAAAAGACGTAGACAACCGTTGCCAGCAGTGAGTAAAGAAAAGCAAAGACTCCAACCGTCACAAAAAACTGAGCGGCAGTGGAGAAGTCACCGTCCAGGAAAACAACCTCTTCCCTCCTTGTCTCACACAAAGGAGCCTTGAAGTGCACTTGCTGTAATCTGCGTGAAAAAATGATAAGGTTTAAACTGAGACGACACAAATCAGCTTTGATAAACTTATGTGGAGGGAACATGTCACTTTGGCATATATATATATACACACACAATAAATTCTTGTCCATGGACCTAGAAATGTGTTTGTGGCAGCAGTATAACACTGAGGCCACTGCGGATTGACCCTGGCCTGGTGTGGCAGGTGTGGCTGCTGCTCGACAGGATCAACATTTTTTTTTTCCACCTGAATAATCTGCTCTGGGAAAGCGAGACAAATCTGTGGCATGGGGTCATCACAACCCTTGTCTTGTGTTCGAAATTCTGACTTAACCAAAAAAGTGATCCCTGTTGCAAACATGATACGATTGTTGAATCTTATTCTGCAATCAATTTGCAGAATAAGATTCAACTAATCAATTTGCGATTAGTTTTTAATTATTGAGCCTTTAAAAAAAAAACTTTGTTGGTGAGCCCCTCCCAGTACAGTGATTTAATTATTCAGTAATCCTTCAGTGGTGACAGTGGTGGGGGTCCAATTGTTTCTCATCTCCGGTTGAGTATTTGCTTGTGATAAATAAATGATTAATTATTAAAAGAATTATGCATCCAAAAAATAGATTACAGGGACATTTATGACATCATGAGCTTCTGCTGCAGTTTTCTTAAATCTAGTCAAACGAAGAACATTTTATTGATGTTGCTATTTTTGTTAATGTTATGAAGAACATTTATTTGATGTTGATATTTTGATCAAGTCAAGAAATTGCATTAATCTCTGGACTAAAATAAATGCTCCCGTAAGAGAGCCGCCAGAGTCATCACCTGCGGGGATGTCTTGACTGAGTGGAGGGAAACATTAAAGTATCAAAGTGGGTCGGCTTCCTGCTTGGCAGACCAGCAGCCTAATTTTAAATTGGCAGAGTTTCCGGAGTAAAAAGCTCTTTTATTCTGAGCCTGACAACATGATGAACTTGAGCTGTGCAACTTCTGAACTCTCTATTTAAAATATGTAGCGATGATAAGCATAGATGAGTTGGTAACTTTTTTTTACAATTCAATTAGTCTTCACACTTATCAGCTGAGATAAAAGATAATTTATAGTGGCTCCTCGTTGTTTCAACTACTTGGCTATTTGCATGAATATGATGTCACTGAAAACATGAAATACTGCTTTACCTGAAAGGATAACCAAAGTCGATGTTGATGCTGAGGTTGCCCTGCCTCCTGTCTGCACAGTCCACTTTAACCTGGAGATGACCATAGTACCCTCCACATGTTGCAAATGCACAAATGGCAAAAATCTATATAAAAAAAAAGTGAAGGTTAAAAAAAGTATTGATTAATTTATCTGGATACTTCACAATCATTATATCAGTGTGCGAGGGAAGATTGTTGCATAATGAATGCACATCAATAAATAACATGACTGATTATTAGAGTTTCTAATCAGTTTGGAAAACAAAACCTGAATAATTTAAAAGTAGGAAGATAACTAACAGAGCTGCTCACTGTGCACTGGAGGGAGGCCACAGTCGCACAGTGACATTCAATTTGTGTTTGCAGAATACATCACTGGAGTCTGTCTGCAATTGTCTTTTCACTACCGTCATATTTGTTATTAAAAAAAAAATCTTTATCCGCCATTATTAACTTTAAGATAATATATTAGACACTGAAATATTGTTTTAATACAAGCGACATTTTCCATTTAACAAAGCATAAGAGGAACACACCACAATCACGCCCATTAATCCAGTGATATACATGTCATTTATATTTTAACAAGCCAAAAGAAGCAGAAATCATTGTATTCCAATAGCAAAAATGATAACACTAGAGAAAGAAAACTCACCGGAGCAAATATAACCATACACATTTAAAGATCACAGAGCCCCACGCCACACAATGCCAACAGCTGCAGTCATCAGGTTGAGAAGAAACTAATGCAGACAGGAAAAACATGAGCGACTCATCCAGCTGGGGGGAGGGATCTCAGGAGTTGTGTTGCCCAAGGAGGAGTCTGTCATTCTTCTTATTTTTACATTTAGTCCAAATGTAAATACACACCATTAATAGCTTATTTATTTGTGTAAGACTGAACTTATGAATTTCTTTTCTATTCACTTTAGTCTTTTTTAAGGAATACTTTCAGAGCTTTGTTCCAAAAATATCTGTTCCAAAACAAGGCCGCGGTACTAACATGAAACAAATCTAATATCTGGGGAATTCATGACCCATCATATCTATTATTTATTGGGTGTCAGACCTAATTCGGGAAGGTGCTAAGTTTAAAAAAAAAAAAAAAGCTGCAGTTAATTATTGTGTCAGACTGTTTTTGATAACATTTTGTGAAATAGTTTTTGGAAAAATCACGAACAAGTCTTCCATTTTTAGTCTAGATTGCTGCTGGTTAAAAATCTAGAGAAGACAAGTCAACTTACTGTTGACTTTGTGTGGTCTTCATTACAAACATTTACATATGTCAATATAAATAATATTATTTTATTTCACTGTAATAATCCACTTTATACATTGAATATATGTTGTTGTAGTCTAAATAAAGGCATACAGTTTAAATACAATCAAGAATCAGAGAGGAGTAAACCATCAACATAAATGAAGTTCTTTGCTGACCTCTTTTGGTGAAAAATCTGCATTACAGATTCCTTTTCGAATTGTGAAAATTTGCAGCCTAGATTTCTGGTTACATAACAGGTGATGCTGCAGACACCTCCCCACCTTATAAGACTGCGCCAGACAAAAATATTCCAGGCCCATTATGTACATTAATTTTGATCTAGGTTTTGTAATGCAATGCAGTTAAATCAAATAGTTGACATATATGTGACATAGATAACAGCTGTCTATAAAAAACTGAAATGCTGCTGAGTGCTTCATTTAACAAAACATCATTTTGCTGTTAATGGTGTAATAGCAGGTCACGCTGTGTTGGCAGGCTACACTGAAAAATCACACAAAGGAGTATACGCCGTTAGATCACTGAGTGCTGATCGACGGATCAAGAGTTTAGCAGCAAGTGAGAATTAATGTGAAAAATTTCACAAAGACTTTTCAGGAAGTTACTGACAGTCAGACAGACGGCATGAAGAGTATTCTAAGATCCATTTGTAAAATCTGGAGGCTGTCAGAAACATTAAAACCCACATACAAAGAGAGGTTGGTGTGGAAGTCTTAATAGAGAGAGAGAGAGAACCCATCTGTGGTGTGTTCTAAAATAAAAAAGTCTGCTTTTCTTTGTCATTTTTAGATGAAAAGACTAAATTAGACTAATATGCAAATGTGTAATCCATATGAAAAATGCTAATTCTGAAATTATGACTGAAAGCATGAGATAAAATTATTCCATTTTCGAGCAGAGAGCTGTAATACATACAAATATCCAAATCTTGTGTTGAAATGTATTCAAAGCACTATGTAGAACCGTCCTTGTTACTGTAAATATCTCCATAAAACCTGGATTTCACCGGGTCAAATGTATGATGTTAGTGTGTCAATATTTGTTCTTACAGCTGCTCAGCGCCTAGCTAATATAAGATGTTTCAGAATTTTTTTCCAGAAGATTGTTCAGAAACATCAAAACCATTTGCGTCATGTCCTCAAAACACAGTGTGAGAGAGGGTGTGTGTTTGATCTGTATCAGTCTATTGTTGAGAGGCATGTGTGGACTTAAATCCCAGAATCTAGGATTTTCCAGCATAAAATTCATATGAATTTTTATTCTTGTTTATTAGGGGTGTAGTAGGCATTTACGATGTACATAAAGCACAGTTATTAAGCAGTTTTTCTGTAAAATGTTCAAAATGCTGAAATGTTGTGATACAGCAGAAGAGGGTTTATGATGACAAAGCCTGCTGTAATTAAGTTAAATTCTTTGTTTATATCACTTAGCATGAGTAGCTGTCAATCGATGATTTTCAGGAGTGCAAACCTGCCAGTATTTCATTGAGTGAATTGAAAGGCCTCAGTGATGACAACATCCTGCAGCACAGAGTGAGTGATGCTTGGAGGAGTAGTCAAACACTTTGTTGCCTGTAGCAACATGTGCTGACAGCTCCCTTGCAGTTTTACAGCTCCATCCAGTCTTTTGTTAGATATATAGCCCAAAAGAAACTGTAAAAATACAAAAACACCCCCTGCCCCCTTAAAATGGTTATAAATTGGTTATTTAAAAAAAAAACCCATAAAGCTCATCAGACCATTTAGGTGTTGTTATCTGATTAAAGACCATTGTCATTGCTGGATGATGTGTCATCACACTCAACTGTCTGTAGGGAAATATGCGAGAGAGGGGAGCCTTTTTAGCTTTGAAATAAAAGGTACTTCAACTGCCAGCATGCTTTACGGTATATTACGTTCAGTTGTACGTTTTTAGGGATGCTGCTGTTTAAATGGGCCTATCCTGTGATCCTTTCACATCTCATCAGGTTAGCAACAGCTCTACCATTTCAAGATGTGTTGATGTTTTCCTGAAAGAAAATGACAAAGGAGAGATTTGAACAGCAATGGGAGGTTTTTCATTTAGCTGCATCCATATTAGCCCCCAGGTCTTTTGTTTATGACAACATATTGCTTCTGTGTATTTGTGGGAAAATGGTTTTGACTCTGTGGTTTGATTGGGTGTTCAGTGATTTGTGACTTTTGTCTTTTTGTGGGGGTGTGTTACGTGATAATAAATAAATTTACATTTGAACCTTGCAGAAAAGCTTCAATATCAAGCCATCAAAGGTAATACTCGCAGTTTTGTTATGACAGGTCTAATTAAGGCCTGACACTTTTATGTTACTGAGGTAGCAGTCTGCCATTAACGTGTACAGCAGCTTGGTCAATCCACATTTTAACCCAGACAGAGCGTTTTGTCACTCTCACCAGAAGGTGCCAATAAATCCTGTCTGACATTCAGGTCTTTCAGTAAAATATATCTCCATATGTCGTCATACAATGTAGAAAACACCATGTTCCTGCTGAGCATGTGTCACAGCACTTGTGATACAGTAAGCTTTTGTTCCTGTGGTTTCTCCTTCATAGCTGGGAGGTAATGAGAAAACTAATACCCAATGAGACCTTAGGCCAATTCATTTTGATTCTAGAGATTCTAATGGCCAGCTGTCTTCAAGTATTCCTACTGATGTGTTTAATTCACATACAGTTGGACACCTACAGGTATATATTAGCATCCAGGCATTAGGATATGTTCCAGTATGTGTGTGATACCATGATAGTTAAATTTGAGCTTCTTTTGTCAAAACACAATATCTCTTTTCATCCATGATGTAACTCAATTAAAAGGAAAGACTGATCGTTTTAATCCTAATAAAAACGAAAGAAAGAAAACTACAAAGATTTCATTTTTATAACTGGTTATTGAAAGTCAACATGGCAGATGCCATTTACTCATTCAACCAGCAGACGGCACTACTTAGCTGTTGTAGTTCAGATGAAAATCTATTACCTGCAGTGATTAGCTCTACCTTCCCTCTCGGAGCATTTGATCTTTTTCCTCTCTGCAAAATTCATCATACAAATGTGTCTGCTGCATGCACAGAAAGATAAATATCCTGCGATTCATTGTATGTTGCCTGCACTCTGGAGGAATTGTATAGTGCAGATGGAGAAAAGTCTGTGCTGGTCTGACAGTTGTGGGTTTTTTCGTCATGTTAAAGTGGTGAAGTTCCAGCCTCTCGCTGCATTTATTATTAATGAATCTTTTTCTGGCATCATCTCCCCTCTCTATCCTGATAACTCTTGGGGGAAAATATGAGCATAAATCTGGTAGTTGTCTTGTAGTGTAGTCTCACAGATTAGCAAAGAAAACATAATGTCCAGTGTATTTTTGCAAAAGACTTTATAAACCTGAAAAATGAAAACGTGTACTCTGAACACATTTTAAGATATAAACAATTTATGACCGAAAATGAACAAAAGACAAACAAACATTAGCCTGTGTTCTGCCTTTTGTCATATTTGATGTAAACTGCGCTGTCAATAAACACAAAGGGAAAGAAAACCTTCTTAATGGAAGTCTGTATGTGTTTTGCAGGTGGTGTTCCATGTCAAATTGACTGCAGGCTAAATGTCATTAAGGAAATATGAGAACATTAGAATAACATCTTCCATTTTTTACCATGGTGGGTTGGGGATGGGGGTGTAAGACTGCATTATGTAAAAGGATTTGTAGATTGTAATTTCTACATGACACATTTCTACTGAAAGTCATTTAGAAACCCATCTCTGACATAAATTCCTTGTCTTCTATGCATCTTGGCAATTTTGCATGACTGAAAAAAAGACAGTTTTACTGTCAACATTTTAAAATGACAAATTATTTGGGTGTGAACAGATTCCTTGTGAGAGTGTTGAGCATCATCTATAGCTGGGTGGAAAGTCCTTTCCAAGACAGCTATAATAGCTGCATTGCTGACACTGACCTTATTCCATCAATCTCACATTAAAAGGCTTCCAGCAGTTAAATATTTCAAAGAGCTCCTCAGTTAACTCCAGAGAAGCTGAGCCTCTCAGTTCCTCTAAAAAACACTCTTAAAAAGAAATGCAGTTTAACTTGAAGCATTTGACTCAACACCAAACTGGTGATGATACCAAGGAATATGGACGTGGCTGACTTTATTAAATAGGATACATGTTTAGTTGCTATAAAAAGGAATAAATAAATATTCAAACATTTCTCGTATGACATTTTTTACTTGCTTTGCTTTGTATATAAATGATAGCTTGCATGGATTGTCAAAGCGGGGGAAGGGATAATTACATGGTCACACAGGGATGTTTCGTCTGTGTCTGCTGCATCACTTCATGCTTTACATATTTTGTATGTATCAGCCCTCTAAAGACCGTCCAATGACAGCATGCAAAAGACTTAGATATGTGTTAAATCCCAAAACACAACTCAAAAGTGTTTTCTTACATTTGTATGGTTAAGATTTCTCCTCATTTGAATTCAGTTTTGGTTTTTCACCATTTTATATTTTATATATTTCAGCACCAGAGCCATCTACACAGCCACATAGTGTGATGATAAAGACAAGCTGGTCCCTATAGGGTATGGCTGTGATTAATAATGAAATTCCATGTGGGGTCAAGGGAAGTTCAAACGATTAATCTTATCTCCTCTGTTCACAATCACCCTACCCAAGTCAGTTTACTTCCCCGTGCCCACACTGGTTTTTATCCCCCCTCTGAGATTTATTTGACAGCTATGTCTATATTTGTTAGCCTAGCTTAAAAATTAGTTATTCTATTCCATGTATTTTGTAATGATCCAAGCATTTTTACCAAATTATGTCATGCTTTATGGTTTCATATTGGAAGTCCACCAGCTAATATATTACATAAAACTCTCCTTTCTCTTTTATTACCAAATCAACTCATAAAAAATTGAGGTAATAATGGATATTGAGTTCCTTTGAGAACTTTTGTGAATCTGAGATTTGGTTAAAATGGTTTTTGAACAGAAAAAGCAGAGGCAAACAATCTATATCAGTCCACTGCTTCTACTTTTAATGAGCGTACCATGACTTGCAACCCACTGATTGCAACTGAAAAGGAAACCAGTGTTCCAATCTCAAAGGTTTAACCAGTCGTCCTTTATTTGGAGTGGGCCTGTAGTCAAACCTGTGCGGTAAATCCATTGTCGCAGCTAAGGCATTATTTAATTCTATTCCAGAAGCTGTCAAATTTGTATAATTATGCTAACTTTTCCATATCAGCCATAATTACAAAGATGTCTCTTCCAGTTAAAATGTTTATTTATAGCTTTTTTTTTAAAGAGACAGAATCCTTTACTTTCCTGCTGGCACAATGATATCTTTTGAAGTACAGGTGATAGATTCGGTTCTTTAGTTGGAAGCCTGAGAATAAACCAGAGTAGATCAAGAGTACAAATATGACATTTATTGGTCACAAGCAAAGTATATCAGCGCTGGGCTCTCACAGACAAAGTTCCCGGAGGATCTCAGTTGGCAAGAGCCTCGATTTCCGGATGCAATGGGTAGTTATCCTCTGGGCCGGGCCTCGAAAGGGGGAGACGGTTGGGCGTAACCGAGCATCATTGGCCAGTTAGTTTGGTCATGATCAGGCCAGAGGCTCTTTGTTCATGCAGGTTTCGTGGGAATGTGATAAGAAAATGTGTGTGTGTATATTGACCTTGAAGACGTGTATCTATTGTAACAGAGAGATGGGGATGAGGAGGCACAGCCAGAGAGTTTAACCCAAAAGTAGAAATATAAATGGAATAATATGAATCTAAAAGGAATAATACAATCAGTCATTTACATGAATTAAGTTATAGCATGTTATGCTAAAGTAAGTAATTATAGCCCAATTCTAACACAGGGAATAATTGCATTATGTTACTAAACATGAATGCTAGATAACTTTATGCTGTTTGAATACATTCAGTGTAGTGGGTTGGGTGCAAGCTAACATTTTCAGGGATGCATCATTTTGACTCTGTACCTGCCTCTTGGCATTGAGCCAGCTTTGTGGTGTGATACAGGAGCAGTGAGTCCTGGCTCTGGCTGATGCAATGTTGTTTGAGTAGAATCTGAGAAAAACCTATTCTCTACAAAAACTGGCTCATTACTGACCAGTTATTTGTCAGAGAGTTCCATCCAGTGATAATGACTTTAAACAAAGGAGTGATGTCAAGTAATGTTTATGCATAAAGTTTAGAAAACGCAACAATGGAAAAAATAAAAAATAAATAAATAAATAAACAAACAAATAATGGGGGGGGGGGGGGTAAGTTGACAGAGTGAGAAAAAAACTGCTTTGTTTGTATTTGCAATATTAAAATGTCTTTATTTACATTTATGTTGTAGAGTTAGGTCAGGGTCAGAATATTTGTTACCTTGAAAAAAATACAGAAAACTACAATCAAATTGAATTAGAAAAACTGAACTAAAAAAGACAATCTAAAAGTCTTTTTTAGATTTTGCGACTGATTTTTTTTTTCTTCAAAGAAATCCAACACGTATAGCTTACATTTAATGATTTTCAAATATTTATTCAAAGGAACAAGTACTATGACCCTGATTTAGCTCCACAGTATGCTGTGTGGATTACCTCAAAAGCCTCAGTCTGCTTTGGGATTCTTTCCACAAATGCAACACACAACATTGTTAAATTTACATAATAATGGTCAAACTGCATAATTTGTAACTTTCAGCAGGTTGTTTTTGTTTACCATCTCACAACCTCATTGCTGGATTTAACCCCAGTGCTCTAATTTGGCAACTGTTCACAACAAGATCGAATTACAATAAACTCTCCTCCCATAAAAAAAAACAAACTAATTCAGTAACTCCAGAAAACACACTGGAACCGTGAAAACATATTATTCATTAGTATAAATGTAAACTGGCACCTACTAAATCCATCCATCCATTTTCTGAACCGCTTATTCCCAAATGGGGTCGAAGGGGGGCTAGAGCCTATCCCGGTATGGACTGGGCCACCCGACGCACACTCACACATAAGGAAAAGAGCAATTTGGAATGTCCAATCCACCTAACATGCAGGTTTTTGGATGGTGGGAGGAAGCCGGAGTACCTGGAGAGAACCCAGCAGACACAGGGAGAACACGCAAACTCCACACAGAAAGGTCTTTGTTTTCCTGGGGACTTGTACCCGGAACCCGGAACCTTCTTGCTGTGAGGCGATGGTGCTTACCACCACACCACTCTACCCAATCCATGTTATCATATGATATGCTTACAATAATTAGTGATGGGAAAACCTTCAGAATAAAGACATAAATGTTTTTATTTTAAAAAAAGAACTTATCTAGCTTCATTTGTCGATGAAAATACTTTTTTCCACTCTAGCAGATGTGTTGTAGCACACTAAAGGACATAAACATTTAATATATACACACTCAAGTTGAAGTAGAAAAGCAGTGCCAAAGAACAGCATTCAATGATTAATGTTTAAAAGGTTTGGAGAGTTCTGTTGCTGAGGTTAGTGCTAGACCACTCCAAGAGTGTACAGTCACAAAAACGCATGGGTGTCAGCTGACCTCCTGACTCAATAGGAACAGCCAATGGCCTGTTGAGATCTCAATGAACCGAAGATTCAGGAGAACACAGATAAGCTATATGTGTTTCATACCAAATTATATTTCTCCAACATGTTTTTTGGAGTTTAGAGATAATGTACCGTAATCTTTGAATCATATGTGAAGAACTTTGTTTGGAATGTTTGTGTCAAAGGTGTTGTGAATAATGTTCCACATGAGCAAGCAATGAGAGTCAAATCTAAACGACCATTAAATATCACGTCAAGCCAACAGAAGATCCACTGGAGCTAAACTGGTGATAAGTCCTTGAAAGCTTGGTTAACTGTGGGGAAAGAACATCTGGAGACAGACAGTCCAGCTGTCAGAGTCAATTTAATCTTCGTGGTGAAGAATGCAAGTCTGCTTATCTTCTGTGCATGCTGAGTTCGCAATATAAAGGCAGTCATGGGGTGTTGTGACTTTGAGAATTACAAGGGTTGATGTAGTAAGCAAACAATGAAAGGTCAGACAGGGGGTTGAATGATAGTAAAAGATGGTCTGAAGGAGTAAAATAACTATTTAGTTCTAGATGGCATTTTGTTCCCTTATCATGGAAGTCATGGTTTTTGCTCTGTTATTTGGCCCTCTGAGGGGTAGTTTATTGATATCTGAGCAAAGGTTTTTAACTGTATAGCTGTGACGATGCAATGGTAGTTGTTACACATTCATTGTCCAAAATAAAAACAAGAAAACATACTTATTTCCCCTCTACAAGTAAAAACTAAACCCTTTCATGGCAAACATTTGTATTGGTTGTGTATCACACAAAATTTATATTTAACACTAAAATACTAGCAAGTTTTGGGCTATTTTTAGTTACATCTATTCAGGCCAATTAAAACCTATTTCAAATGAGCAAAAAAATGAATATTAACTTAAGCTGCTTACCAAAACTCAGCCATTTGGTGATATTCAAAATGTTTGACTTTGGATGTTTCTCTGTTATTTTCGAATAACAAAGGAATTTAGGGGGTCATATGATATTTCTATTGAAGCGGACAGGGAAATGTTTTCTTCATACAATAAATAACCATACCAGCATTTATCATTTAGGCCTAGCTATACATTCACTACGCAACGCATTTTGCCAATATTTCTTTTTTGCCAAGGTTTTCAGCTCAGTTTGAATTAGAAATATCGCCTGTTTGGCTGCAGCGTGGTGCAAATTCCTGTCAAGAGATACCAGCACATGCTGCAACAATTCATTTCTCTCCTCTAGAAGTCTGCGCGCACACATACATGCACACACAATCACACACAAGCACACTGATTCACGCAGAGGAAGAGCAAGCTATTCAGTCCTTATGGCTACCCCACCCTTCAACAACACACCACATGGAGCTGCCCACGAATGACTCGGAACATTCACACCCACTGCTCTGCATCCCATGCGAAGCCCATCAACAGTGTTACTCAGTTCAGTGACAATATGGGAGGAATCCTCTGGCAGCCATCTTAGGTGTACTACTGCAGGATGCTCTGAGGAGCTACAGTAAAGGACGAGCATCCTCCGGTGTGGGTTCTGCTTCTGCGTTCAGGACCACGGCCAGCTCCAGCCCCCCGAACCCCCGCCTGGCAGGAAGGGAGAGGCCATCTCCCGCTTTCACACAGAGAAAGCCTCTCCCCATCCCTCTTCTACCAGCTCCACTACACTCCCCTCTGCCCCTCCCCTCCGCTTCCTTCTCACCTCCCCCTCTCACATCCGCAGCACCGACCGACCAATAAAACACAGAAAATACGTAAGCATCGACGAGCATCTCGGCGCAGGCGGAGAATGCTCGGTGTGAAGCAGACTGAACCTCCCACAGCACCACTTGTACTGCTGACATCTCTCAGTGAACGAGTACAACCAGGGGCCTACCCGTGTCTTGACTTTGGGCACACTATACACAACATTTAGACACGGATTTGACAACGACACAACTGACAGCTCGGGTTACCAAAAAGCGCACAAAAAAAGGAAACCCCGTCAGCGAGCAGAGAAGGATATCAGTAGGAAAGTATATATCTTCTAGAGCAAGATGTTAGACCCGTCGTCCAGCGAGGAAGAATCTGATGGGATAGTGGAGGAGGAAAGCAAAGAGGCGATGGCACCCCAGGCCGGATCCCGCATCTCCCCCAGCAGGACCAGCGACAGCTCGGGTGGACTTGCGCCCAGCAGCAGCCGCAGCAGCGCGCGTCCGACCAGCCCCAGCCCGTCAGCCGCCAGCGAGGAGAAGGAGGACCTGGAAAAGCTGCACAGAGAGGAGGAAGAGCGCAAAAAGAAGCTGCAGCTCTATGTCTTTGTGATGCGATGCGTCGCTTACCCGTTCAACGCAAAGCAGCCCACGGACATGGCCCGGCGACAGCAGAAGGTAAGGGCCCCCCTCAGCGCAAAGGCATCATTAACGGCCACATGACGAAACGACACCTTTCATTTTCGCTGATATTGTCATTGATGACCTACATACGCTAGAACATAGGTGGGTTGGCCGCTAGGCCTATCCAATAGCGAATGGGTAGGCTACAACACAGTTCCGGTGAATTTACACATTTGCGTTTTTGACGCAAAATGTTGCAATCCTTAGAGCATGACACCAGCTAGGAGGTATAATGCCGGGCAATGAAGGTGCTCCTGGTGCTGCAGAGCTGCAGCCTGAGTGCAGTTCATGTTCCTCCAATACTCAAGCTCAAGTGAGATCAGTTCTAGACACCAGAGAGCTCATTAATTGAAAAGACGTTCAGGAGATGGTGGATGATAGTCATAGTGGATTTGCAACAGGACGGTGTCGTTGTCCCAGTTGGCTACATCTTTATCGAAGTTTCGATCTCCATTGATACATGTAGCCTTACGCCGTGCCATTTTGATGGAAACCCAGTTCCCAGAAATTTGCGCCATCACTTATCCAGACAATTTGGCCTCCCAAGGTGACTTTTGGGCTCGGACCTTATGAGGAGGAAAGCTTAATAGTCTTTTGCCTCTGTAGATGAGCTTGACTTCTGGTCATAAACTTGGCTTTAATTGCATTTAAATCATTTTCTGCTTTACTCAATTTGCTTAAAATGTCCCGGTTATAAGGTTTGAATACGTGAGTGGAAAAGAAAAGGCTCCATCTAGGTTTCAGTCCGCTGTTTGGTTCCTCCATTAATGCTGAAGCCAGTTTTGGGTCATGATGTCCTTACTGTCAAAGTCAAACCAGGAACATTCAGCTTATCGTTGGACAATGTCCCCACTTTAATGGGTGTGTTCTATGTGCAATGTTACCCCATTCTTCATAGTATTTTATATACGCATTCACAACTAAAAAATACACGTCCTTGCTGTATTGTTCTGAATATGTATTCGGTGTCTTGGGTGGATTAGAGTCTCTGTGTCTTATATTTCTATTCACAAGGCTAGATTTTGGTTTAATAAGATTGGTAAATTCACTGAAGTTATATTCTGGGATACTTAGGCTCATGGATCTTGTTTAGCATGCTGACTGGCCTACTCATTTTTCTCTGGACACTGTCAAGCCATATGGTCTGAAATTCTGCTGACTAATAAACAAAGTGCATGTGGGAGGTAGAAACCACAGTGTTTACCATCTATTTATCTGTTTGTGGTTCCGAGGAGTGTAGATTACTGGTAGCCTTAAACAGGCTTTGTAATATAGTTGCTGGGAGCTGAAGGAGCAACAGTGCACTGCTTTGGCTGAATGAGAATCTGAAGAAATGATTCCTATGAATGCAGGCAAACGCAAGGTGTCGTTTTTTGTACCAGAGTATAATTCATTACACAGGAGCAACTGACAACAGAAAGCACTAAAATGTTAATCTATCATATTCTGGCAGCTGTGGGCATGTATTATGTTAAAGAACTGCATCTTAGTGAGAATTTCACATATTTGACAAAATTTGTATTTGTTGCGATTATAAAGTCAACCATGCTAACCCATCACAGAAAACAGAAAATTCAATGTCTGTCTAACAACGTGTCTTTACATGAATCTAATCCAGTGAGTGTGTGCCTCAACAAAATAGTAATCCAGTGATTTTCTATAAAGAAAATTCCTCACTGTGTTGGATTCACAGTCTAAAATGTAGCATTTCACCATGTTGGTAGTTTAAGATTATACACAGAAATATGATTATAAGACTTAAACGCCTCAGAAAAACATGTGGAGCCTCTTCGTGATAATCCGTTATTATAAGCTCTGGCACACAAAAAGCAGTGATGGCCTAGCACAAAGGAACAGGCAAGACTGCAGAATTTTCAAGCTTTGCTGCTGTTTCTTGAAATGCATTTCCATAACCCTGTGAAAGCACAACGCAATAACTTGATTTGACGGGCATGGGGAATACGTATTGTCTTGCTGCTTTACAATTTCTGCCATTATTCATCATTAACAGGTGGCACATATGTTTGCATGCAAGGCTAACAATATTTGGTCACACTTGCATTAACATTGTGAAATACAGTCATTTTCTGAAGGAGGAGAGTAGTAGAATAGTTTGTATAATCGTTTGTGATATGAATAAAAAAACAACTGCCTCTATGAAGTTTAGTGGAGTTAGCAAATGAAATTGGGAATCTTAGTCTTTTTTTCCATGTTGCAATATGTTAAAACAGGGTAACAGCTTTGGAATGCACACACTGACTACTTACTGTGTACAGCACAGACCTGTCCATATGGAGATTTATCTCACCCCCAAATTTTCATGTGTTTGTGAAAAAAAACCTGTGATAAGAACAAGTACTTCTCAGGAGAAAATCATATGCATAATCATATAACTTATTTAGTAAACAAATGTAATTGTTGAAGTTTAGAGGACTAAATTGGCGCATCAGTTTAGACACAAAAAAGCTAAGAATTGCTGAATCGATGTAGCAAGCTCATCAAGATCTCTGCAACATATGGCAACATTTACTATTTTACAACAGTGTAAATTTCTTTGTGTCCTGTATTTTTTTTAGTTAATGAGAAATCAATTTAAAAGATTACATTTGAATTGTGGACATGCATACAGCAATATCTTGGGTGAAATGACCACTCTCAATGGGGTCATGGAAATAGATACATAAGTAGAGAGCACTAGTGTGACACTATTTGTATTGGTGCTCGACCTAAAACCAACACATCATTCAGTCATGAAAAACACTGAGCAGGCGGTGTGAAAGGTAAGCTTTAAGTGAACGATGTGAAAGCTGTTTTACATTTTCTAAATTTACTTTTAATTACGTAGTTCATATTTCTTAATGTATTTACATATCTGTATATACATCCAATCTCTGTCTTTATCCAGATCTACATGACATTATATTCTCTTTCTTCTGCTTTTCTTGTAAAATGCACTGAAGCAAAAGCATTGCCGATATTTTGGGACTTTTTTTACAATCCAATTTAGGACATGTCAGTTCAAATAAAAACATTGACATGTTCACAATTTCTTTGGTTTCTAGAACCTTTATCTCCTAGTTGTTTCCAACATCCTGGACCATTATCCTGGACCTCTTTATCAACAGTAGTGCTGAAGAGTGAAAAGGTGTCATTTCATGGAGCAGATATCGAAATGGATTTAGAAAAGGCGACAGCTGAAAAGCAGCAGGTGAAATACCCCCTAACCCACAGTCTGTGCAGCCTCATCTAGCACATTAGAGCTTCAACAATTACTCACCTCTTCCTCTGTTAAGATATAGTCAAGAGGGATACCAGGATATCTTCTGTAAAGATATCTTTTCCAGACTGGATGGTGAAAATTCACCAATATTTGCCTTTTTAATCTACTACTCTTGCCTTATTCTCACAGGGCAATGTAGTGTGCAGATAAATAGGGCAGTGCACAAAAATAGGTACACAAACGCAGACACTGCACTTAAAAGAGTCTGGATGAAAAATGTGTAATGTTGGATATCATTAAAAGATATTCCTCACTGGTGGGGAAGTTGCGTTTAATCTAGTTTTCAACACAGTTCTCAGGTTATATGATACGTGGTCAACTGCTCTTTTCTGGAGTACACAGTGTATTTGTCAGTTACAGATTGACTTGTTGTATACATCCTCATGGAGCCCAAGAAAAGTGTATTTTGTGGTCATCACCCATCTTGTTTTGGGAAGATAAAAAATTGCTTTGTCAATTCAGAAAATGCGACACTGTATCATAAATACACCTGAGTGGAATTAGAATTGGAAGCTGTTTATTATCATTACATTATGTGTAACAAATTTGCAGATCAAGGTTTCTGAACATTTTTCTGGTGGCAATGACTGATTGCTGACTGAAATCAAATAAAAGATTAAATGCCTAAAGCTTTAAATACCCTGAAGGAGAAAAAAAAGTTTGATGAAGGACGCAGCTTTTGGGATAGAAATCAGACTTGTCTGTTTCAGATCAGATGCCATGGTGTCACGCTGCTTTTGAAGGAAGAGAGAGATAGATCTGCAGGGTCGTGTCATTCTCTGTTACATCATTGCAGAAGATGTTGTATAATCCATATGGAAAATCCTGCACTTAAGTTATTCTTGAAAAGAGCAAAATGAATGCTGGTTCATTGAAAGCAGCACACAGTGTCCTCATGTTACCATTAGCACTTTTACAATTACTGTTACAATACTGCTGAAACAATTATTTGGCAAATGACTGTTTCGACCTAATCATTATTAACATGCAGTCTCCAAAGCAAATAAATCCAGAATCTTATTGGATTTGGATAATTACAGGTGATATATATTTGGGCAGAGAGGGACGATGTTGCCTAAGGGATTCACATGATTAATTTCTATTAACACACTGTATCTATAAAGGAGTTTCATAAGCTCATGTGTGATAAACCAAAACAGATTTAACTGAAGAAATCACAAATTGATAAAACAAATTGTAGATGTAAGATACGGAAGACATGAAATAATCGCACTATTGAGGTGTGACAACCAGTGAACCTATAGTTGAAAGCACTTGAAAGCAACACCAAATGTAACTGAAAAAGGTGCAAAGTAATTATAACATTGTTGAGACAGAAAACCACAAAAATTGTTTTAGTTTTACAGTCACCCTATTTCACATTTGTGCCCTAAAGGGGATGGAGATAAGATAGGGTGGAACAAAATGGAAAGAGTACCCCTGGAATAAATTTATGACCTATTTTTCAAAGATATTCTGACCAGATGAAAGGAAAGGGAGTCTTGATGGAGCATATAAATGGACACATGATGGAAACACTAATGGGTCACAGTGTAGTGTAGGGTACAGCCTATGGGTGTACTAAAAAGACTGATGTTAGCAGCTGTCATTAAGACTGTGAATATTTAGAGCTTAATGGTTTGAGGATGGTCTGAAAAAGATTTCCTAAACCACCAGCCAGTTTCAGTTTCTTCTGTAAGGAAAACAGAAAAAATCAATAAGAGCAGGATCTTCATGCTGATGTATTCTTGCAACCTACCATTAAACTGCATATCAACAAAAATCTAACCAAGGTCAAATCAGCGTGTGTTTGGGTGCATGGTTTTGTGATTAGCACTGTCACCTGACAACTAAAGGGTTCCTTATTTGAAGCTTGGCAGAGGCCTTTCTTAGTGGACTTTGCATGCTCTCCCTCTTATGGTCCATTGGCTTCCTCCCATGACAAAACATAAATGTTATCTTAATTAGTGTCTATAAATAGACAGTGAGAATGTGTAAGTTTGTTAGTCCCAGTGTTGGGGCGCAGCTCATCCAGGATGTACCTTATCCTTCACTCAGTGGTTTCGGGGGTAGACACCAGCCTGCCTCTCCCCATGACCCTGCATAGGATTAAGCAGGTACAGAAAATGCATGAATGGATCAGCCAGTGTCACGTTTTTTAAATCTTCTTCAGCTGTTCAGTTCATATCCGCTTTTACGCTGCAGTCCAAAGAGCGTGAATAAGGGCACCCAGATTTCTTCTTGGATCTTGAGGATGTTCCACATATCATCTGGGACATTTAAAGAAGATTGTCAGGTGAGAAGTGAAGCACTTTCAAGATCCAAGAATTCTGATCGCCCTTTTCGAAAATCTTAGGATCAGCATGACCGAGATAACTGAGAATCTACTTCAGCATATTATTAGACTACAGATGTGACGAATCCTTTTCATATTCTTATAATTATGAGATTCTGAGTTATAATTAGGCATTCTGGAAGTTTTACTCACTGATAAAAAAAAAAAAATGAATACCACATTTGGCTACATTTCCTAATACATTTAGAAAATCTTTATCCGCTAAGGGAATGTGGACAGACAACCGTCCATGCACATTTCAAAGACATGTTTGCAAATTTTCCCTGTTATGGAACTTTGCTAAAAAATGAATTGTTATGGGTTAATAAAGAAAGGACAAACAGGAAAGACTGGAAGGGACATTAGTTGTGGTGATTTTCCATGTTGAATACAGAGCAGCTAAGGCAGGACCATTACAGCAGTCATCTCTGCCTCTCCCTGCCATGGCTCTCAATGAGGCATAAAGAACACAGAGAGCACCATTAAGCAGGCATGAGACTGTGTGTCAGGTAGATGTTCAGTTTGAATCATTACATACACATAGATATTGGGGACAGCTACGAATATCTTGGGATCCTGCTGGCAAATAGCAGCTATGAAAAGACCAAGAGGAGCTAAAGCGGCATACCTGCAAAGAGGAAGTTGGGCCCAAAAGAATCATTTGAGATAATGAACAAAATCTGAGCCATCAACACAAACTTATTGCCCGTCATCTACACCCTGTTAGCATGATAATGTGTTCACAGGAAGATAGAGAAATCAATTATATGTACACAAAAAAGTCCAGCACCCTGAGATAGTGCAGAAAGGGAAAGGTTGGAGGCTGGGTGAGTAGTTACTCACTGTCGAGAATCAGTGCCATAATCCACAATAAACAGCTAATATCCAGTAATACAGGAAGATGGTGACCATTGATGACCTGCTAAATGAGTGTCAGATAACTAAGGAGGGAAGGGAGAAGAGGGGGAACCATCATGGAAGGATACACCTTTACACCTCATCATGCCATGAATCAGCAACAGATGAAGAAGTGGCTGAGAAGCCCTGCTAGTGGCTGGAAAAAGGCTGGTCAGAAAGACATTACAGAGGCAGTGGTAATAATGGCAGCTGCAGGTGAAAATCACAAGAGCACAAAAGCAAGAGAGTCTGGGGTCTCCTACACCAGACAGGACCCTCGGTTCAGGCTGTGTAAACTTCTGATGCGGTCCAGCACACAGAATTAAAGAAAAGGAGGGAGTATTTTACAGCTGTGTTGTAAACTCTTTAGTCAAAATGGGAGATTCCCCTCAAAGATGGTGTAGAATGACAGAGCTAAGATCCTGTGAGACATCTAAGATGATAATCAGATGATGGTTAACCAACCAGATATTGTGGGGATCCACAAGCGACAAAGGAAAGAAACAGTAATAGATGTAGCAATTCCGACTAATGGCAACATAAAAAAGAATCTGGAAAAAAGCAGGGGGCAGAAGTTGAATGTGTTTTTTGTGTGTTCTGCTGAGGTTTGGAATAAGGATGTATTCATCATTACTAGATAGTTTGTAATGTAGTTGAATGACACTTAAAAGCAGTTTGGGTTCAAGGAAAATGTACGAAATGGTAACGTTTCATACATATATTTTTATTTTAAAATAATGAAATGGGGTTTTGCCTTTACAATCAATAAATGCTTTCACTAATGCTTCTATTAGTAAATTGGCAAAAGTTGCAGTAACTTTTGAAAAAATCCTCTTTTTTGCCCCCAAATGAAAAAAACCCTTATCTTATTAGTCAATTAAACACTTTTTCCATAGGTGTGGCCAATGCTATTTGAATATTTTTCAAGACTGTTTCCCATTGATGCAACACAAACCTTACTAAACATCAAACAAGTGTTAGCAGAGATAATCACCTTTGCAAGCAGAGTGACAGGCAGAGAGAGATTACAGAAAAAGTGATTTGTGATGGGAGGGTGGGATGAACGGATTTATGACTGAGTCTTGATGAGAGTAACGTACTAACAGTGATGACACTGACCCATAATCAGGTTTGTGTGTTACACAGTGTAGAGTAGTGGTTTGTTTATATTTGCTAGAAAAAGGGGGAAAATAGTTCTTAGAATAAGAATAATAATTTATTAGTAGAATAAAATTGATTAACTATAGATTTAGGGAAGAAAAAAGTCAGTGTATAAAGGGTGGCAGCTCATATTTGTTTAGTAATTTTAACAGTGTATGTGTGACTTTCAGGAAGCTGAAATCAGTAACTAATCAATATTTGGTTTATTATTTTAGGTGCCATTTGCTGACATAATTTTTGTTAGCAAATTGCACTTAAAAATACAAATGACATTTGTACACATCTACTAAACACCAGGTTCTGAATGATACAAAAAAAACATACAACATTATTTGTACATTAACATGAATGCATTTAATTACTATCAAATAAACATAAAACTGTCACTTGTGGATACTTTACTGGAGTGTTTCATATTTTCTATGCAAAGGACTGATTATTTTGTTTTTGGACCAAATTGTCCAGTCTACTTCATCCTCATTAGTTCATGGGGCGTTTCATGTACACATCAATTACTTCACT
Organism: Menidia menidia; assembly: GCA_907169785.1. NCBI lineage: Eukaryota > Metazoa > Chordata > Actinopteri > Atheriniformes > Atherinopsidae > Menidia > Menidia menidia. The sequence goes on along the minus strand of CAJRST010033334.1, from coordinate 11,157,036 downwards.
CTCAGTAGCTGACTGAGCACAGTACGGCAGCAGCTGAGCTGTGTGTCTGTTGCTAGTGAATTGGTGGTGTGATGATAGATGAATGTTAAAAGATGGAGCTGTGCTGGATGTGAACAAAGTGTTCTTCTGGATTCATCAGCAGCACCACAAAGAAAGACAGCGGCCACAGTGAGAAGGCCAGTTTAAAGAGTCGAAGCTCTTTGTTAGATTCATGTTTGCCGTGTAAGATGATCTGTCTATACACCTGGCTGTTTACTAGCCTACTGGGCAGATATTTACTCTCACAACATTTGGGTGTGTCTGGTCAGGGATAATACCTTATGCATCTGCCTTGTGTAGTTGTAGTTTAGTGCTCTAGTCAATACTGCTACTAGAATTTGTGCAGCTGTCATAGAGTGCCTGTTCCCATACTTGTGTTTGCTTTTTACTCACAAGTGGGCCTTCATTATTATCTACTGCATGGATATAATGCTCTTTGTGGTGAGTAGATTTGCTTAGGCCAGGTTTGCTTAGCACTAAAAGATGTAATGGGAAGGTATTGTGTGCAAACTAATTGAAAAGCATTAAGTTGGTATGGTGTGATATTAAGCAAATAAAGTTAATCCTCTGGAAATAAGTCAGACAAACGGTTCCATGTTTCTGGAACTTATCCCTAGTCCTATATCTAAGGTGTAATCAAGATATATTCAACATGCATCAATCAAACCTGCATTTACCACGGACTCTGCTGAAAACTGCCATTTACTCTCCAGCAATTTCATTTTGGAAAACAGCCTAATTCAACTTATCCTATCAACGTTATGTAACTTCCAGAAGAAGCTTACGCATGAGTCAGCACAGTAGAGGCTTTACTGCACTGACACACAGTGGCTACAGTACTGTACACTGCATTCAATTAGCTAATGACTTTAAGTCAGTATTGCAGGAACAGCTGATAAAGCCACCTCAAAAGCTGATGACCTGTTGATTAGAAATTTCATTCAGGTAAAATCCCTTGTACATGTTGCATCACAAACATTTCATATTGTACTTTACATTGGGTGTTTGCACAAACTGTTGGTTTTTCCAGTTTCTGATGAGACAGGGTTGCAGAAAGATTAGAAAACCAAAAATTGACCTTTTAATTTCCACAAAAATGACAATAATTTCGTTGCATGCCATTTGCGATATAATCGTGAAAAATGGTTATATATTCAGAAAAGTGCTTTTCCATTTTTCCAAAGGGCCATTAGTGTTAACATATGTGCCTGTTGAGACTCAGCATGAACCTCTGTTGGAGGCTCAATTCAAACCGTTTAAAATTATGCTCAGTTATTGCCAGGCACATTTTCAATAAGTGAGATTGCATTAAAAAGACATACTTTTTCTATCTAAATCTATTTTTAATGGACCTAAATTACAGACATATTGGAACTATTAAATGTTCTTCAGGTAGTATGCTTAACTTCAAAGTCAAAATCCTCTGCTGAAACTGTAATGAAGTTATTGTACATGTGCATTTCTTCTCCATTGATATGTGACGGGTGATTAATGTTTCTGCCTTTTTTATTGAAGGCAAATGAATCACTTTGTAACGCTGCAATCTTGATAAGAGCTAGAGAGAGAGAATCAATATGAGCAAAGTAGGAAAGTATGTCTTTGGATTCAGGCTATACTGATGAAAATGGAGGCATTTTCTCTCATCCATCAGCTACGTTGCTAATCAGCACAGTTCTCTAATCAGCAATGAAATGAAAAGCATTGAAGCTGAAAGCCATAAATACTTAATGCATTTAAAGTGTGTCTTTGTGAGAAGACGCACACAATTCACCTAGTTTACTGCGGTGTGCCTCTGTAACAGAGATGCGTTAAATACATTTTTAACAGCTTGCAGTGCTGTCAGTTGAAGTCATATTGGTCAAGAGAAACTGTCTAAAGCAGCCAAAGTAGCTTTGACCTTTCATAGCTAAACCTTTATGTAAAAGACAAATATTCTGTCAGTAGTGTGTCATAATCCTATTTTTACTTGGTTATTGTAAACGAGCTGATAATATATATGAGGGTTATTTCTGACACGACTAAGATTAGAAGAGGTGAAAATGAAAATGAAACTAAAAAATGTATCAAGGTAGTGTTCGATTATTGAAAAAAATGCTTCATCAATTTTCTGTCAGTTGATCTTCGATGAATCGTGTCAGTTCCAATTTCAGCTGGTCATTAATACGCTGATAACATCGCTAAAAATCAATTTAGTCTACACACCGTTAATGCTGCTTTATCTTTAAAGGATGAACTTTAAAAGATATAGGTTTCTACAAGTTGTAAGTGCACTATTTTTTTTCAAGTGTTTTTAAGAAATCTAAAGTTTGAATGAATAATTAAGGTTCATAGCACCATTGTCACTGTAGCGTTTTCCCAAGACTGAGTATAAGGAAAGGGAAGGTGTCAAAGAGAAGGAATGATTAGCTTTATGATTCCTGTAGCCTCATCTTTAGAAATTGTTAAGGAGTCTAGCACACACATGTTATTATTTCATTTAAATATTTTTGTGTTGTTTAATGAACAACCCAATGGATTATTTGCATTGGGATGTTCATTGAACAACAAGGTCAATTAAAATGTAGAGTAACTATCTTCCCATCCTGCTCTTATATGTAAATTAAATTAATAATGAGTAAACATGAGACCTTGAAGCAGGAATAAAAGCATTGATCTCTGATGTTTTGTTGATGAGCCACATTGTGTTGAGAGAGGAACCTTATGCTTTACTTCAGGCATCCACCTTCCCTCTACCACAACATACAGTAGGATTGACGTCTAGGTGAAATTACTTACGATACTTGTTCAGATCAACAACTTTATTTTGACAGATGTAGTAGTCACGACTTACCTCTTGTGAGTAATATTTACCCTGTTTTTTGCTGTTGAAACTTACCTTATCTGTCACTATCAAATAAGGGTTGGGTTAGTAAGATGAACACGCAGATGGTGATGAAATTGCCTCACAGGCACATGATATGTGGTACTTATGCATCTCACTCCTACGCTAAAATCTGTCAGTAGAAGTGAACTGCTGAATGCACAGACACACTAACTAACAGCAGGTTCCAGTACTTCTTTGATCTTACAGCAGCTTGAACAAAACGATTAAAGCCAGTTGTCAAGGGGAGATTGTAAATCAACTAACCATCGGATCAGTACTCAGTACTCATGTGGGATGTCAATCCAGACCTATGTGATGTTCAAAACTGAACCAAACAGGGAGGCGGTAATATACCACACGTCAGGTGCAGGACCAGCACATGTCAGGAATTAATAGGTGAAAATATTTAGATGCATCTTAATTATTATGTTGGATTGCACATAAAGTGCATGTCAAATGGATGGCTTTACTAAACTCTAAATTGGATTTTTATCTCAGAGTAATGTCACCTGAGAGTCTTGGCTGTCAGTGTCTCATCATTTTAAAGAGCGTAGTATGGATCTTTTCACCCAAACATCTATGGAATAGAGTTATACCAATTTTGCTTTGTCAGATCTGTTAAATTGGTGCAAAAAGATTAAACTTCTGGTTTTTGGTTTTGGTTTCCATACATTAAACAGGGTGTTGCAGGATCAACTGAGTGACGACAATGGCTTTAGTCGAAGTTTTTGCAGCACCCGCTTACCTATACAAAACATGGTGTGTTTCATGTATGCTATGATCGAAGTCAATAACAACCTGGATGACTAGTTAAGCCAGTTTTCAAGGACATTAGCTCGTTAATTAGGTAGAATTGAAGTGATGACATATTGAAACAAACGTTAAGTCATACACAAAAAAGTTAATTTGACCATCTTTTCCTGTAGATTTTTAAAAAATGTCTTTGTTGCTGAGTATGTGTTGACATGTTTTCTGTAGTAAGACAAAAACCCTAGAGGTTCACAGTGGAGGGATGTTAGGGTGGCATTTCTTCTATTTGTAGGTCTTTTCAGCTTCGTTGGACCATGATTTACAATGCCCACTGGAGCAGTTTTCAGCTGTGTGCATCTGTGTGTGATGGTGGATTCCGAAAGTCAGGCTATGGGTGAGGAGGTTGTCCAGATGGAAGATTTCAGACAAAGTGGGGTGTCAGTCCTGAGAGATGATAAAAAAGAGTTACCATATAAATGGTCACAATAGAGGGGGACTAGGAGGTGATTATGGCTCAGTAGATAAAGAGAGAAATGTGAAACTTCCAGTTTAATATGAATTCAATCATTCACAAGCTGTCAAAATTGGTCGGAAATTACTCAAAGAATGAGCTTGTGAATAATTCGGTGGAAATAAGGTTCTGGAGCTTTATAGCATAGAGTTCTCCATTATTCAACTGCTGGATGATCACTGTCCAAAATGAGATGAAAAAGTAAATGTATCATGAATAAGAACAAGTGCTTATTCTTCCCACAAGAGGACATGAAGGAAATATTAGAGAAAAATAATTTTTGAACTGATTTAAAGCGAAATCAGCGGACTAATGTATGCAGTTACAAAATGGGTGGATATGTAGTTTAAACTAGATGTGCTTGTTTTGACAATTTTCCTGTACTGTTTGTCCTTGCCTCCAAAGATAACCAAGCAGCAGCTTCAGCAGACCAAGGATCGCTTCCAGGCCTTCCTCAATGGAGAAACGCAAATTGTAGCTGATGAGGCATTCATCAACGCTGTGCAGAGTTACTATGAGGTAATGACACACCATGGCATTCAAATTCACAGTACACTTTCTATGTACACATACTTACATGCAGCCCTTTACATACATACAAGCTTTGAAATGATTTAATATATTCTTGCACCATCAACAGATATTTTTTTGGCGCAAATGCATTTGTTTGGCTTTTAATGTAAATCTACAGCTGTAACGTACAGTGTTCATTTTCTGCATTTCTATATATCTTACTTGATTCTGAGAGACATTCCAAACCAGCTTTCGATCTAAAATTCAACAAGCATGACACAGTCCTGTTTGGTATTGTGTGTCAAAATGCCTGAATTCAGAAGGCTGAGTGGCAAAATGGTGGCTGAAGCTTTTCACTGCACAGATTATGAGTCAGAGCATGTGGTTCACACAGCCATCTTATCCAGTCTCACTATTCAATCTGCAGATAAAAAAGTCCTTTTTTTCCATGCTGACAGCATAAAAGGCAATGCATTAATCGGAATCTGTTCAGAGCCAAAATTGCGATAGAAAAACAGAAATATTTCTGTTTTTGCATGATTTCTGAACAGTGTAAATGATGACTTGTCTAATGTATACATTTTCTAACTTGGTAAGTAAAAGTTTGAAACAAGAGGTTTTATCATGCTCGCTCAGATACTGAGCTCCATCCCATCTATCATTAGAGGCAGATCAAACAAATCCGAACATCTTCTTACAAAATTACTATTATGAGATAGAGTATTAAGCTATTTGATGTCTGCTAAATATGGAATCAAACACAACACTTAATGGGGTATAAAGAATGGTTCCAGGATGTTTTAGAGCTCTGAGGACCAAATTGACACCCAGAGCAAGTGAAAACAGCAGACCCCGCTACCGTGTCTCCTGTTGTCCTTAGTGTCAGAGCAAAAAACATTAGCCTTTGAAAACACCACAAAGACAACTTCCAACTGCAGACTCTGATGTACACTGTGCACATACACAAATGGTCTATTAATCATTCAGCAAGGTGAAAAACAGAAAAAAATAGTTTGGATAAAGGCAGATAAATATTTAGTTTATATTTATCATCCAACATCTATCTTGATGTATAAAGATTTTAATTATGGGTTTCAATATCAAGTAGCTTATATTTAAAATGTTTTGTACAAGTTTCTGTAATAACACATTAATTGTTGATGAGCTGAGAGATTGAACAGTTAAGGGCACATCAACTTACTACAGATGTCATTCACAACATTCAGCAACAATTCAGCAATCCCTGAAAAACATGAGGAACTGTCTGAAAAAACAGCTCTGATGGAAAATAACAGAGGCGACGAAGCGCTAAACTCAGAAAAGACAAGAGAGACAGTTGGTCATGGACGCTGCTCGCCTTCTGAACAGGGTTTATTTGCTTTTTGTGTACGCTTTTGTCCTGTACCAGTAGTTCTTGGTGTTGGTTTGTGGTGAGAAAAGACCTTTTAACGTCTTTTAATTTTCAATTAGCTGTCATGGTCTTTGTAAAAAGTCGTGTATAATACCAGATTCTAAAGCCTGTGCTTGGCAGTAGATGAAACCAGTGTAGCTAGTAACTAACTTCAACTGAATGTGTTTGACACACACTGCCCTAGATAACTACAATAAGCAAGTGTAAGCAAAGTTTTGTTCGGGTGGGGGTGTTTATAAGCTCCTACCCTATTATGTGTTAGTCTATCTTCTTTTTCATATATTGTCTTTTTACTTTATATCAATTTGATGTCATATTGACCTTTTTTCTCAATTTAACATACTGCAAATAACCAGAGCAATGTAACATTGAACCATAAATGTTTCAGAGGCTGCTGTTTTGTAGCCATAATGAATGCTGAAAACAAAATGTGACTGTCAAAGTGACAAAGCCGTCAGCTCGGATGGTTTCTTCACTTGATGCGGTGACAATTTAATCCTGCCCGCCTCTGTCCTTGTTAGCTTGTTAACACAGGCATTCTGCCTCTTGCAAAATAACAGCAACACATGCAAGCCTATAATTATTCAACATAGAATTTTGCTTTCGTTAAATCCCATATATTGTGATTTCAATTTTGACAAGCTAACATGTTTTTCTATGTCATGAAATATAAAAAATTGTGTTCATATTTGTGTCGTCACTTAAATTAATGTTAAATGTTTATTTTGGATGTCCTCTTTCCTGAAATAAGATTTGCTATGGGAACAGAGAAGCTAACAATCTAAAAGCTGATATTAAAATGGACTGGCTTGTTTACTACGACTGACATGCGTCTCTTACAACATAGGTGTTCCTGAAGAGTGACCGTGTGGCTAAGATGGTCCAGAGTGGCGGCTTCTCCGCCAATGATTTCAGGGAAGTGTTTAAGAGGCACATCGAGAAGCGTGTGCGAAGCCTTCCGGAGATTGATGGCCTGAGCAAGGAGACAGTGCTCAGCTCTTGGATGGCAAAGTTTGACACCATCTCCCGTGGTGATGAGGATCCACGAAAGGCTCAGCAACGCATGACAGCCAGTGCAGCCTCTGAGCTGATCCTCAGCAAGGACCAGCTGTATGAAATGTTCCAGAATATCCTTGGCATCAAAAAGTTTGAGCACCAGCTGCTTTATCAGGCTTGTCAGGTGAGTTATCAAACCTTTCTCTTTCACAGTTAAGTCATGTCCACCTTGTCAATGTGTCACTTATATAGTCCACATCATTTGTAAGATGTTCTAAATTTCACTTCAATTTTTAAGAGAAAACAACACCAGCCTTTTACAAGCCTTTTACATTACTGAATGATGAGCCAGTCACTTTGACACTTCAGTGAGAATGCTTACACAAAGTACCAAGTATTAATGTAAATATTGACAAATTAATTCACCTTGAATTCATTTTGCCCACTCACTGTATGTAATTGTTAGCAGTTGACATTTAACAAGTTAAATCCCATGAATAATAAAATGTAAAAAAATATATCACTGTAATATATCTCCAGATACCGGTCCAGAAATATCTCATTATCACGGACATGTGCTACGATTACTGGTGGATATTAGTGGACTCTGGAATGATTGTGTCAGACATAACTCTTATCCCCTTGCTCTCTTAACTGCTCTCAGTAGACGGATTCGTTTGTGTCTTCCTACTGAAGTCTGATTTAAAAGCCTTACCCCAACAGGATTTGAAGAAAACCTCTGACACCTATACATCTGCATAGTATTTAATGTATAAAGAACATTCATCTTCATTTTATTCAGCCCTAATGGATATGTGTGTTTGAGGCCAACTTGCTTTTAAATGCTGATTTTTTTTGGCTCAGGTGTCAGTCCCTTCTCAGCAACTGCTAACCTATAGATTTAAGAAGATGGCAAGAGTTTCTCTTAAACAAATTAGACTGGACAGTATTGTTTGAATGTGTCAGCTGGAAAAAGATCTATACAGAGTCTGTTCTGCATGAGGGTTCATTAGTGTTACCAGAGGTGCAATATATCAGAAGAACTCATATCCTGTGTGTATTTTTCCAATCCTTTGAGGATGGTTAACCTAGTTTTTCTTTTTCCTTTTTCACTTAATTTATGTATGTATGTATGGTAGACATTGAACTATTGTTCGTCCCTTTTTCTCGGCATCGTCTCATCTATGTTTGCTGCAGTAATGAAAATATCCAGACGTACTTATGGTGACTTTGAGCATCTCTCAGGAAGCTATCAGCCACCATATATTGCCCTTCCTGAATGAGAAAATGTTGTCTTGAAACAAGATGCCGCTCTTCAGTCAGTATGGTGCAGGGCTGCTGGCATCTAATTAAAGCTTTTCATGGATTGGCTGGGGTTCTGAGGCTATCATGTTTTAGCTTTCATCACGTGGGATTTACACTTTTGCAGTCATATCCAGATAGTCAAAAGAAAGCTCTGGCTTATTTTTGTCTCACACTGAAGTAAGAGCAGCCCCTGGAAATGACTAACAGGAGGATCAGACTGGTACAGCTGCTGCTGTGCAAACCAAACTCTGAGCGTGCTCCGCTACCTGATGGCAGCACAGTTATTCATCTGTGGCAAGACCAAACAGGACCGGCAAATAGTGAAGAAAAGCATTTGGTGTCAAGACCGCAAGAAATGTAATCTGTTATTCTCAGATTTCTGGTTAATTGTCAGTCTACAGATTAAATAAAAATTCCTTCTGAGTTTATCACATTACAGAAAAACACATTATTAATAATTCAGCAGAACATTGTGACATTACAGAGAAGATAAAAGTTGTCACGGCGAAAATAAAGAGTTTGGTTAAACTAAACCAAATGTATTCTATCAGTGTTACTTATTTGATTCACACCATTATTGAAATGTGCAGCTTATGTTCTTAGGGTGTGTTTGCCCTGCACACAATCAGCATATCAGTAACAGAGGAACATGCTCAGTCCAGCTGTGTGGCAATGCAGCAATGTGACATATATATACCATAATCCCAGTGGTCTGCTGTAAGTGTAAGTATGCAAAGCTACCAGTGAAAAACGATTAGTGATGATCTCAACTCTCTACCACTGTGACTCTTCATATAATACTCTATCCACTGACCCGCTTATCCATATTCTTTGGGTCTGGAGTTGGCACACGGCCTTTAACTTCACAAAATTCCACTACAGTGTATCTCACAAAGTAGGCACACAAATTGCAGAATGAGATTCTTAACTTTTGTCTTTGATCCACCAACATGTGATAATCATAATAAAGACAGACATTTTACCTGGTTTGCGGCTACACATCTGCACAGCATGATTTCCCTTTCAGAAGTCAAAGCATTGTAGAGGGTCAATGTAGTAATGTTATCATTCTAGTTAGAAGTTAACATTGGGTCACCAAAAATACTCACAGAGCCCTGATATCAGACCCACCCTTTTTTATTTATGTATAAAATGCCTCAGCCATTAAAGCACCCAAAGCCATTTCAGTTGGGTCACTCTTGGCTGAAAAAGAGTATTCAATTTATTACTGTATTCTGTGTATAAATCAAAACCTAGACCAGCATGCTGTATAAATTAAAACAAAATGGCCTAGTGTAGGTTAAAAGTCTTTGGAATTAGAAAATACCATCGAGTGGGCAACCCTACATTCGCATAACAATAGAGAACTCAATTTTTGTACTTTTTGTAGTTTGCCATGGTCCCTATTTCTAAGAGATGATAGGGCAGAGACGAGATGAGCTGTGTTCGGGTCACACACAAAGCTAAAGTTTTAAAAAACAAAGCTGTAGAAGACGGACTCTCGTGCTAGTTGAACATCAGAATGTTACACTGTCCATGGATTAGAGCAATAGCATGCCACAAATTTTGTTAAAGAGTTGTTTCTCTCCAGTACAAACCGCTAATACCAGCAAACATCTGGCTTTTGAGTCCAATGGAAAAGGATTTAATCACCAAGTTCATTCATATGTTGTATTATTGTCCTGTGGTAGATGGATATTAATCTAAGCTGATTCTTAATGACGGGAGCAGAAGACCCAGTGGCAATGGTTCAGCCAACTTTTTTGTTTTTAATACACATTTACAGACCAAAATGCTTTATTTGACACACTTGTCTCTCCACAAGTCAGCATTTCTCACCTCTGTTTAGTGTTAATATATAAAGTACTGATTAATACACATAAAACAAAAAGATAAACAAAGTATTATGGCACCGGCAAGGTATGTTTAATCCTGCAATAAAAACATTTGCACTAACAATTCCCCAGTTCTATTCTTTATGAATGAATGAATTAATGAATTAATATTTCTGCTCAAGTTAGGGTTAGATTTAAACGGTTGAACTGATTCATTAAATAATCATCTAATGCCTGCTTTTGTAAGCCCAAATTGAATTCATATTTAGTTCACTAAAATTATAAAGCTATAAAAATAAAAATATAGAAAAACAGTTCTTCAATTCATTGACTTTTATGACTGTAAATACATTTTCTGTTGACTTGTAAATTGTTTGAGCAAGAGTGATGTTAACACTCCTTGAAGATTGTTATTCTGGGCTTTTTAAACCAGATATTTATTCAGACCAATGCACTCTCACTCGCATAAAATTATTTCCGAATATCAACTGGATGATTGAATTACCCGAGCCTGGGAGTCAGAGTAAGGTCCGGACAAATCAGGATGAGAGTTTTCCCCCTGCAGAGCCATAAATCATCGTCTGCTCACCACCCTAAACTGGCATACCATACTCAGATCAGCTCTGCCAGTGACAGACTTTGAAGGAGGCCCTTCCTGTTCCTCTTTAATTTGTCTTGTCTGCAACTGTTAGTTGGGAAATGAGGCCTGAGCTCTTCCTAGTTTAGCCTGTAGCTGATATAATTGCATAATGGAACCTCTTCACTGCACTGAGGATTGGGAGAGGATGAGTACATTTGCCATGCCTGCCGAGCCACCTCTTGACTGAGAGAGCAGAAATGCAGGGGGAAGTTTGATTGCATCCGCTTTTTATAGAATCTGGACAATGTTCATAACAGAGGGAATTAAAAAAACAAAAAAATACTTGCCCGTGACAGCTCTGTTGTAGAAACAACGAATTCCCACCTTTTCATAAACGTAAGACAAAAAGATTTTCACTTCCTTTTGTTGCTGTTTTACACAGTACAGTGACAGCCCTCTGAAAACATTTAGTAATTAAACATCTTGTATGATGCTACATTCACAAAAGATCAGCTTTATCTCCCTTTGCCTTTTTTAATATACACATGCACACGCAGCAAGTCTAAAAATAGATTAGCTACAACTCCTGCGAGTCCAAGCAAGTCCTGCTGCCCATTTCTTTGTTCTTAATAAGAATCCCCTCTGTGGCTGTGTTTGGTATCTGCCGCTAATGTCCGAGTGGACGCCTGGGAATCTGTCAGTGGCCTGGCTGTTAAATACCCACCTGCCTCTGTTCCATCGCCTTTAACCCGCTGTCAACTTTGCTAATGCGGAGTCACCTTCATTTAGCACCTCTGCTGCAAGCCTCTATAATAGAGCGAGAACTTTTTTTACCAGCGTTGTTCTCATATGCGCTTGCCTTGTCCACCTGGATTGGGTCAGTGACAACAATGACCTTGTCGCAGTTGTTTGTTTGAGCTCTCTGAGGCCCGGTAGCTGGTGGTTATTAGTCCACAGAGACGAGCCTTGTCTTTGTTCCTCTTCCACCCCCATAACCTTCTTTATTTTCAATTCTGTTCAGTCAAAGTTAGCTTTAATAGAAGATACTGATGCCATCTCACATTTTATAGATGCACATAGGGGTTACACACGTCACTTCTATCTGCTTGTATCTTCCTCATTGTCAATTATGATGTAATTTACCGACTTGAATGTTTCTGGAAATATGGATTAACATCTTTTATTGTTGTGTTTTGGGGGGGTTTTATGACAGGACGCAAAAACACACATCAGAGGTAAAAACGCTGTGTCAGACGCTGACAGTCCAGGCACGGAACTGACATTTCTTGTGGGATTGTATGTGTCAGATGTCGCCTGCAACACCGTCCAGTAGTGAACCTTACTCAGAGTGTTTTGACACTAGATTGCCAGCAGTGGGGGGAAGGGGGGGGGACTGCTGAGGCACAGCAATCACTGTAAGTCACTATTATGGTGGTGGATGCATTTTTGCTGTCAATTCACAATTGTGTGTGTTTTTTTAATCACAAAATGCTCTCAACTCTTTAAGAGTCACTCCGTGGCAAATCTGCTCTGAGTACCACTGTGCTTCTTATCCAGACATTCTGCTGCAGCTGGTGGGAAAGTCTGATTTTGTGCTCTACTAAACAAGGACTCTGGGTTATGTAGAAGGGTGGCTGTTCAGGGGCCGGTGCTGGTAGCACACCAGACTTAAGAGCTCATGCTTACTGTTCCCCATTTAAGACACATCTGCTTGATATCAATTCATAATGTACACATGAGTGATCACCATCATAACACATTTCAATCATGAAATGGCTTTTCTGCTGATTACATGACTAAGATGTGCATCATTCCTGTAAATGGGCTGTTTTTCATTATACTCACCACTGTAACTGTGTCACTTGTTTCCCCACCGTGTGCTACTTACCAAGATCCTCCCCCTCTGTTAATGGCCGAACTGGGACATAAGCTCATCCTCTCTTAAAAAGGATTGCTGGAAGGGGTAGAGAATCAATATGGTAAAGCTTGAGAGACGAGGTCTGTTAATGTAATAACTGTGGTTGAAATACCATGAGGCCAGGGGAGGTCAGCTCTGGCAGGCATCCCAGCAGCAGGAGACCAAAGGGGCTTTTGGCGCACCGTGTAACAAATAGAATCAGGCTCTCAGCGGCTGGGACCAGGCGGATATTTGAAGATAGTTTTCTTGTAAGTCAAAAAACTTAAACTAAGACATGTCGTCTTTCATAGAACATAGAACACCATATTTCACACCATATTTCATTTGCATGTTTTTTTAAAAACTTTTAAAGTTACTATTAACAGTTTATCAAGTGAAAACGTAGAAAGCTGGATATAAAAGCTGTGATGTAATGGGCAACGAAATTACATCATATGATTTTACAAGTATGTAGCGAGAACCCCGTCATTCTTGGCAGATTGTAATTGTAATTGTATCGTGGTTATAATCCTCTGTAAGGGATTCTTTCCTTCAGAATGGATGTTCTTCTTTTACATACAGAATTACATTGTACATGCAGAAAGCAAATAAACAACAAACTATGTTTTAATTCTCATTATTAATTGGAAGCAGGCTTCTGGGTGCAACTATGCTGTAGATAAGGCTCAATAAGGCCACAGACCTGACAGGGTTAACAGAGCTGACTGATGACTCACAACATCCAATTTGACAAGAACAAATTGTTTCTGGGAGAATAACAGAAGGAATGTCAAACATGCATAAAAGGAGAGCATGAAAAAGACACCAGCCTTATCCACGATTTCATTTCATCAGCAAATGTGAACCTCTTTTTCATTATTGATGTCGGAGACCCACAAAATTTCTTTGCTTTTCATGACTGCCGGCCAGATGTCAGGCTTAAAGGTGTCAGGTCCACAGATGTCAGGCTTTTGTGCTTGTATCTGAAAAGGTTCCATACAGGCAGATTTCAAATATGAGTTAGAAATTGACTGTACGTCTGGTTTTAGTCACACAATGCCAAAACTTGTTTCTGTTTCTTTGTTAAAGATTTTCCTTACAACTGTAATTGGTTGTGGCCTTATTTTTAGTGCCCTCTCGACACGGCCACTTCAGAAAGTTGAATATTTCATTCTGGTGATTGAATTCAGAGAGAAAAGGGATAATTAAGAACACTTGATGCTTCCAAAAAACCCTGTTATTGCATTCATGATCTCTGTGGTGATGGGGACATGTTTCCTGTGACCAAAAGATGAATCTCCTTTTGATTTCCATCTATTCATGTGTGCTACCACGCCAGGCTTCTGTGATTGCTGCCAGGCAGCACAAACTGTAGCTCTGATTAGCCATTTCACGCCCTGGTGTAACTTCTTGTAGCCACCAATCTGCATAAGCACCTTTTGGACTGACCTTTTACCTCCAACTGCAGCCCCTCCATGTCAGTATCTTTGGTCTCAAGTTTTTAAATGGAACTTGGCAATATATAAAATAACAGCATGTTATTCTTATGATCTTTTTGTTATTTGTAATCTTTGGTTGCACATTTGAATCCTCGTACGGACGTTGTAGTGTGACTTAATCCTATGAATAACCGCTTTAGTTTGGGTTTACTGTTGTAATCTAACAAACAAACTGTTTATCTGATGTGTAACCTTCTAACAAAATCTATAATTGATCCCTTCAGTTCCTCTTCTTTTTGTTGATTTATACATTATTTAGTGTTTGTTCAGTTAAATTTGTTATTTCAATGTCGCCTTAGATGTTTAACTGCTCTGTTCTCACAGTGTAATGTGAAAAACCTTCTGTGATGGTTGTGGCACTGAAGGCCTTTAATTAAAACTAATTGCCCAAAGGCATGTTTTTAATGTCACATGTCGGAGGGAGGTGGAATAGAAAGTGTACACTGGCATTGTTTTTTGTGATTAATATTTCAAGACTGCACTGACTAAGGGGTACAGGGCTTGTGTCATGATGGACATAAATGTTAAACCTAAAGCTTTGAAATTTTGCTGTAATTAGACAAATGTATAATCTTGACTTGTCCATCCATCCATTATCGTTACCACTTTTTCCCTAATGGACCTGGAGCGTGTCCCAGTGGTCAATGGGCGAGAGGCGGGCTACACCCTGGACAGTCCGCCAGTCCATCACAGGGCCACACGCAAGACATACAAGGACAAACAAGCACACACTCACGTTCACTGCTAAGGGCAATTTGGAATGGATGGATTATCTTGAGTTGTTTTTAAACTAATTGTTGAGGCCAGACTTTAGCAGTGTTTTGTTCACAAGTCACACAGACTGTTTTTAGGTTGTTTGTCTTGAGATTTGATCAGTTATCATTACCATGACCGTCCAGCATAAATACTGATTTTGGGTAAAAAAAATGTTTGTTCACAAGTCACACAGACTGTTTTTAGGTTGTTTGTCTTGTTTGTTTGTCTTTATATTCCGTCAGTTATCATTCCCATACCGATCCTGAAGATTTTGCGTAAAAAATAATTTTTTTGCCCCTCAGAATAATCTTTAATGCTGCCAAATAGCAGGCAGTAATATGCTGAATATGAAGAAGGAAACTACTGAGAACTCACAAATTAACTGCTTGCTTTTTTAATGAAAGGCATGTTTCTTAATTCTATTCTTGTGCCGGCAGCTTTAGCTGAAAGCGTGCATGTGGCTATGGAAACATTGCCTAAATGAAGTTTAAATCATTAATAATTTACAACAGTTTCACAGAGCTCTCAAAGATGAAACTACATCCACCAGAGCTTTTTGAAAGATTTAGTCATCTTTGCAGTTTTTTGTCTTCAACTTTTTGTTTTCCACTTTTTAAGTTGGAAAACTTTTTTTGAATTGAATTCTAACTTTTGACTCAAATTTTAAATTAGTGTAAGAATATTTGTTTGTTTTTTCTGTAAAAATATCTCATCCCAGTCTTTGATGAGCTGAATAAATTGGCAAATCGGATGATGCTGACCCTTTGTTTCTTTTGAATAATGCCAGGTACATAAAATAACCAACTAAAGTAAGTGACTTTCTCCTCTGTGTTTCTCAATAGTTGGACAACCTGGATGAACAGGCTGCACAGATCAGACGAGAGTTGGATGGTCGTCTTCAGATGGCAGACCAGATTGCCAGGGTGAGTCAGACTCCGCGGGGGTGATTCAGAGTGTTTTTAATATGCTTTGTTATACAGTTAATATGTCACTAATATGGTACATTTTGTATCAACAACTCGGTGTGAGCTTCCAACCACTTCCAGAGTACTGTCTCAAATAATATACAGTAGATAAAAATGTGTAAATTGTAAAGCGTTGGATAGTGAAATTGTTTGAATTTTTCAACTTTTTAGAAATTGTCTGTGGCTGTTGATGAGTTTGTCCTGTTTTCGTCAGCAGGGAGGAAAGTTCCCCAAATTTGTGTCTAAAGAGATGGAGGCCATGTACATCGAGGAGCTCAAGTCCTCAGTGAATCAGCTGATGGCCAATCTGGAGAGCATGCCCGTGTCCAAGGGTGGGGAGTTTAAACTCCAGAAGCTGAAACGGGGCCACAACACATCCATCATCGACATGGGCCAGGAGGATGAGAATACACTGTCCAAATCTGATGTGGTGCTGTCCTTCACTTTGGAGGTACTGTGACGCTTAAGGATCCAGGCTGGGTGTGTTTGAATGAGAGACTCAGGCGTGGCAAAGTTGATTTGAGCTTTAGAGGAAATGTTCTCTTGGCTAAGCTCACAATGAAAGATTTTTCGAATAAAAATTATGCAAATAGTTTTTGATGTCGGTGCAGTAAATAAAAAAGGCGGTGTCACAATGTACAAGATAACAAAACATATCAATCAAAATGTGTGCTCCGTTGCTTCTCTGCTCCAGACTAAGTTTAGAAACAGACTGTAAAGCTGTTCAGGGCTCTGAACAGATGCTGTGTGAAGAACAGACTGACACATACACACGCAAAAAACAAAAGCTTTTACCTGCTCCTTAACAGGAAATATGACTCATCCTGTTATCAGCTTGCCTGAGATGAGCTAGCACCACAGCACAGAGAGCAGTCACACCTCGTCTTGTGATGTGGTGCTATTTTAGAATCAGGAAGTGCAAAATCCACCCAAACAGTGACCCCAATTTTCTGTTTTTTCACTCAATGGCAAGCAAAATTTAGATTAAGAAAAAAAATAGCTTCAGAAATAGAATTTTCAATATTCAATTTTTTGTAGTATTCAGTTTTTCAATGTTTTTTTTGGTTTTATATGTTGCCAAAACTGCCAGAATTATTATCTGGGAAAAAACCCTTAACAGAAATATATGGTGAAGTCAAAGTCAGAGTTATTGTGACACCTCAGTGCTTTTCGGATACAGCATTTAGGATGTCCTTAAAAAGCAGATCAACCAGTTTTCCACTACAAAAAGGACATCTCAGATGCGGTCATCCAAAACTATTTCAAAGACCACAAGGCAATTGCCAGAAGGGTGAGGAAAACGCTGTTTCATCAGTTTGTGATGTTGTGAAGAAGTTTGAGATTCATTAAAATTTGGAACCGTGTCTGGAGTCTGGTACTTCTGCAGAAAGAAAGTCATTAGTGGGCATCCAAGAAGGTGGTATTGCAAATTCAGGAAAAAAAAGCACACGTTATTAAATGAGCTTCAGGCTGACCTGCAGCAATGTCGAGGGGGAGGGTTCAGCCTGTGCCATGAGCTTTGCACTTCATAAGGCTTCACAGGAAAAGACAAAGGGGTACAACACTATCGGAATAAAGCAGACTTAACAGAGGACTACTGCTTTGCAAAAATGTTCAAAGATGATCAACAGTTTATCTGGGGTGATGACCTGATTTCAGTTGAGACAGGCGTAGGGTTTAAAAGATGGAGAAGAGCTTTTAACCAGCCGTAAAATAAAATATCATCATGGTGTGAAGCTGTGGAGCTGTTTTCCTGGAGGCACTGGCTATTTCAAGGTAATGAAGAATTCACAGGATCCAAAAGTGATTTCATAGATAAAGAAATCTCTCAGGGTTTTAAAAGGTGGTAAGAAATGAGGGTCGGGTATTTCTCATCAGGACATCAGCCAGAAACGTTAATCCAAACAGAAAATAATGGTTTAAGGAAAAGAAAAAGACCAGAGAAGGAAATCCCTAAGTGGCTTCATGTAAACTGTAAGAGGTCATTGGTGGCTGGTCCATTTAAAAGATGAGTAAATGGAAAGACTACGAATAATTGTGTTCAGGGGATACATTTTGTATTCGTGTGTTTGCTCATCTTTTACATTGTGAAAGGCTTATTTGAATTAAGATAATTAATCTAACCATATTTTCTTATTCAGGATTGCATGTCAAGAATGTCGTAGTATATCATGAACTATTCTTAGCATATTTTAAAGATGAGAAATGATCATTTTTACAATTTTTCTATTCTTTTGTTTAATTTAGATACTTATCAAGGTGAATGCAGAATGCCAGTATAAGATGACTGGAACAATAAACAGTAAATAGACAGTGGCAGTGAGTGAAATATCCAGTTGACAGTAGACAGTACATTAAACAGAAGCTCATATGGAAAGTGAACTCTTATCCTGACTGTGCTTTTTGGCCTCAGATTGTCCCATTGAAATTCACTTTTGCTATCTAACAGTTACCCCTGGCAATAGCAGTGATACATAATATTCTTCAAGCTGTTAAAAAGTAGATATAAGACTTTGCATGGCAGATTAAGCCTTCAAGCAGTTTGGAGGATAGAGTTACTGTGTCCAGGGACAATGGATTGAATCTTTACAGACTCTGTTAGTAGATAATCAGCAGGAATCTATAATAAAATCAAATACACTTTAAAAAAAACAGGCTGTACGTATAAATAGTAGTTGTAGCTGGGATAGTGTATCTTGGTGGATTTGCTGCCCTTTCATCTGCTTATGAACCTTTTTGCTCCATGACCCCCTTCAAGAGATGAATCACTTCTTGTTGGCAACCTTTCTGTGCTTCCCAGGTGGTGATTATGGAAGTGCAGGGGCTGAAGTCTCTGGCTCCGAACAGGATTGTTTACTGCACCATGGAGGTGGAGGGAGGTGAGAAACTCCAGACTGACCAAGCAGAGGCATCCAAGCCAACGTAAGTGTGCACCTACATGATTCAGTGCTTTTCACAGTTTTATGACTGTGCAAACTTTGTTGTGACCAAATTTTCTATCTTGTTTTAAATGTAACAGTCATTTGAAGCAACGTAAATCCTCTTAAGATATCGATTGACACAATCTTCTTTCAATTTGAATGTATTCATTGATACAATTGTTAGAATTAAACTCATGTAGCACACTATGTTGTTAGTGTTTTTCTGTTTTTTAGAAAGACATTTCCTGTGCTCCGGCAGCTGCTTGCTGCCTGTTGTCTCATTTAGGATTATATTGGGTTAGTAATTACAACAAAATGGGTCTGTTTATTTCAGGAAAAATGGTCATCTACAAATTATCCTCTTTGAAATCTTCTACCTCACAAATATTTTGTCCAGAGACCTGTACTTGGATAACCATAGATCCCTAACTTTGATATTAGGACTTTTTTATTTTTTTGGTGCGGTAAAGCTATTTAAGTTTTTATCTGTCCCATCCTTCCAAAAGCTCTTCTCACCAACTAATTTCTATCAGTTGAAGTGTGAGAAATCTTGTGAGAAACCTTGTGTGGCAAAGTAGAGTATAAAATTCAACTGTTTAATTATAGATCTCTCTCCTCCCTTTTACAGACTTCCAGTTGGCACATATCCGAAATTATTTTGTCACCTCACTCCTTGTTATGACAGTTCATCAGACCATATTAATCACAAAGTCCAAATGAAGAAAAATGTATTCCTTGCCGAATATAGTTTCCCATTATTTGTACCATATTCTGATGTTATACGGAAAGAGTTATGAGAGAAATTTCTATGAAACATTCATGCATGTATGAACTATTTTAAGGCCCAAACGTCTCCACCTGATCTGGCTAATGCAAGAGCCATTTTAGGGAAGCAGGGTCTGAGGGAGATGGAGGGGCATGAATGAGAGAAGGGATTAGATGAGAACAAGGCATGGGCGATGTGTGTGTACGTGCTTGTGTGTGTGTGTGTGTTGCAGACTTTGTTGAGTATGACGCTGCTTGCACAATCACCAGCAACATATATTACAAGGTAAAGATTGGATTTGAGGTTTACGAAAAGTCGAATACAGGTTGCGTTTACGGAGAGGTTTGTTCTCCAGGCAGCGACTGTTACATCATCTTAAGGAATGGTCACATGACGGGCGAATAGCTGGCTGAGTGGGTGTATAAAGATGTCACAAGTACGCATGCACACATGACAACAAAGAGATGTAAGTTAATCGTCACACTGCTGGAGGTTATTGGCTTTCAGTAGCTGCAGGTGTTTAGTAATTGTGTCCGTAATTTTGTTCTCTAAGTGTTAAAATGTTACGTTTAAGTGTGATGACTTATCATTGAGTTTGATATAGTTGATTTTGCTTCTCCTTTTCCCGATCTGACCTCTTAAGAGTGCAAACATTTTGGAGAAAGAGCAATGGGGTGTTGCGTAGTGTGTCCATTAATAGACCCTCCATTTAACCTCAAGGTCACCTTCATGCTGGCACCTTTGATGTGAAATGAACACAACTCGCCACTGACTTCTCACAGTCAGCCCACAGTATCTCCAGTCACTGTCTACACACTGGAACCGCAATATTTTTGTGAACATTAAGTAACAATTGAATATCGATGTCAGAAATGCTTAGAAACAAAAGCTCTCTAAAGCTGAAAAATGACACCATGTTCTCCATACTTTGCTACAGGACCAGAATTGAAACATGTACAGTAGATCATATTTTTAAGGCTGCAAGTGCATCTTGGAAGCCCAAACAGGACAATGAGAGCTGAGAGAAGCAAATGTATGTTGTGTAACATGTCAACAGCGAAGGCAGTTTTCCCTGTGTCACTGTTCCCATAATGCCTTTTGCTTTTGAGGGCGTAGCTGGTGATAGGTTTCTGTCATTTTTTGTATTTTTCTTTCATATGCATTAAAGAAATGACATATAAAACTTCCAGGAAGTTCTATATGTAGTTTCATTTCTCTGAAATGCCACCTACATGCTGTATGACAGACAACACCACTCACAGCTAATCACTTCTGTGATTGTTGATCTGGCAGAATTGATTTTTTTTCTTTTGTTTGTTTGTTTAATTTCTAAAAAGCTTTAGCCTCCAACTACATGCACATTTCAGTTCAGGCAAATTATCAGATCCGTTGTAGTTTCACAGGGGATATTTAGGTCAAAAGCAGATGAAAGCACATTTTTTCCTTGATTACTTCTGTTCCATCCTGTACACAAATTTATCCCCTATAAATGTATCCCTGTATATATATATATACAGTGTTAGGCTAGTGTTATACTATTACATATATACAGTGTTATACTAGGCTATGAAAGAGTATATTTCATCTCTTTTCATTTTCATGAAATTATAATTGGCTCACTTTTGTGCAGAGCCTCATTTCTGTCTGCTGTTACAGAGCCAGAATACTTATTAGGTATATAAATAGCAGAAACATATTTCAATAAGTGACTGTGAGACTGGGAAATAAAAATAAGATGTGTGTGTGATCCTCAGTATTACGCTGCAAGTCCATGTGACTGCATTATTTCTTCTTTTGAAAAGGTTTTCCAATCAGCTTCCATAACTTCCATGATCACAAGAAGATAAAAATAATCATGTCTTTGTGTCCACGTCCCTTCTCTCTGGAGTCTACAAGCTTTTGTATTTAATCTAAAAATGTATTTGATCATCATGCAATATGTGTATTCAAAATAGATTATAGGCTATATTATTTGATTTAAAGAGAATATCAACAAGGGATTGAGGTTACTCTCCCAGACTGGCTTGTATAGAGAATTTAACCGGTGAGGTTGTTGTAAGGGAGTACTGCCCCATCATGCTGTCATGGAAGTTAACCTCTGGTGTGTCTTTTGTTGTGTCTTTCAGCTGGGGGACCCAAGGGGACTTCACCACCACACACCCTCTGCCTGCTGTCAAGGTGAAACTGTTTACAGAGAGTACAGGCGTGCTGGCACTGGAGGACAAAGAGCTGGGCCGGGTAACACCTATGTTTATTTACTCTTTCAGCAGTGTACACTGTGATCTCCACACAACTGTGAAAACACAGAAAAAAGACCTCCCAAGTCGTGTGATAGAACACCAGACTGGTTCCTGTATTGATGTATAAATATATGTACCTACATTTTAAGTATATATATAACATGTTTGTGTCCATCTGAAAGATTTTGTGTTGATTTATTAGAAGGTAATTGTCTTTTTGGTATCTATTGGCTTTAGTGAGTTACAGAAAATGAGTTGTGTATTTTAGCAGACTGAACCCGAGGCAGATGTTTTCAGTATGACTAAATCTTAGCTGTGGATCTTCTATGAACTGTTTTGTACAGCAAAGGACAAAGGAGCAACATCATTTTTTGGTGTGTACGCCCAGCAATCACTTTTTATTTTGGTGCCTTTGCATTGTGCTTCTGCTTGACCAGCTCTAAATTTATTTATGCAGCTGGCCTTTTCTATTCAATAAAAGGAGGCTGACAAACTCATTTATTACTGTATTCAAATTTCATCTTATTCAATGTAACGCAAACGTTAAGGAAGCAGGAACACAAATCTACCCTGCGTATCCCTGTGTAAAAGTGACAGGTAGTTAGGAGCAGTATTGTTAGTTGTTTGCGTCCGGGCAGCGGTGCCTCAGACGTCCCCGTGGTGGCAGTGACCTTGGCTGTGACAAGGCTCTTTGATCTCCCACTGCAGCAGAGTTGGCAGGAAGCAGGCTTCCTCAAAGCTCTTTAAGTCAGCAAAGAGAGATTAGGCTTCGTCTTCAGAGAGGGAGCAAAGCACTGTTCTGTTACTCTACCAACACTTTATTTTTTCTCATCAAGCAAACACGCACAATCCCGAGCCTCTGCAAACACTGATTAGTACAGCTGAAGGCTGCGCGGGATGAGATAAAAGAGCCGCTACCTGGATAAAATAAGCTAATGAAGATTGAGTCCTACATTTTGTGGTCTGTTTTTTTTTTCCTTTTATCTTTTGTTCGAGTGCAGGTTGTCCTCCACCCAACACCGAACAGCCCCAAACAGTCAGAGCTGCATAAGATGACCGTGACCAAGGCCTGCCCAGACCAAGATCTCAAGATCAAGCTGGCCATACGTATGGACAAACCCCAGAACATGAAACACTGCGGGTGAGACAGCCATCACCAAGTCACAGAGTGGTGTTCTTATGCGCTCTTCATTTTCCATGCCTTTCCTGTGGAAGTCCAACCCTCTCAGCTCCTTGGCCTCATTTCTGTTCACGTGCTGTGGAAAAATACTGTGAGGTGCACTACTCCCCCTGGTGGACACTAGTATTTAGTATGTCTTTTAGTATATCTTTTTATAAAAAAGAACGAGCCAGTGCTTTTTAACATTTATGTAGTCATTAATGCATCTGGATTAAAAATAAATAAATCCACAGCTGTTCCCGCTGCTAAAAGTTCCTACAATGAGCTAATTTGCGGGCTTATGTTACAGTGTGCCTGTCAAATTAGGCTTCTTTTCACCTCATGGTTGTTTATTATGGGTGTCATCGTGTATATTTACAGGTATCTGTGGGCTTTTGGGAAGAACGTCTGGAAGCGCTGGAAGAAGCGTTTCTTTGTTCTTGTTCAGGTGAGATGTGAATACAAACGTGTTCAGCCTAATTGGTCCTCTTTGTTAACCTAATTTCTGTGACTAATTCAACTAAATGATTTGGATTTGTTTTTACTTACAACGATATTAAACTAACAACATACTTAGGATAAAGAATGGAATTTGGTTTAAACTGTTGTAGAGAAAATTGGTTGTTGTAGTTTGATGACAAATGTTTTACAACCAATGTATACAAGATTTCAGCTTCTCAACAGTTCAGTCTGCCTCTCTATTGTTGTAACTTTGACAGCTTAGTATGACATATTTTTAAGGACAGAGACAGGTTTAGGGTCCAGGCATCTTATATTACTCAGCCATGCTGCTGTGATATTGGTAGAAAATGTCATTGTGTCTCTGGCAAAAGCTATTCTTATTTATATTATCTTTGCTCTGCAAATACAAATAAATATGCATTTTCTGTGGTGCAGTGATGGAATATGATCACTAAAAATTGTGTTCAGAAGTTGTCTGAAGTTAGCTCATGCAATAATCAAACATCTCCAGAAGATAAATCCATTTAATAATAGTTTCCCTTTCTTCACACAGATTTTGTTAGATGAATGTTCCATACATGTTTTATGAACGTGTATATGTATATATGAGTAGTAGATAGATATGATGTTTATTTTTAAGTCGTTATTGTCCTGTTTTTGTAAGGAGTTTTCTACTACTATCTACAACTGGCGTTCTCTCGTTTTATATCCCCTTCTTTTTTAACAACCTAACTGATTGCTTATCTGTTGCCACTTCATCTTGTAGTCACAACAGTCTTCCATGCAATTTCAAAAAGAGCATACATTTTTCAGAACTGAATGAATCATTGCATCCTGTTTCTTCATTAATTTTTTTTATTTTAATTATGTTGAGCAGCAATGCACTTGACTGTATGGTTGGTTGTATTACAGTGACAAGCAAAGAAAGAGATTCAGTATCTGTATATTATACCATTGTATTACATCTATTACCCTTGGTATCATTACTCAAGGGGCTGTTACACTTTTTGTGGCTGGTTGATGTGACCGCTTTCCCTTCGTTTTGTAGGTGAGTCAGTATACGTTTGCTATGTGCAGCTACAGAGAGAAAAAGTCTGAACCGCAAGAGCTCCTCCAGCTGGATGGCTATACTGTGGACTACAGTGACCCTCAGCCAGGTGGGATAATAAGAGGTGATATAACGGTTCATACAAATACCCACATTACATAAAGGTCTAACCTGTTGTCGTGTAACACCTTATTCTGGCAGGCTTGGATGGTGGCAGGGCTTTCTTCAATGCGGTGAAGGAGGGTGATACTGTGATTTTTGCCAGTGATGATGAGCAGGACCGCATCCTGTGGGTCCAGGCCATGTACCGTGCCACTGGCCAGTCCCACAAACCTGTCCCACCAACTCAGGTCCAGAAACTTAACTCCAAAGGGGGTGCTTCAGCCCAAATGGATGCTCCCATTTCTCAGTTCTGTAAGTAACCCATAACACAATGTGGTCACTTCAGCAGAAAGCAATTTCCATCCACAAACCAGTGAAAGCTCTGACCCATAAATGTGTCACACCATGCGCTCCACTCTGCAGTCACAAAACGTGCTAGTAAGAACTAACACACAAGCCCGCACGCACATGCATTGATTTCTCACAGATCCCTCCAGCATCTGGTGGACCTCCACTCATTTGTCACCACTCCCACAGTGTTTAAAGGTGCAATTTCATGCAATTCCATCAGTCTGTTCACAGACCAACCTGGTAAAGACCTCATCATACAAAAGCAGGTTATGTCCTACAAACTTCCAACAAATTTGGAACAGGCCGAGCACACATTCGATTTGAACATTCAAGCCTGCTGGGGTTGAATTCAGACTGACAGTGTCAGAGTGTGCTGTTTTCCGTCTTACCACAGATGTGTTTAAATCCAATTGGAGCTTTATAGGGGCTGCTGTGATGGCAGCTGTGGTCCTGAGACAGATTCCAAAATGGTTTTTCCCGTCACTTAATAGCAGCCAAGCCAGGCATGTTTAAAGTTTTAATCAATCTGTCACTCTACTTGCACCTCTAAGCTGTCACCAGATCAGGTAGCAAAGTAAAGGTAAGACTGTTTAAGTAGTGTGACATCTGCACCAACTTCTGTTGTAACCGTCTCTTGTCCCCCCCGCCCCTTCACTCGAGAAGGGTTTAAATTCAGACTGAAACATTCTGCTCAACTCAGTCGGCCTTTGTTAAGTTGTATAGAGCTCCAACCCAAAGGTTTCCATGACTGCTCCCCTGCCCATGACTGCACCTCTTACCTCCCAAACCGTTTAGTCACATACAAATTAACAATTCACATAAATAGATCCTGCTATTCAGAACAAAAACCTTTTGTGTGCACCTTTTCACTCGATAGACTAAGAATTATGTCTTTTTCAACTCTAAACAAGTTTTTTTTAACTATAAAAACAATTGGTATTCGGTAGGAATACTAAAAAGAAAAGTAGTTTGAATGACTACAGTAGAATTAGTAACAGTAAAAGGCCCCCAGTTATTATTCCACTTTTTGTTGCCAAATTGAGTTAGTCACTCAGAATCGTATCACATGAAACTCTATGTTGTTTCTCCATTGATTTCTTTGTCCAGTATGTGATCGTTCTTGTGGTTAGTTGACTCCTCTGATGCCAGCTGTTGCCATTCACAGCCTCCTCACAGTGGCACAGACCTCCTTCCCTCCCCTGAAACATTGTGGCACACCATGCGTACATGTTTCACCCCCTGGTGGTCTTGAATGGCACTGGGACCATAACATACAAAAGCCTCCTGACTCTGCTGCAGTGGAAGGATAGGAAACAAAGAATCCTATGAAGGTTCTGAGCATATGCCACACAATTTATTTGTGTTATAAATTAAATTAGTTCAATTAATTCATGCTTCCATTCCCATGACATCAGTCAATATTTTTTTCAAGCTGGTGGTTTCCCTGAGATATCATAATTATTAGTTTAATTGTGCCCTCTGTGTGAAATTTGCCGTGGAGACCCCAGTTCGTCTTAAATATCTTATAATACTGTTATACGGGACAAAATAAAATTAGCAACACACCTGGATGATTTTAAAAAACAAAAGTAGCTGGCAAAGGATAAGAAGAGATTATTGGTTGAAATTATACCGTCAAACAAGGTGGTGACTCATAAAAGGCAGTTAAGGGACCTAATGATAACACTGAAGAGGCAAAAAATATCATTTCTATAATTTAAAGATGGCTTATACAGCCTTTTTCAGGAATATTATAAAAAATACTTTAAGTGAAAATAAAAAGGAGAAATGGTTTCTGATGATTGAAACAGGTCTAATGGACATATTACATTTCGTTGAACATGTTGCATCCTGAGCAGCAATAGTGAAACCTGGTTTACATTTTGAAAATGCATGTTAATATATCAAACCGTCTCACTCATATTTGTCAGCATGTGGCTGCCAGTTCAGTCTCAGTCTCGATATGCAGCGTTGGCATTTGCAGTCTAGCCAAAAGTCATAAATCGTGTTTGTTGAGAAGCCAACATGAGAAACTGGACCACTGCAGACGGTAGCATGATTAAATACCATTCCTGTAGGGTTATACTTGACCTGGGGATAATAAATAATGTAAAGCATATTCAGGGTCAATAGTCAATCTCCTTTTTTATGGGACCATCTTGCATTTTATAAAGTTTATATTGAGATTCATTCCAGTGTTAAAAGAGTATATTGTTTGAGTTGCAAAGGAAAGTAAAACTATGAATTAATGTGTAGAACTAAAATAGGGTCATTATTCTATTACAAACATCTCACAGTATCACCTACCACAGTCATTCGACTCCTTTCAGGACCTTCATAGTTGTTTCTCCCTAAAATAATGTAGAGTTTACATCATGGTGTTTTGTGTATGTGTATGCCAATGTCCTTGAAAAGCAAGCCTTGTGTTTGATCAGACTGAGTGACAGTACTTAAAGTGTAGCTCTCAACTCCTTAAGTACTTGTCCATAATCCAGAATAAATAAACTGCAGTAGAGTAATGAGGATAGTAAATTCTGTCTTTTTCCCCTTTTCTCTGTCTCTCTCTCTCTTTCTCACTTTCACCCTGTTTTCCTCTTCTTTGGTCTGATATGCCTCAACATCTGTTGTTCACATATCCTCACGTGCTCACACACCACCACCCACAAACTATCATGTTGGTACAGGCTGTTGTTTTTGAGTTGTGTTTTCTTCTTCATGCTTTGCCTGGACCCTTCTTTAGTAATGCAGCTCCTAGGTCAGGGTCTCTCGTGATTGCTCTCCTCCAGCCTTGTTGCTAGTCTTTATGTTATTCTGGTTTGTCCCTTCTTACCCTGCTGTCTTCTAGCTGGACTCAAGGGTAAGTGCTTCCCTGTAGCCGGCACTGCTCAGATAATCCCCGCCGATTATCTGACAAATGCAACGTTCTCTCTCTCTTCTCTCTTTCTTCTCCTTTTTCACGTCTCGCTTCATGTCTTAGATATTAGATGATTACTTTTTTGTTTTAATGACCTCAAATAGAAGATCAAACTGTAGGCATCCATCTGTTCCAGTATAGGATGCATGTATTTTTATATCTTAAGAAATTATGATTTGACTCAGTAATGGTTGAAGTTATATTATAGTTATTTTTGCATAATTGCCTTCTCTCTTTATCCTTATTGGTGACCGGACCCCTCAGAGTAAAGCAGTCAGAGGATAAGATACAACTATTAAGCTACCTTGTGAAATAATTTTGTGTTTCGAGAAAGATTTAGCCTGTAAATTTATGATTAGGGACACAAGTTCCAAGACCTAAAATGTTCCTTTTAACCTGTTACTGAGAACATAAGATGTTTGCATTTTTCATTCATTAGATGTTTATTGATGATGATTTCTCTAAACATATTTGAAACATGAGGGTTTGCTGCGCTTTACCTCAGAGGGCTCAAATGCTTTTAATTCTTTTTCTTTGTGCTGTAATTGATGAGAGTTGGCAAATATGTATGCGGAGTATTCTGAATGCCAAAGAGATGGAGTAGCCACTGCCACCCCTTCCTGTGATAAAATACTCCAGACCCTCTCCCCCTCCTTCCTCTTGTAGTAGATGGGCCTGTAGATAGAGGCTAGACCAGTCTTACACCTCCAGAAAGGAGAGGTCTCATTTTGATTTCTTTTGACTGCCCTTTTTGCCTGAATAGGAGAACACCTGTGTCATGTGTCCATACTTTTGTACAAAATACAGGAGTTTTCATTCATTGCCCCATCTCCCAGAGAATGATACAGTTCTGCCTCTGTCAGCTTCATGCTATTTACCCATGTATTTGCACCAAATTGTATTGCTACCCTATTAGATTTCTCAGTATTGGTATGCCTGTTAGTGTGCTCCTTAGAGATCATAAATACACTGCCACATACTCAAGTATTGTCAACTTGCAAATGCGTAGAGATTTTCAAAAAAAGGAATGCTACAAAATCAGATACAGTGCAAATTTGAAAATGGGTCTGCAGATGTGCATGACATTTAAAAGTTTACTGAAACTCACTCCTTTCTCTGGCATGTTGTACTATAAATGTATGCAAAGGTAATTTCATTTACACTTGGGTGATACGGTAATTTTATCTATATTTGAAGTCATAATGAACACCTTGATGGGAGTTTTGATAATGTTGCTGTAGTATTGAGTCTCTTCTGGACTTCATTATCTCATGTAATTAAACCGATGGAAAGGTAGCCCACTCACCATGTCACGTTGTGCAACCCCTGGCACTTTTCCTAATTCTTTGGATAAGTTCTCACTGTACCTCTCCACCGCAACATTTGTTTTTTTGCATCGGTCCTGGAGTGAGTCTTGCGGTCACCCTCACCAAAACAACGCTGTCCCACTCATGGGTTGTCCTACAAGCAAATCCCCTTTGATCCTGTGGCTGTCTCTCATCCAGCACAGGGCTCACTTCTAAAGCTGCACACCATCCTCTCAGTGTTTCAAGACATTGTGTGTTAAATATCCAGTTTTTCTTTTTTTTAACATCAGGACCTCCTGTCACTGTTTGTCTTCCTTCTCCTGTTACTCGCTTATGTTTATTGTCCACATTTGTTTGTTGTCTCACAGGTATTTCTTCTCAGATTGGAGTAAAAATATGCTAAAAACAAGTGTAACCCTCAGTAGGTTTCTTTTTTTTTAAAAACAGTAAGTTTCAGTGTTTGTTTAACACCCACATTTCACCCTGACAATGACCTGGAGGGTAAGAAATGTCAGTTGTGCTCTATTTATTTACTCAGTCCTGCCTTAATAAGATCAGGGTCCCACTTTTTGCACCCAACCCCCTAATCCTCATCACTCATGTCAGCGTCTCATGGACATAACACCTGTCACTCAAATTGAGGACATGACTGCGCCTCTTATCTATTTTGAATCATCCATGTCATTTTTTCTTTTTTTTCCTGACAGTGATATTGTTTTCAGAGCACAGATATTCTTCTGATAAGTAGATGTAATCTGTAAACAAAAAAAAAAGAAAAAAAAAAGTCCAATGGTGGCTTCATTACTCATGGTTATATTTGTTCCATTTCCTTTTTTCTTTTTTAGCCTAGTCTGATGTTAGAATTCCTCCTTTTTCATTGAATTTCACAGATGATTTAGTCTCCAACAGTATGAGTTTTCTCTTGATACAGCCAAGATTAATGATAAAACGAACAAGGAAATCCAGAAATGTAAAAATCTCAAAAGTCTTCGTTTCATTTTGCAGCTTAATGTTTCCTTTTTTGTACTAGCACTTCACCCTATAGTTTTAAGTATGTTAAAACGAATTAGTCTTTTTGCCATATTTGCGTCTATTTTACTAGCACACACCTCAATATTTGTCAGGACCTGAGTGACAACCATTGCGAATGGCAGAATCTATTGAAAACATCAAGAAGAATGCATCTATATGAATCTAACAGCACTTCTTCAAACACTTCTTGGATCTTTGAGAATTTAGTTCTATTGTTCAACAAGAGGGAATGTGACATACCAAGATGAATGCATGCATGCACATACAATATGAGCACCCGTCCCTTTGAACTTAGTTTCAGTTTCTCAGCAGCCAATACAAAAAAAAAACTCTTTACGCTGTCTGACACAATGCAAGTTGACAATGTAAGCTGTAAGTGTTCATAATTTGCCCTTAGAAGTAGCCATAAAACCCCCTGTTGTTTCATGTAATGCTCTGAAAATGTGCTGTCTAACTGTGTCTCACTGATGTCCTCTCCTCTGAACCGTGTGCTTTTCCCTGTGCCATTTGGCTGGATAGACGCTGACAGAGCTCAGAAACATGGCATGGATGAATTTATCTCCGCTAACCCCTGTAGCTTTGACCACGCCTCGCTTTTCGAGATGGTGCAGCGGCTCACCTTGGACCACAGGCTCAACGACACCTTCTGCTCCTTGGTGAGGGCCCCTCTGCTCGTTTGAACGCTTCTATGAAAAGACGTGGGGTGGTGTTTGATGCTTTGCTCTCTGTTATGCGCGATTGAGGTGAGGTGTCTTTTTGTGTTTTTCGCGTTGTGCAGGGATGGTTCAGTCCAGGTCAGGTATTCGTGTTGGACGAGTACTGCGCGAGGAATGGAGTGCGGGGCTGTCACAGACATCTATGTTACCTACGCGATCTACTGGAAAGGGCAGAAAATGGGGCTATTATTGACCCCACTCTTCTTCACTACAGCTTTGCTTTTTGCGCCACCCATGTTCACGGGAACCGGTGAGCCTTTATGTTGTCTTTAAATTGTTAAGGTGCAGGAAGTAACATACACAAAAGCAAAATGAAACATGACATGTCCCTTAAATATATATTTTTTTGTTCTACTCCTACATGACATAGAAATCTCATTTAAAATACCATTATTATAAGATTAAGCCTGAAGTCAGACAGGACAAGAGCAGGAATGCGTCAGCTTTTTTTCAGGCATCCAAAATATTTTTGTGCTTTTCCCATCAATTTGATTTTTGTTGTGTCTACTTTTGCTTATTATTATGTTGTTGTTTTTTGTGCTGCCACAATTTTTACTGTTATGTTTTTTTGTTGTTGTATATTTTATGTTTTGTTGTTAACCGATTGCATGTCTCCACATATTTCCTTGTTTTCTGCCATTTTTCTTTGCTTTTCTATCCTTTGTTGCCATAGTCTCTTATTGTCCATATTATTCATCCTGTCATGCATCCGTTAAAGTCAGAGAGGGCAACAATTACTGGGGGCCGCTGGGCTATGAGGCCCTTATTTCCCCAAAGAGCTCCCAGAGCCCAGATCCTGGCGCGGCCTCTAAGCGAGCGCGCATATTCAACCTTAGAAAGAGAAAGGAGTCCTTTCAAGGCGAAAAAAGGTGAGAGTAAAAAAAAAGATCTCACACTCGCAGGAGGTCAGCCAGTGCAATTTTTTTGTTTTTGTTTTTTTGTGACTGCTGTGCTCTTGTTGGACTGAGATGAGGGTGTGCATGAGTTGCATGTTTCAGCTGGGTTATGTGTGTGGGTGTTATCCTCATAGGCCGGACGGGCTAAGCACCGTGACTGTGGACGAGAAGGAGCGCTTTGAAGACATCAAGGAGCGGCTGCGTGTGATTTTGGAGAACCAAATTGTAAATTTCAGGTAACTGCCAGCTAAAGCACTTGGAATGAGTTGTACTGACATTTTGTCTCATTTCTGACAGTTGTGGTCTGCATCTGTCGTTGTAGATATTTTTTCCCCTTCGGTCGTCCAGAGGGTGCCCTGAAGGCCACTCTGTCTTTGCTGGACAGGGTTTGTAAATGTTTCAAAAATAATATATCAACCAGTGAAAGAAAAACAATGATGTGATTAAAACACTGAGATTGCATAATTGCTGTATAACCTAGGTCCTAATGAAGGACATTGCCACCCAAGTTCCACCAGAAGAAGTTAAAGGAGTCATCCGCAAATGTTTGGAGCAGGCTGCTCAGCTAAACTACGAGCGGATTAAAGACTATGCTAAAGTTGAAGGTAACGATAGTAACACAAAAACCAACAACACAAAAACTGATTGAATGAAAATACTGATGTTTTAAACATCTTCAAAATGTTTCTGCTGAACACCCCAGTGTGTACCTGTGTACTGTATTTTTGTATGTTTTTCAGATTGAAGTTATTGTAGCAAAACAGAAGACTGTTTATTCTTCGTATTTCTTCCCTTACTCCAGTATGAGTCTGTGCTTGTCACCCGTATCTATTTATTTCCAAACACTGTGAACTGACTTGGTACATGGTATATTTGTATCCATATCCTAAATGATTTGTGACGGTCTGTGAGTCACTTTCTGTCTCTCAGCCCAATAACTCTCTCCTTTGTTTCAGGCCTGCTTTAGCTCTGTGCTGTTCTGTAGGTCAAGTTGGCTTTTGTGTAGAGGTGTGTGAGTAAAAATGCATTCAAATCCAAAGCCCTGAAATCTTTTGATGTGCTGATCTCTCATTGTGCCTTAACTATTGAAGCTGTGTAGTAACTGGCCTTAGACATCAGACGATGGGACTGTTATTTCAGCTTAACTGAACGTCCTCTCAGACCCCCAGCTCCCAGTCGATGCACACTCCCCTTCTCTGACTTCCTCACTGTAACTCTTATTTCTCTGGTTCGTTCAGCTAGCTCTGCTTACCCATTATTACACCTCCCTTTGCCTGGAAATAACAGCAGTCGTCTTGACACTTTTGTCTTATGCTCTTGCTTAAATCCTCTACTTTTTGCTCCCTGTCTGCTCTGCTTTTCTCTCCTCTACCCACAGATATATCACTTTGTTTGACCTCTGATT
The DNA here is from genome assembly GCA_907169785.1 of Menidia menidia. Lineage (NCBI taxonomy): Eukaryota > Metazoa > Chordata > Actinopteri > Atheriniformes > Atherinopsidae > Menidia > Menidia menidia. The sequence continues at coordinate 11,123,797 of CAJRST010033334.1, read as the reverse complement.
GTCTTAATAAGCAGCTTTTTACTGAAGTAATGCTGTGACTGACCATGCAGTGGTGGTTTCATAGTTTGTGAACTTTCAAACAAAGATACAGTCTCACTTTTTTTAAATCCCTGTGGTTAACCTTTAAAGGCCTAGGCTGCAGCTAGCTGCTAAAACTGCAACTCCTTTTTAAAGCTGAATAGCTGTTAAATCTCTAATCCAATCAAGGTGATTTTAAAATAAAAAAGGCTGAGCTGCTTGGCTTTTCTGTTGTGTTACAAATTCATCTGTGGTGGGAATAAAACCCGTATATACAGCAAAAGGCAATATGTATTCATGCCTGGTGCCACCTCCCTGTCCCAAAAGTCCAAAGGACAAAACCCTCATATTTTTATTACCTTTTTTTAATGTAATTTGTTCTAATTGCATCATTTTTCAGTCAAATCAAATGCCAGGTGCCCAAAAAAGCGTCTAAGTCTTCAAGGGTTAATGCCTGGCACTTTTTCATGATAGAGAAATGTAACATGATATTTCTACATTTAGAAATATTGGAATTTAAGAATGGCTCACAAACTTTCAAACACCACTGGGCGAACCAGCATCAGCCACCTGCATGTGCCCAAGACATAACAAAACAACATTGCCTTTCTTTGTCGGCATAAATTACATACTTACACACACGCACAGACATATATATATGCATATATATATATATATATATATATATATATATATATATATATATATAATGTCATTATATAATCTTGTTTTCTCCTCCTCTGTATATGTTTTTGGCATTACTCAATTTAAATGCACATTTACTTGGAATTGTAAAAGATTGATGTTGTTTATGCCTTGAAAGAAATGCCTCAGGGTGCTAAAGATACTAAGGCTTCAGTCCTTACTATCTTTTCATGCTATGTGAATTTAATTCCCCCTGTCCTTGTGAAGCGCCTGGTTCAAAATTAACCAAACATTTGTTTTAATGTTGGGCCCCCTGCCCGTCAGAATGTCGTTTTCACCTGGATGGCCCTCTTCCCATTTCCTTTTGACCTCTGGCCTTCCCACTTCTGACCCCAGCCTCTTGCATGCCACAATCCTTTTTTGTAGGGAAAAAGAGGGAAATGTATGAGCACCCTGTCTTCTGCTTGGCCTCTCAAGTGATGGATTTAACCATCCGTGAGTACCTTCATCACCCTCTGCCTCATTCTCCCTCTTCTTTTAAGCGCTCTTTCACTCCATCCCTCTTACGCTTCCTCTCCCCCTTCACAGATGCTCCTGTCATGCTTGTTTTTATCTGTGCCTTTTTTGTGTGAGAGTGAGTGGGGAGCGCACGAGTCGAGAGATCTGAGCAGTATCACACTGAATCAGTCGGGGGTCCTTTTGTAGCACAATCTGTTTGTTATGGATATGAATGAGCAGTCTGGTTTGTAAGCTTCTTTCTTTTGGTTGGACACCCATTCCTTTGACTTGAATGCATTTTTATATTGCTGGCAGTGGTATCTCCTCCAGTCATTTGGTCATTTGATCATGTGTCAGTGGTGTGCTGTGCCGAACAGGTAGGCTTTTTATTTCTCTCACCATGCCACCAGCCTCAGTGAAGGAGCATCTGTCAACAGAGCTATCAAACGTAAAAGACAGGCGAGGGTGTACAGATTCAACAGCTCCACTTTTGTGTTTAATTCAACTCCAATCAAGTCACTCAGTGTGTCCTGTCTCTGACCCTTGTAAGTGTGTGTGTCTGTCCTCTCCGTTTACAGTAGTATAAGCTTTGTATGTTTGTTAATTAACATCTTTTCACTATTTTGATTTCCAGTTTTTCACAGGCTAACGTTTCAGTGTTTTTGTTTTTTATTTGTTTTTGTTTTTGTGATGTTTGTCTGTTGCCTAGAAACCTCACTCCCTGGAGCTGAAACCATCCCTGCAGATTCTTTGAAAAGGGTCACATCACGATGAGCTGCAACCCTGAGCCCTCCTTCCCCCCTCCAGAATTGTGAAAATAACAAGAAAAACATGCTAATTCTAAACATCTCCTCTTTTATCTTCTCTCTCCCTTTTTCTCGCTGAAGTTGAGAAAGGTCAAAAGGATCAGAAGGATCCAGGTGAAGCCATGTTTAGCTTATAGTTTAGTTACAAAGCACACATACATGAGCACGTACAGACCTGACTCTTTACAACCTCACATACATGTAGTTTGAATGCATGCATTTACTAGAAGTTCATCAGCCACAGAATGGGGCATACACACTGATGTCTTGGCATGTTTTAAGCAAACAGCTGGTTCTATAAAGTAGACTTTGTAGAGATTGTACTACTTTATATTTAAGTAGTATCAGTTGTATTGTCTTAGCATTTTCCTATATTAGCATGGACTATATCCTCATAAGTTATTGTAACTGTTATGACTTGGGATCCACAATTTTTAAAGGTTGTATTATTTTGAATGAACCCAAAGACTAACAATGATAGAGTAATACAATCTCTCATCAAGAGGCAAAATCATATATTTGCCCTAATGGTAAAGCTAAAAATGACAGACATAAGCAACATTTTTAACATTACCCACATCCTAATAGGCAGAACAACTTAGCGATGCGCAATTCAGCTAAAGGTCACGACTGGATTTAACTCAAATATTCAGTTTCCCAGCAAACATTGGCTGTTTGGTCATGATTTAAAGTCAGTTGAGCATGTTTCCATAGGTGTTGAAAAGGTCAGCCTCATTATATCATATAAAAGCAGACAAAACACACTTGGGTTTTAATCTAAGTCTCTTAGTAAGGTAAAGTCTTAATAGACACATAAATTCCTACAGGCACTTCCAAAACATTTTTGGAGATAAGTAGCTTTTGCTAAGATATTTCAGCTCACCTCAAGTTATCCTCAGTGAGATACTAGACACCGTACTCTGTTTAGGAATGAGCATGCAAATGGTTTCATGGCTGATAGGTTTTTTGAAAGGTCATTAAGATCAGAAATCAACTATGCAGATGCGGTTCATTTAAAGTGGAATTAAAGCATCTGCATGACTGTATACCGACGAGGATAAGTGGAAAGATTTTATTATCTTACCAGAATAATTACATGTAATCTATTGTTACACCACAGGGGTGCCTTTACAAAGGAGGTCACTGTGCCCCACAAAAAATAATTAAACAATGTTTGGACCTAATTTAAATTATTATTATCACCTCAAAATATACAGTTACTATGATACCAATCCATAGGATCCACCCCTTAGTGCTGAGGAAATTCCACAAACAGCTGAAAGATTATCTTTCTGATTAAAAAGCTCAGGTTTCTTACTGCAACAAAGAACATAAGAATACAAAATGTAAAGTTCATAGATCAGGGTGTCTTCAAATATGAATAACTATTTGTACAGAGTAAAGTCTGAAACGATATTGCTGTGCAGTGGTAATTTCATACTAAAAAGAACTTTGAGTCAGAAGTGTCACCTCAAGAATGCTACTGTCTTATGTAGAGTTGCGTATACATGTGCTGTTAATTTTAGATTTGTGTTGCCATTCAGTTGCATGTTCAGATTATACGAGTATCATTCCCATATGGTTACACTGTTCAATAATACCATTTCATTACATGTATCTGTTCCACCAGATCTTTTTGATAGCTAAAGTACTAAGGTAATTTGGAGCATTTGTAAATCCCAAACAAAAGTGATTAGCTGATTAGAGAAGGGACACGAACAAAAACTAAAAATTCAAAGGCAAAACACCTGAATTCATGTCAAATCTTGCTCCATCGCACTGTAAAAATCCCTCTGAATAAACATTTGCTACTGAATTTTTTAAATAACCTTTTAGTCTACTACACACATATTGTATTTGCTGGAATTATTTAAAATATTTCCATAATTGTGTTATACAATAACTCTATTAAATGTAATATCTTTGTAGAATTTTAAAATGTGTACTTAAAACCACTTACAAAATCATTAGAAACTAACTGTCAATTCTAAGGTTTAGACTACAAATAAAAAGATAGTCTCATGTGCTTTTTTGCATATTATTGCATATAGTAGTCCCAAAATGACCACTATTACTCGTCCTTATGCAGCAACTTAACCTTTTCTGTTAAAAAAACATGTTTATAATCATATTGTTGTAGACATACTAAGGAGGGAAAAAAAATTATACCACACTTGAGGTATGACATTTTTACAGCGTGTTCATGGAGTATTTTTTAACCAAGTCATGCTACAGCTCCTAATACAGATGGCTTATTCAACATTGCTTCACAAAATGCATGTTTTTGATGCCACATTGCACCTCCATTTCACTACTTTTACATCTGATACTCCTCCAACATAAATCTGATTATCCGACAAACACATTAAATCTGTTGCTTCATGTCATGTAACCCAAAATGCATCAACATTAAATGAGATCATGCTTTATTTGTTATGAGGGGAAGGACTGGGTAAACCTCACAGTGTAAGTACTGTGTTTATAATTGTATCAAACGGTCCAAAATAAGAAAAGGGGAACAATCTTCTGAATAGTTATAAGAATCCCCCTGGAATGCTTCTCTGTTATTGACTAACCACTCACCCCTCACCCTCATCCTTTTGTCTCAGAGAACGTAGGCCGCTTAGTCACGCCTGCCAAAAAGCTGGAGGAAACAATTCGCCTGGCGGAGTTAGTCATAGAGGTCCTCCAGCAGAACCAGGAGCACCACGCAGAGGTGAGTGAGAGTCCTCTCCTCCTCTCCTGCTCAAAGCACCTTCCCTCTATATCCTCGCTCTTACCACACTCGCCCCTCTGAGGGGAGTTAGCCTTATCACTTTGCTATAAATAAAACTGCTTTCATCTATGGGTAACTGAAATACTCCAGCTAAGATTAAATTAATTTTGGAAAGCATTAATTGGCGTTCAGCAGACCATAGCTGCATGGAATCAAAGATGCAGTGTCTCAGTGTAGGCCGTAAATTAGACAGGAAGTGATACATACTCTCCATCTCTTTCTTCTTATCATAGTTCACAGTGTTTCAAGTGTGCGATCCCATCTCACCACAGAATTTATAAAAAGCACACGTCCACAGCACAAAACATTGCAGTTATACAATGATAATAAGGCGCTGTTTGCGTCACCTTATGTCACGGCGTACAATGGGTGTCCCAGTAGGCCAACCTTAAATACTTTAAAATAAGAAGGAGGGGAAGTTTGAGGTGTTAGTTGGCCAGCTCCTGTATCTGAGAGCCCAGTCCAGTACCCTCCCTTCCGGCAGTAAAACAACTTTGCTTGTTTCATTTGCAATTTTGCACTTTTTACCTTAGCACTTACTCATAAGTTGTTATTGTTTGAATTGTTAAAGACACTCAAATCGTTGCAAATGGTTACGTTTAGAGATTACAATATATATTTGACCATAGATATTTGATTGGCACATTTCAACCTTCAGGGGTCCAGGGCCCTGTCATGTCCTGTGGATACTGCCCCAAATGAAACAGTAGCCATGAGATCTGTTGCCATCTCACGGTTTCTAACCATGGATTGTTGTGCTACGAGGTCTGCATACAAATGCAAAATTTCTGATTCGACTGAGATCTAGTCTGACATAAGTCTTAAATAACACTGAAATATGACTGTAATGTCCAGGCCAAGTAAGGCGTCAGAGGATAAACAGAGATTGAACAGCATCTATTCTGTACTTTGTTTGGTATTCTTTTAGGTTCCTTTTTTCTCAAAAAAAACAGTGGCTTAATATTAACAGGCACATATTAGGCCAATCTGTGTTTATCTTGTTTATACTGGTGCTCAGTTCATCCGCTTTCTCCAACTTTTTTATTTTTACTTCCAATCATTTATTCTTGCTCAACTCCAAACTTAAATAAATAGAATGGACAGCATAAACATCCACACATATGATGATATGATGATATCAGTCTTTTTCATGTAGAATTCGGCCAAGGGTGTGTGGGTATGTCCAAAAGTACAAAAACACACATATAAGGCAGTTGTGATAGAAGAAGAAATCTGTTTGGAGAATGGATAAATGCCTCTTATGGAAACATCATGGTAGATTTAAACTTTTGAATCCCAATCTGTCAATCAAAATTCCATTTATTAATTTCTTTACCACAAAATGTAGTGAGGACTTTTGTTTACTGCAGCATTAATCCCATTATTATTCTAAACTTGGTCTTACTTAGGATAAGCCCCCAACACTATAATGCACCTGATTAAAAATGGTGAAGAACATAACAGACTATTGTAAAGAAGTGAACAGGCCCCTTGTATATTTATCATCGCAATTCATGATCCTAGAAGCAAATACAATCATCAAAAAGTACAGTGGCATGCAAAAGAAGCAATATCTCCCTTCAAAATGGTAAATATATCATTTTTATACTTTAAAATAAAATAGGTGCCATGTTGCATCATTTTTGTCACTACAAACTAGTAGTAGAGTTACTAAGGTAACAGAAAGCACAGTGAACATGTGTTGAGTTTTTAGATCTGCAGATGATCCAATGTGGTCTTAGAATATGCAGATAAAACAGATTTATTGTATCTCTCTGAATATGCTTGACAGGCGGCAGTCACAAGTTCTGGAGATCAATCGGTACAGTATTTATATTTCTTTCTCCTCTTCAGTCCCCATCACAACCCCCCTGTATGGCATGTGCGCCACTATGGCAAAAAGCACGTTTCTAGGCAGAGAATTAACTCACAGGAAATGTAACAATGATTGGGTTTGTAGACATAGACATGAGAGCAAACTTGTTTAAAACTCTAAAAAAAAAAGGCACATTAGCTTTGTACAACATAATTGTGATCATAAAGCATGTTCATTGGGCCATGAAGAAGTTTCCTTTTCTCTCCAAGCATGCTAAACCAGAAATTTCCCCAAAGTATGCTCCATGTGAACCTTTGAAGTTTGATCCACCATGAACATTTGTTCCCCTCCATCCAGCGATTAATTTCAAAGTCCGCACTTGTTTAAGCATTACTTCTCCAGCTTCTCCTCTTCCATCCCTCTATGCTGTCTGTCCTTAGTATACAAACCTTTTCAAACAAATGCGTCTAAAGTACATTATTGTCCTGTACATCTTCCTGTGTTTTCACTGTCATATTGATTGGTGACTGTCCAAGCAGGGAAAAGAGGTATGTAGTCAAGTTGAATGAGAAACTCCCATAATGGTCTGTGCATGTAAAGTAGATGATTCTATGTATCCTCCCCCCTCAGTATCAGTACACTCCCTCGGTGCAGGTCCCTTGATATTGTTGCATTTTTACAGCATTGCAGTCTGTGTGGGCGAACACTGAGCCTGACATAGAGCCCTCAGTTTATGTCACTTAACAGCTTTCAAAGGTTGGAGGTTACTCTGCCTTTCAGTGTTTGCCCTGCCCTCTCCCTTTGGAAACATTAACCCTGCTCCCCTTTAACTGTCATGAAAGTCTCTGTCCTTGAATGTGATGGACAAAAACATTGTTTGCTGCCTGCTTCTCTAACATTACAACTATCGTGCTTTGTAAAAATGTTGGATTGCACAGGTGAGTATGCAGGTAAGTCATATAGTTTGGATTGCCATGGTGGCAGATAGGAATATGATGATAACCAAAAGGGGTCAAAGAAAGCATGCAGCACATTTAGAAAAAGAATAAGCTTCCCTGGTCAGCCTGTTAGTCTGAATGATAAGCAAATAAGCCAAGACTGCCAGCAAAGCAACTTATATACTTGAGCTGTCAAAGATTGAGAAAGTCCGGACTCTACCAGAAAATGGTCAGCCGAATGTCAAAGACTTACTTAACTAATTGGAACAGACATATTCTAAGTCCAGAGATGCTGTGTGCTGCAGTCTTTGGTGTGCCTAATCAAAGATGTGCATGCGTCACGTTCACATCTGATGGACTACTGGTTTGTTGCTGATGTGAATGGTGGACCCCTCATCCCTCAGCTCGGGACAAAAGCATGCAGGGAGATCCACATATGCATGAGAAAAGCACCTTTGCTTTCAATGCACAAAATATGTCATTAACACACACATCCCGACAGTGCACATCTTTCTGCCTAATCTTAACTTTAAATCCTGATTAATGAGAGTTGTTGATTTGACATAGATAAATATATATATATGGAATGGAAAAAACACTCACACACGTATGAAAACAACTTTTTTCAGAATCCACAGAAAACATCTTATGGTTAAGGAAGAGACTGTATGACTTTTTTTAGCGAGTCCCCATGAAGAGTCCACATTTAGTTCAAAGGAAAATAAATTAATAAATAAACATGCATCTGAAAGCACTGAACTTCAATTATCTGCTTATATTAATGGCTGGTTCAGCTAAAAAACAACAACAACAAAAAAACACTATTTCTAAAGCTTAATAGAATGAACTTAATAGAAACTGAACCAAAAGGGAGAGTTGAAGCTGGCATTTGCCAGCCTCTGCGCTAACCAGCGGCTGATTCTGACATTGTGTTTTAGAGACACCATGAAATTGATATTGATTCTCACCAAGTGCATGTCCTAAAATATCAAATGGAATTTCACAGTATGTATACATATGTAAAAAAAAAATCCACTGGTGCTCCGCATCAAAAAGCAGCCCCCCTCCCTGCTTCTCTTCTCATCCTCATACCCTGTCAACTCCAATCAGGAAGCCTTGTTAACCTTTCTGCTCTCCCTCATGCTGTGTCTCTAGGCATTTGCATGGTGGACAGACCTGATGGTGGAGCATGCAGAAAACTTCCTGGCCCTCTACGCCATCGACATGGATGCTGCTCTGGAGATCCAGTCCCCTGAGAGCTGGGATAGCTTCCCCCTTTTCCAGCTGCTCAACGATTTCCTCCGAACAGACTGTAAGCCGATTGATTTCGCTCCATTTTTTGTGTCTTAACATCACCGTAAAAGAAATATGCTAATTTGTGTGCATTGATGCCTCTTTTCATCCAGATCATCTGTGCAATGGAAAGTTCCACAAACACCTTCAGGATCTGTATGCTCCTCTGGTTGTTAGATATGTGGATCTGATGGAGTCCTCCATCGCACAGTCAATTCACAAGGGCTTTGACAGGGAGTCCTGGGAGCCTGTTAAGTAAGGAATCTCTGTCTTTATAGCAAGGCTGTAGGATGCTTGGAGTTGCAAAGGATTTCTATTCAAATAACAAAATCGAGTGTGTGGAAGCTGACAAAATTTGAAGAGCAGCTTTAATGTTCATCCAGGCTTCAAGTAGGTTTAGCATAACGGCAGACTGAATAACCCATTTTTTTCTGTGGAAGAAATAGGTTATTTATTCTGAAAATAGCCTTTGATTAATGCATGTTTCTTGCCAATTTCTCTCCAACACATTGCGGTCAGGCCAACACCTAATATTTCTTTTGTTTTGTTTGTGAACTAACCTTCATAATTTGTGCTTTGACGTCTAATCAGAAACAAAAGGCCTTCAGTCTGTTAAGTTGCTGTTACAATTCATCCAGTGTTGCTTTAATTAGTTTACTTTTGCATTATTTGCATTGCTAAGATTACATTGATGATATTTTAAGGGTTTCTTTTAATGTCTTTACTCATGTTCATTGTTTTCAGTATTATGTTGTCACCACATTTATTACAATGTATTTGTGTGTCCAGCTCTCTTGACTGCAGGTATTTTTGTATAACGTGTGTCTTTGACTGTTTTTGTGTGCTACTGTACATTCCTGTCTTCACCTGTTTCAGATTTTACTTTTATGATGAGTGTTACATGGCTTTCTGCAGCTCCCACACCACTGTTATGGATTTTTTTTTTCTTTTTGTCTGTCTTTTCTGCAGGAGTTTAACAAGTAATCTGCCCAATGTGAATCTACCAAATGTGAATCTCCAAATTCCCAAAGTACCAAATCTGCCAGTGCCAGTAGCAGGACTATCAGTTAACCTTCCACAAATGCCTAGCTTTTCTACCCCGTCATGGATGGCTGCTATTTATGACTCTGAGTGTGTATTCAACTAGTTTATTTTAGAATCACTGATGAAGTAGAGAGTAACTTGGTATGAAGATGCTTCTGGATGAATATAATTCTTTATTTTTAATTGAATTAAAAGTAAGTACAGTAACTGCTAAAAGACACTAAATCGACATTTTTATCATGTCTTCTCCTGTGTTAACACCATTGATTGATATTCATGTTCATGCCAAGGTCACTCTGAGAAACTTTAGAGTAGATGCAATACTGCTGTCTGAAATGAGAGGCTGAAACACTCTCATTTGTCTCAACATGCATGTTGTTGAGCTGAGATGTGGAGAAAGAGGCACTAAAAAAGGCAAAAAAGGAAGTGCACATACACTTAAAAATCAGGAATTTGCAAGTTTAGATCTCCATTCTACAATTCATGTATCTCACCAGAGTTGACATCTGCAAACATTGGCTTGAGTGACTGTTACAACCTGTTTAATGGGCCGCAAAATGAAATTAAGATGGGCACAAAATATTTGGAAATTAAGTACTTTTTCAAATTAAAAAGTGTACAAAGTTAAAGGCAGGGGCTACCCATAAAAAAACTAGTATGGCATGCCCAGCAGTGAGCACCATGAGCCCTATAAGCTTCACCCAACATGCTTTCTAAGCCAATCTTCAGGGAAGGGGCCAGTTAAGACAGGTCGTAACAGATAGGGGGGCTCGTCTGGGATGCAGAAAGGGATAACAGCGATGCTAAGCAACTTGGCTGTAGGTTCATCCCTGACCTTTCCCACCTGCCAGTAGTCTGATTTGGAAGGAGGACAGTGTTTTCCATTTGGAGATGATAAAGTGGGGAGCTTTGGAACAAACTGTTTTATCGCATCTCCTTCCTGCCTCCGCATCTTTCCCAATCAGCTCTACTCAGGATGTCCTAGAAAAGGTCTGCATGATTTGTTTTGCAAATCTTTCAGGTACCCTACCAGCCTCGGGACATGGATGTTGAGAGAGGGCCTGTGACATGTGAAGTTTTTTTGCTTTTAAACCCTGACCAGAGATGCCCCTTTTTTTTTTCTTCTTCTTCTTTTTTTTTTTTACATGCCCTCCCTCACATCTTCATTCCCTTCTCCCTTTGTCTTGACACAGTGTGAGCTACTGCTGTTGCTGCAGTGACTTGACCTGCATGTGGCCACTTCACGTACTAGTCAATAACCATGCTCTGCAGCATGGTTATTGATTACAGTAGACTCTATCTGCTCCTTTTCGCCCATACGCTGACTGTCCAGAGTTACATGTGCCAATAAGAAGTGTGAAAACAAAACATTTGGACAGAGCAGTCAGTGTATGGTCAGAGTAAACTCTTACTGTGTTTGGGTGTAGAGGAGCAGAATGATCCTCTGCACTTGCCACAACAAGCCCCACCCCTTCTCATACTTTGAGACTACTTCCGTAAGGTGACCCTTGTTTGTTTACCTGTGTGTGTACATGTGTCTGGGTGGATGGTAGTAATGGATCTGGGACATCAGAGGACCTCTTCTGGAAGCTGGACGCACTTCAGACGTTCATCAGAGACCTACACTGGCCTGAGGAGGAATTTGCCAAACACCTTGAGAGCCGCATCAAGCTCATGTCAAGCAACATGATCGAGAACTGCGTCAAGCGGTACGGAGCCCAACATGAATTAGAACACAAAATTATCATTAATGGTTCTTTCAAGTTGTAATGAGTGACATTTTCTGTCTTGCATTTCAGCACCAGGATGGCATTTGAGTCCAAGCTGACAAAGAGCAGTAAGTCCACAGATTTCCGTGTGTCTCCATCACTATGCACCATGTTCAATGTGATGGTGGATGCCAAGGACCAGTCAGCTAAGCTGTGTGCCATGGAGATGGGCCAAGAGGTAAAACATTATCAGAGACAATACTGGATTAATATACTTGGTGCTTTGAAATAGTTCTGGTGAAATTTCGGCCTGATTTTTTATAGAAACAGTTCCACTCTAAAATAGACGAACTGATTGAGGAGAGCGTGAAGGACATGATCCAGCTTCTGGTTGCAAAGGTGGGACTGTCTGAGCTGTGGCATGACGACACTGTCAAAAGCAAAAATGATACAAGCAATGAGGTGATGGTTCCTCTGTTCTTCCTTTTTCTTAGTTTGTTGTTATTCTGGAGGGAGTGTTGGCTAAGATTTCCAGATACGACGAAGGAACTCTCTTCTCTTCTTTCCTCTCCTTCACGGTGAGTTTCTTCTTTTCTTCAAACCAGCAGACTGAAAAACAGTCCTCACCAGACATTTGTTAACAGAAGGAAATGCTTTGGTGGCCAAATACAGAATTTGATTCCTTATATTCAAATCACTTTTGTTAACCAAAATCACCACTTAAACATAGTTGTTTTCTGTTTTGTCATTTGGTGTGCAAGCATACAGCAAAAAAAAACAGTTTAAAAAAATGTTTATACAAATACATTCTCATCGAATCATAGAAAACCCATGGAAGTAAATTAAATTTCAGAACATTAATGAAAACAACTGGTCTTTGCTGCTTCCATGTTGGTCCTTTATTTGATGCAATGCAGCCCTCGTCTGATGTAAGCCACAATCGGAAATCAACAGCCCTATTGATCAACTAATCATTTTACACATTCACTTTGGCGACATTCTTTGTCTTTATTGTCCTTCTGTCCTGCTTTTTCTGCTGTGGCTGTGCTGTTTCTCAGCCTGCCGGAAATATATGATAGTAATTTGTCTGCTGCTGCCAACTCTGACATTATATCCATTCAGAAACACGTGTTGAGTTATTGAGTTGAACGAATCGCTTAAAATCTTCATAGTTGATTAAGCCGGGTCGCATAAAGATACCCCGAGTCTTTTATAATGTTGTGCATTTGACATTAATGGTAGTTTTGCGAATGATTTAATCTTCAAGGAATCTTTTTTCTTTGCTCCTCATGAATTTGTAACACAATAGATTACCTTTCATGACTTTTCACATGCTGTAAAATGTAGTTTTTGAAAGGTTTGGCTTGTTTGATTAAATGAGAAGAAAGAGTTTTGCAGCAAAAAACTAAATAAAAATACTTCTCAAAATGAGGCATCAGTATGCTGGTTTTCCATTTACAACATCAAAACTGTCCAAACCTCTTGATATGGATGCTAATGACAGTTTCCTCCCAGTGCCTGACAGTATTTTTTCTCATTTCAGGTTAAAGCTGCCTCAAAATATGTGGAAGTACCAGTAAGTTTAAGAGCACCCTAAGTTTCTGTTTACTTGTGAGTGTGTGCGTGTGTGTGTTTGCTACTGAATGAAATAGTTGTGATCGCTGAGCGGGGCTTGTGTTTCTGCCAGTTGTGTACACAGTACAGCGTGGCAGCGGTCGCTTCTCTGCTGAGTCATAACGGGGTTATGCTTGTGTTTTCACAGAAACCTGGAATGGACGTAGCTGATGGTTATGTGACCTTTATGCGCCACTCTCAGGACATGCTTCGCGATAAGGTCAATGAGGAGGTGTATATAGAAAGGTTATTTGATGTAAGTAAGATGCCTTCTCCTCCACTCGCAAAGGGAGGGGCCTTTCAAAATGTGGCAAAACAACAGGGCAGAGAGGGATAAGTCCCATTTTGAGGCCAGGATGTGTACTTCTCTGACCCTCTACACCTCTTGACTTCTCTCTTTCTGTCTGTCGCTCTTCTCTCTGAATCACAGCTGCCCTCTGCATTCTGGTGTGCATTACCACAGTGCTTTTGGGCCTTTGTGTGTTTAAAACAAAATAATATTTTATTTACAAAGAGTCCACGAAAGCATCCTCCAAAAAAAGGATTATCTGAAGCAGTGCTCTCTGTGGAAAGAACCCAACCATCCATAGTGGGTTTGTGCCAGGACAGAAACTTTCCTACCTTTTGTTTCTGTCACTGCTGCATTCTCAGCTTGCAGACTCTTTCCACTCAAAGCATGCCAGCCTCCTGAGAAAGTGACCATCAGTCCGCAGTGAAGCCCCCTTGTGCTTCCGCTATGTCAGGGGAAGATGCTGGGTGGCCCTGTGTCACATAATGATGTCAGACTCAGAGGCTTACATGTCCTACTGCCTTAATCTGTTAGAACAGTGGTTCCCAACCTGTAGATCCCCGAAATGAATTAAAAACGAAGAGAAAGATAAGACAGGTCAAGAAGATATGAAACATTTTCCCATTCTAGTGCAGCCTTTTGAGCTTAAATCACCAAGAGAGATGTGATCTAAACACAGTCGCCACATGAATCATAGAAATAAAGAGGAAGACACACATCTAACACACATGTTAAAAACAAAGCCATTAAATAACTTCATATTGAAAGAGCATTGACATTGGTCAGTTATCTCTACTTATTAAGGTATGAATACATCTTTTCAGTTTCAAGGACAGCCATGGACACCTGACAAATACAAGCCCCTGCCATTGGTTTATGTCGTCCCATTCACTGATACATTTATTGGAGTCAACATTTGGGATGATGAGATGATCAATGCCGATGTTAGGCAGAAATATCTGTTCATATCCAGTACAAAAAAAGCTGTACAAAAAACAACATGAAATTCATCAAGCTGTAATTATATAAATTGACAGATGTATGAATGAGTTCATCCATACTTGTCCAGCTGACATTTATATGAATAGTTCTTACTAACCAGTCAGAAACTGCACTGCAGCTGCAGCCTTCTGCTATTATTTATGCTAAAGGATGGCTATGCTGCCACCTGTAGATCTGTTATAATACCTTCTAATATGTTCATTATGTTCAGCCTTTTGTTTCTGAGCTGTGTGAGTTCCCTGTGCTCTGAACCAACAGAGTTGATAACATCTCTGTTGAAAATTATGATATGGCCTCTATAGGTTTTCCTAGTTTGTAAGTCGACAACTGTAATCAGCTTCTGAGATCTGAGACCGGCTTCCTTCTCCCTGCTTCTCTGAGCATCTCATTTCATCCATGCAAACAGGGCTCTTGTATACAAGTGGTTAATTAGGGTTGCATCTTCATCTCATTATGTCTAAATATGGGACTTGAAATTTGGCCAAGGCATAAGCAGACACTCAGTAACTGAGGGGTTATAATAGAATACCATTTGGACTCAAAACTTTGGAAAGCTGATGAAAAGAGGGCACATGTCTGCCTTTGTGCAAGCACATGCTATAGTCACGGATGGACACTTCATTTTATGCATCTGGCCCCTGAGCTTGAAAGCTACTTCTAATGGGTATAACATGCCATGAGAAGGCTCTCTGCTTTCAAAAGAGAGACAAAAGAGTTGGGAACCAGTGTGTCACAGAGTGAAGAGAGCACTGTCTTAACAAACATAATCCGAACAGGATACATTGACGTGAATGTGTCCTCCATGTGTGACCTGATCAAAACATAATGCTGTGACGTGTGTGCTTCATGTCATTCTGTAACTACGGGCACAGACCTGTGTCTGTACAGGTGTGTGTGTGTGTGTGTGTGTGTGTTGAAACCTTTTTTCTTTGAGGCAGTGATGTGGAGTTTTTATGTCCAAGCGGTGGTCAGGTTCTCTATATTTGTGTTGGCTGTAGAAGCAGGAGTTGTGCCGGAAAAACTTGATATTTTTCTTGTCATGGCGTGAGGAGTGAAGCTGTCGTGAAGTGGGTCTGCTTTCGTCTTTAAGGTCCACACCCTGTCTCCTTGTGTTTTGTCAGTGTTTCTAACACAGAGATTTACCCCTTGTGTCTCCTTTGTGGCCCCAAAGTGCGCCAACATCCGAGTCAGCACTGTCTTGTTGAATTAAAGATTTCTCCAGCTGTGAATGTTTTAGCTTTGGCGTTTTAATATGCATGCTAAACTAAGGCTGTCAGTTTTTCCTTTTCCATCTGAAAGCATGCCTCTACATCCATTTGCATGCACATGAGAGTCGTTTCTTGATGCTGCACAGGTTCTACTTTGCCTCTCTTTCTTTAACTTATTTTTTCCAATCTTTTTTAATCTCCTCCTATCTGATTAACACCATTCTTGCTGCCTCCTATTAAAAAAAAGTGGCACTTATCTCTAGCA
Organism: Menidia menidia; assembly: GCA_907169785.1. Lineage (NCBI taxonomy): Eukaryota > Metazoa > Chordata > Actinopteri > Atheriniformes > Atherinopsidae > Menidia > Menidia menidia. The sequence continues at coordinate 11,107,876 of CAJRST010033334.1, read as the reverse complement.
TTGCATTGCGTTGTTTTATCACATTATGTTGGTTGGCATGATTTTAGAGTCAAATAATCTTCTTGTGTACATCTTCTAGCATGACCCTTTATCCTCAGAGCTCTGCCTCATTTGCACATAGAGCAGTCTTCCTCAGCACGTACTCAGCCACCTACCCACTTGCGAGATCTGCATGCACTGCACGCTCAACTCGACTGTGAAGTGGACAGGCATCTGCATAACCAGACGTCAATCCTTTTCTAATCTAATCTTGAGCTCATTAAAACTTCAGCTTAAAGCTAAACAGTTAAACAATCCAACAACACACACTTCTAATTTGGGCCTTAAACCAGAGCTTCTTTTTTTCCTATGTTCCTGCCTGCTCACAAGTTTAAAGTTGACCTCTTTTCTTGGAGATACGACAAGTGTTTCTATTAGACATATGTGCTGTTCTCTCGTGGCTTTAAACTGGGAAACGATGATTTAAGGCAAACCGGAGAAAAGCTACAAGAAAACAACACCCTGCCTGCTAACCATTTACTCACTCTCATCCTATTTTTCTTTTGCTAATGAACTTGTGTCAAAACTATAATTTCCTTCCCCCGTAGTAGTTTCATATCTGCAGTGTTGGGCATTTTAGATGCAACTTCCACATTTCCCCTTCAATAAATAATACATAAAGTCTAAGTAATTGCCTTCAGTAATAGATGGGCCATGCAGATTATACAAAATATTGATTTGAGCATTTTCAAGTAGTTCTAAAGGTAATTGCAGTTTAAAACGGATAAATCTGTTAGCTCTTCATGACTTCCCTCTGTTTTATTCATTTCTTCGAGTAGCTGTAGAATCAGGGCTCTGAGTGAATGCCTCCTTTCAGCTCTTCAGAGTGCCCTATAACAGGTTTGTGTGTGTGTGGATGTCACACTCGTGGTGTGCTCATGTGTCTGAGATGTTTCTGTTGGGAATACAGTGTATAAGCAGGGAAATGATATTATTGACTTAGTCCGGTTGGATTTGCCATTTTAGCGCAGATTGTCTGTATTTCTCACCCACCACCACGTATATACCGGTGGATAAATCAATCACCCAACACTGGTTTCTTTGATTGTCCTTTTTGGATGAAGTTAAAGAACTATCTGAAGTTTCTTGTGAAATGCATGTTTCAGATTTCGATGAAACATAGAAAAACTGTGTCTTTCCAATATAAGGCTTGAGCCCGAAACACAGTTTGTTACTAACTATGCACAAAACTGATGATTCTGCTGTCATGCAACGGTAACAAACTTTTCCAACCAGCAAATCGGTTTGGCATGCAATGGTTCCAGCTGAATAGTCTTTTTTGCTTCAGAAAGTGCCTAGATTAAATGACTTGGAGGCATCTAAGTGGTAGCCATGGTAAGGACTGGTTAATTTTTCTCAGAAAGGGAACTCTCACCATCTCATTTTGCAATGTCCAAGATTTATAAAATAAATAAGATAATTTTGCACTTATAAGAATCTCTCTCTAAGTTCAAACAAATTTCTCCTATTTTTTTCCCTTGACCTCCTTGCATTCTTCTTCATAAAATCACAGAACATAGATCATAAAAAGATCATTTGGCTATGCCTTATGTTTCCTTCTGTGACAGTTTCTATCATTCTAGTGCTTCATCTTTACAGGTTGCATGGACTGGATCTAAGAAACCAGTCACGAGTGGAAATTATTATTTTCTTTTTATTCAAATCAACGGTGCTGTCTTTCCCTAAATATAACTTATACTTCATCAAAATAATCGTAGGTTTGGGAGATGTATTTTGGGAAATTCTGCTTCCACATAAAGTACTCGGGCAGTTCTGATGAAGGGGGTTGACTCGATTTTTGACTACTGAATTGGGTGAGTTTACCTTTGTGAGTGGGCACTTTAAGATCTGAGGATCAAAAAGCAGAAGCCAGCTGTAAAGCAGCTCACAGTTCTTCTGTGGCCGTACAGATCAATTTATTTTTACCTTAATGTCACACTTACATGATGACAGCCCTTTAACTAGCACCTATTGCTGATTCATACCGATAAATCAAACGAAATCAAACTGTTTTGCGGTGTATTTTTACATTCTTTCACATCTGTTGTCGTTTGTTACATTTTCGGTAAGTTTATTCTCTCTTATTGGTCCTTTTACATTTCTATTTGTTTGGTTTTTGACCCAATTTCAGTTGTTACAGATTGCCTTTATTTTTATGCCATCCTTTTGTCTTTTGTCTTTTGTTTTTTTTGTGATGTTCCTTATTTAGCATCTAAGTAGGCTAGTCGGTCCCAAATCAGCACAGTAACTTAAGATCTTGTGTCATTTGCATCTCATCTGTTCTTCCCTTTGGTGTTATTGTTTCTCTTTGCCTGTCTGTCTTACATTTAACAGTCATTTAGGGTGTCATGTTGGTTATTTTGTTTTGTTATTGACTTTAGTCTTTGTGGTCTTATGTTGTGTCAGCTTCTAGTCGTGATTGATTTGTTTTTATTTCCGTGATAGAAGTGTTAGATTTTTTTATACAGCCATGCCTTTTGTGCGATTGGACCTGTGAAGTGGGACGGACACTCAGGTTCCACCCTGTGTGCACTCACTTCTTATTGTGTGATGGTTTTATACTCTGAGCATCAATGCCTTCGTATTGTGTACGTGTTCAGCAGTTGTTTGTTAGTTTGACGTCACGGTGTCTGGAGTCTGTGTGTGGGTGTGTGTTTTGCTGGAGAGTGTTGTGTTTTTGTGTTTCAGCAATGGTACACTGCCACCATGAACCTGCTGGGGACCTGGCTCACCGAACGGATGGATCAGCAGCTCCACGTTTACCAGCTCAAGATCCTCATCAGGATCACAAAGGTCAGATGCTTCGTCCACAACAGCGGTCAGCGGTTATGTCCACCGCCAATGTGCTGACCTCTCTGTGTGCTCCCCGCAGAAAAAGTACAGAGACTTCCGCCTGCAGGGCGTGCTGGACTCCACCCTGAACAGCAAGATGTACGACACGGTGCGCAACAGGCTGACCCTGGAGGAGGCCACCGCTTCGGTGAGGGAAGGAGGCATGCAGGGCATCTCCATGAAGGACAGCGACGAGGAGGACGACGACGACAACTAGAGCCCGTGCAATCCGGCCTGTCCATCTGTCCAAGCCCTCTCCTCTTCTCTCAACGCCTCCCCCCCACCCCCCACCCCCCTCTCCCTTCACATTTTTGACTTTAGCCTGGTTAACGATGCATGTACCAACCCAGATAGCCACTCTAGGACCTCTTTGTCAGCTCGAAATGCCTATGAAGGAACTATTAACTACTAAAATAGAACTTATAATGAAGAAAATCAAAAGAAAAATGTCAGAAAAAATATCCATGATTGGCAGTTTAGCTGTGTCATGATAAAGATAGCACCTATATTTGATCTTCATTCATTTCTAAATTCATTTCTATGTGTTACTGAGCAATATGGAGAACCATTTGTTTGACAATGTTGAGTGAGATTAATAGGTGTGTCCCTGTCCAATGCAAACCTATATGGCGCTTCTTTGTCGTATTCTACATTCATTAATGGTACATTGTCGTGATGATGAGTGTGTGGACCCTTTCATTTGTCTTGTCCGTTTTTAAGTGAATGCCAACTGCTTCAAACTGAAAATAAAAACCTTTGTATTTGTTTACGGCTGTTAACAGATCAACTGTTGTCTACTCGCTGTTATGAACATCGACAGTAAGTCTAGACCTGCATTTTTATCATGTGTCAATGCTATGTGATCTCATCTCAATTACTAATTAGACGCGGTTCAACAGGGATGTTGGACTTCAGCAAGTGGGTCTTCAGGAGATGCAATATTCTCATAGCTCCATTTTGATAACTTGGGAGATTCTATTTTTATTTCAACATTTAAAAAAAGGCCTTGAAAACAGGTTCTATTTGAATTGAGTTGCACTTTTACAGAGAAAAGAGCAAAAAAAAAATTTTTTTTTATTAAAAAAAAAGTTGGTCTGTCTTTGTTCTGTAATTGTGTAGAATGAGATGTCTGGCATTTGTTTGGGTCTCACTGTTGTTTTGTATATATTATATAAATATATATAAATATAAAATGCTGTACATTGCATTCTGAGCCATCGCTGCATGCCTGTGGGTTCCCACCCTCCCTAAACGCTTTCTGTTTTCTGTGTGAATTAGCTGGTGGATTCATTCTTGCTTTTGCCTTATGAAAGCCAACAGTTGTAATATGCAAGAGCTGTGGCCTCCAAATAAAAATTATTGTACATGTGCATCCTCTGTCATGTTTACCCACTGCACCTGGGATAATTAGAGACTAAGTGAACTATAGATAAAGCAGCAGTGGAAAGTAATTACATCTGCGCAAGGGCTCGCCTTAACTGGCCCCTCGCTGAGTAACAAAGCAGGTTTAAACACAGACACGAGACCGTAGACACATATTTGGATTCAGTGTAACTTTTACACCGTGAAGATGATATTTAGCTGTGACGGACCTCCATAAATCATAGAAATAGCAGAAAATGACGCTCTGGATAACTCCAAAGCTGAATCTGTGTTTACTACTGAAACTACATCAGGAGCTGCTGACAGCCAACGTTAATGATGTCGATTAACACGAGGGGGTGGGGGGGGGGGGGTCCTCGTCATATGCACTCCATTTAAGAGGAAATTGTACTTCTTCATGTAAGATGAAACAATTATGATGCAACAGATTTAACATCAGGAATTAAATCTTTGCTCCACGTCAATAACGTTCCAAGTTGCATCACAGGAAGGGATCAAATGATTCATAGAAACAAACCAGATGACTTGAGATTACATCAGGGAAAACTTGTGCCAAATATATCAGACATTATCAAAGGCTTTCACGGAGTTATATCTTTTAAACGGGGACTTGAAAATACTTGGAGCCTCAGACTTAATACCAATCCTTCCTATTTGCCCTACACCTCAATTCTGCAGCTTTATGGTGGCCATTTTCTTTCAGGGATCAAGGAGTAGTTAACTTAATATCCAAATCCCCACAAAAGCCTCAGTTGAAGGGCTGGTAAAAGGGTAAAGCATAAAAGATATCTAACCCCTCCAAATGGATGTGGAAGAAAAGGGATTTAAGCACATGGGTTGTTTGAGGTATCCGATTTCATTTTTTTCTTTCAGCTTCTTTTCCCTTTTGTTGCTTGTAAGTTGTTGGCAACAAAATACTTTGGAGCTCAAAGGGAACCAACAAGTGATTGTACGCGATCGTGTCCTTTGTGGAAGTCACAGACATACTGCATTTTTTTTTTACTAAAATGAAAGTGCATTTCTGCTTCGTCACCACTCAATGCCCATCCGACAGATACAATTTTGGTGCTGAGCTGAAACCGAACAATGGCTTGATGAGGCCGTCATGTCTCTCGTCATAGCCCACTGACGTCAGTATGAAACCACGCTGTCAGCCCAGGATGTCTCATTTTGTTAAACCTCGCCTCTCCTCTCCTCATGTCTGTCCATCTTGCAAATCTGGTGGGATGCGCTCAGACACAAATGGAGGAACGGAGTGGAGGAATCCAGCGGGTGCAAATTGGGGAGTGAGATAAGGGGCTTGAGAGCCTGAGTTCAGCGGGTTACATAAAAGGGGAACTAATGGAGAAAACCTGATCTCCATTAGTCACAAACTGTGACCCGAGATAAACGGGGGCGCCGTGTGAGCTCTGTTTAAAAGGGGGGTATCCATGGTAACTGCAGAAATAATAGTACCTTACTGTTATTATGGCATTAATACTTATCAGTGTATTAATGCCACTTTCACTCTTTCAGGTTTCTATCCACAGCTTATGTCTGATGACAGGCTGACAGCAGGGGGCGACAAAAGGTGCAGGTTTGCTCTGAGTAAAGTAAAGCCATCCATATGTGCTTTCCCAAGACACAAGGGTACAGACCACCCAGCACCACACCCGAATTAACATATGCCAGCTCATTTTCAATGATCAAATAACACTAAAAAAAAAGGAACAAAAGGTTCACAGTGGAGCGCTCTTCTCTGATGAACAGGACTATTTTCCCTATTTGAAATCACTAATCAGATTTAACTGCTGACCTGGCTAAAATGAGCTAACACACGGGTCCTTTGAAACACTAAGCAAATGTCAGGCAAATCTGGGCGAGACCCCAGCAGAACCCTCAGAGGAGCGGCAATGATTACTGGGGCTTTGCCGTGGTGATTTAAAGAAGACATTTTACCTCAGAGTAAGATCTACCACAGGGAAAAAGCACAAAGAAAATCTTCACACAAAAGAGGAAGGTTACAGAATGTGTTTTCTGGTTTTAACTTTGAGGATAAAAAATGGAAAATAAAATCGGCAGTTGCAGTAAAGAGATGATTAAATGTGGAATTTTTTTGTTATGCTGCATGATATTCTCTGAAATGTGAACAAATATGAATAAGTCAAGAAAAAACACCATCCAGGGTTGAAAAGGGATTATAATTATAGCCACAAAATAACGCAGAGACGGAATATTGGCCCAAATAAAATACAATTTACAGTCTGAATTTGAAACCTTATTTTCTAATGTGAGGAAAGCATCACAAAGTCAGATTATCTGAAAGTTTAGTTCCTGAGGCTCAAACAGAAACATGCTTAACTCTGGTTAAATTCACACCTTTGACACTGGAAATCTGTACTGCACGCTTGAACAAATTTCGATTTTAAATTCTCGTTGATTAAATAGATCTCAGGACAAAACCACTTACATGTTTCAAACTGGAACCACATCTTTGGTTACAAATAAAGCATCAACCCACCAAAAAGAAACTACAGTGTGTATAGAAAGTTTTCACCTCCTTCTGATTTTTTCATGTTTTATTTATTTACAGATTTATTTTTCTAGACACTGATCAGCAGAGTTTTGTGTCAAGGTGAAAAAAAGAAAAGAAAAAAAGAATTGTATTGATGCAAATTTACGGCAGATAAAACACTCCACAAACAACCGTCCCATCTCTGAGAATGAATTCATCACTGGTTTTCTCATAAGTTGCATCATCGTGTGATGACTGTCTGATGGCGTTACAGCATATTTCCTGGAAAATTGTCAAATAAAGACAGATGGATAAGCCAAACACGTGTCAGGTTAATTAAAAAGTAGTAATCGAGTATGAGAATAAAGAACTTTTGCAAGGCACTGAATAGCATCTTCACCAGGAGGGCTGGAGAGGATGCTCCTCCACCGTAAAATCTACTAAAACAGTGAAATGTGAAGAATTCCTGATGGAAACTTTGAATTAGCTGCAGCAATATTCATATGAAGGACTGTTCAAAAGTGGGGGAGTCAGAGTCAACAGACCTATCCAGTCAAGAGAAAGTTCTCACTGAGCAGCTCTTTGCAGAGGAAAGCCTCCCGAAAGCCCAAAGCCGATCCAGCATTTCCTCCCCGACGCAAACAAAGAAAAAACGTCTGCATCATTTTCTTGTCTCTCTATTTAGAAAAATCTACCTCAGTACTCAAACATTCATTTTCACCTTGACCTTAAGGTTATTTCTGTGTTGATCAGTGTTTAAGCGAAATGCGAATTACATCAACTGTGACAAAACGTTGTAAAATAAAACATGAAAAACTGTGTGGAGTGAACACTTATCGTTTTTTTTTTGTTTTTTTTGTAGGCATTGCATTGTGTCGGTACAGATACATGTGTTATAAAAGCTGAGCTTTTACTGCTGAGGTTAAAGAAAACAAAAACAAACATGACTGGGGAAATGTCGGCTTTGCAGGAGAAGCAACTAAATCTCTGAAAATATGAATCCACGCCAAGGCCAGTGGACGATTTGCAAAAGTACAAGAAAGAAATAAACAAACAAAAAACGGACAAAAGAAAAAGGACAAAAAATAACAACTGGCTATTAAGGATAGAATATATGTAAGTATATATATATATGTATATATGTATATATATTACAAAACAATATAACAATATAAATCCCTGTAAAAAGCAATAAATGTTCACATTAGGTGTTGTAACGCACTTTAACAAAAATAAGCCATAAGTACATTTTACAGGACAGCAGTGAGATACTGGGACATAAATGTATAGGCAGCTACGAGTCTCTTTGTGTGTGATAAAAAAGCTCCACCCGGGTGGAGCGGAGCCTCAAAAGGGTGTGACTGCAGTGACAAGGTGAAAAATACATGCTGGGCTATGTAATCATGTGATGGAGTGTTGTTGTTGAGACGTTATTGGAGGTGGGTCGCCTAGACTCATCCGGGTCTTCATGCTTCAGGTTTGTCTCGACGCGGTCCAAGACCCCAGTTCTGCGGTGATGGCGGAATTCGACCGTTTCCAAAGTTTCACTCACTGGGTTTAGGCAGTAACACTGATAGTATAGTGCAAACTGGACAGAGCTGCTTTTTCCTCATGTCAACTTAAAACAGGTGCAAATGCTCAGCAGGAGAACATTTAAGACAAGAAATAAAGGACAAAAACATAAATATCAAAAACCTTTATCAGTATAAAAAGTAATAAGGTTATTTGTTTAATCAATAGTCTGGCAAAAAAGGCCTCAGAAAAGTTCTTGGATTTTTACAAATTAGGTGCCTGCGAGAATGTCCTCAGACGAGCGACTCCATGCTCTCCGCAGGGTCCGACTCGTCCCCGATCACCACCACCCCATTAGTGTCCATGTGCATGGGGCTCAGGCTGCACTCTCTGTTACTGACCAGGCTGAGCATGGCTTTGTAAAGGTACTGGTACTGCTCCTGTGCACACAAACAAAGACAAGCCGCAGGTTAACAGAACCAAATGTGACCTACTTTGTTACTATATTATTTTTTACACCCGAATGAGACGATGCTTCTTTGTACATGTACAGTTGAAGAAAATAAATCAATAGCATTTAAGTGGACAGGCACTTTCCATCCAGCTCGCTCCTGGATCTGTGTAAGCGCTGAGGTTCAGTTAGCAAATGCCCAAGAAACTGTCATTTTTGCCTGGGTCCTCGGGATAGGGGGGGGGTTTGCTCTCTCCTTTACTAATCGTTGTGGAAAAGATCAGCTCAGCTTTGAGCTCTCCTGCTTTGACAAACCCCATTGAATCAAACGTGCACTAAACATTCAGAGCATCTGGCCGACTTTCAGCAGGAACACCCGTGCCACACATGGACGCTGCCAGGTGAGTGCACAAGAAACCAAGCAACGCAGCACAAACCAAAAAGGGCCCCTGCAACTGTGTTCAAATGGGAAATTGTGGGGCGATGCTTTACATGTGAATGCTTCATTTAGATCCATGTGCAGTGTATGAGTTGATCTGAGTTGTAGTGCATTAAAAATGACAATGTGAACAGATAACATTTGGCAAAAGAGAAGAATTACAAAAAAAGTTGAGAATTTGACCTCCCAAAAGTCCCACGTTTACATATTCAGAGTTTTTAGGTTTTTCTCAATGCATATCCGAGGTCTTCCTGGGTTAATTTGTTATTAATTTCGCTTTAAATAGTCTTGTGCTCAAACTAACCATCCTCTTTTTCTAATCCTGCACCGTTGATCCTCAGAGATAATACAGACATGCTATTAAAGTGGTCTTTAATATTTTCACTTGATCTACCATGTGTGTCGCCAGCCTCGACAGCTCTGAGCCCCAACACCCTTCAACCTTCACATGCTATTAATTCAGTAATTTTCGTTACCAAAATTAATCAAACACAGATTGATGTTCCAGTGTATTTTTCACCCTGATTTATTCAACAATCAGTCTTTCCTTCGACGGAGAGTTGGGCCCTGACCCAGTTTTCCCATTTATTTAGACCGTTTCAATCACCCAGTCCCTTAAATATTATAGTTAATCATTTAGGAAACAGATTTTATGAGTCTGACTATACCACCTCAGTTATGGCCTCATAATGTTACAGACATGAGAGTCGCAGCACTCTTAAACCCAACATATGGGGGACGCATTTGAAAGCAGAACCATAAATGCCTTGTGTATGTTTAACCTTCAAAAACACATTTTAAATGAATTAATCACTTTAAGAGTTATGGCTTGCTTAGCATCAATTGGCAGGCAAATCTAATTTATTGGCTAGCAAATGGAGTAAAGCATTCAATCACTGAAGCCTTTGTTGTCTGGAGCAGAATGAAGAAAAGGAAAACAACGCAGAAAACTGAGTAGATTAAAAAGAAACAAAGTGACCCCAAAGAGATGGTCTTTCTGTCTTTAAATGAATTAAATTATAATTACTTAATCCCTATTAATTAAATTTTTATATAAATGGCACATATACTTTAAAAAAAACCTTAGTTTGTCAATTGTAATAAATCTTGCTTGAGGACAGAATGAATGACTAGATATTTACATGAACTTAACCCTTTAACAGCAAAACCTACTGGTCTTTTATGTTTCATTTAAACCATTGCATTATAACAGTAATGCAAAGTGTGTTTACCCTCAATGCATCCTGGGCATCTAAATGGCTCTGAAATATCATTAAGTTGAAGAGTGGGATTTTTTAAATGCATTATTTTCTTTTAAATTAATTAATCAAAATTAACACCTTGGACTTCCGGAACGGACCACCATCATAATGGTCGCATAGTGAGAGCGCTCCTGGTTGAACCGGAGGAATTAGAGAAATTCTCCCCTTAAAAACTAGATAAATATACCAATACAATAACTTAAAAAGGGGGACGAGACTCTACCACTAATTTGAGAAATAAACGCCGACTGAAGTCAGGTGGGTGAGGAAGAAAGGACGCAGCAACAACTAGCAGCTAACGGGTTGAAGTTAACAAGTCACGAGTAGTGCCTGAAAATGACGGACACTGAACTGATCTTGGGAGAATTAAAAGGGTTTCGCCAAGAAAATAAAGAACAATTTGAGACGATAAAAGAAGAACTTGCGAAGGTGAACACCAGGATGGAAGAAGTGGAGGGACGTGTGGAGAAGGCAGAGGAAAGGATCCTAAATACGGAGGAGGTTATCACGGCTATGCTAAAGCTACACGCTACGCTGGAAGACAAATTGATGGATCTGGAGAGTCGATCCAGACGAGAGAACATAAGGATATATGGGGTACCGGAAGGATCCGAGAAGGATTCGACGATGATCTCATTTGTCGAAGTGCTACTCCGTCAATGTCTTGAATTGAATGAAGACATCCCTGATCTCCACATCGAAAGAGCTCACCGGTCTCTGGGGCCGCAACCTCCAGCCGAAGCCCCACCGCGCTCCATCATAATTAAATTTTTAAGCTTCAGAACCAAAGAGATGATACTCCACAAAGCCTGGCGGAGGAAGGGGTTTACATGGCAAGAAAATCACATCAACCTGGATCACGATTATCCACCTCTCATACTTAAAAGACGAAGGGAATATAAAGAAATCCGCAAAGTCTTGAAGGAAAATAACATCCACTTCCAGACCCTCTTCCCCGCGAAGCTGCGTGTTAGATACGAAGACGGAACCATAACCTACGATACGGTAGAGGAGGCGTCAGAGGATCTGCTGAGACGAGGCTTCAATGTGCCAACCATTAAACCTCCGGAAACGCTCATGGAGCAGGTGCAGCAACTGTCCTGGACGAGAATGGATCGACGAGCGAGGAAGGGCACCTTTAAAGCCGGCCGGGGCTCCAGCTACAAGGAGAAGCTGCGAGCCTTCAGGAGAACACCTGCGACCCCCTCCGGGACCTAGCGGATCTTCCCCAGGCCGAAGACGGCGGGAGGAATTGTGAAATATCTCCAACCAAATCTGTAACTAGTGGTGGAAACAAACTTTTGAATAATCCGGTTCAATTGGGACCTTCCTTTTTCTTTTTTCTCTTCGTTTGGAGTTGGGAAACCTTTCTCGGTTTTTCCTTTTTTTTTTTTCTCACGACATGCGACTGTTGCAGGTAAGGACCTCCCCCCCCGGATCGAGGAGGGGAACTTTTTCCTTCGAACCCCTTGGAGGGTCTCAACAGGGTCAGGTTATTAGACCCCTACCTAGGAAGTTACATGGACAAATTATGTTCAGTTCTTTGTTTATTATGCTAATTGTCTGTTCCCTGCCGGTTCTCGCAGGAAGGGGGAAATGCACCAGGTTTTTGAGTGAGATGGAGGGGGGAATCACATAGATGCAAAACGGATCTTTAAAAATAGCATCATTTAATATAAATGGAGTACTCAATCCAGTTAAGAGGGAAAGAATTTTGTCAAAATTAAGGAAAGATAAAGTCCAAATTGCTTTTTTGCAAGAGACGCACCTAAACGACTCAGAACACGCCAAATTAAATAAACAAGGATTTAAACATGTTTACTTCTCTTCACATGATTCGGGGAGGCGAAGGGGAGTGGCGACCCTCATATCCAAGGCTGTAAATTATGAGCACATTTCAGAATATAAGGACAAGGAAGGTAGATTTCTTATGGTCATAGGCAAAATAGAAGGAAGCGTGATAACTTTCCTTAACGTATATATTCCTCCCGGAAGTCATTGGTCTTTTTATAAACAAGTAGTTGATATAATGACAACCAAAAGTCAAGGGATTTTAATATGCGGCGGAGACTTCAATGTTCGATTAAATCCGAAAATAGACTCTTCGAACGGGAAACCTGACGCAAAAAACACTAGCAGAAGATTAAACACCTGGATGAATGAGATGGGGGTCGTGGACGTTTGGAGAGAAAGAAACCCAAAGAGTCGAGATTATTCACACTACTCACATGCTCACAATGTCTACTCCCGCATAGATTACTTCTTTATGTTTAAGGGGGATCTTTTTAGGGTAGACAGCAGTGAAATAGGCCCTAATACTCTTTCAGATCATGGCCCCATCTACATCTCAATCCGTCTGAGTAATAAGAGGAGGTTCACTCTGTGGAGACTGAACTCTAACATTTTGAACAAATTGGATATTAGAGATAAACTAAAACGTGAAATTAATCTATATTTGGAAAATAATGATAATGAAGAAGTGACCCCTCCTATAATCTGGGACGCATTAAAAGCAGTGATTAGAGGTAAAATTATATCCATAACCTCATATGAGAAGAGAATCAGAGCAAAGAAACTCCAGGATTTAGAAGAGGAGTTGAAAAGATTACAGAGAGAACATGCAAAATCGCCCAAAGATGAAAACACCAACCATAGGATTATAAAACTTAAGAAAGAAATAGAAGAAATAAACATCCAGGAAATCCAAAAGAAGCTTATTTTTATAAAACAGCAATATTATGAGATAGGTGGGAAATCCCTGAAACTTTTGTCATATAGGTTAAGAAGACAACAAGCCTGTAGAACTATACATAAAATAAGAAATAGTGTAACAAATAAAATAGAAACTAATCCGGAAGAAATCAAAAACTCCTTTCAAAGATATTATGAAACACTATACTCTCAAATACAGACAAGCAACGACAATCAGACCGATGCCTTTCTGGAAAAGATCAATCTTCCAACGGTCACTGATGAACAAAATAAAAAATTAATATCTAAAATTACAAAAGAGGAAATCCAATCAGCAATCAAGAGAACTAAAAAGGGAAAATCTCCAGGGACAGACGGATTCACTACAGAATGGTATAAAACTATGCAAGACCAACTAATACCAACATTAGAGAAAACCTTCAACTGGGTTTTGGAAAATAAAATTATTCCACCCTCATGGAAAGAGGCCGTGATTTCAGTCATACCCAAGGAAGGAAAAGACAAATTGGAATGTGGGAGCTACCGTCCTGTAAGTCTTCTAAACAATGACTACAAACTTTTCACCTCCATACTATCCAAAAGAATAGAAAACATATTACCAGATTTAATACATAAGGACCAGACTGGTTTTGTCAAGCAGAGACGGACCCAAGACAACATTAGAAAAACATTACACATTATGAAGGAACTTACTCAACAAAAATTAGAGGCACTGATATTAAGTCTAGATGCAGAGAAAGCATTCGATTCGGTGAGGTGGTCATTCTTATATAAAGTGCTTTCAAAATTTGGGTTTCATAAAACGATAATTGACACATTTAAATCCTTATACAACAAACCAACAGCTAGAATCAAAATTAACGGAGATCTGACCAATTCATTCACTTTGGAGAGAGGAACGAGACAGGGGTGTTGTGTGTCGCCGCTTCTCTTTGCCTTATATATTGAGCCCATGAGTCAACTTATCAGGCAGAGTCCAGATATAAAAGGGGTTTCAACGACATCTGGGGAGCAAAAACTATCCTTGTTTGCTGACGATTTATTGATCAATATAACGCAGCCCACACAAACAATCCCAAAACTGATGAAGTTACTCGAAGAGTTTAGTTTAATTTCTGGTTACAAAATTAACATAAATAAAACTCAAGTATTAACATTTAACTATGATCCACCGTCTTCAATTAAGACTGTGTACAACTGGAAGTGGGAGGCTGAGTGTATCAAATATCTGGGTGTGTCACTACCGAGGGACTTCTCAAAACTGTTTGATATAAATTATGGCCCACTAAATTTGAAAATAAAATCAGATTTACATAGATGGAATGTTATTCCCTTTTTGGGTCTGAGCTCCCGGATAGAATCCATTAGAATGACTCTCCTTCCACAGCTACTGTACTTATTTCAAAGTTTACCCGTTAGAATTCCACCTAAACAGTTCTCAGAATGGGATAGATTAATAGCGAGATATTTATGGCAGGGTAAAAAGGCCAGAATTAAGTTTAAAACTTTACAACTAAAAAAAGAAAAGGGTGGAATGGGCCTTCCCTGTTTGCAGGATTACTACCACGCAGCCCAGCTGAGATCTTTAGTCTGCCTGTGCTCATCATCATACACCGCAGCATGGAAGGAAATAGAAAGCACAACAATAAAAGGAATCCCAATAACAGCCCTACTCGGTGATCATAAATTACAAGAGGAACAGCAGATTCCAGAAGACTCCATTACAGGTAGTTCTCTCAGGTCCTGGCAGGAATTGGCTAAAATCTGCAGAATAGGAAAAACATCTAAAATTATGAGGTGGTGTGCCTACGATTCAGATTTTGCACCTAATAAGATTGATAATAGATTTAAGTTATGGATCTCAAAAGGATTAACTACCTATTATTCATTTGTCCATAAAGGGATATTTCAGAGTTTTGATACCCTACAGAAGGATCATGGACTGGAGAAAGAGGATTTTTTTAGGTACCTGCAGGTGAGACATTATTTTAATAGAAATTTTAAAGAGGGGCTGAGAAAGAGTGATTCAAGTTTCATGGAGACATTTTTATCACTAATTAAACCCAGTTCAGACAGTAGAATTATCTCAAAGTTATATAATGCCATACAGCTGTCTAAACATGAGAATACAGAATACATAAAGAGGAAATGGGAAAAGGAAATTAAGGTTAAAATCTCACAAGAAGGCTGGGAAGAAATATGTCAACTGCAGTGGGTCTCAACTGGATCGAACACATGGCGGGAGTTTTGTTGGAAAAATGTTGCACGATTTTTTGTTACACCCATTCAGAGACGATATCAAAACAACGATGACGCCTGCTGGAGGCTCTGTGGGTCTAAGGGAGCCAACCACTTCCATGTTTTTTGGGAGTGCCAAGTAATAACACCATACTGGGAAGAGTTCCACAAACATATTGAAAATGTATTTAATATAAAGATTCCATTCAAATGTGAAACGTTGTACTTGGGTAACTTACATTTGGACACATGGACAAATGCAGACAAAAAACTCCTGGCAATACTACTGGCAGCCAGTAAGAAAGCCATCACAAGGAAATGGCTAAAACCAGACCCACCCACTATCGATGAATGGATTGAAATTGTTCACCAGATTTATGTTATGGAAAAGATTTCTTTTTCCCTCCAAGTTGAAAAGGGAAAGTTTTATAAGATCTGGACCAAATGGACTGAGTATGTAAAACCGACTAGATCTGACTTCATTTGACTGTTCTTGAGAAGTATGTGCCCCCCCCTTGTATGTTCCTGTGTTGTTGTTTTTTTATTGCTTGAGATGGTGCAATCCCCATTATTGTTGAATTCTGTTCATTTTTGTTATTGTTTACAATTAAAATTTAGAAATAGTCTGTAAAAATACTAGAAAGACAGTATGGAAAAATTCATTTAAACATTCCGGTAGTATACTCATGTACGATCTTAAATGGGAAAAGCTGTAATCAACGAATGTGATGGAAATTTGTCTTTCTAAATAAAAATATAAATTACAAAAAAAAAAAAAAATTAACACCTTAAAGTCCAAAGCCTAATATGAATATACATATAATATATATACATTATATATATTTAATTTATTTTAATTCATACCTTTGTTAAATGTATACATATGAAACCCACGGCATGATCTGCTATCTATTCTACTCTGTCATGTTACTACAGCAATGCAGAAGGACAAAGAGAACCATTTTGATGCCAACTGTAGCTTGGAAGTCAAATCTGTCACACTTAATTTGCTGCTTGAAGAAACAAACTCATCCTCGTGCTTTTTGGTTGGAGCCCACTATGATGTCAATCAAAAACGAACCATTTCCCTTCAGAGGGTGCCACATAGTCGGCTGAACACGTGAGTGCAGGTTCAAACTGACCCCAAAGACCAGTGTTTGTCTCTTCATCACTGCGGACTTACTATATCAGTGAAGACTCCCGGCCTCATGAGATTGATCATCTTTGCCACTTGATAGATGTCGACGAGCCCCTCGTTCTCCAGCTGCTGGGCCAGCGTGGTCAGGGCACAGAACATCCCCGCCGACACTGCTCCGTACCTGGGAGGAAACGTTCACAATGAGCTCCAAGTGAAAACCCTCCTCCGTCTCTCGTGGTCTTGGGTTACATCAGTGGGTTACATAACAGCTCAGCTGTTTAAGACACCGATGTGTGCCAGCACATTTCTGGTGTTCCTGTGCAAGACTGCAAATGTCCAAGTCCACCGCGTGGCGTCTGGCTGTTTATTTAGGCTGTTTTTTTATGCCAGTGCATCATCATGTACAGAATACAACACGAAGGTGTGTTTTCCTACTAATTCTGAAACTGTCATTAAGTGGACACTGGGCAATGAAGGCTATTCCCGCAGCTGATGTTTGAGCTAACAGCAGGCGCTGCAGACTGATGCTGGGAGCATGGAAACCGCTGTCGTTGCCAAGTTACCAACAAACTCTTGGCCTTTTTGTTTATTCTGGTGGCGGCCTGCAGATTCTTAGCGCTGGCATACAATTAAGGACTTTGACACCCCAAACCATGCGAGGCACTCAACGTTTAATGGCTTCTTTTCCATCCTGCTGGTGCAAACAAGGCCACTAACAGAAGGTAATTAAAAACCAGGAGGGATCTTTATCACTTCTAAGCCCTTTAAATCCTTTACACACAAGACTAACAGGGTGTGATGAAATCATACATGGAATTTATTTCCCTAGATTTGTGCTAGAGTCAAGTCTAAAGAAAAGATTTGTGTAATGACCAAAACTTTCCTGAGAAATTCTAACTAACTCTATAAAGAGAGACAGGGGGAAAAGCAGACTTACTCATCGTGCACAATAGTGGGGCCATCTCGAGTCATGGCTTCCTCCTTAATGACACTGATCAGTTCAAAAGTGCTGCTGAGAGGAGCGTCTGGATTTGGCCACTTTGGGCATTGAAAGTGTCTCACTTCAAGAACGTAGTCATCCTTTTTATACACAAGATGAGAGAGTACACCCACAGGATTTTAGAATGGAAAAACACATTATGAGATTAAATGAGCGTTGGGATGAAGGAGTGCACACCTGTGTAGCCTCTAAGATAAAGTCATGGATGATGATCTGCTCTTCGTTGGAGAGGCACAGTCTGTCCTTACTGATGAGAGTGACAGTGAAGGCGATACAATTCATGGCCTCTTCCCGACTTGGCCAGTAAACAAATTCATCCTCAGCCTGCAGGCAAACAGCAGCACGGGTTAATGTTTCTTTTCTTCTCCAAATGTTTAAATGGTTGTCATTATCAGTGCATCGTACCAAACCCTGGTTGTCGGGCAACATGACAATAATCTGAGCATTGTGGTCCCAAATCATCCTCCAGAAATCTGTGGTGGTGTGGGGCAAAGGATGCTGGGTCACGATGAACTCATTACTCCTGTAATAGCCCTAGGATGACAGAGGTGGGCTGTTAGCCTTTTTAAAGGATGGCTGCGTCTCATTTTCTCTACAATCATTCTCAGAAGCACAACGGGCTAGCGTAAAGAAACACTACTCATTAATTATCAACACCGTACCATTATGTAGGATGCATTAATGTAATCTGTTCCTTTCATGCCAGGCAGAGTGGTGAGTCCAACCCTCGCTCGCTCCGCTGTTGAGGCAGAGATAGAAAAACATGCTTTAAATCACTACCCGGGCCTCTTTATATCACACAGGCTGATAATGCACACATTCATTACCCGTCCTGACTGTTGCTATAGCAACAAGTATCTCCTTTCCTCCCGTCAATGTGCCGAGAATGCATATAAAGATTAACTTATAGGATTATGGAAATGGACTCTAATTTTGGAATACAAATTGTCTTAATAATTTACTGGCTGTAAAAAGGGGAAAAAAGGTAACATTCTTCATTCAGGAATGCTGGGATCCATTGTTTGCCTGGCCTCGGGTCCAGCGTTGTGGGGAATACTCACAGGGTACCACTGAGGAATTGCGGTTCTTCTCCTTGTTGCAGTCTTTATGGGCGCTGAAGCACTCCAGAAAGCGTGCGTTGCACTGAGTCAGCAGCTGGAGACAGAG
Source organism: Menidia menidia (assembly GCA_907169785.1). Taxonomy (NCBI): domain Eukaryota; kingdom Metazoa; phylum Chordata; class Actinopteri; order Atheriniformes; family Atherinopsidae; genus Menidia; species Menidia menidia. The sequence goes on along the minus strand of CAJRST010033334.1, from coordinate 11,089,209 downwards.
AAGACAAAAATCCGGTTTTAATCCTGGGAGTCGGTGCAAATTCAAATCAGACATGATGAATAAGATATAACCTTGTTTAGCAACCTGAAATTAACAGCACGTCATTCAAATTAATAATGAGCGCGTGAAGCCCGGGAAAAAAATGACATTATGTGAGCAATTATTTATTTCTCTCTTGATGTTGAAAGAGCAGCAGCTTGATGAAACATTCATCAAACTTTGCATAACGCAGCAGGGGTGACAGACACGACTTTATTAAAGCAAACATCAAAGACACTTTCGATCTCCTCATGTCTGGAAGTGGAAAGTCACCGTGCCTGTCGCTAACAAGCTTCTGATCCGAAGACCACCTGGAATCTAGCTGATGTTGTCATTGTGGGCCGTGACAGCTCGTCCGGCTGGACCGGCCGGCCGGACTCACCCTGAACTGCTTCTCCAGCCGCGTGCGGCCGGTGGAGTTGGGCGTTAGGATGCTGTTGACGTAGCTGTGCAGCTGGCAGGCGGGCACCTCGGTCTCTCTGCTGAGGATGGCCTCCATCAGAGCATCGTGGATAAAGACGTACTGCTCCTGTCAGAAAGCAGCGGGGACACAGTCTTAGGAATTATCCATCAGATAATAAGCAACTATTCCTAACAAACTCTGACACATAAAATGCAACCTGGATGATAACGTGATAGCCCTGTATGTGTCTTATTATATGATAAATACATTTAAAATTTCAAATATCTGCTTTTAATAGGCAGTGGGCACAACATTTATCATAGGGGAAAATATGTCTTTTTTTTTTGATTTTCATTGATGTTTGCCCTACACTGAAAGCCTCCATTCGATAAAAAAAAATACTTTCTCAAATTCTGCTTTGACTATGCAGGGGGGTGCCTGCTCAGGCCAGTGGAGCCAAACCAATCAGATCAGACTGCACGCTTCAGAAGGGGGTGGCTTCACAGCTTAGGTTCTCGAAGAATTATGTAAATATATGTTAATGGGACTTTTCAATCTATTTCACATGAGCTCTTAAATGTTCATGATAAGGTGCAGAGGATGTGGCCTGGGAACAGCCAGTGTTCAGCGGGTCTGTTGTGATACGGTCATCCGTATTATGGTGAGCGTGTAATAGTTTGCACTCTGTGCTGCACTGAAGCCGCAGAGACTGTGACCTTTATCTGAGCTCACAGTATCAAAGTGAATAGATTTTAGAACTGCGTTACCATCTTAAATCGCATGTGACCTTTGCAGGTAGAAGCCAGCTTCCCAAAGAACCTGATTATTTTGGGGCGTCTTACCTCCGTCTGGACTAGGTAGTTGCGTTGTGTGCGTATATGTTTGAGGAAATCCAGGACGCTGACTGTGCTTTTGTCCTTGATCTGTTGCAGCATGCTGTCAATGACGATGTACGTTCCCGTGCGCCCAACCCCAGCACTGAGGAGCGGAATACAAAATTAATGTGAGTCGAACCGCCGAGGGAAAATTCGAACCAAGTCAGCACATGTGAGTCTTAACGCGCATCGGCAACAATTAGTTAGCCGTGGGAATCAGCATTAGCGATGTACCTGCAGTGTACCAGGACCGGACCCATGTCTGCAGTGCGAGCCGCTGAGGAGCGGTTGATGAAGGTGAGAACAGGAAGGGTGTACTCTGGGACGCCCATGTCAGGCCACTGAGTGTAGTGATACTGGACCACAGTGCGCTCATTCAGCTTCCCTTTTGGATTCCCCTTCTGACCCTGAAGCGTTAGAACAGACCAATGATTATGCTGAGGAGACAATGCCGTCCCTTCACTCTCCCAATGTGGAGCAAAAGGATCTACAGAGGATATACGTATCCTTTGAACATTCAATCTTAACTCCTATTTTTAGCCTTTAGTCGATGAACAGAGATTTACCATTTAAGTCACCCGAAACTAAAAACCACCCGAAGTAAAAAGCCGGAAAAATTGGAAGCAAAGCGTGTTAAGAAATGTTTAGAATGATCAACACGTGAGCAAGGAGGCCATAAATGAGAACAGAAAAGGTTCACAGTACTTTACAAATACATAAAAATAAATATTTTCTGTTGAATATATAGAAAAATATGTAAATTAACACTTTAGAATCTCTACACAGTTCGGCTTTTTAGCATGCGTAAAATAATGAAAAACAGATATATGATATTTTATTTGATAATCTTAAGCAAGACAGCAATGATTAGCATTTTCAGAACGAAGAAAATTATGAATATTTGACTGTGAATAACTTTTGTATTTAAAAAGAAATCATGTTGATATGAATCCATTAATGTACTTATGATCATACACTATATTGCCAAAAGTATTTGCTCACCCATCCAAATTATCGGAATCAGGTGTTCCAATCACTTCCATGGCCACAGGTGTATAAATTCAAGCACCTAGGCATGCAGACTGTTTTTACAAACATTTGTGAAAGAATGGGTCGCTCTCAGGAGCTCAGTGAATTCCAGCGTGGAACTGTGATAGGATGCCACCTGTGCAACAAATCCAGTCGTGAAATTTCCTCGCTCCTAAATATTCCACAGTCAACTGTCAGCTGTATTATAAGAAAATGGAAGTGTTTGGGAACGACAGCAACTCAGCCACGAAGTGGTAGGCCACGTAAACTGACGGAGCGGGGTCAGCGGATGCTGACGCGCATAGTGCGAAGAGGTCGCCAACTTTCTGCAGAGTCAATCACTACAGACCTCCAAACTTCATGTGGCCTTCAGATTAGCTCAAGAACAGTGCGCAGAGAGCTTCATGGAATGGGTTTCCATGGTCGAGCAGCTGCATCCAAGCCATACATCACCAAGTGCAATGCAAAGCGTCGGATGCGGTGGTGTAAAGCACGCCGCCACTGGACTCTAGAGCAGTGGAGACGCGTTCTCTGGAGTGACGAATCGCGCTTCTCCATCTGGCAATCTGATAGACGGGTCTGGGTTTGGCGGTTGCCAGGAGAACGGTACTTGTCTGACTGCATTGTGCCAAGTGTAAAGTTTGGTGGAGGGGGGATTATGGTGTGGGGTTGTTTTTCAGGAGCTGGGCTTGGCCCCTTAGTTCCAGTGAAAGGAACTCTGAATGCTTCAGCATACCAAGACATTTTGGACAATTCCATGCTCCCAACTTTGTGGGAACAGTTTGGAGCTGGCCCCTTCCTCTTCCAACATGACTGTGCACCAGTGCACAAAGCAAGGTCCATAAAGACATGGATGACAGAGTCTGGTGTGGATGAACTTGACTGGCCTGCACAGAGTCCTGACCTCAACCCGATAGAACACCTTTGGGATGAATTAGAGCGGAGACTGAGAGCCAGGCCTTCTCGTCCAACATCAGTGTGCGACCTCACAAATGCGCTTCTGGAAGAATGGTCAAAAATTCCCATAAACACACTCCTAAACCTTGTGGACAGCCTTCCCAGAAGAGTTGAAGCTGTTCTAGCTGCAAAGGGTGGACCGACGTCATATTGAACCCTATGGATTAGGAACGGGATGTCACTTAAGCTCATATGTGAGTCAAGGCAGGTGAGCAAATACTTTTGGCAATATAGTGTATCAATCAACAGCTTTGTCTGTTTAGTTTGGGGCTGGCAGGTTAGGGTCTTAATAAATATTTCCTGGTAATCACAGAACCATCCAAACAGTGCCTATCGTTACACACTTCTCCGTGTGTGGACATGAATAACATAGCAAAAAAAGTACATGCTGGATTGAACTCTACCTTTTTAACTTTAGTGTTCCTTATAAGAAAATGGCGCAGGGTGTAGCAGGCGTGCACTTCGGTGCTTTTCAGCGTCACCACGATGTTTCCGTACTGCTCGCTGTTTTCTGTTGGCCAGTATTGGTCACATTTTCTCTGAAAGGCACAACAGTTGCAAAGAAACATAAATTAGCGTGCATGGGATAGATTTCTTTGTTTTATGATCTCATATTTTGAGATGATGGAAGTGACCTTACCCTTCCCTTTTCCACAAGATTAGTTATCATGACAATGATCCCAGTATTCTGCTCCCAGACCATCCTCCAGAAGTCCTCGAACGTAGACTTAAGAGGACCCTGAGCGGCTATATAAGCTCTGGGTCGGTTGTAGCCCTGAAACGGCAAGGCAATAAAGATTAGCCTTTTCTTTTTTTTAACAGAAATCATTAGCAGTATTTCATTTTATTTATTTAAAGTCATAATAATATCGGTATTTTTGTATTGACTGATACGTGTCGCACAAAACCCTGTTTCCTCTTGATTTCTGTGTTTGATATTTTATCTGGTGTTCTCGAAAAAGATGTTAGGGTCTAACACTGAAGTTTAGTTTTTACAACTCATGCTTGCTCTGATAACCAAACCGGTGCCTGCATCAGCACAGAGAAAAAAAGGAACTAGAGCCTTGAGTAAAGTGGAAATGAACTCACATCCACATAGTTGGCGTTGATGTAATCCGAATGTTTTGCATCTTTCCCCGCCAAAGCTCGTAATTTCACCCTGCTGTGGTCATCTAGGGAAGAAATTGACATATTTACATGAATTGTAAAAAGGATGAAAACCTGAAAAAAAGCATTATTGAATCCCATAGCAGCAGACAGACTAATCAGATTTTACAGTTGACTTACATGCCACAATGTTGATGTATCGGTTTTTGTGCTTGTTGTCAGGATGATTGGAATGTTCTGCTGTGATTTTCAGGTCGACTGTGGAGCGTTGGACTTCCTGGAGAGGGAGCACCACAGTGGATATGACTGGAATTAGTACGCATGGATTTGCTTAAACTGTAGCTGTGGTGTTTTGTTTTTGTCTAATGCTGTTTGTTTCTAAACGGAAACTTTTCCCTAAATCTCCCCGGTGCATGAGCGAGCTCGGGGCTCGGGATGAGCCGAACCTCCAGCAGGGGTTCAGAGTCTCGGTCAAGGACGCTTCAGCAGAGCAGATGCTTATTGCCACTGGGGCTCCGGCTAAAGCCTCCAGTAGAACAGCCTCCTTCTTTTCCTCTTCACTACACCACAGCACATTCATCCATCCAAAAAATGTAGTCACTTGCAGCCCAGCTTCATCCTGGCGCGTTTGAAAAATCATCCACACCAGCCTCACATCAAATGACCCCAATTAGACAGAATACTCCAGGGGTGACGCTTTTGCTTCCTTTCATAACCTAGTTACAGAGATAAAAAGTGTTCCCATCCAGTCAACCAGCACAGAGACCTTCTCCAATTAACCTTTGTCTCTCTGATCTTTCTCTACATCTTTCTCTTGACCATCTGGTCAAAAAGAGCCAGTCTTCATCCAAACAAACCATATCATGTCTGACTGATTAAAGCATGTTTGTCTACATCGGAGAAATGAGCAAAACTGACAAACGCTGTGACCAGTAGTCAATCAGTCTGTGTCAAACTCAAGAGAGAAAACTAATGTACTTTTCTACATGCTTTGTCTTGTTAATGTTGTTGGTAATCTGCACAGGAGGTCATTATCAAAAGCACAGTTTTCTGTTAAATAAAGCTTTAAAACAATGTTTAGAAAACTCCTCAAACTAGAGCAGAGTGAAAGTATACCTCAAACTCCTCCGCAAAACCTTGCATGTTGTTTTTGTAGAGCTCCATGATGTGTTTAACAAACTGTTTGACAGGGATGGCCTCCATGTCATCTGCAGGAGAAAAAAAAAAAGCAGTGAGCGCAGTTAGCAGCACACCCATCCATCATGGTCAGGAGCGGATGTTTACCAACTGAATTTCCAAAGGACATAATTTGTGGTGAGAATCGCAGAGAGTCATTTTCTTGATGGGAAAAAAAACAAAACAAACAAACATGATTTTTCTTGCAGGCTGACCTCAAAAACAGCTATTTTGTGGGCTTTTATGGGAGGGAGCATCTGTTTCAGCTAAGCCAAATCAGCCCTATATCACACATGAAGGGACGTTGATAAGGCTGGTCTGCGCTGCACAGTCACAACAATAGAGGGGACCCAGCTGTCATCAGGGCTGATCCCGGCCCAAGTCTTAACTCACAGACCCTTGCAGCTGAGGCTTTTACTTGCTTCACTGGTTACAGTGTAAAGGTGAGTCCTCATTTATTAATCTGGTAATTTATCAAAGTGCTATCAGCAGCTCGATGTTCTAATGGACTACGGCTTATTAGGCTGACTTCTCTTTTTTAAGCATGCGAAAACGTTCACAGCTATGTTCTCTCGGATGCTTTGAAGTCCCGTGGCACATTCCGAAGCATTTAAATGTAGGAAACTGACAAATTGTGAGCACTTTGCATTTAGAGTTCTACAGAGAAAGAAACAATGAATTAACAAAGACCAATGCGAGTGGGATGAATGCAGAGTGAACTCAAGCATCAGCTGCACTCTGACTAAGCTATCACTGCCTTAAAATGAGCTTTAAGAGACTGTGAAGGTAAAGTCTGATATCGACAAGCTGCCACTGCACAGCTGCCTGGGATATTAAGGGCAGAGAAAAGCCAACAACTCCAGCAAAGCTGTTCAAGGAGTCACTTCACATGCAAATGAACAGAAAGTGTGCAAACTGAGATGTCGAGGTAATTTAAGAAACCATCGGAAAACAGTTAATGAGGGAGCATAGAGGTGTGCTTTTATCAATAGAGCTGGATCTCTGGGAGTAAGCGAACACTCCAGCTGTGCATTTTGGTTCAAATACTCGTTTCAGGTTCAATAAAACAATACAAACATCACATTTAACAAGAGGGATTTAAACTGTGTCAACACTGGCAGATCTACAGCTGTAGCCCAGTTTGCTTGTTAAACAGATCGCCCCTTTATTTAAACATCACATATCTCCCTATTAGTGACAGATTTTTATGTTTCACCAGTTATGAATCATCTCTCGCCAACCATCCAAACTGATATCACAGCAGGTTGTTTCTCCACTTACAGCTGGTAAAATATACCCCCCCTATCATGATTAATTTATGTTTGTATCAGACCAAACAATATACCAATTTCTCCAACACAGTAAAGGAAACATAGTGCCACTCACCTGGAATCGGGATAATTGGGATATTCTCATTGGCCACCACCCTTGGAGAGCTACTCTCTTCAACATAGAAATGAGCTGTTTGGAAAAATCTCCTAAAGGGATACAAAACGATTAGAGGAGGGATTTCAGCACAGTGAATTCACACGCTAGCAGCACAGGTGATGCAGTAAAGTGTATTAGGGAGTCGTCCTCGGATGTGCACTGTCAACATGAGCATGTTAAATGTTCAGGAGAATGACAACAGCTGAAAAGTGCTAATGAAAACCCTGGAGTAACTGGGACACGGCTGATTGCACGCGGATAGAACGAGCATCTCCTGGAAACGCAGTGTGAGCCGGCTACTGGGACCAGGTAAACAACGCACAGCAGCTCACATTAGCCGGCTACGGATTTAAACACAAACCAAACACAACTTCCTCATGACCAAGATAGGACGCCTCACAACACGGCAAACCAAAGCCACGTACATTTCTGAAGAAAATAAGACTCATCGGCGCAGCTGCCTATTCCAAAGGCTAGTGCTCATATATTTTTTAATCCAACACTGTTCACCGGAAAATCCATTTTGCTTCAAAAGCCAACACTTTTTAACTCCTCTTGGATAATATCTCACCAATGTCATACAATTCAAGGTCAAAAGTTTATATATTGAATAGTGCAAGCAGCAACGATCTTTTGAGAATGTTTAAATTATTGAATGACGGATATTTCAGCTTTGTAAAAAAGGGCAGCTGTGCATTTTTTGGGGTCAACGCTTTCCATATTTAAGAAATCCCTCTCCATAACGGGCATAAAAAATGTCCAATTTTAACATGACAGAGGAGAGCAAGTCCTACACCCTGTGCATATTAACCACCTTTTCAAAGGCACGATCTCCACTAATAAATTACCAGTACCCATACATTTCAAGCGTCATCGTAGCCTAAGTTTCTTCCTACCTGTATTTGCTGCAGAGGAGGGAGCAGAAGCTTGTCATTCTTAAAGAGAGACGCAACAAAAACAAAAAGGTGGCCTTGCATTTAGGAGATGGAGAGATGGAGAGAGAGGGACCAAGAGGGGACGCTGAAAAAACAAATGGGGGAGGAGAGTCCCCCTCCTGGTTTGCGTCACTGTCTCCAAATTTAATGACTCCCTTGGAGTGCAGATGTGGTCCAGCTACCTAAGCAGCACTGTCAACATCTCCTTGCTGGCTCTCTCCTACCGTCACAGAGGAATGAGTTGCTTCGCGAGAGCGCGAACAGAACAAAAACGGAGGCCTTCTATTCGACACGGGCATCAGCAGCAGAGAGGCGCTGATAAGAGATGGGATTTGTTCTCATTTTGACATCTGTCCGAGCTTTCAACAACCACCTCCAGCCCCAGAAGCTCCCAGATGTGCACTCTTGCTGATGCAATTAATTCCACCCTGGATAGGTTTCTTCACCTCAGACTGACCAAACAATCAAAATGGACTAAAGAAAAAAAGAAAGCAGACAAGTCTACCAAATGTCAATAAAGCCCACTGGCTACTTGTTTTCAGATAAATATTTGAAAATGAAATAGATTTGGGCTTTATGTTGATAATGAGCAAAGAATCTGCAACCGGGGACACTCAAAGGCTTCAATAGCTGCTTTGTCACCAAGAGGTTACACAGAGGATGAAGATTTAAGAGAGTGTGAATATCATCTTTCATCATGGCCTTTTCCCCAGGGGAAGAAGGCATTGTCTGTGAACTGTCGGAGTTGTCACAACAACAGCTGTTGTAATCTCAAAGCTGCCCCTGTGTTTCTACTTGAATACCACAACTCTCGGTAATTTGCCCACCAACTGAATCCGCTACAGTCATCTTGCTTCCAGCTGTCTGTTTTTTTACACCTCTATGGAGCTGATAGCCAGGCTTTTATTTATATCACAACTTTATTATCTGCCACAGTAAGGTGCCATAAACATTTGCTGAAGTGATTTTACAGAGCAGTCCAATCAAAAAGGGGAAGAAAAAAAAAAGAGAGAGTCTGAGACCAGGAACAAATAAAATCCTACACAAGTAGCAGCAGTAAATATGTCTGGCACCAACTGAGGAAGTGGTCCATAGTGCTATTTGTTTCTCATTAACTACCATCCGACATGTGCTAGTGGCCTGGCCTGTGTAATTACTGGGGCTCCAATGGCGTGACTGGAAATTAGTCCAGCAGATGAAGACACAGCTGGGACCTGTGTGGGAACTGCAGGGCCTTTAGGTCTCTTCCCCCCTCACCCAAGTGGGTGATGGGCCTGATATGCAAAGTGAAGGCACGAGGGCAGCTTTCCAACCAGAGCGGCTGAAACTGAGCCATGTATGCATTTAAAATGACTGACTATGTTAGGCAAAGTGGGACATTAAGTAATGCATGACGGTGGAAGATTACTACACAAAGTGTGAAAAATATATGGTTGAGACCAGTGTGGGTTAGCCGCTCATTTAACTGAGAGAGAGAAAGGTTTCAGTGATACCAAAGATCAGCAGCTACATGTAAAACCTCTTGCTTATTAAAATTCAAGCCGAATAATGAGGCCTCTGCAATGTGGATGTGTGTATTTTTCCTCACCTCCAGTAGACCATCACAATCAGCAGCATGATGAGGCACAGCAGAGTGAGAGCAGAAACCACCACCAAGGGGACCATCCACACCATACGGCTCACACCTGAGTGAGAGGTCCGTGTCCCATTGGTCAAAGGAGTTTGGTCTAACAGGTGACACAAGCATAAATTTTATACCTCTCACTTACACGAGTATCCAGAGAATCATTTAGAAACTTCATGAATAAACAGTTTTTAAAGTATCCTGAGGACGGATGTTCTCTTTAGAATAGTGGCACTGTTGAAAAGTCACTAATAAACAAAAAAATTTAGTTTATTTTTAAATGTAAACATTTCTCAAGCTTAATTTTCTCACAAAAAAGAACATGTATCATTATCATATTGCCTGTGAAAAAATACACAAACCCTGATCTCAATTTTTTGTCATATTAAGGAGTATTATATTGTTTTCAAATTCAAAAGGACACTACAATTTGTTCTCTCTGAACTTTGCATTCATTCATTCATAGAACACGCTATTTCTAACTGCGTGATGGTGAAAAAAAAAAACCTTCATAAAAGCTCTCCCTTGAAGCAAACTCTTTTGAAATATACTTAAAAGAATTCCTCGAGGCAAAACCCCTCTGGCAGACAGCCATCTTATTCCTTCAGGCCTCCGCGCTGTAGTGACACAGGAGCCTGAAGCTTTGTCTTTGACTGAGATGGTAACTAGTTTGGTTAGGGTCTTATGTCAAGTTGTTTGTTCTTCTAAACTGGGCTCTATAGTGGTTGGTAGTGTTTACAGAATTTTGCTTAGGAGTTAAGTCTTCCCTAACAAGATAGCTCCCTACAAGAGATCAATGTTGGCTGAGAGTTAGCAAAGAAACAGTTTGAAAGGGGATTCAAAATGTGTCTTCCATGAATGAAAGAAGGAGCTCACCAGTCTGGACAGAAAAGGGCCAGTCACTCTTCCCGTCATTAATCTTTGGGGATAGTGTGGAGCTCTGGGGGATCTGCATCTCAGTGCTGTCATTACGGGTCTCCTGAGTGGAGACTGCATTTCCTTCTGTATGATTCTTCTCCACACTGAGCAGCTGGTCGTCGGTGCTTGCAGGGTCTGTGGTGCCTTTAATCGTAGGTTTGCCTTCTCCTTTCTCTTTGGCTGTGGATGCGGGGGTTGGCCTTAAAGGCTCTTCAGCCACGGTGCTGTCTGCTCGCTTCTTCTCGTTATCAGGTGGATTCTTGGTCTTTCTCTTCTCTTCGTCTTTTTCATCCTCCTGCTCTCCTTCTCCCTCGCCCTCACCTTCCTCCTCCTCACCCTCACGCGCAGCCTGTTTGTCCTCAGCCTGTTTGTCTGCCTCAGCACCTGGATGTGCCGTCTGCTCGGCCCTGGACTTTGCGGGTGAGGTGGAGGGATGTGTCGGGTTCTGGGTGGCGTGGGGAGCCTGTGTGGGCCAGACTGAACTAGGCAGAGAGGAAATGACCCCGCCGCCAACTCCCAGGCCGGCCAACAAGGTGCTCGTCACCACCGACGCCACAGTGGCCTGGCTACCACTGGAGGAAGGTCCCATTCCGGTTGCCATGGAGACGAGGGAGAAGTGGATCCCAGAGGACGTCCAAGTGGAGGAGCCAGAGCTGATGGGGGCCATGTCGGCTGAAGAAGCTGGAGAAATTGTTGGCTGAGGGGCACAAAAGCAGAAAAATAAATAAATAAAAAGAAAAAAGGCTGCACAAGAGCACACGTATGACATGAAAATTGACAGAGAAAAATTTGCACTGCCATCTTCTGGTAAACTAACCATCCCAGTCTTCACAATCCGAGACCCTTCAAAGATTCTTGTTGTATTTGCTACAAAAAAAGGAAGGGAAAAGAAGAATAGGATTACTTATGTTAGATTTTCAGCGGCTAAACATGAAAGGTGTAGAATAATTCAACAGTAGGATGTACCTCTGAATAAGAGTGTTTGGCTAAAATCACTGCGCAGGTCGTGCTGACACACTGCCTGCACTCTGAACAGGTACAGGAGGTCCGGGGATACATTAGTAATCACTGCTTTCTGCAAGAGAGAACATTTACATTTGCAAAAATTATAATCAAAGTATAGTGAAATCACATTTGAAAGCTGGGATGCTGATGCCTAAAGTGAAAATATATTGCACTGAGCAACAGTTCTGTCAATAGTAATTTTCCTGTCTAATTTAATAGTGTTCACAGATGGCTATACTTATATTAAAATTATTCTCACAATGGATGGGTGATTGCCTGTGCTTTTGTAGCTGCTGGAGAAGTAGTTTCTCACCAGAATAATTCAGATAAAGTGTCCAGAAATAGAAACTGAAAATTGAAATGGAAATGAAAGTGGGCAAAATATGAGGGACTGACAGTTGAAAGAGAAGTGGACAATAATGCCACAAGTGCCTCGATACAGGTGCAGCAGCACATGAACACAGTAATCATTCTTTCAATCAGCACTTAAAAAGGAGAGAAAAAAAACAATAAATGCTGGTCTTAATGAAACAAATCTGTTTCATAACAAATACATCATGGTAATGCATTATTTTATTAAGTGGAAAACAGTCAGTTTAAAAGGTTAAAAAAAACACATACACGAAAAAAATCCACATGCCTGATTTTTGTATTGTTTCACTCACAATATGAAGTTCAAACAAGAGTTTCAAAAACACTAGGTCTACTCTGTATCTTTTGCCTACGCTATTTCTCCACTAAAAGAGATGACTCTGCCCACTTGTGCTTCATACTGAGAGCACAAAATAGAGAATGAAGACCAGGCTGTAGAGTTAGGACAGTTGTGCCATAACACCTGGGATTTCTTAGCTAAAGGCTAATAAAAGGTCACTACGGGAAATGCTGCTCCACATTGAAGTAGCAAATAAGAAAAAGGGAGATTGAAAACGAAATGTTTACTATGCTAAACATCAAGCCGTAGCATTGTGACAGGATTCTCTATAAGCTGCAACTGAGACATGGACTTCAGAGGGTGCAATAATCTAAGGGGGAGGAAATTATTTTTAATCCATCTTTAGCTGAGCATAGCATTAACTTAATTTGTTAGGCAGTCCCTGACAGCAGGAAGGCCTTTTTGCATATTCATTTTAACTTACTTGCCCATCACGTTTAAGCTTCTGTGACTAGATTCTAAGTTAAAGATGCCCTGCAGGCGTGTTTTAAGGCATACAGAATGAGACGAGCTGCATGGAATAATAAGAAGTGTGCAAAATCTTTTTCTCCCTCCACTAAATAGTTCAATTACCTGGTTAAAATTCTTAAAATTACATCTCCTCCTCCTCCTCTCTCCCAGTATCTATGAATATTCAAATCATGTTCACTTTCAAAGTGCAACTGCTGAACATTGCATTTCCCCTCATTCATGTGTATGTGTAAGTGAGCCATCTAATGAGTGTAAGCTGGATACTGGACCACAGCTTAGAAAAAAAACAATCCTACTGTTGGACAATCATCTTGAAAATGTGAACAGTTGAATACATAAAAATAGCTTTTTTGTGTCAGCGGCTGCTTTTAGATGTAGGAGTTTATCATGCCAAAGTACAAGATCGTGCTTTCCTATAGGTTTTGCCTCCTCTGTGCAGTTTCCCCAACCGAACGGGAGTCACAAAAGCAGCAACAATTCCAGATGCCTCTGCATCTTCCAACCCATGACAATGACAACCATGTATTTTGAAATGCATGACCAAGCTGAAGGTGGTAGTGCCACCAGGAAACTGATCCCAGGTTTCTGAACTGGTGGGTGCGTGTTTTGACCCGGCACTGTTTATCTCTAAAGAGGCAGTCATGCAAACTATCAAGACAGCTGGGGGTCAGCAGGCCATGAAGAGATGCACAGTTGGGTGTTACATTCTCAGAAATAGAAAGATATGTGACCATGGAGAAGAATATATATAGTGTGAAAAGGGAACATCACAGTGGGCGCAACCTCCTACAGGGAGAAGATTTATTTCTGTAGACACAGTGAATATTTGGATGGAATGATACTGTAAGAGCTGGAGTGGTATTTCAATGTTTAAGGCAGCTAAGCTGAATTAAACGATTGCTGGATCAGAGATCTAAAGGACTACATTTGCTCTGCATTTGTTGCTAAAGCAAGTCTGTGTTCAAAGAGCTGTCTCCGCTGCCAGGGACCAGGAGAGGGTTTTTCAGATTTTCCTTGGCATTAGCGTCGGAAAAATAAAAGTCTAAATAGTATTTTGTTTTGACCGCTTTGTAATGAATAAGCTGTTTGACCTTGTGATGCAGATACTTGCTTCGGAGGCTGATTCAAATTTAAATGAATTCAACAACAAAACAAAACAAACAGCCCCTCTTAGAAAAAAAAATAAGAGTAAAAAAAAAAAAAAAACAACAGAAAGAAAAATCACAGTGTAATGGAAAATGATACATCTGGGGAAAGGCCACAGGTGCATTTCTCAGCTCATTACACATATATCAGTTGTGACACGCCAATGTCTGCGACAGGCCTGTGTTTCTATTCTTAGACAGGTGAGTGACAGGGAAGCGTCTGGGTCCTCGTATCAACCAACAGCCACATGCAGGGTTCATAACAACCTGCCTCCCCCTTTACACACTGTCACTGATCCAGCCAACCTTTTATCCTGACAGGTACTGTACATCTGAGGCTCTGCGCAGCGATCAGAGCTCTTTAAGCAACACGCCATGTAGATTTAGATGGAAGAGAAGAGGACTTCAGCGCTCACCATCCTCTGGTCCCCAGTCTTGGTGAAGGTCTTCTCATCGGCGACGTCACGCTTCACCCAGCTATAGGAGACCATGTAGCCGGTGATGGGGGGGTGGTAGATTGTCAGAGGGCGTTCCCAGCTCACCATCAGTGCGGTCTGGTTCAGCGGCTGGATCTTCATGTTCACTGGGGCGCTGCTGCACACTGCAGGAGACGAAGGTAAAGAGGGGTATGAGACCCAGAGGGCATGAAAGGGACAAAAATCACTGACAGAACAAAGAAAGATTGGGCCATATGAATTTATTTGTGTGTGCATAAGTGCGTGTGTAATGTTCACCTTGAACCAACCCAGCTGATGGCCACTGAAGCCATCTTACAAATGAAAAAAAGCTGCAACTCGCAATAATATTTAAGAAAACATAACGCAGACATTTCTGAGGGCTTGGCTGGAGCCAGACACAACCTCAGGTGTTATTGTGCAGCGTTAAGTCTCGACACCTGTGTGTTTGTCATGCAAGCCTCGCAAGAGATCCCACGTTGAATATCAAGCATCCAGCTATACAGATGATACAGATTACATAGGAACTTCCGGTCCATACCTAATTCACAAATCCCCTGAGAGGGCTTAAGCAGGGAGACTGAAAGGAAAAACGTGAGTCAGCCTCAAGGTGGCAGTGCAGGCTGCCGCATGGATTTCTTACACGGAGCTCCATCAGTATGACTAAGGGACAATCTGGACATGCCTCTCAGCACATCAGGGCAGTAGCAATCAGAAACTAGTGTCAAATGACTGTGTGCTCTCAGAGTTTCTGCCAAATTGAAATTGTCACCACAATTTTCCCCCATTCGCACAGTGAGGTTATGACGCAAATTATGCACCATGACATGTGAGAGAAAGAAAAGGAGACAGGGAGGAAGGGAATCAGTCAAAGGAACACAGGGGAAAAAAACAACAGGAAGAGAATCTCAGGGTGTTGATTAGGTGTGACAGGTGCGAAATGCATCATAACCTGTCGGATGTTCGTTGTCAAGTTCAGTAGCTCAAGAACAATAATTTAATAGCTGCTGAAGGTGTCACTGTGGTTCTGGTGCCTGCATTAATACTGCCCTGACAATCATCTTCCCTCTGATAATTAACACCAGCTTATTAACATCCATCTAGAAACTATCTTCAGCTCAGCTGTTAGATTGTGGCCAGGAAAAAACTATATTTCTGGGCAACATGTGCAAAAATGTGGGAATAGACATGATTTAAAAAAAAAATTCTATATATAAATAAAGAATATAATTATTCATTTCAAACTCTGCTGATTTCCAGTGATTATTCATTTTCTGAATCCTCAAACTGTTGCAGATGAGATAAAGGATTTTCATTTAAATGTCTATTCAGTTGGTAACCAAACCGACAACAGATAAGAAGTGCAACAGTGACACACTGAACATTATGAGCTTTGGTGGTAAAGTGGTGAAAATGCTGGTGACTTCATACTGTTTGGATTTTTTCAAATTCCTACTCTGTATCCTCCCAAAATATCCCAAATAGAGGTCTCATCTTATCCTGCAGTACAACTCAGAAAGAAGCATGACTCTTTCTCCTGGCAGCTTCTACCATGAAGGGGATGAATCGACTATTGTTAACAAAGCAGTTCCACTTTGTCTCACTTCTGAAAGCTGTATGCAGTGTTTTAAAGCAACCGTGTGCTGGCAGTGGGATGATGCGGAAAACAAGAATTTCAATGAATACACAAAAAAGATATGTATCTGTTTTAAAAAGAATATCTTGCATTCTCTGAACTTTGCAGAAAAAAGCTATCTGAAGGACAAATGCCAACACGGTATCTGTCACTTATTTTATGATAATGAGTGACACTTCCTACAGATGCCACTACAGCCTCAGCTGTCTGAGTCATTTTCTTCAACATAAATATCTACCTGTCTTTGTTCCAAAAAGCCCCAGTGTCAGGCTTTGCTGCTTCCTTCTATTTGAAAGCCTCTGTACACCCCACCCGTACCATAACTGAGACAACAGAAGCAATCATATCACATAACTTTGGACTCTGGGTAATTGTGTTTGGCATTTTGTCCTATTTTGACATTTTACTGGCAATCAGCTGATGGAAATAAAACAATAAACCGAGCAACTCATAATTAAAAGAAAAGTAATATCGGCACTGACAGAATGAACTCATTTTCAATCAGAGTGTGCACTAAATCTGGTCTGCTTGTGGGGAAAAGCCTGTGATGGAGCCGGGTTTCACACAAAGACAGACACGTGTACAGCAAACACAAATGACTAAATAAATGCTGCCTTATTGATCTTGAAATTATTATTCGACAAACAATAAATCTCCACAACACAAACCAATCTGCAATCTCTATTTTGCATCTGAAAGGTTAGCTCTGCATTTCTAATGGGCAAACAGAACCATAAAAGCGGCAGTGATGGAACATTCAGTCAAGGTGTGGCCGTGGTCCTCATAACAGTTCACATCAAAGCCGCCATTTGCTGTGTATGGACAGATATGTCTCATGAGCAACCACAACAGATGTCACACTCACAGAAAAATACTGGCACGCCTTAGCTCCAGTATACCCAACCCCCAACCAACGCTCGTATTTAAACAAAAAGAAACAGAAATGCTGGACAAAGGACAAAATGAACAAGAGGGAGTGGAGACAGAGAAAAATGGAGATACACTGGTCCGCATCCATCGTGACTACTGACATAAAGCCGCAAAAGCAATTTCACAACTTAATCTGTATGGGCCTATTTTAGCTGTGCCACATATTAATGATGATTGCTGATCGGCCCTTTCAGAGTGCTCCAACTTCATCACAAGCCTTCCCAATCAATTCTCCCCACCAGATACCAAGAAACCAACAACACCAATTTAAGGAGCAGCAGCCTTTCTCATTAGTCTCCTTAGTTCCTGCACTGTTCTGTAAGAGCAAGCACAGCAAGATGCACACATGAAAGAAAGACAAACAAAAATACTATGATCAAACCCTGCATGAGGTCTGTGTTTGATATTAATATGTTTTTTGAAGAATTCATTGGAAAATGGGAGAATGACATGTGCCTATATGTCCCAAATGTCCCACAATGGTGATTACAACGGAATGTGGTCAATCAGTTCCTCTCTGTGATCGCTGTATTCACTCTGATATTCACAGACCCACTGATCTGAGGCAGATTCTATAAATGCCTTCCTAACAGAATATAATTTATGACAAACATCCCAACGATGCTAATGTTAAAAATCTACCACTGTAATTTTGAGCTGGCTAATCTAATAGTTACTGGGCAGAGGTAAAAGTTTTTGTTTATCCAATAGCCTCTATAACATAGTACACAGAGTTTTGAATATGAAGGAAAATTGAAAATGAAAATGTGCAAAAGACATAAAAAATGTAGAGGGAAAAAAGCTAATGCATAATGCATAACCAAGGCATAATGCCATTATAATAATGTAATGGATTATGTTATGCTTGCTAAAAAAAATTGTAACTGTGTAAAAAGCATTGAGGTCTCTAATCAAAATCATAGCATGTCTTTTTGTCCCATGCTATGTTGCATTTATTTATTCATTCATTCAGGTAGCACTGATACATTTTGATTTATAGGTTCACCCATCAATAGGTACATTATCTGCACAGATGTTACTCACAAAGAGGTTTCCAATTATTCTTATTATATGATTTAACAAACCCCCTATGAGTGAAAGGATGACACAGGATGACAATCTGAATAGGCCCCATTACTAACAGATCGTAAAATTCACCTCACATTTCTGATAGACACAGTCAGGAAGATGGCTCCTATCACAGATTTTAGATTTCAGACAAAGTCATTTTGGCATCGGTTCACAAGAACAAACAAACTGGTGTGTAATGACTGTCATTACAGGATCTCAGGAGTTGATGCAGTCCTGTTACAGCGATTCGTATTAATGATGAACTCCACAGAATACAGGGGGGGGGGAAAAAAGCTTACCTCTCGAAGCCTCCGTGCTATGAGGACCTCCTAGGATTTCAGTCAAATCTTTCTGCCATGCATCTTTTACGGCTGACTTAAAAATCTCTCTATTGTTCAGGTCTTGCAGGGGCCTGAAGTTGTTCCTCAGGTGATCTACCGACTTGACATGGTCCTGTTGTTCCGTTGTAAAGATGGAGTAAAAAGCATCCAGCTAGAGGGAAAGAAACACAGAATAGCTATCAAGGCAAATCAAAGTGCTACTGTTGCAAGCCTGTGTGTGCGTCTGAGCGTGTGTCTGTGCGTGTGTCTGTGCGAGTGTGCGTGCACGCATGCGTTAAATATAATATATCATGCAGCACAGCATTTGTAGTCACTTGACAGTAGCTGACTGTTCACAAGTGGAGAACAGTATTTGCAAGAAACATTTACACCACAGGCAACAGCAGGCACAGACTTCAATCACCACCCATGGCTACCTGCTGGGCTGTAACTTCTCAATGGGGCAAATTTGTGGCCATTGATTGCCAAGAATGATCTCCTGCCGCGTGCTGTAATGACTACACATTACAGATACTGTGGAATCAATGTGTCCTATGGGTGCTTGGAGAAATGAATTACAGGTTCATAAAAGACTATCTGTGAGCGTCACAAACATTGTAAAGGTGGTCAATATTCTTGCAGCAGAAGTCATTTCTGAACAAAAGATTTGTCCTCGTGCAAGTTCACAGAAATTCCACTGAGCCCTGCAAATTTCCATGGCACCGAATACACTAGAGGATATGCAGCTGGCTAACCCAAGAATTGTATGTATAAAAGATGCTGCACAGCACAGTGGAGGGGATCAGCAAAAAGCGAGGGGCATGATTTGGCATATATTATCTCTTGAAATCACAAACAGTTGGAGGTAAAATGTTGTAAAGCACACAGGCTGGTGGTGGTAAAATGCAACATTTTCCATTTAAAGGTAGTTATATCATTACTGTAACCGGTCAATTCAAGGAGCGCTTTAACTCAGGAAACTTAATTAGTTTGATAATAGCCTCGCATGGAGCTGTATTATATTCAAGAGCCTATAGACATTGTCTCAGGCCAGCAGAACGATGTATGTGGAAGTGCTATCTCACACTTAGTGTCATTCAAATGCCAGTAATTATCTGCCCCTTTCTGTTTAATCATGCACAATACAGGCAGGCAGACTCATATGTAAAGGAGGTGGAAAGGAATGAGGGAAAGAGGAGAGGCACACGAGGAGAAAATTGCTTGGACGGTGTTGGGCTGCGAGAAATCCTCTGACTGTGCACAAATGGGATCTTACTGTGTGTGGGGAATATAGCTGTCGAGGCGTGTGTGTGACTGGACCCAACGCACCTGTGAGTGGGACAGAAACACAGGCCTGGAGAAGATGATCCACTCCACGACTTTGCTGCAGGGCGGAGTGGTCAGAGAGCCAGTATAGCGGTAATAACTGTCCACTGATGACGGCAGCAGATCCCTCAAGATGAATGACCTGAGGTTTGTTTCTTTTTCTGAGAGCAATACAATTAAAACGTGTTAGTGCACACACATGTAAAGGGCGGCGTTCTGCACAACAACACAACGTTTTCTACAGCCTGATACTTGGCCAAAAAGTGATGCACATCTTGGACGTGAACGTTGACCAAATTTTTTTTTTATTTGGCTCCCCTGGTGTCATCTTTACTGCTTTCCCGAAGCCTCCCCCTAGTAGCAGAGCAGCGGTTAAAAGCCTCACTACTTGTTATCACCGTGGCCAGATCACTGCGCTGAGAAGGGCTGAGAGAGGAGCAAAAGCAGGGGAGCCTGATAAGATGGTCAAGTCTGACAGCTGATCTGTGGCTGGGTGGTAGCATGCTCTGCTCCATGTAACAACTGTGGATAGGCCATGGGGATAAAGACAGATCTAAATGATTGCTGGATCTGTTCTATCCTCTGATCAGAACCTGGCAAAGCTGTGTGTGTGTGTGTATGTGGGGGGGTATGCTGTGTATGTTATGGGAGATTATTCGTTGATCTTTTTAAAATTTTTGATTGCAATGGGAAGAAACTAAATAAAGTGGAATGTATGTAGTCCAATCTCCTACTCATGGCCTTATCTAACAACAAAAAAAAGAGGAAGAAAAAAAAAAAGGTTTAGGGAGTGGTTCGCATTCAGGCTACAGAGGAACAGGAAGCCTCGCCCCCATGCCTCATCTGTACTCCGAGTCAAATTCAGTATGCACAGCCTTTCTTCTCTCTGTCTTCAGACAGCGTACGTGCCCTATCGCTCCCGGGCCGGCGAGATGCTGATGGATGGATGACTGTGGAATAACGAGCTAGTGGAAAACCAACCATCCTAACGGCGAAGAAGGCAAGGAGCTTTTAGCAGCTAGCAGGAAGAGAGTCCAAACGGCACCACACCCAGGCTGAGCCTGATTTCAGCGGGGAAATGGGATTCAGCTGTGCTATCAGAGACATCTGTGCAGCTAGACAACACAGAATTCATCAGGGGAGGCTGCGGCTCAGGGTGAGGAGCAGGCTGTCCACCAATTAGAGCGTTGGTAGCTCAATCCCTGAAGCCAGAACCTAACATGGCATCAACACAGCAACAGGAGTAAGGTGCTGTGTGTGAATGACAAACCCTACAAACACCAGGTGCCAAAAAAATGTATCTAAATAATCATATGTTTGGAGGCTGACTAATAAAGATTTATGGAAAGTGTGACAGTTTGTCTTTTTAAGTGCAACTTATATAAGTCAGAGGAAAGAAAACTGCACGGAAATCTCCCTCTCAGCTGATGACAGTTTGCTTCTATTCAGTTACTTCAGTTCAAAGTAACCTATTTTCTGATTCTGATGTTTAAAAAAAAGTGCCCTCCTGGTCCCTGCTGATGTGGAGCTTTTCTTACTTGCACTACTACACCATTGTCTTTCAAAAGAAGTTTTTTTTTCCTCTCCGGCTCTTTAATTCAAAATGTCATAACCTGAGTAGCCTACAAGAGCACACATCAAACATCCATCTCATTAGAAATTATAATCAGTATCGACTCGCTGAAGCCAGGCTCTAGTCTTGTGAAACCATCACGAGTGTGGATAGATGACATCATGCCTCTATACATCCTCATACATACTCATGTCCCTGCTGGTGTACAGTTATGGATACAAAGTGACCATCAGATGCAGGATCTAAAACGAGAGCTGCTGTAAAGGATTACATGGTAATACTGAGACATGGAGAAACAGGCAGCCTAAATCATGTGATGCAAGCCCGGCAAGAGCACTTAAGGCAACAGATCATGCCATTACAACTTGTACCATTGCAGACAACAGTTTAAATGTGATTGTGAATAAAAACCACAGAACATGACAGCCGATATAAGATGGATAAAGGGGGGTTGTCTAATTGTGGCTCGGATGTAATTAATAGTTCTGTGTCTGTGAGTGAAGCTGTGGAGCTCTGCTCCTGCTGAGCTAAAACACCATGGGAGAGGCTGGATCTCGCCGAATCATTCTCCTTATGAAGTTAAACGCTGTGCATATTTTGTGTCGTGGCCAATCGGAGAGCTGAAATCCAAACCGCATCCAGGGTTAAAGCGGCCGAGCGTCAACGTTTGTTTTTTTGGGGCTGGCAGCGAGGTATATGCGCTGTGAGGGGAATCCACCTATAGGATCAACATCATCATCGACTGAGCAGCAATGTCAGGGGGATTTTGGAAAGGTCAATTGCTTTTTGAAAATCCCACATGAAATTAATTCCCGGGATAATGCTCTGTGGTAAGGAGATTTTGGTATGACATAAAGAGCTATAGTAAATAAATAAACACAAACACTGTGGAGGCGATAAGAAAGAAAGAAGTCCCTAAATATCAAAATACCTGCACTCAGCACATAAATAATATTGTTATCCTTGTAGGAAAGTTTGGGGCTGTTTTCTCATTACTTACCATGATGCACCACTCCTTTCAGTCCCTGGATGATTGGGTCCACTGCTGGGTTGTCTTTTTGCCCCAGCTGCATGAAAATGTCCAGAAACAAAAGGATTACAAAAGGGATTATGTGACTAGTATAATAATCTAAAAAAAATAAAAAAGAAGAAGCTAAAAACAATCTAAATTAATAGAAAACATGGGTTGGAGAGATAAGAGCAGCATCTTTGAAATACAATATAATCCTGCAGCCTCTTAATACAATCTCCTGCCTTCAACATGATTTTTGGGTGAAATCGTATTAGTTTATCCAAAAGAGTATTTGGTCAATTTCAAGGCCAACATCTATGACATATTCTATTTCTTTAGTAAGTTTTGTTTAAAAAAAAAACATTGTTCAGTTTTAACCAGTAATTTCACAGAGATTTATTTCTTGTAGCTCTTTACCTTTCAAGGGTGATTTTTTTTCCCTACTGGATTTTCAGGATTTCACTACAATATTTGCAAAGTCTGTACTATGCTATCAATCATCTCCAGTCATCTCAGTGTGTTGGTAAAAATGTTCAACTAAACTGATGGAAAACTCGACAATCATGTCTGTGTGTCAGAAACGTGGCTGGAAAATCTTGCCTAGTGTAATCTGCTTGAAGTGCTTAGTTTTTTGGCTGCAGGGTCTGAAATTGGAGTTTGTGTGCTAACAGACGGCAGTGGGTCTCCGCTCTGTGAGGGATGATAGTTTTGCAAAACAGCAGCAGTCACGCAGGCAGGCAGTCTGTCCAGGACATAACTGTTTGGACAGTAACACCGTTTCTGGGCACTGTGATTCAGCAAATTTGCCCGAAGTAAAAACTGAATGCCACATTAAGGAGTGACGTAATTATTAGCTTTAAGACTTAAGAGAATTTTGAATTATTTGAACTGTGAATGAGATGTAACTCTTTTATCACAAAGTGCCCAAAATGCAAGAGTTGGAAAGAAAAATTTCTAAAGCATTTTGTACTTAAAAAAGAATGTTTTTATGCTACAACCTCAGTTTCTAAGTTTCTTTGAACTTTCTACGACCATACAAATCCACTTGTGTCAGGACAAAAAATGCCACTGATGAACTCTTCCTTATCTGCTTGCTTTAAAACTTAACTGTTTGGCTTGTTTATCCCCACAGTTTACAGATATTTCCACCGTCCTATATAACAGACAAGCCTGGACAAAAACAGTGTTGGGATGTGGGGACCAATCCTCCCTTGCTCAACATTAATTCAGGTCAGTCAGAGGAGAATAATTGTGTGGAACTGAATGCTGAATGTGGGTAATATGCACACCTTAGAGGCCATTAATAGGCCTTTGGGGAGCACAGCAAGAACTCTCCTCATTGATTAGAAATGGTAAATCTGAGCCAATGTGTGTGTGCGCTTGCTTATAAACCCTCACACTGTAAACTGCTATTCAGCGGATTGTGTATGGTGGTGCTAATTGCAGTAAGCAATAGGGCTGTCAGGACTCAGCGGAGGCATTTAGGTCCTCCTGCACACTCCGGTTCATCACTGTCTGCGGGTAGACCTACATTGCTAAACACCTGTGTCCCCATTCCAGCCTACCTCTGCCTCTGCTGACCCGTACCTACATACAATTAAGCTGAATGTTAGCTCGCATTGATCACCTGCCATTACTGTGAAGGCGTCGCTAACAGAAATAAGTGTAACGCGAAAAGGGACTCTGAGGTTGTCAGTGGAGCCGCTCACAGTTCATAAATCTCAGAGGTGCTTTAACGCTAAACGGAAATTAGGACCAATCTGCCCATTAAGAGCTCATGTTTTCAGATCTACAGGGGACAATTTGTGGTATCTCAGTAAGCAATCTGCCAAAGAACAAGAAAACAGTCGGCAAGCAGTTAAAGACATTTTGTCTATCACAACACAGGTCCCACTGATGATTTTGAATTAACATAGAGAATTCATCTACGTGAAAAAGGTTTATTTTTTACGTCCTTTAAGTCTAGTCCTAATATTTTTTCTGTCCTTATCACATGGTATTATTGCGCCTACATATATAAGACCCAGTGTCTACTCAGATTCTATGTATTTGCTCTTCTTAATGGTTTTGTAAACCATTTTGAACAGCTGGCAGTAAGTAAAATCTCTGTACTTATAGTTGTTTTATAGGCCTGCGAATAGGAACATTTTCCATCAGTGCTACCAGCAGCTACAAGCTAAAAGTTATTACAAAGAGGCTTTCCTCAAGAGCAGAGTAATTCCTCTGAGAATTGTAGGTATAAAGACGAACCTTTATGCATCAGGATATTTCAACATATTACACAACCTGGCTGTGTGGACTGCACTTACACCTGCTGAATGCTAATGTCAGCCTGCTACACGCCGGTCTGATTGTGTACATTTGTCATACTCGTCGTCTTCTTTAGCTTGCTTAAGCGCTCACGTTTTTGTAATTAGCGCAAACTATAAGTTGGTTTGGCTCATGGAAATATCAGCAATGCACAATAATGAGCCAAAGCGTTAAATAAGCTCTGAGTTTTCACCCAGCGAAGTGGTGGAGATCCAGAGGAGGAAAAACAAATAAAGAAATAAATAATTGAGGGAAGCCACGCATGCAGTGGCTCTTCAGTCTGGACCGGACAGGAAAGGCGTGCGTTGCAGACCCGGGTTTCTCCAGATAAGTCATAACCTTTAGGCCGGACACTTTACCTCAAAGAAGACAGCCATGGCAGCGATGATGCGTCTTTCCTTGATGGCGGCGCTGAGGCTGTCAAAGTCGTCTGAATTGTAAAGGTAGATCTGCATCTGGAATGGGAAACGGAGAATAAACAGCTTAAGGAGTGGACAAGGAGAACCAACAGTCGGGTCATCAATCACTTGGACGCACGATTGAGGAGCTGATGAAAAGCTGTTTTGAGGGGCAGAAAAGAGGGTGTATTTATCACTCCTATAAATCTCTCATAATCTGTGTCAGTCTTTTCTGTGTGCTGCCACTCCTGGAGGCTGCCAGAGAAATACAGCATCCCATTCCTCAGGGCAACTGTCCTCACAGGCACAGTAACGAGGCGAGGGGAAAAACTGGGGGGAATGCTCTATCTTTTCATGCTCTGTGGAAAGATCTAACAGAATGGTGTGCCTCTAATCATAGATCCCAATTACCTTAAAATCACCCACAACACTGCTTCTGATTTCACAACAACTCTTTGGATGTTTGGGTGTAATATAACAGGCATCATACATAGAATAATTCATATACCCGTCATGGCTCTGGTTTTCAATAACAAGGTTCACATTTCTTTCATTTCAAGCAGAAATATTATGGTAGTCCTGATAAAAATCTGCAAATAATTCTAAAAGTAGCAATTGGAAATGTCCATCATCTTGCAGGCAGGGCCTCGATAAATTGAAAAATCCTCTCATGCTGCAGAACAGAGCTAACCGTCTATAGGAAAAAGGGTCTCAGATGTCGATGTTAATTAAAAGGTATTATTTTTCTTCTTTTCACAGGAAAATCATGAGACATAATAAGCCACAATTGGCCGTGCTGACAACAAATGCAAAATAAATAAGTAAATAAGAGAATAAACGTGGATAAGTCCATTAGTGGGAACCACAGGTCCAAAGCAGGTTCAAAATGACTCAATCCGAATAATTAAAGTTAATCAGTTTCCTTTAGAGGTCCTTTAACTGCAGCCTTTAATGGAACTAATTTGTTGTCTGAGAACTCAGCAAGAAAGAGGATTGGCCATTCATCACCCTTCAGATGTTATTAACTACATTACCCAATTAAGCTGCCCCCCCTTAGGCTTCATTTACTCACCAAGATTGGCTCATGTGACTTGTTCTTGTTAACAGCACACTTTGGAAAACGTGATTTCAATTATACACTTTCAAAGCAGTCAATAAAGCAACGTGAGTCATTCGATTGCACATTTTGTGTACTGCATCTTTGCTGAGATCTGACAAATTCTCCACATTAGAGGAAACTTTATGCACACCCAGAGATAAAGACGTGGACTTAAGAGAGAGACAGGTGGTCCTGCAAAGCTCTGAGCTTTGTGTAAAGCGGAGGGACGTGCTGTCCACACCGCCCGAGATATTCTTCTGTCTGCATTTGGTTTATAACAGTCATTTTTCTTCTTTCATTTCCAGCACAGAGTGAGTGTGAAAACAAAAGCTTACAGCCGCTCTGCATTCCCCTGTCCCATTTAAGCGGAAAAGGTGAAAAACAAAGTCATGTTTGCCGTGATTTCCCAGGACAGCGAAATGTTGAGCCGAGGCAGGAAAACTATAAAAGCTAAGTTTGTGTGAGGGGAGATGCTACATTATATCACACACAAATGCTTTTCCGCTTCCTTTTACGTGCTCCCACAAAAATTTTGTTGCAGACGGATATTTCTTTCTCAATTCTCACACTTCCATCACACATAATCATCTACCTGTTCTTTTCCTTGAGCACCTACTAAGTGCTAGAGCACTCATTTTCAAGAAGAATGAAGTGTCAGTTGTGCATGGGTGTCGCTGAGCAAACGTAGGAAACCTGGTGTTTCTTACTGCCGATCATCGCAATAATAAAAAGATATTAGCAACGCTTCCTCTCGTTTGCCAGAGTAAGAATATCCGTACATTAAGGGCAAAATGCTCTGTTGACATAATGCTCATTCAGCTGAGTGCAGCTAATATACCAGGTAAATATACATTTGTATGGGAGCTCTTATAGAATGATAAAACTAGAGGAAAAAATACAGTGGTTCTTTCGAAATATGGACCCTTACTTTGTCTTATACAGCCCACACTTTAGTGGCTTTAAGAGCTCGTGTGCTGCAATTTCGAAAAGCAAACAAAGGGAGCAAATGAAGCGCATCTCCACCAACTCTCATTTCTTGATTCAGACATTGTTGTCTAGATTTTCTCAAAATGGATCTGTTTTTTTTTTTTGTTATGTGTTCCTCTGAGATATAGCTGATATTGTTGCATGCGGCAGTGTCTTTGGCAGTGCGCCTTACATCAACCTTTCTATTTAGACAGATGTGCCGGTTGCTTTTGGACTTCATTTATATGGATGGAAGCTGTCGGCTGTTTCCATATCGGTGATTATGTTTCCAATACACTGTGGATTTCATGCCTTAAAGTTTTGCATGAGTTTCTTCCAGGAGTGCGTTTAGCTCTTCTGCACGGGTCAAAGGATCAGTCTTCACTCATCCAGCATTCTCCCTGAATTTTCTTTTTAGTGCCACTGAAGCTTTTATCTTTCCAACTGTATGCTCACAGCAACACTTATTCATACGCCCTTAGTGCTGGGTGTGCTAACGTATACCCTTCCAAGGTGTGATTTGTAATACATGTATAATTAATCTAACCTTGGTGACACCCTAATATATTATGAGAAAAGATCTCCCTAAGGTACCCTGAGGGAGAAAAATCCACACTTTCATTTTTCATTGTGCTGTTTGAGCGAACAGGTGGTCCATCTATCGATTTCCCCACTTCACTCCCTTGAAAAAGACCATGGTTAGATTAATGTCAAGCTCAGGAGCCACAGGCCAAGCAGCCCACTGGGTTCTTTCTTTCTTGCTCTCTTTTTTTTTTGTTAACATAACCATACTACAAAGCCAGTTCTGCTCCATAATACAGCTCATAGAAACTAAATTTGTCTTTCACCTCCTGTTCACATGCAAACTATATTTGTGCCTGTTTTCAAGCTTTTGGGCAGGTGGCACAAAAGCCCTTTCCCTCTCCTGTGAGCGTAAATCCTTTATGCTGGGTGTTACACTGACAGTGACTCAGGGCTGAAAGTGACTCATTTGGAGTTGCGAGATAATTACACAGCAGGTTAGAAAATTGTTTCTGTTTAACAGAGGGAAATCAGTCCCGGAGCTAAACCGTCATGGTCATGCTGCTCACATCTTGGACAAAACACACACTCAGACAAACAAAAGCTCACCTCGGCTATAAAAGGTCAGCGGGTATGCCAAGCGCAAACATTTATACATTCTGTGCAACGTGTATGGTTTACCGGCACATGTCTTTTCAGATATAATAAAATCTGAAATACATCAAATTGTTTGTGGTCCTAAATATGAAAAATGAAAATAACACATCTTACAAGATGAAGCAGTCAAATGGCTAAAGGCTAGATCCTACACAACCATACTCCCTTTCAACCATCCATCATTTGATTTCACTCTTACCTTCTGGTTACCAATGAGAAATAATGCCTACATACATCATGTCTGATATATGTAATCTGACTTATCGAAAACAGAATAATTTCTTAAAAGCAGAGCTGCCACTCTGTGCTGCTTCTGTGGTTGTGTGCATATATACACGTGTAGTTAACAGGATATATGGGTGGAAGAGTCTTTTTGTTCTTCCTGCAAGGAAAAAAAAATCAATGGTAACTGTCTATTTTAAATCACAGAGTGACTGAAGTTGCCTCCAGAGGCTTTTGTTGACCCCATTTTTCCCTCAGTTCCTATCAAACGGCACTGTGTCACATCAGCTCCATCGGGACTGCATGCTCTTCACGTGCTCTGTGACTGAATAAGAGACACTAGAAGAGGGCTGTCCATCACTGAAATCATGAAGAACCCGAAGTCCGCTTCTTTTTTTTGACAGTATAAACAATAAGCTAGAATAAAAAATGTAAGAATTTGGAAATAAACTGAAAAACATATTTTATCCAAAGAGAAAAGTCCAAACATAACATAACATGTAAGTCTAAAAAATTTAACACACACACACAAAAAAAAGACAAGTTGGGACAGGGGCATGTTTACCACTGAGTTGCATCAGCTTGCCTTTTTAAAGCTCTGTACAAGTGTTTGGCAACTGGGCAGACTGACAGATGTAGTTTATAAAGTAAAATGTTCTCCAGATCGCGCTTGATGGAACACTTCGGCTCTGCAAGTCACAACATTCTTTGCTTTACTTTTTTCGCTCCGTGTTTGTTTCAGACGGCACTAAATGTTTTCAGATGGTGGAAAGAACACAAACAGGACAGCTGACCGGCTTGAGTTTTACTGAGAGGTCTTGTTGTTTAACCCCGCACTACGTTGAATTAATTGTTGAAATAGGGAAAGACCTTCCTTAGGGAAGATTATTGGATGAGAGCTTGCAAAAACTTTAGAATTTTCCAGCATTTACTGATGCCTTCAAGTATGAGTAAGTAAGCCAATGCAATGTGTACTAATGGACCCCCATTTAAATAATGAGGTCTAGCATTTTATCAGTGAGCTGCTAACAAGCTGGATGGTCTCTCTCATCTTGTATTATTTCTGCACAGAGCTTATCAATTTATTTAATCAGACTACAGGGCAGTATTTCCCCTTTTCTTTTCTACTTGTTTTCATTCCATTAATTAATTAGTGGTGTGATGTTTTGGGATGTATTTTTCTTTTAAGTTGCCGTTTTCTGAATGAAACAAAGTTCTACTTTACTTTTGCCTTTTAACGCATCGTTCACACCCTAACCTGGGAACACTGCGGGTGAAACTCAATTAAACGCTTCGGGTGACCTTTGCACACAAATGACGGGCCGTCATTCCTGATTTCCCCCAAACATTCAGCATTCAGTTTCGGATGCTGCTGTAGTGCTCACAGATTCACAGTCCCTGCATCGGCACACCTAGTCACTGCAATTGAGGATGATTAGGCTAGTTTTCCTCCATTCTGGGTATTTTTGGCCAAGGTTTGAACCTCTCCAAACCGAGCATGCATTTTCCAGTCTTTTATCCTTTACTTTCCTCTGTTTACTTTAACCTTTCTGCTCGCTTGCTAACCAGTTTCTACGCGCTCAACTGCAGCATGTGGTGTCAAGGTTTTTTCTAGCTTACTCGGGTTGTCGAGGTACACGACAGCAATAGCAAGACATCCTGTAGGAATCAGCATCATGTTTTTCGGTCTTTTTTCCTTCTATATGAAATATATAGCTTTTGTTAAACCATTATTATTTCAATTATATTAAATTTGTATCTGTTTTTCCCTAGTTAGCCACGCTCCTTTCCACCTAACCCAAGCAGGTATTTTTATGAAGTTATGATGTATTAAATAAGCATGTTAGCCTTGGGATATAGAAGCACCTTCACAGAGAAGACAACAAACCTTGTCTCCATACCAAAAAGATGCCAAACCACAAACCTACATCTAACATTTATGAATTATGCAACTGAAGGACATAACTTTCTTGTTCTCTGTACTTTTCTTTTTCTTAACAGCTGCCCAAATTGGCCATTAAAGCAAATTCCATCATATTATTTAGAAGCACACCATCAAAGGAGCCATATGCACAACAGCTTTATAATGGCTGTATATAATCCAGTGCCCTTTAACACTACACTGAACACAAAATGATGTGGCAAAAATAAATCTAATTACCCAGCCATTCAGCATCAAAAGCCGTGCTGGTAGACAGGGCTCCAAAGAGGAGAGCCAAGAAACAAACACAGGAGGACTCAAGCTGCGTGTTTGGATTTAGTACAGGGAGACAAACCAACAGCTATTTCCTGGTTTTATACTCTATTAAATTTTAACCAATTATGCTGAATTTTATAAGAGTTAGATTAAGGTGCAAAACTTGACATTAAACCCCAAAAATATGGAAAGTATAAGAACATTTGTTTGTTTAAATTTTGGTTACTTCAAAAGGAATAGTACAGTAAATGATAAAAAAAGAGGCCGTACGAACCCCTTTTTTCTACCAGAGTAAAAAATACATTCTTACTTTAATTTACTACAAATCATAACAGCAGATTTGAGACTCAGCACCCTTCACATCTATTTTACATTTTGATTTGTGTTACTTTCCTTTTATCACTTGAAATCTGTTTCCTCTTTTCCAAACACTTACATACTGCGGCTTTAATTTTTTCTCCCAGCCTGATAAATTCCCTCATCCTTTACACTCTCGAAATCCACTTAGCAATAAAACCTTTCAGTGCTATAAATGCAGTGTCTCCAAACACAAACAGATATAGCCCTGGATAATGTCATCAGGGTTATATTCACACTAATTTCTGCATGGAGCTGTTTTCTAGTAAACTAACTTTTATGTGTTCGAGCTGTGGAGTTCCAAATTGTTAAAAAGAAAAAGAAAAAAGGGAAAAAGAAGTGTTTGCTCCATTAGCTTTGTGGTTGTGCACATGGCACTAACTCTTCACATATTCCTATCTTTGCAATGCTGCACACTTATACTGTATCTAATATCCACTTCTTTAATAATTAAATATTTCATACTTTGTCTCCATGTATTTTTTAAAATTCTGTAAGTTACCAGGGGGTTCCATGACCGAGCCGCTTTATCAGCCACACGACTACATTAGTATAGGTTGACTCTTCAGTGGATCCAGAAATCACTCAAAACCTCTTTTGAACAAAGAAACTGTAAAAGGCTTCAAAAAGCAGCCTCGGCTCTCTATTGACTGCAGAATACAGTTGAGCTTTTGAAGTTTTAACAACCGCTCTTTCAAAGCACCACAAAAAGCAACCCCACAAAGAATTCAGCCAGATTTAAGGACTAAAATGTGCCCAAAGCTTGATATTAAGGCTCATTGGTGAGTCTAGAACCAGTATCACCTAACCAGTTCTCAAATGATTCTTTGACATTTACCATTTAACCTTCAACACATAACCAGGAGCATTTGTTCAACTTTAGCAAAATGGTGTTTACCTCTACGGGGAACCTTCTCCCATTGATGCTGTGCTCTGAGCCTGCTGATCCATTAGTCTGGCCCCAATGAAACTCCATCTTCTCAGCCTTAAAGCGCCCAGGCAGTCCAGCGCCTCTCACAAAGTAGTCGTCCTTCAGGAGCACAGCAACTGGAGACAAACAGGGGTGGGGAATAATCGAATCAAGGGCAGAGATGTAAGCGCAAATATGCAAAGGCAGCAAAAATGAGATTACAAATTAAATAAGTCTTCCTATAAATGACACACCTGCGCTCAGATTTATTATTCATCTGCTCTGAAATGATGTATCTTTCTCCTTAAATAATAAGAATTTTTGTTTTTTTAAATCTGAATTTTTTTTCCCAGCTTAGAGGAAACATCAAACAACCCCATTTCCCTCAAATCATCCAACCATTGGAAAATAAAACCTCTCCACCAGAGACAGCCAGAACCTGACAGGGTTTGTCTTTGGGACCCGTGTGGAGAATATTTTTACTAGCAGCTAAATGGAAAGCCAGTGTGAACACCTCAACAGCCATGTTAGATATGTGCCCTTTAGAGAAAGCACAAACATGCTTTCTCCAGTGGCCTTCACATCCCTGGTTAACTGTGTGAGGTGTGGTGAACGGGTTCAGTAAAAGCCACCATCTCTTTAATTGTTGCATGACTCACTAGAACGACATAATGGCATTCGCACGCCTTCTGATCTTCATCCACATGGCGGCATTTAAAAAGGCTGAAATGCCTCTGCTTCCTCGGCACAACTGAAGACTTTTTTTTTTTTACATTTTCTGTCATGTAAGATCATTAAGAGGAAAGACTTTTGTAGAGAGGAAATCATGAATTGCAGTTGTTTTTGTGGGAGTATCTAGGGTGCCGCACTTGAATAATGACAGCAGCAAAATGGACAAAAATTGTTCAAGTGGTTTGCTTTTTCATAAAGAAATATGAAATCAGATATGAATAAAATGAACGGGCATATGCATATAGATGTAAACATTAGAAAAGAATAAAGAGAGATACAGAGAACTTCACAGAACATTTATACATTTATTCAGGATATTATTCTAAATTCTTATTTCCTTGAACAAACTGATTGGTTTTGATCTGAATGTTGCTGAAATGGAAATAAAACGCATCAGAAATACACTTTGGGCAGTATTCACAGACTTCATTACTGCAAAGTTGTCCGCTAAAACCCAGCCCACGTGTGCTGTAGAAGGAGAAATGGAAATCAGTCCTCATGTGCAGCTCATACTGTATGTAGGCAGGTGAAGGCGAGAGGTGTGGAGATGTGAAGAGAGTCGAGGGAACATTTGAAGGGGCTTTTGCAGAGACACTCATCAGTGACATTTTTCATCACATCCCTGTTTTTAAAGACAGTCGCTTTTACTGACACATTTTACACAGGTTTAGGGTATGTACAACCAATGTGGAAGAGATTACATCTGATTCCACTGACATAAACAGCCCTTTCCAACCGTGATCGTATACCGGGATGACGGTTTATAAAAGACGCTAAATGAAAGAGCTGATGAAGCAAAAAGAGTCAATTGTACAAATTTCTTACATCTGGAAATATCGGTGAAAAAAAGTCTCACAAGACAGAAAAAACGCTCAATGTAACATTAATACCATGGTGTGCATTAAGCAGACCGCAACAAGACGCATGCCCTTCAGGACCGAGGCAGGATTTATTTATGTTGCCTGCGGGCACTTCTTCATGTATACAGGGGAGCCTGCTGCTTTTAGTGCTCGCTAATGTTCTCAGTAATGTCATGTAAGGCCAGGCTGAAGCTGTGTTAGTAATCCATAGCATCTGAAATACCATGACAAGCCAGATTATCATCCCTCTGCTGTCCTGGCTGAGGTCACACGCTAATACATTTAGAACCTTTTACCACGTCTAGATTTGACATCATTAGCCAGATTAGACCTGATGCTCTGTCGGCTGATCCTTGGTGTTACACGAGGATTTAGTCAGCCGCTGAATCAGGACAGCCCACTTCTAATCATATCACAAAGCAAACGAGGAGAATGGGTGCGCGGAAACAAAACAAAGAGACTGTCAGTAAATAGGCGAGATGAAGAATAGGTTGTGAAGACCGAAGGCAAGGGATTAACGTCACTAAAACGGGTCAGACATTGATGGATAGAGGGTGCAAAATAAGTTGGAGATTTGGAGAAACAAAAGGAAGAGACAAGAAGATCTGAGAAAAGAAGCACCTTGTGTGATGAGGGATGAACTGAGATTATGTCGTGAGGCAAGAAAGAATCTGCCAGCAGTATTAATGTGCCGTTTAAGCTGGAGGCCCACAGCATGAAGAAGAAGAAATGATGCAGGAGATTTCCAAGACTGAAAGCATTTGGTCAAAGTAAAAATCAGCCAGCATGGGAAATAACAACCCATAACATTATCATAATGTGAAACTCTGTTGCAGCCGAGCAAAAAATCTGGGTAAGTGCTGTTGTTGAAGCGGTGTAATCCTACGTGCAACACAGAAAAGGCCGAGGAGCAGAGACTCCGGCTGGCCCTGGGAGTTTCATTAGGAATGCAGCCCTGGGTGTATGTGAACCCTCAAACAGCAGAGGAGGAATTAGAAGCTAAGCCAAAAAGACCTTGAATCAGAGCCTGTGAAAGAAGGGGGGTGTGTGTGAAAGTAAATCCTTGATCAATGCAGATGTCTCTGGGGCCTTCCGATTCCCCCTGAATTGGGTTTAAAGTTGTTTGAAATCTCACTGAGAAATGTTTTGTTGAGAAATGGTGCATGAATGGCGTCCAATCAGCCTGATCTCAAACCAGGTCAAGGCACGAGGGAACGTCATGTAATCAATTGCAGTGAACTTTTAAGATCTCTGCACTCAGCTCTTAATTGCAAGACTGACTTTTGAATAGCGAGAAGGACGTTAATGCCCCTCAGTGGGGGGGGGGGGAGCGAGTCAATTTCAGCACCCCCTTGTGCCAAAGCAGGTTGGAGTCGGCAAAATACGCTCATGTAATGTCAAAAGGCATTATGTCATGCCAATATTTCAGTCAGTGAGAACAAAGTCAGACTACATTTTCGGAATCCTTTGAGGTAATGAACTTCCCTTCTTGACCTCAATCTGGACCAGTGCTTGGATTTAGCTGCATTTGTATGGGACTAAGATCTTGCTGTTTGGCTGCTGACCTGCAGTACGAAGGTTTCTGTCTTCCATGGAGCGTTTCTTGGACTCAGCAGGCACCGGTGCTCAGTTAAAAAGCCCCGCCATGCAGCAGCCCCCCTACCGGCTCAGCACCGAATGGGAAAAACGGACTGGGCTGGTGGCAAGATGGTGACCATTGCGAGTATTAAGAGCAACACATTTCCTTCCGGACATCAAGAACGAGTCGGGTCAAGTAATACGACAACTTCCACCCCAGGCTGAGCGACAGAGGGGGGGGGGGGCTTTATTTTCCAGCATGCACAGAGATGCAGTGCAGTATAGTATGTGCACAGAAAAGGAAGGTCAGATTCACAATGTAAACTGTGGGATAAAGAAAAAATCCAACAAGGAAACGGCGATTCATCGGGAATAAAAATCAAAACGGCTCTTTAGGAAAGTCTTATGTGCATTTACCCTTGTCACAATGACAAGGATCGTCTACACAACAATGAAGAGTGGTTCTGACAATTTAGCATTTAGAATGATGTATGGAGCACAGTGTGATGGAAGCCGATACAAACATTAATTCATGTATTCATTAACATTCAGCTGCATATGTGACTAATCCATAGGATAATGTTGAAAATGTTCATTACAGTACACCAGAGTCCCAAACAGGAGCCAACATTTCTGGCCGTGTGCCAGAAAATATCTGATCCAGATATCTGGAAAACTGATAGATTTCTTTAATCGGGATAAAGCAGAGACATTTGCGCTCTAAATTTTTCCACATCACAGAAAATGTTATCAATTGAGCTAAATAATGACTGATTAAAGCGATCGCTAAGTATGTAGAGTGACATTTCAGCATCACAACAAAGGATCGCTTGCGCTTGGTGTTGTCTTTAACAACGTAAGTAGAGTTTAAAATAGAAAAGATGTGGGAAAAGGAGCGAGAAAAAAGGGACGGCGTGAGCAGAATACAAAGACACTAAAAGTGGCGATGTGGAAAATAACATGAGAACTCTGAAGGACAAAGACTCATTGGGAGAAAAATAAAGCGTCCCAAAGTTGTTTGAAAAAATCTTTCCCATGAATATGAAGGTCAAATGCCTCGTGTGACAAAAGACCAACCCACACTGCGAAATGATGTCACGAGCATCCACGTTTGAAGCGATAAGGGCTTCGAAATCTAAGGTAGAGGCAATGGAAAATACAGGGGAGAAACCAGGCCACCTCTATAACAAATTATTTCAGGGGAGTCATGACCACAGACACGGTCTGCTATAGATGTTGGTGCTACCTATGAGAGGAGCAGTAATGTGACAGGAAATTAACCCGCAGAAACTGCAGAGCGTTCAGCTGTTTCAGTTAGACTACACATCATTTCAGGTCATGTAGCCTGGCTCCAGTAGTAAAATGGAATAAGAGAATTAGATATGTCACACTTAAAGTCTCCTGCATCTGGAGCCGTGGGATTTAATTTTTTTTTTTGTTAGATGGTCAATTTGCAGATATTTTTAGGGGCTGGCCATCTTACTGTATAGATGGGTGAGGGTAAATAAAAAAAAGAAGAAAAAAAGGCTTACATAGCTTGTTTATTTGCTTTTTTTCGAAATAGGCTGATAATTCTTCTATTTAATCTATAGTTACTTTTCCTTTTTTTGGGGGGCCAATCAATACTTTCAACCTGCGTCACAAAAAAGAAAAAAGAAAGGGGGCCTTGAGTTCAAGACACTGATTTTAAATCAATTTCACAATACGCTGCTGAATTTTGCATTGACCTTTTCTAAAAAAAACCTTTGTCTTGGAATATTTTGTGATAATGCGGTTCCACTTTTCCCTTATTTTCACAGGCACTTACGATCCTCTTGTATTGTGTGTGCTCAAAATTACACCGACCCATGTTACTTCCATCTTGGTAAATAAGCAGCCGGCAGCATTGCTCGGCTGTGTCAGTGGCCTTGGTTGTCATGGAGGCTAACAACTCTCATTATGATCAAACGCAAAAGATGACACCACTCTCATCAGAAACTGTGCCAAAAGCAGACACATCAATTAGGGTCAGGCTTTTCACACCAAATGTATCACGCATTTGCTGCATTAAAGCGGGAAGAAAAAAAAAAAAAGAAGAAGAAAAAAAGTTTGCGCTGTGATTTTTATGAAGCAGCTAATTGAACAAGATTGAAAACGAATCTGTAAACACGCCACGCAAGGATGTGCGCGCAAAGAGAATGCTGAGTTATGGCTAAGATCATGAAAGCAATGGATGCAGTTAAAAAAAAAAAAAGACATACAGATGATAAGAGGTGTGTGTTTGAATAAAACCGCAGAGTTGTTTGAGGCTTGCGAAGCGTGTTTACTTTTTTCCTTTCTGTACCGAATAAATAGTGATTTAAAGATATCCTTGATGATATCCATCCACCATTAGCTCTTTCAACCCCGTCACTCATGCCTCAGTCACTTCCCACACACCTGTCCCCTCACAGAGCCCGGAGTGGCTGCTGGACAATGCTCCCCTCAACTCGGTGTCACTTTGTTTACCTGTTTATGTTGATAGATTTTTCAGCATCTCAAGTGCCCTGTTCCTGACACAGTGCTGGTGGTATTGTACTATTCTTACACTTCCATTGGCCGTTTATACTGTTCATTTGATTTCCCCCTGCTCTCTTTCTTTTTACACTGTGACTGCCCCTATCTGGATGCTTTGAACTACTTTCACCTTCAAACTGACTCAGACAGCATACCATCAATACGGCTGTATTTAATGTTTTATCGACAGCTGTACACTGAAATGCTCGGTTTGAAGCTTTGGCACTTCAGAGCTGTCCAATTTAACTTCTTCCAGCCCAGAGGTCTATCTAGTGTTCCTGCTTACGTGTTAGAAAACTGAATTGAGTATATCTCTGCAATTATGAACTGTGTGTTAACCTCCTCGGTGTCGATTTAAGGCTGCATCTCCCAGAAGCCGGAATGGGATCTCCTTCCAATCCCTGCGACTGGAAGGGCCCCGGCAATGAGGAGGTTACCAATAAGTGCACGCTCAATGTAAATGTCAGCTTTCATATTTTAAGAGTGGCGTGCATTTCCAATATTACCTTTAGAGGACGTGAAAATACATAGTCTGCAAATTCAATTGAAAAGCCTTGTTTAAAGATGCAGCGTCTATATGGGATGTGCATTTTTGGCAAGCCTAGCTCATTCTATAACTGGAACACTAAGATCCTTCATCCCACTGATCCAAACATCTTAAAAGTTCAATTTAAAAATGGGGCTTTCATTATCATTTCTTCTTTCGTTTTTTTTTTTTTAAAGAACTCTGTAATAACTCCATGCAGCAACAGTTGTCTGTGTTAGAGAGGAGAAGCATCTCGAGCCGTGTTATGTGACTAAACACAAATCCGTATAA
Organism: Menidia menidia; assembly: GCA_907169785.1. NCBI lineage: Eukaryota > Metazoa > Chordata > Actinopteri > Atheriniformes > Atherinopsidae > Menidia > Menidia menidia. The sequence goes on along the minus strand of CAJRST010033334.1, from coordinate 11,050,902 downwards.
TCACATAGTACATTAAGCATTTCTGATGCAAACCTGTTTTCCCGGTGTTTTTCATGGTGGTTTGGTTGGACGATTCAACGTTGAACTTATCGAGCACCAACTCCTGGTACTCCTCCGAAACTGAGGCGTGGTCATCTATAATATCCACAGGTGATTGGTTGTTAGCGGCACACTCTGGGTACAGCGCTGCCCAGCCTCGGGGTCCGTGGCTTCCTGCAGAAAAAAAAAACAGAATCCACAAGATGCAGAGGGTGAGGGAAGTAGATCAGCTCGCTGTGATCACCTTTATCTGCGGACATCAAGCATGCCTCTGATTCAATTAGAAACACTAACAATGAAGTCACCGCGGCAGCAGCAGCAGCCCACGGGGCAACGGCAGCGGCGGGAAGAAAGAGGACAAAGATTCTTTCATATTCATTCAGCTGCAGTGCCCTCTCGTTTCCCCCCCCCCCGCCGCACCCTCCCTCAGCTGGGAAAACATGTGAACACAATAAAAAATTCCTCATCTGGGTACAAACAATTGCAGCGCTAATTGTCCGTTTGAAATAAAAATATCCAAATGAGTCATATTCCTGTGGTGCGACACTAGCCCTGAACCACAGCCCGGAGCCTCCGCTTTTTCTCTCTTGAATAAAAGAAACCATAGTCAATAGTCTTTTAAATAGAAAATTCTTTACGTTAACAATTCATGCGCAGTGTGTGCTGCAAACTAACTTCCTGTAGAATCCCCATCCAGTGTCTGCTCTTTTAATCCTCTATCCCCTACAGTGGCGCTTCTACAAAGGAATAATCCACAACCGACAGGGGTCCCCTTGATCTCTTCCAGGGTACAATTGGCCATTGCAACAACAAAAGCTGAGGGATCAGGGGAACAAGGAAGCGTGCACGGATTTTAACTTTTCTGGGTTACCACAATATTCATGATCTCGTTCCCTACAGATAAAGGACAACTTTGCCATGAGCTCATAAAAAAGATATGAGAGCTCCTTTTGACTTTAAAAAAAAAAAAAAAAACAGGAATCAAGAGTGGCTTTATGTCTTGGTATGTATAAACACCTTGCAGCAAAACAGACTGAACTCAGATCCTTCAAAAAGACACTTTGAAACAGAATCAGTTCAAAACACTACCAGAGAACAACACGCACTGTGGGGGGGTTATACAGACAGACATTTTGTACAAGTGCCTTTTATATTCAGGGCACAGGGACATGTTCATTGGAGAGATTAATAAAAGAGTTCCTCATATCTGTCCAGTAACTGGAAGGATGATGAAGTGCACTGAGCATCAGCTGCAGAGTTGTGAACGGGTTAGGCCTGAATGGCACTGAATATTACGATGACTGTGAGCAGCATTTTGAACTAATGACTGCATTAGTAAGCAGGATTAAAATTGTCAGCCATGATTATAGTTTATAAAACTGTGCCCGTACAACCCCAATATTTCATACTCTGGGATAAAGCCCATCATGAATGAAACACTAATGCCATGAAGCCATTGAGAGTGGCTTGCCAATCATAAACACACAGAGGATTTACATAAAATGAAGCAAATGTTTACAATTTCAGATAAAAGTGTTATTTGCACAAAAGTTTCTATTAAGCCTTTGTGTGGGGAAAATGTCTACTCATTTGTCATTTCCCTTTCCATTTCATTTGCTCTTGATAACACTTTGGCCAAAACCTTGCAGCATAAAATAGAACAGTTTGAGGCCCCCTTAATGCCTGTGGCTTTCTTACACAATATTTTGATTAAAAGATTAAAGCTGTGTGAAGCGTTTTTTTTTTTTTTCTCTTTAAATCAATGAAACAATTGACTCACTGTAATGTGAAAACCATGCGAGTATGAGATCAATCTCACTTTGAATCAACGGCTTCATCAATACGGAATAGCTCCAAAAAAAAAAAAGTTACACATCGAATGGGAGAAACAGCTTTGCAAGTGGGAGCCAAAGCAGAGCTAGAAACCAAACCGCAGGCTCAAAAAGAAGGCGAGAAAAGGATTTCAGAGGTCTTTCTGCGCTTTCTGCTGCATCTCCAACATTCAAGGATGATTTGGAACTTATCACATTTAGCTTTAATCTACGATGACTCCAATAAGTTTTCTTACATAGCCTTTTTAGAAAATAAATACCTTAAAAGTCCCATTCTTTACATCTATCCATTTTAAGATGAATATTATGTTTTCATTGATCTGAAATATAAATAAAAAGTTCCATTTCCATGCCTTGGACAAAAAAAATTTGGAGCTCAAACTGAAACAGCAAGTTTGCCATATAGTCAGAGTACAGAGTTCTGGGAAAGACTATTGATGACGTGCCACATACCCTAAGGTATAGTACGAGTGGCTTTGGCTTATATCTACTGAATTTGTGTTTGCAAGAATTGTATATTTTCTTTGACAGAAGTGTCCCAGGTACAGTACCTACAGCTGTGAAGACCACAGTTTCCCAAACAAGAATGTGCTTCTCTCAGTTGTTTTTTAAAAATAAATACATTTGAAAATAGTTCACTTACACGATTGCTTTTTTTCTTGCTTTTTAATTTGTCCTTTTGAGTTAAGGTCCAGAACAGATGATTTTGATCTTAATTAGATCAACAAATAAGACCCAAAACCTGGAATGTCATATCTAAAAATAAAATCTAAATGAAAGAAACAGACCTGGATTTATTATTGAGTAGCATTTACAAGCACAGCACTTTCTCTAAGAAGACATGTTCAGTGTATAAGAAAAGTAAGACCCTGAATTTCACGAAACTTGATCGTGAGGTTTGATCACAAGAAAGAGACAAAATTTGTTGTAGATCTAATGCACTTTGAAGCCCCCAAAACTGGGCAAAACTGTAGAGGAGGGGTCTTTTTCCTGTGCCTTTCCAGTTCAGGGTGTAACAGTGTTTAAAAAAAAAAGGAAAGGAAGAAAAAGTGTAATCTTTTGCTAATTTTCCATTCAAACACAAATTACATCCCATTTACTGCTGGAGGGATAATTCTGCCTTTTAAGAACAGAGAGGGAGGAGCGGTCCTAAAATCAGATAAGTGAGGGTTGCACAGCAGTCGATTAATCTGTCTCATTGCCATTCATCAGAACCAGACTATAATTCTTGTGGTTAAGTCTGTCCAACTGCAGCTGTGACTCTTTGCGAGGCTGAGGTGAAGACATTTAAAATAAGCCCTTGTTCCATATGCTAACTGAAAGATAACGCATCAGCCTCACTCAGCATATGTAAAACAGCTCAGGCTTCCCAGTCTTTATGGAACAACCCTTTTATATACGTATAGGGGGAATTCATGGGGTAAACTTTTTAAAAATCAATGTCTGGTTTGAAAAAATTTAAAAAATGGCGCGATGATATTATAGCCTGTTTTTCAGGGATATTTCCACGGAATCAGAAGAATACATGATCTGAAACAACAAAGCATAGAACTGACAATTACTCTGAAACAGTTGTTAACTAATTACAAATGTGGTCGTCCGAGTCATGAGGCCGTTTGTAGACAAGAAAATAAAATAAATGTTCTCCATTTTCAAAATTGAATGAATGATTACTGGGTCTTCGAAAATTGTTACTTGCACACAACAGCTCTCAAATGTGATTATAGGTTGGAGAATGATTAAAAAGAAAGTACTGAGCTTAAGTCATAATACCATCTTAATCAAAAGATAATCAGATATGCTATGATTACTTTGTTTGTTGGGTACCTGTGGCTGCAGCATATGTTGTTTAGGTTATAATTACAAATAGATTATATTGGTTATATTGTTTGCAGTGTAATTAAAATCTGTTTACCTTGACTAAAATTTCACTTGCTATACAATGAGAGTCAGATCTGCGTTTGCACACATGGGGAAAAAAAACGACGTTGGAAGGACGGCTTAGATAAATTGTTCGGCCTGATTCATACGCTCAGCTGTTTACAGGGGAGGTGACAGCCAGCAAGCGCATGAGACGAGTGACAAGCTGCTCATTTGTGCAGTCCCGTGTCCTTGCCGCATGCGTACCACACCACATTTGTATGTGCATATCATACAGAAAACAGCTCACATGTGAATTCAGAAACTGAACTAAAACTAAGACGAAACATCCGTTCAGCTATCCCTAAAAAAATAGAAAAACATCTCAACAAGTTCAACCGCACAGATCCTTGGAGATTTAATGCTAAAATCTCCACTTGCCCACATTTATCCTTTTGCTTTCTCAGAAATAATGGTTGTTATCGAGCCCTTTATAGTCCAATAAAAGTCTTCGGCTTTGCTCACTTTGCAGTATGTCCACATACACATTATGTATGGGTGTGTGTGTGTATAGCATCACATTGAAATCGGGATTTTATAGAAATCCAATCATGTCTTTATTACATTAGGATACGTGCTCGTAGTAGGATGGGTCGTGTTATATATTCATTTTGTTCCTCTGACCTGCCCAGGGCTTTCCTCAGAGTGATGTGACACTGCCTTTGCAATCTACTTGTTTTAAGTAAAACAGGCACATGTTTCTCTCAATCTGGCACTTTCAGTTCCAGACGTCATCCCATTAACCTTGGGATAAACAGCCATGCCTGTGCTTCCATGGCAATGCTGACAGAATGGCGATTGCCTTGTCATTTCCGTTTTGTCCCTCGCGGTGAAGGCACGCATGCTGTACGCCGGCTGGCAGACCTCCCAGAATTGGCACAATAGCGCTTGCAAAAATCCACACTGATCAGTCCATATGTATGAGTAGCACTGACAGCAAAACATGGCCGGCAGATAGAAGACAGTGTCACCGCCCAGAAAGGTCACACCATTTGTATAGATGGAAGAGTGGTAAGAAGATTAAAGCCATGTGTATCCTAGTGTAACATCAGTGAAAGCAGAGCATTGGATAACATTTGAACAATATTCCCGCTGTCACTTTCAATATGTTGATAACACTCCAGATGGTGGAAACAGACACACTGCAGCACTTGGTGCTATCAAATGTACAGGTCAGAAAACTGATCAGCTCAAGGCTCCTCCATTGTTGAGACAGGCTGAAGCAGACCGCTAAGTTGGGGATCATTCAACTCCTCACAAGGAAATGACAGATTTGTTTTTCTTCTTATCACGCTATTTGATAAAAAGAATGGTTGCTGTAACAGTGGGTAATGAGAAAGGTGCTTTGGATGACATGGTTCTCGTCAAATCAGCTGCATTAAGTGGCATGAGAATGAGGACTGCGCCATTTAGACTGAAAGCAGAGTTTAGAGAAACAATTATGCAAAAAAGGAAACAAAATGACATCCCCCGATCAATCTTGCAGCCACGTTTCTTAGATGAAACGTCAAAGTGTAACCTGCCGCACGAAGCGCGGTCAGGTTTTCCCCCTTCACACGGGAGAACGAAATGAAATCTACCTCTGAGCCAAACCACGCAAACAAACCGTGCTTTTTTATTAAGCAACTCATTTGAAAATTAAGTGAATGATATTTTATTCATCCCTAAGGGGTTATTATATTATGGCAGTGTGAATAAACAAAGAAAGGTCGTTAGTCGCAGCAGTCATTGCAGGGTTATTGCTGTGGGCACTGGCGTCATTTGTTACAGGCTGAAGAACCCACTGGCTGAACACACTTTTGCTTTATGATGATATGTTACCGCAACTTTTCTTTTCTCCGAATATGAGTCCCCGTTCCCTGCAAAAAATAACATCCATCCATTTTTCTATAACAGGTTCTTCGAATGCAGCGTCTCGGCGGGGGCTGTTGTGAAACATAAACAGGTGCTGCCATACCACAAGTTAACCCACACTTGTGCTGATATGATATTAATTCTATCAGAGTGTGTGAAATGCAATGAAAATAAACAAATGAAGGAAAAAAAACAAATACGATTGTGTCCCTAAATGCAATTTCACAGCCATCACTGTACCGGGTCTTCCAGAGGAAAATCTATGGAATGGAAACATTGCACACAATTTGATTTCATAAAGTAATTTCAGATCTAGTTAAAAAATAAATAAATACATACAATTTTTAAAAATAGCTCTCTCTTTGTTAAAACAGCCTGACAGCAAAGCTGGCTTATGTCATAATAACCACAAACTAATATAAAACTACTGAGAACAATCACACACATGTCCTTACAAATTTAAATTAACTGTGACATTACATTAAATGACAATTCTTGCGAAGAAAACGCAGTCTGTGGGTTTATCAAGAAATTAAGTATTAAACTGTGTTAATGAAGGCAACCATTGTCTGAGGATGAGCAGAGAATTACTCTGCAGGCATCTTATACTTTAAATTAATATTTTTTGAAGTAGTAGGAAAGAGGCTGGAAAAAGGAGGGTAGATGACATTATTAGGGCTATGTATTAGCTCAGAGATGGCTTCTATTTGTGTGGATATTTCTTGCATTACTTGTATTTTTTCACATCATACTTGAAATCAACCTCAAGGCATAGAAAGTGAAAGGCAAACGGTACAATCATATTACAGTTCTATCTTGGTAAACTGCTGTACCAGAGCTCCTTTGCACAAAACAAGCCGCCAGACTTTATCCCTTCGTTCCACTGTCTCTGTGTCATGCAGATCTCTTTACATGCTTCCTGGCAGCTCTGTGACCTAATGGCTGGGATGTGACAGGGAAAAAAGAAGAGAGCTCAGAGCAAAGCTGAATCAACTGGAGAAAGAAGAAAGTAGATTTGGTGTACTGAGTGATGCCAACGCTGAGATTTCAGCGACAGAAAAACAGACGACTACCCTACTGGGTTAAATTGAGCCTAAGAATCATTGTTATTTCTCTTGATTCATGAATACCTACAGTGGCGCTCAGTCTGGCTCAGTCTTCATTTCCCACGCAAGGTGTCTGTCATTTGAGCCTCTCGAAAGGGAAAAAGAGAGTCAAATCTACCATTGAGTTTAGACTGTAGAAAAAAAGAGTGGACGTCTATGAAAAAATGTATCGGGCTCAACGCAACTACTGTCAAAGTGAGGAAAGTCATCCAGGCAAAACTGGGGCAGCCAATTGGTGACTGAGTGTTCTCGAGTCTAAAGGGGGTCATGCTGCCAAAACCGCAAAATGTTACGCCAGGGTAAAACAAGAGCTCGATCGGGGGACAGAGCCCATTCTTGTTTTTCATTTCTGTACTTCTCAACTTGGTAAAAATGCTTTGGAAAGAAAAATGGGCAAGTTTAACCACGTCAGCGCACATCTCTAAGTAGCTCAAAGAGCTCTTTTGAGAGTGACCCATCACTTGCGACAGTTAGTTCACTTCCCAGTTTTCCTGATGCATAAACCCGGACGGAAAATTCAAAGGAGTTTCTTGTCAGATTCCTTTACTGGCACATCCGAACACAATGGCTACATTATCAGTGGACCATGAAGGTACAACCAGCCCTCAGAGGGCGTCCCTTCAAAAGAAGTGAGAGTGAACATCCATTGAAGTACTTGAATTTTCTCAGTTTTCTCATCTCTGAGTGAAATCTACAAGGTACGAGTTCCGTAAATGGAAGTGTGGTTTGCGGTAATGAAAACAGTAACGAGGGTCAGTGACTGCGCATGGATGGCTCTCATCCATTTTAAAAGGCACACACTCTCGGCCTTGGCGGTTTTGCGATGATCGAGACAAAATGCGGAGCCTGTTTTCACCGGCAAAACAAAAGGAGAGCAAATGAGAAACCAGACAAAAAAACTTTTCATTTGTTCCGAACTGAAGTAGGAAAGTCCGTCAGAGGCCACAGAGTCGAGTTTGAAAGCTGGTGAATGGGTTCCATATCAACAATCGATCACTTTCCTACTGGTGATAGTGGGTTTAATGGCACCACGCTGTGACAGATGGATGAGGGCATCGGCTAGGGGGTCCGTATTCTTCAAATAAATATAAAGAACAAAATGATGACTTGTGCCTTTTAATCTTTTTATTACCACACCAAAACACAATGTTTAGGGGGAGTCAACGACCGCTCGCAGGGCAGCAGTGCAAAGCTAACGTTGCATTAGATGACGTCCAAGGAGATGACCACCATCAGTAAAACACACCAAGAAAGTGACCTCTAACCTCTGACTAATCATTACTCCAGTGACTAGAGGCAAATTGACTGCACAGCAATTCGCTTTCATTTATTTAGCTGATGATTTTATCAGATGATGGATGGCGGTTATATAATCAGGACTTTATCGTGCAGAACGCCCGCTTGGAAAATGACTAACTTCTGAGTTCCCTTTTGAGCATGGGGTCGTAATGGGCTTCATTTGCCTCATTATTTCAGAGCTGTTCCATTGTCAGACAACACAAACAGGAGAACAAGTAAATGAGAGGGACTTTATTGATAACTGAAATGCAGGCTGAGTGAGCAAACAGGGAATGGGAGGGGCAAATAGATGCAGAGGGCTGACAAAAAGCCAACAGAATGTGTGTGGCTCTGAAACAAAACAACCCCCCCCCCCCCCCCCCCCCCCAAAAAAAAAGGCAACATAAAAATCCAACTACTGCATCAAGTCCTATTCTGGATTATTTTCGAGTTACATGTAGAATGGCTGCAACACAACGCTCGTTATGACAGCAGTGGTGTTTCTATTGCCATAGCCACGAAACTCCAAAGGAGAAAAAAAAAAGAAAAGCAGAAGGTAAAACTACAGTCACACAAGAATGGAAACAAGCACACAGACAGCTTCAGGTAGTGGTAGATCAGTAGTTCCGATTTTGGGCGGTTTAATTAGAGTTTCTGTGGAGTTTACTGGCTGTGGGAGCAATGCTACCGTTGCTTGTTTGAAGCGGCAGCTCGAAAGTAAATATAGCAGTGGAAATATTCTTCATGTAGTGGCCCTTGAACTGAGATTTTTTTTCTTTCAAGGTTAGCTTTTTTTTTCTTCTTTGGGGTACCTAAATGATTTTACCGTCATTCCACTTCACAGCTGCTGTACTCTTGACTGCTACTCTCAATTGGATGGTGCCGGAAACTTTCCTGTGAGGGTCTTACACAGAATATGGCTCACATAACTGCACTTTAAAAAAGCCTTGATGACACTTACTGACAACATCAGAACGTTTAGTGTCCTTTACGTGCAACTGAGATATTTTAGAGGGAGCAGAGGTGGTTCTACGGCAGAGCCAGGCTGGTGAGGGCTGGGCCTAGAAATCGTATTATCTCCACAACTACTCCTTAATTCAGCCTCCATTTTAAAATCCAAAAAGCTGTAGAATAAAAAGAGGGGTTTGGGTGGAGTTCAAGGGGCTGCTAAAGAAGCAGCAGTGGTGACCAGGGATCTGAGTCAGTGGAAGTGGCACCATAATGACTATTCTGGGAGAACATTTTTGACTGCGGACTGCGCTCAAAGGCCTCTAGGGCGGCTGTCTTGAGACCGGTGATGACCAAAGATGAATTTCTCCCAGTGTCAGAAATGTAGGATGGCCAGGTGTGGCTGTGGCTAAGAGCTGCGTTACAGCTAACAGGAGCGCAGCACCTCGGTGCTGTTGGTCAGTGGGACACAGCTCCAAATGAGCTAAACCTGCAGAATTCAAACTAGGAAGTAAACCCAGTGGAGTTGTGGCAGAAAAGGCTTTGTCTTTAGCGTGTGTCCTTCAACCCACGGGGTGACTGCATGCAGAAAGGAGGAGTAATTACAGCTTCCGAGTGAGTATCCAACCAGTCATTGTACAACAGTAAACAAATAGTTGTAGTAGGAGAGGTAGTACCGGTAGTACCTTTTCACCTCATTAAAATTGCGCTCAGTCAGCATGAAATGTAGACGGACAATTCAGCGGGTATCATCATCAAATAGCTGGCCCGCATCCAACATGGTGTCACAGCCAAGTTCATTAGGTGGCTGTCGCGCAGTGGGACTGGGCTGGTCCTGCGATGGCTGCCATTGAACCTGTCCGGGTGTACCCTGTCCATCACCCACAGGCAGCCAACCACCATCCAACCTCGCATAAAGCTGGAGGTCCATGTAAGAAATGATCATTACTATCATTAATATTATGCCAAGTACCGCATATCTACAACAAAACCTCACTTTTGGCTGGTGTGCTTTATCTTCTGCTGTTGTGTGTGAAACCCAGATAGCATTAACTCAGAGTTACGGCAGGCATCAGCTGTGGCAGGTGATTAGAGGTCTGGATGGGATGGCTTGTTGGGGCCTCAGATCAGATAAATACTTTGATCCAAAGAGTAATGTCAAGGTACATGTCAGATAGCATATAGAGTAGGCAACATCAACTAAATCATCTGATCAAATCCCTAATCTGCTGCAACATGAACTATCAAAGAAAAAGTCCTCGAGAGACATTCAGAAGTTGAACTTCCTATCCTAAACGCCGGTGGTTACTTGTACAAATGATATAATTTGACTGTAATTACATGTGTATTAATTCATTTTGGTATATATGATTTATGTTCATATCCATCTATCTGTCCCTGTGGTTTAGTTTTGAATGATGGGCCAGATTCTTGGCCATCTGATTGCCTCCTAAGGTGCAATTCACACAGATATGAATAATCCACTATCTTAAAGTGGAAGATGTACAGATAGGCACACCTAAAACCACAAAAAAAAAAAATATATATAAACACTGAAGGGTTTGTCATGCATTTGACCATCTGCAGCAGGAAATGAAGACCTCATTAATATCCAGTAAACCTTCCAGTGGGTTGGAAATAGACTGGTTTACATTGAATTTTTCCTTTAAAAAAAACTAACCAACCAAAAAGGATTATTCACAATAATGATCGCAAACCATTTTTAGCATTTTCTCTAAAGTATATCATGATAATCTAATGAGCAATTAGAGAGACTGTGGTTAATGTTCCTCAGACAGGTTAGATGCCTTTTCACTGGAGAAGTTAATTAATGCAACCCGGAAAGTGAGAAGGCCACGACAGGTAATTATAAGACGATGAGACCATGTTGGAGCCGAACCTAAAACCAGACTATAGTGACATCATTTAGGTAAAGGCTGTTCAAACATGGTTGGGCAAATCAATATGCTCCTTCTGCCAGTTTCTGGAGAGCACCACCATCCTGTTGATACCTTACAGGAACTGACACTGACTGACAGGTACCGGTGTGAAGCCAATCACGACCAGACACAGGAATCTCATTTACCTTGAAGTGAGCAGCTTTGGGTATGTCACTGCGTGGTGAAAAGATGCCTGTTGTGTGACCCAACTGAACCGTTCGGAGACTCTGCCTGTCCGTCAAACTGAACGGGGAACGTTGGCTTTATTTGATTCCTTTGAGCACCGAGGAAGATCGAAAAGATTTACTGAAAATTAGAGGACATCTGTGAAAGCACTTTAACTCTTGTTGAAACTTGAAAACAAAAGCTACTTTTTAAGTGGCTGTGATGGTGACTAATTCAATCAAGAAGATTTTTATAGCAGAGGTGAGAATTTCCTCTGAAGAGGCTGGGCTTTCTAATTTTTTTATTTAATCTTGTCATCTGAGACGGGAGAATTTCAACTTTTGAACAGAGAAGTTGCTTTTATGTGAAGTGATAGTCTGGACCTAAGGAAAAAGAAAGGAAAACGTTCCCATGTTTGGCTGCAGATTCCTAAGTTTACAGCAGACACATCCTGGTGGAACAAACGTTTCTTCCTTCGGTCCCCTCATCGTCATGAGAAATCCTCTAGATTTAGGCCAGAGAACTTGGCCAGTCAACAGAGCTGTACTTCCCACACATGAAATAAAGATCTTTTGTCGGAATGTTGTTTTAAAGCCATTGTTCTACTTCTTTGCCCTTAAATTGGTGGATAATTAGCACAGAGCTACCGACTCCTGCATAGTTCACAAATTACTGGCACCCTCATACATCCTTAAAACAAAAAACAAAAAAAAGAAGCAGTTGGGTCTAAGCGTGACTGTTAAATTTCTTTTCTGTGCGGTTGAATAAAGTTAAAGCGCAGAGACATATCAGTTTCCTTATATAGTCTGAGTGAACTGTACATTTTGATCCAATTTAAATCAGTTCTGCTTTCACGTTATATAAGGCTTTCTTCAAGGCATTGTCTTACCCCAGACATGTTTCATTATGCAATTAGCAGTGTGACCTCATACTCCGCACTCCACCCACCCATTCAAGATCAGAACTTCACTTCCAGCCAATGTCTGCAGGAGAGGGTGGGGGAGAAGACAAACAATGTACTTCTCTCTGTGCATACACAAAGTGAGTCAGTAAGTGCTTTCACAGACAAAAAGCCATTGCTACCAACTTCAAATCATCAAACACTACACATTTCCAAGCTGATTATTAATTCAGTTTATGGAAGAATTGAAAGCATTGGCTTTCCTTTACTTCTAACAAAAGAAAACAGTTAATCGTTGCCATTTCATATCCATACGTGTGTTAAACGCTGCAAAAAGACAATGTTCACTTAGTGGATGGGTGCCAATGGAGCTGCTTTGAGAAAAAGTCAAATAAGCAGCCGATTCAATGGACTGATGATTTTCTTCGTATGAATCAGATTTTTTTTTTAATCAAAGTTTAACTATGGGCACTGAGTAAGCATTAGTATGTACAGCTATTGATTTCAGGTGGTCGTGCTGAGTTCTGTAAAGCAAGCATCTGATAAGAATGGCACCACGGCCGTCTCAGAGCCTGAGCTCAATCTTTAATCAGGGGTCATTGTGTTCAACACAGCAGCCCCAAACACATAAAAGCAGGTACAGGAAGTGGTAAATCATACTGGCATTGGGGTCTAATTGGCCAGTAGAATGGGCTCCAGCCAAAATATTGTTTTCCCCTGGCGCTATCTGCTTCCATCTCGTGGACTTTCATAGAAACTGTGGCTTCCTGTTCTTGGGTGTTGGCCGCTCCATAAGTACAACATCCCCTTGTCTGTAAAAATAATCTCCAGGACCTTGTGTAAGAAAAAAAAGAAAAGAAAAGAAAAGGAGGGACAGAAATACATTGTGTCCCAAGAGGAAGAACTTCCCCTCTGATTCAAAAGCTTCAACAGTTTCCCTTTTAATCTGACAGAGTGCCAGCATGCCAGCAAAGGTTTTCTGAAAGAAGCTCTACATGGTCCGCGCACAGTGGGCTAGACCATTTCGATTAACCTGAATAAGTTAACAAGTCAGTGTGCTCATGTTTCTTCCAACATGGGTTTTAAATATAGTTAGATGTGAGGCATGATGACCCGCCGCTGCAGATTTAGCGTTTGCATTCTTTGTTCAAGTTTGATTTAACACAGCCAGAAGAAGTCAATATCCTCAGGCTCCATTAGTCTTTTGTTGACGAACACACACAGCGGCAGGTGAGTGCATCAAGCTGCACCGTCTTTAACTGTTTCTACACTTGAGATAATCTACTTAGCCGATAAACGTCACAAAACAAGAGCACAGTGTACCAGAATTTAGACACGACATGATTTAAACACGAGTGCCACAACTGTTTAGTCTCGACTGTAATGAGAGCAGAATAACCCCGTTAGCCAGTTATTTTTGTTCGCCAACAACTTTAGGTTAGATAAAATAAGATGTTGTTGATTCATTTGTAAATTCCTCCCTGTTTTCTGTTGTGCTGAAAAAGCTGCCAGAGTCTGCCACGCTGTAATTAAGGCACAATCAAGATGTAACGGCGTGTACCTTTTTTAAAGACAAAGGCCAGGCGACAACAGTCTGAGCACTAGCCGATTTCAAACTGGCTCTCTGAGCAAGCAGCCACAGTTTCACACTGAATCAGATCATTTCTCGAAATGAAAGTGCTTGACAACATTGGTAAGAAACATTGTCATGTTCCAAGAAGACAAATTTGTTCATTATTTTTGTGCATTCACCATGTCGAAAGATGAGCTCCACAGAAACAAGCCCAACATGTCCAAAGCAATGCTAAGCTTAAGACCGAGCCTCATTTATGTGATGGACTATTGTGGTGGAAAACTGACCAGTAATCGCATTTTGGAAAGGAGGGGGGGAGGGTTCTGTCAAATTTCTTCTTTGTTTTTTTGGTCTATGGTGAAAGGGTATTAGCTTTAGGGTATTTAAACATCTATATATGCAATTCAAGAGTGCATGAAGGAATTCTTATGATAGACCCCCACAAAAATGTCATGCAATAGACATCATCTGCTCACAACAGCTTTATAGCTAAAGCCACTAATGTAAAAAGAATCTTCTCAAGGGTTGTGATATAATGCTCTCAGGCTCAACCTCATTATAAATCAACATGCATTTGCAACTTTTATCCCACCAGTAATCCACACAGAGGCTCAAGCATGAAAAAATGTCATCAGAATAAAACTGACCCATTCCTGAGGGCAGTTAATACAGTTAGAAAAGGGCAGTCAACTAAGCAGAAGCTGTTTCTTACAATATACACAGGCTTCAGCGACGAGCATAATTGTTAAGTAAAACCACGGCCCGGGCTCAGCATTTTTTTCTTTTCTTTTAGTAATTCTCCCCAAATAATTTCTGATCGGATCTTCTTTTCTGCCTCTTTTTTATCCCAACATATTTTTCTGCGTGGTCTGTAAACAAGCTCTCGCAGAAGCACGCTAGACCATGAACATGTCATTCTAAAACACACACTTGTTCGGCGGATATCACCTGCCTGCTGTCGGGCCCTAAGAGCTGCCGGAAAAAAACATCTTTCTTTGTCTCGCAAATCATTTTCCTTTTCAGACTTTGGCTCTGGCAGCTTTGCCCTCTGGAAGAGAGAAGTACTCCATTTTATTAAGAAGATGCACATAAAATATCTGCTGCTAATTTACGCAATTTAGCGAAGGATTACAAACCCTATGTTTATCTGGATAATGACCAAGTTTGAAAGAGCGGGGCTGCGCATTACCAACCAAGTAAATAAAAGCCTTCGCCTTTCAACCTTACAGTTGGCAGTTTTCCCTGCACATTTAAAAGTTGTTTTTCCGCGCAGTAAAGAGGAGTAAATGTTTTCTCTCTGGGTTTGGCCCTCTCGAGTATCAGCGTACACCGACATCAATCCAACACTGCATCAGTGGAAGGAACCCTCTTGCTAATTGTAAACAGGAGAGGGAGGTGAGCACTCTGTCGAGCAGAACACAGATCTCCTCTGCAGAGTTGCAAAGTGAAACACTGATTAGTGACGCTACATTACTCTGCTTTGTCCAAGGGCAAATGTTTCATATCAGCTAACTGTCAGAAACTCAGACGCAAACCTCAGCACTCATAAATGTCCTGCAGCTGAGTGTGATGGACGGTTTAATATCAGAAATAGCGATTGTATTGAAATCACCGTCAAATTATACTGAGGGACAATTAGCAATCCAGTAGTTGCTCATGTCCCTGAAAATGGAGATGAAGATGAGGTGCCGAGACTTAACTAGATGGATACACTAATGTGTGAAGCCATCTGTACCATATGCATTTATGTTTGTATTGGTCCTCAGAGCAAACACTAAATTATCTGCTCTGCCGACTTCAGCTGTACAGCAACACATAAACACCGGGGAAAAAAATTTACTCAATCCTGCTCAAATTTTTCACATTGTCCTTTAAATCTGTTCCTATTGTTACATCTTTATTAGGGAGCACCATATCTCGCTCTGAGCCATCACCTCCTCCATACCCTCATATTCTATTCATGCAGCTCCTTCCATTAGTTTAATTAACTCTTTGGCTCTAAGAACTTGCACTAAGCTGTGGCTTCAGCACCTGACTATTAGAAAAGGCATACTGTGACCACTTTCTCGATTCACTAGCGAGAGTGCAGAACTTTAATGATGATAATGCCCCGCTGGTCAGTCTAAATCACTTCAGCCCAATTAGGAGAAACTAGATCCGTACACGCTGTCCTCTTTGTCTTGTGTCAGTTTTAAATACACATTTGGTTGCGTCAAAGAGAAATTGACCAATTATGCTCATGACATGAGCATCTCTATATCGCCGTTTTTAGACATGTCTGTCCTGGCCCAGATTTTTTGCACTTTTTGCGTCCCATCCTCCATCTCCAACCAGCCTCGTGCCAAATGACTGTTGCATATTGTAGCAAGTCTTAAGCTGGCTTTACTCTCCACTCAAACAGCATGTTGGAAAGCAGCGGAATTCCCCATCCCTTGCACATTTCAAACATCAGACCGGAAGGCGGGGGGTAGCAGCGGGGGGGTGAGGGCTGAGTCCGATCACTTTCTGAAAACAGCCATATGACATTCACAACTACTTTGTGCCTTCTCAGTGGAAGAGACTTTTTCTTTTCGGCGTTGTCGGACTACAAGAGTTTCTAAATACTTCTGACAGGCTCTAAAATGGCACTCTTTGCTCTGTGAGGCTGTCGTTGGGCACAGAGAAGCAAAACCGTAAATGCTCAGAGCAGCATGATAAAGTGGTCCAAATGACGAACCCCGAATACTGATGCTAAAGTAGAACGTAGAGTGTTTAAAAACCTGAGCTAAGCTCACAAGGCCCGCTGAGAGGCTGAATTTCTGATAGCACCTTCTGAACGAATCAATGACACCACGAGGCGTGCACCAAAAAACATGAATGTCAAATGAGTCCAGCTATTCAGACATGTCACTAAACACCATGTTTATGAACCAAACTATGGATTCCAAAAGAAAATGGAACAATTAAAAGTTAATATGATAAATACACCTTCAGGGAACTTCCAACGCCGAAGTTATGAACCAGTCAAGTGGAAGAGTTTAACTCAAAACTTTGACAAGCCAGAGGCATTAAAGTCATTTGAATTAAAACTGAAATCTGTCCAATAAATGCAGGCTGATGTAGAATTTTCTTTTGCGGGGGTTGGGGTGGGCAGATAAATGGACACTACCAGAGCCATATCATAGGAGCAGGAATGACTGATATGTGAAGCACATCTCAGAGTCAATAGGTCCAACTGTGTCATCATTCACACAGTAAGCAGCTGGCCATTAGAAATGGAGGCCAGAGGGGCCAGCAGAGGAGACCTGCTGGAGGGCCTTCATACCAGGGACGTAGGGCTAGGAGAATGAGTTCACTGCGGGTCACTGTATAGCGATAAAGCAGGACAAGCACAAGGAGACTGCTGTCTCACAGGTTGACAGAGGTCACCAGACAAACATGAACCCCTCACATACCTGCCTCGCATGGTGCCAGAATAAATCCACGGTTTGAGGCCGGCACTAAGCACGCCATTAGCCGCATTCAGCTGGCAGAGGTGAAAGATCTCTACCCTCCTCCCCAAGTATTCCTGCTATATGGAATTAAATTCCAACAGCCCGTATATATTATTTGGCCCGAGCCTGCATTTTAAGTGTTTGGGCCTACGGTACAATTTTATGCTGTGATAAGCAGCAAATGTCTCAATAACCACACCTGCACTGGCCCCACTGGAGAAGCTTATCTAGCCTGTGACAGAGCAGTTGCAGACTGTAAAGCACGTCTTCTTAAACAAAATGTATGGAGGAAAAAGAATCTGAAAAAAAAAAAAGATAAAATAAAGAGTTTTAATTGGGAAACAGAGTAGTCACACTTCAGGCATTAAGGTATATTGTGAATTCAGCTGTAAGATGAAGGCAGTTTGCAATCAGAATTTCACCTCTCCTGAGAGGTGATCAGTTCTCCAAACATGCGCAAGCTGCCTGGGATCGATAGACAGCCATGAACTGCCCTGATATTGTATCACCTGAAGGAAGCTCCATTCCCCTCCATTTCAGAAGCTCCATTTCTGCCAACACAAAGGAGTTCAAACGCACTACACAAAGACAAGTTTCCAACAGGAAGGACAGGAATACATTTAAATGACAGCCCGTCCAAAGTAAGATGTAACCATGAGCGTAACAAAAGCAGATGTACTTCCGGCAGAACATAACATTTCCAAACCCCGACTGTGGGGAGAGGAAAAACAACGATTCAAAAGACCACGGAGGAATACTCAATTAAGTCCCACAGCCTTCATGAGGTAGCCGCAAGAGCTCCAGCGTCCTGGATAATGAACACAGAAGAACAGCTCGGCAAGAGCCTATGTTTGAATGATAATCACTGTATAGGCAAGGTCACGAGGTCTTCATTTTTAATAGGTACCTTCCGCTTTGAAGCCTGGGGTCCAACCTAATCCAGTCATTAATGTGAGATATTTAGGAAACGGACCAAAACAGACAGCCACGGGCCATCTTAACATAACCTTCTTGGCACAGGTAAACACCAGCCAGAACTGAGTTATCTTGGAGATTTGCACCTGTGCACTTTGACCCGAAATAAACAGACATGTATTTATTTCCCCCCGCAGTGACAAATTGGCGGTACAGAGAAGCCTCTATCTGCACAGCTAAACTCTTCAATCTGCAGCTTATTCACATGGTTTCACAGCCATCCTGTGCTTGGATTTTCAAAGCTTAAGGAGCGGGAGAGTGTGTACATATGGGGTTTTTCTAGCCTTGGGTACCCCGAAACCGCTAATTAGGCCACAAATCACAAGATTTCACATGACCACATCCCCAGATGAGTGTTGAGCTAAGCACAGTGAGCAGCCATTTTAAATCATGCCTTAATCCAGTATGTGTCTCACTCACCCTCAGCACTACCCCATAGCATCCACAAGAAGAAAAAAACAACCTTCTCTGAGCTAGTATGTGGGCAGCATTAGGAGAGGGATGAGAAGGAAAATTAAAGAATAGAGGGGAGGAGGGAGCTCACATAAAGCAGCAGAAAATTGATTCGTGTGGAGAGGTGAACGGTGGGGAAGATTGGCTAAATTCATTTAGAAATTAAAGATGCTGTAGGCAGGTGTTGAGGTATGAGGAATTAAAAAAGAAAAAAAGATAAATAAACTCCAACATGAAAAAATCCATTGAAAAAAAGCTAAATCTATCATTTCAAATAGGTTTTCTTCCCCCCAGAGATCCCATTTGCTATACTGCATTCTACACACATGCCTGACAAACCAGAGTCCATATTATTGTATGTTCAGAGTCACTGGAATAAAATTGTGTCACCAAAATTAGCTAATGGCTCAAAAAACAGAGACACTGCTGTACACATGAATGATTGACAAAGTGGGCTTTTGTCCTCTGGCTTTTTCTCTTTCTCTGTTCAGCTGGATGATACAAACATGGCAAAAGGGAATATAAAAATGACAATAATAAATATATATAGCAGCTTCATGCAGAAATAAAAAAGGAAAATGGACACTTTCCATTTAAGCCCTGGCTGATTCCAGGGTAAAATACTCGGCATTTAAGTGTTTAAAACTGAGCGAGAAAAAAAACATAAAATGCTTAAAGCAGCATGAAAGGTTTAGTCTGACATTTTAGAATGCGAAGAGCAGCTTCTACCCCAACAATTTCATGATACATCTGCATTATTTACCATCCCTTGCAGGTATTTGAGCTCACACCTAAATGAGTCATGAGACTCTACAAGACAAAGGATGACAGGCTTGAGTGATCTTTCTTTTCCCTGCTATGGCGAGGGTATGTAGCTGGATAAACCTGATTCCACAGAATCATCTTTAGACTTTGAAGTAACGGGGCTAGTTGGTTTGAAATTCATGAGGCAGTTTATACTGTGTTCTTACTCGAATGATAAAATATGAATTGTGAATAAGCAACCAAACCACAGGGTCCTCAAATGAGGACCCAAAAAAAGGAAATTTTATGACCAAAATGAGTGTTTTTACAGGGGAAAAAAATACTTACTTTATCAGTCGCCCTGAAGGCGACGTATTACCTCACAAACTTAATTCAGTACAAGGAGGAAAAAAAACAGAAGGCTGGAACCACTCTGAGTTATTGCCATCTCTGTGCTTTGCTAACCCCCTTGGCAGATATTACTCTTGCAGTTGTTCTGCAAGCAAAGCAGGGACAACAATGGCTGCATGTTTGCAAAGCAAGTGTCCCTAAAATTTAGAATCACGGCAGAAATCAATAGCAGCAGTGTAAGTCCGTAATCTGGAGATAGTAGCGCAGGATAAATGACCTAACAAGCCGGGGAGGGAAGAAGTGATGCAGCACAAAGCACCGTTAACCACTGCCATACAGTCACTCGGTGGTTTGAAGTGCTACGTTATGCTTTCATACCCCACTGCATTTGAACAAATATTGCCTTATAATTCAAGGGAGGCCCTGCACGCCTTCAAAAATGGTGCCATCATGTCACCATTACGACCTTGCCCCCAACAGTTAACTTCTCACCTCTCAGGGGATGTGTACTCATTATAAAGTCAGTCATCATGATTATGAGTTTAAAAATTTGCTGAGCTGCTATCTCTCTCATTTCAGTTCATCAGCATAACCACATTAGAGAGGAAACCTGTGGGCTGGCAATCTCACACTTCCTCAATATTGCAATCCCAGCAGGCCAAGCATGTCCACATTCATTAAGACGGACCTGAGCCACCAACTAAGCCTAATACACTGCCACGAGGCACACTAATGCCATGTGACACCTGAAATTTAATTAATTAGGTTTACACAACAAAGTGTCAGTTCAAAACATCAATCTGCTCTAAACAGGGGAATCCAGAAGATTTTGGCTGGTATTCGGTATAGCAGCTGTGCACTTGGGTCCTGGCTTTGCGTGGAATGACAGCGCCCCCCGGAACGCCGTCCCCTGCACGTGACACTGTAACAATGCAAAACAACAACATCAAGTCAACAAAAAAAACTCATGGTGCTGGAATCCTTAATTCATTTTCATCCATAATATATTTACCTCATCTAGGAAAGGAAACAGATTGTCAGAGGCAGTGGGAAGTAAGATGATTTGGAGCTCAATTCTGCCAAATTGGTTGCTGCCAGTGTGATACATCATGGAGAATTAAGATGCCTCTCCCCGAGCACAGAACTTCGGCAGCCATATTGGCACATCTGTCAAGGGCCCACCCCTGACAGAGACAAATTGACCAATTCTGGCACACAAAGGCCTATCCAAAGTGCTAGCAATAACCAAGATGAATAATGAGTCAGCTCTGGCTCCAGCGAAATTCATTTTTAATAATTAGTGTTCCTGCACCTCTCATTTTCGGAGAAAATGAGTGCAGGTACATCTACAGGTTGATACAACGCATCAGCAAGACTAGAGGAATACAGATGATGTTGAGTGTTAAGCCTCCATCATCACGTAGAATGGCTGTGACTTGAAACGCAGAGTGCAAGACAGATGAATCCCTCAGTGTTTTCCCGGGAGCAGGAAATTAATCAAGTCCAGAGAGCACAGTGATATGAGCAGCCGTAAAAGGCATGTTTTCGGGATGAGCCCGGCAAAGTTCACAAGGTCAAAACAGATGGGGGGGAGAAAAAAAAAATGGAATAAATGTTTAAGTGCAACACAGACTGCATCTACTGATGGCTACTATCCACACTCCAATTTCCATACAGAAAGAAGTGGCACTCAAATGCCAGAGCGAGGAGTGAATATTATAAAATTGCTGCTTTTCAGTGCACTTGACATCTGGCAAAGATGTTTGCTGAAACGCTTCCAGAACGCACACGTGAAATAGAATGGATGAAGGTGTTTTTGTGCTCGTTATTAGTTGTGTGTTGCCCTCAAGAGCCGCTCTGACTAATGGATTAAGGATATAATTAGTATTTAGTAAAATGGGCATTCACAGTGCTATTTGTGTAGAGGTTGCATCAAGTTCTGATGATCGAGTATATCCAGGATTCCGGCGTGGCTAGCAACAAGAATTTGTCAGGTTTGGTGATTTGAATAGACTGCAATTTTATGTAAATGAATTGTGGATGCTGTGCATAGTAATCAGATGACAGCAGAGTGACTGCGGTGCGTTCTCTGAGCTAAATCACTTAAAGGGGTGGTGACTAATGTATGATTTTTGACTGTTTAATGCAAAAAATATTGCATATCTGCACCACCCAATCTTAAGATTAACATTATTTATGATTTTTCAGCGGCTTTGTCAGGAGGATTGCACAGCCTGACGTTTAGCTGATGTAAAGGGCATTACGGTGAATAAGAATTTCAAATGAAATTCAAATTTGATCTCATTGGACGTTCTATGATAGGCTACGGAATAAAACTCTTGGCTACAACAGGAGTAAAATATCTTTGATTATGATGGAACAAATGTAATCAATTGCAGCATGGTGAGATATCTTAAACTCTCGTAATTAAGTTTACTTTCACAGCTACTGCTTTTTTTCCAGGAAAAATAAAAGACGTTTTTTTTTTTTTTCTTTGTCCCTGGTGTATATGTCCCTGGATCCCTGTAAAGAATGCCCCATACTTTAAGCACCATTCTCTTCCCCTGAGCCGTAGAGTAGAGGAGCTTTGCTTTAAACTCATGTGCTTCTCATATACGGTGGTCTACCGGGAGCAATCCTCCTCTCGATTCATTACCTCCAGGAGCCAGAGCTCCTTCTACTGGGCACCATGACAACATGGCATTGCTCTTTTCCCTCAAGCCCTTTCATAATATAAGAGACTAAGTGCACTACTATCACAAGCACCCGGCTAATTTAACGTGAATCATGAGCTCTAACATTTCACCACTAACTGAGCAATCTGCGAAAGACAGACATCAAATTCATCAGAAAGCTCTGAAAAAGAGCGGCATGGTGCTTTTTTTAATAATTAAGAACCATAATAAAGATTTCTGCATCAATTACACAACTTCTGAATAATTTATGATTGACGTGATTATCTTAAGAGCAAGGGATCAATGCCTGTTTAGCTATATGTTACTCTTTTGCTAAAAGGGAATACTGTCATAGATCTTTTGCACAGAGGAAATACAGGAAGAAGTTAGAGAGGAAAAAAGTGCATGCAACAGTAGGTCTGGGGGTTAATTCAAAGCCAAAACAAACAGCTCTGGCAGTCGAGTACTTTGAGTTACCTAATCTTGTTTTGTATCCTCTAAAGTACTAATTAAGTTGGATCAACATAGCAATTGATTGAAAATGACACTTCATTCATTTCATTATGGGAGACATGAGTGGAAAGATTGCTAATGATCATGGGCAACGTCAGTGAAGTGGAATAAAACAGTCAGGCTGAGGGGAAATATAATCCACACGTATCAGACAATTGCAGGCTCTTTCAGTGGCTGCAGCAGCTTGTCAAGGTGGCTTCCATCCAAACATCCCCAACTGCTGCCTGACAAACAGACAGTAAGAGCTCTATCTCTATAAAGCACTGCACTATTAGTGAGCAGTTAATGTGAAAAATCACCCAGATGCAGCGCCTTAAGCCGCATAATCAATTTGTGGAGGTAGAGAACAGAATTATCAATTCATACATTCAACCTTTGTTTAAACTTGAAAATGCACAGGTTATCCGAGCCAGTGCATAAGACATCTTCAGAAGATTAGGGCCACAGTGGCATATATTCTATCATGCATTTTTAATCCCCCCGCTAATTCCACAGTTATCCCATTTTCCCAAACAACATCTCAAAGCAAAAGCATCAATCTTTCATTAGAGACTGACTGTTCATCACTCTGAAATGAGGCGCAAGTTAACTCCGAGACAATCTTATAATTCAAGGAAAATGAAAAATCGACAATCCTCTGTAGGGACATTAATCTATATTCCTCTATACCTAGTGTTGGATTTTCCTTGCTTTCTTTTTCATCCTTCACCCTGTTAGAGGGGATCAAACATAATGCTGCTGCAAATGCGCATTAAGCTTCTCCAAATGTTGTGCTGTCATTAAAACTGGAAAGGTAAACCAACAAGGAAGCCGTCCAGATAAAACAATCCGACGTATACGCCAAACATAAAGAATTGAAACGAAACTACCGATAAAGCAAGCCAGAGAAATTAACAGAAATGATGTGAAAACCAGCAGAAGTATAAAAAGGGGGAGGGGAATGATGCATAGACCTGTTCCTGCGGGAGTCGTACGGTCTGAATGATATCATCCCTCTTGTGAAAAATGCCTCCACAAGCGTGCCTACACACACACACAGCCCACCTTAAATAACTTTTAATCAAGTTTCAAGGTGTGGGTTTGAAGACTACTCGCACCGAGGTTCATAATCAAAGCACACAGGAAGGAGACATGTCACTGATAAGAGCTCTCGTTTCACTGGGTGCACTATCCCTTCATGCTTTGAACTAATATGGGGAGGAGATGGGAAGAAGAACCTCTGTCTTAAGGGAAAAAATAGAACTATATTCATTTTAAAACCAATTAACTACAAAAAAACTAAACCTATATCTAAAAGCATATTTCTTTTTTTTAAGTTAAACAGACATTTCCTAGAATATTTTGAATTTCTTTTAAGCCAATATTATGACATAGAGGAAAACAAAAGGAAGACAATCTCAACTACAGAAAATCCTTAAGAAAAAGTTGCTTTTTCTTTCTGTTTAACTTTTTTTCCCGCACTTTTTCCACAGTTTTCTTTATTTTTTGCTCTACTTTCTGAGCCCCATTTTGTTCCACTTTCTTCAAACAGATTTTTTCCCGGAGTACGAGTACTGTGCACTGGAAGGCTACACAGTGAGTGATGAAGAGAGGCTCGCTCCTCTATATGTTCTGTGCGTCTTGCTCATAGAGCTGAGGCCGGCCTTGCACCAGTACCTTCTAGCCTGGGGCTAACCCTACTGCGTGCATTTCGGTTACACTCACTTGCACAGAGCAAATGCCCTTAATAACCATTTAGCTGCTAAGGCACGCTTGTCTGTCCCCTATTCACAGCCTTAGCCACTAATTACATTCCCAAAGTAATGGACATTTCTGTGTTCCCTCAATGCTTCCCTTTTTCTCGGTACAATCAGCCAGCTGCCTTCACTGGTAGGAATTGGTGGTCTACACAGGGCTGAAATGCATGCCCCAAGAAAAAAGACCCATGTCAACCAGTTCCATGACCCAATGTTTGCTTCTTTTTTTTTTTGCCCTTGCCACCTTCTTGAAGTAATTTTTTTTTTTCACTTTCAGTTTTGAAAGCTGTAGAAATCCCATCTACTCCAAATCAGCTAACCATGCATTCAACTTAAAAAAAAAAACAGGATAACACATTTCTGGATGTTTTCTGAGGATATAATAAGCTATACACATATACACAGAACTGTGCAGACAAAAAAAAAAAAAGAGTGCTATGACTAAAAGCCAGGGACTGAAATCAAGGACAAGCATATGATGACAGAAGCAACTAAAAAAAACAGCAGTGAGAGAAATGTAATGCACTTATGGGGAAAAACATGCGTCCTCCGCTGGAGAAAAGCAAATGAGATGCTATTTCACACATCAAATGCCTCATGCGAGGTGTGAGTTTTGTTTGAGATCTCATTTACAAATAAATAAATCAAATGACTGGCGGTGTCAGTTTCTCGGTAGTTCACAACCACAGTTGAACCCGGGCGGCTCCCTGTACTTATGTAGCTCGCTGCACTTTTCCCTTAAAACCACAAACACACATTTGCTCGGGTCAAACGGATGCATGTAAATACTATGGAGTCGCATCATCAAAACCGTCGGCGTATCAAAGAATCCAAGTAGTTCAATCTGCTCGTCAGCCGAGACACACAAAAGATGGGAAAAATGTGATTAAGGTCGCCTATTTATAGAGGGGCTCTGTGCGCCGTGCATTCTAGAAAACAAAGACATATTTGAAGTGATTAGGTCTCTTATTACTGGCTCCCCATACCTTGTGCGTTGCGAGCGAGTTGTCGTGCTTGGATAGTCAGAGCAGACAGTCTCTCACTGCCTCCACCAGACAACTAAGGGAGCCCAAGACCACCATCAGGAGTGATGTGAATACCAAACAAACACCAGTCCAAAGTAAGCACAGCTCATTTTTCCGCCGTGAATTGCGCAATCTTCTTGCCTAAAACCCTGATTTTCTGGGGCTCACAACCGCAGCGCCAAAGACAAAATATTCCATCAGTGTAATAATTTTCACAGCTGTGATGCACTCCGGTAGCTCGGGGACCGAGTTTGTTATTTGCAAGGTGGTGTTTTCAGACCTGTAAATACAAGTACTCCCTCCCTGAGCTCTTTCGGTGAGGTGCCCTCGATCAAAGCACACAACCCAAATTTCCCCTTGGAACCGCCTGATGGGCAACAGAGGGCCGTGTTTGCACTGGTGTAGATGTGCATGGCCGAATAAGTAGTGGTGCACTGAGAGGAAATGCTTATCAAAACTGCACACCACCCATACCAAAAATGACATAAAAGCAGATCTTTTAAAAAAAAAAAAAAAAAAAGGAAAATTCTGGTCTGCTCATGCCTGTTAAATCCATTGGACATCTGTTTGTGTGACTATATTCTTATGTGTCCATAAAGATAAACTATATAAAGGAACATAGATGTATATCTGTGTGTATATATGTGTGCAAATTTGCTGATGTTAAACCTTTTTTTATCTCTAAATTTGAGGTCATAATTCAACTAAAATCTATTTAATTCGGTACAAAGGTTGTATTTCACAATCTATTCAAGTCTACCGAGCGCAAAAAGCTGAAGTTCCACATATCCTCAAATAAAATCCAGGATTTAATTAAAAGCGGGGCCTCTTACACTAGCTGGGGGTGGGGTTGACATGGACAAATAGAGGTTGTCCCCCAGTAGAGCTCCAGTAGGGAGGGGGGGGAGAGAGAGAGAGAGAGAGAGAGAGAGAGAGAGAGAGAGAGAGAGAG